>ML681972.1:31413557-31520402 GCA_007922195.1 Podocnemis expansa | reverse complement strand
GGGGATGGGGTTGCCGCAGCCACCGGCAGCCAGGCCAGGGATCCAGGGCCTGGCTGGCCGCCCGTGGCGGCCCCGTCCCCTGCTGGGGATCCGGGACCTGGCCAGTAGCCCGCGGCTGCAGCGGCCCCGTCCCCCACTGGGGATCCGGGGCCTGGCTGCGGCCGCGGCAGCCCCGTCCCCGGCTGGGGATCCAGGGCCGCGGCCACGGGCCTGGCTGCACCGGGCCGGGCCAGGCTAGGCTGAGCCGCACCGCACAGCAGCGCGGTCCAGCTGGCGGCGCCGCGGCCTCCCCCTGGCCCCATCCCGGGCCGGGGTGTGTGGCCTTTTGGCTGGGGGCGGGGCCTGCCCTCCGGGGCGGGGCTGGGCCCGTGCCCCGGGTCTTTCCCCGCCCCAGCGACGCCCCTGCCCTCTAGACCTTGGTGTGGGATCTGGGGAGGGCTGTATTCCATGCCCTAGGGCAGCTTCTATCACCCAGGGACTTGGACTCAGTTGGTGGATGAAGAAGGGAAAACCCTCCAGTAGGACCCTGTACTCATGTGCTGCTGTATCTGACACTGGCGGGATGGAAGTGGGACATTGCCAGCGGGATCTGGCAATATTATGCATGCTTGGGTGCAGTGGCACCGCTATAGCGTCCAGGGGAGATGACAGACCAGGATCGAATAAGGTCCCAGTTCCCCCTAATGGGTTTGATATCCAAGCCTGTGTGGGCAGTAACCTGGTGTAGAAGATCAAAGTGCACTGTGGTGTCCTCCCTGCATGACTCTGATTTGGGGTTCAGCTCTCTATCCAAGTTTAAGTTCATGGTTCTGGGCTCTTCAGTACTGTGGTGAGCCTGCTGTAATGGGACTTCTCTTGGTACGGACCATTCATGGGGTCAGTACCAATAGGCACTCGGTGCTGGTGACCTTCTCTGGGCTTGTCTGTTCCTTCTGGAGGGAGTAATCTCCTCCAGACTCAGGGAGCAAGAGCTGTCCTGGTGCACAAGTGGCTCGGTGCCAGGCTGAGTAGGTGATATAGTGGTGCTGCGGTGCTGGGGAGAAATGGAGTGTGATCTAGGGTGCTTTAGAGTACTTCCTGGGGCGGTACTGCCCGGTGTCCTTGGGGAGGCTTTGCATTGTGGCATCAGGGAGCTCAGCACCATACTAGGTGCTGGAGAGCAGTGCCATTCAGCAGGAGTCCACTTCCCTGACAGGAAAGCAAGCTTTCCTCTTTGCTTAAGGGACTTTGGAGGAGTAGATGTATGCAAAAGCAGAAGGGCCTTTGCCACCTTGAAAGCCTCCAGGGTGGTGTAGGGTCTGCACCATCTCCTGCCGCCGATGCTGAGAAGGGCCTGGGCAGGGAGAGCTAGACGGGCAGGTGCGCGTCAGCACCAATGTCAGCACCAACCATGTCATCTTCTGCTCCCAAGGGGAGCAGCACTGGGAGGGTTCTGGTGCTGACCTGACTCGCCGTGCCGCTGCCGAAGGTAACCCCGATTCTTTGGAGATAGGCTACTGCGCTTGCTCCAAGACCAACGCATGGCGCCTTTGCTCCTTGTCTTTCAGTACCCTCGGCTTGAAGGACTGACAAATGGAGCAGTCGGTGGCCAGGTGAGACTCACCCAGGCACTGAAGGCACTCCTCGTGGGGATCATCCTCTGGGAAGACCTTGCCACAAGAAGCACAAGTTTGAAGCCTGGCATCTTTGGCACCTGTTGGAAGTGATCTTCCAGCTCCGATCTTGCACATTCCATAGAAGCGCTGGTTCCTGGTGTAACAATATCCACGAACAGGTCCTCTAATCTAAACGAGCAGCTTATATAATGAGAAATGACAGGCACTTGTGTTTGCAAGGAAAGGGCTATTCCAAGACCATCACTGAGGGCAGAAAAAGGAACTGGGGAGGATCAGGGTTGGGGCTGTACATATAGCCACGGGAGCAGCTGGAGGGGGCGTCATCTGCAGACCCTGCTCTGACAGGCTAGGGCAAAGAGCTTCTGACCAATAGTGTGTTGTGGCACATAGGCGCCTAACAGTGAACGTAGCTGAGCAGAAGTCAAAGAAGCAGTGGTTGTCAAACTGGGAGTCAGGACCCTTCAGGGTTTACAAGGTTATTATGGGGGTGGGGGGTCATGAACCATCAAATGCTGTGGCTGCAGCTGTCAGTTTGGTGGTTGGCTGCTCTGATGGCTGCCCCACCCGCAGCAGTGGCACAGAAGTAAGCAAGACATGATATATGGTGGGGGGAATCATTACAGCCTGAAATATTTTCAAAGGCATCCCACAAAGTTTAAAAACCGCTGAACAAAAGCATATGGTCCCCTAAAGGCTATCAAGTTGTGGAGGAGGATGACAAGCAAGGAGTACTGTGGCACTTAGATTTAACAAATTTATCACATGAGCTTTCATGAGAGAAAATCCCACTTCATCAGATGCTTTTTCTCCCACAAAAGCTCTTGAATTAAATAAATTTGTTAGTCTTGAAGTGCCACCAGACTCCTTGTTTGTTTTGCTGAACTAGACTACCACAGCTGCCCCGCTGGAACTTGGAAGATGGGTCCTCTAGGCCCCCTAGACTCCACTTTCCTTTGTTTAACTCTTCCCCCAGTTAGCAGTCTTTGGGGTTGGGGAGGAGATCTTTCTGCATGCTATCACACACAGGCAAGGGTTTGGCTCTTGTTCCTTCTTCCTCTTGTGGCAAGGTTACTTCTCCTGGGAGTCTGGCCAGACAGTCACAACATCTCCCCTGGTGGTAGCAGCCTGAGGCCATTCTGTCCCAACCCAGGTGGATCTTCTGGGTGTCTTCCCTGAGCATCCCCTCATGCTCTCAGGGCCTGCAAGGTAACTCTTGGTTTTGGGCCTGTGAACCACCCTCCTCTCCTTCCTTCTGGCTGACTCAAGGTTCCAGCTACTACCTTCTGGTCCCTACAGAGCAATATAGGCATAAACACTAATCCCAAAGATACTAGGTCTCTGCCAGATCCCCTAGTAAGCTGGGATCTGAGATCCTTCTCTCTGTGTCAGGGGAGAAATAGTTTCTGCCTCAGTCTGGGGCAGTTTCAGGCCAGCAGCACCTTCAATCCTTCCCCCTCTTCCTTCAAGCAGAAACAGCTTTTGCAGGCTTAGGGCAGCCAATTGGTTCCAGGTGCCTCTAATTGGTCTGCAGTAACCTTTTCTCTGCAGCCAGCAAAAAGGACCTTTACTAGCCTAGGGCTCACCTCTTAGCACTGGCATCCCCTTCTGCAGGCCTGCTCCTGAAGATCTCCCTCATACACCCGCAAACACCTTTTCTCTGAAGAAGAGAAGAGGACCTGTTTCTGCCTTCCCTGTGCCTGGACCTGTTTCTCCTGCTGCACCTCTACTTGGACCTGCTTCTGCTGTCCTTACCACCACCTTATTGCTGTTTTTGTTACCTCCTCTACTGTTGCTGCTGCTGCTGCTGCTGGCTGACCTCCCTTCCCTCCCACACCCCTGCCCTGTGGGAAGTGGGGGGAGGAAGAGAAGAAAGAACACCACCACCACCACCACCACTACCTGGAGTAGACCATCTCTCCTGCCAGCCAGCTAGCCAGTCCCTGCTGCCAGCTGGAGCCTGCTGCCCTGCAAGAAGAACTTACCATCACCACTGAGGGGAGGCCTCCAAAGAACTGAGAGATTGTTGCTTGCAGCTGGGGGTAAGCTCCAAGAGACTGGGAAACTGAACATTACCACCACTACCCCCAGCTGCTGCCTTCCTGGCCTCCCCTCCCCTCCCCTCCTCAAGAAGGCAACAGGCTCCCAAACTTCTAGAACAATCCTGCATTGTTTGAGCAGCAGGGACCACGGAGCCTCCCCCCCCAGCAGCAGCTCCCCTGCCCCATACCCCCACCCCCTCCCCCATTTTTCCCCCCCCCCCCGGGGGGGGGGGGCTTCCCTCCACACACCTTTGCCCTCCAGCCGGTTCAGTGCCCCTATACCCCACACACCCCCCCCCCCAAGTCCTTCAGTTTGTTGAGTTTTCCTGCCCCACCCATTGTCCCTTCTTCCCATCTCAGGAGCATAGGGACCCCCATTGCCAGCTCTGATCTTGGCATCCCCACTGCCGGCTCCAGCCAGTGTGGTGAATCACTTCTTTCTGTGGTGGCCAGAACCAGCAGGGACGATCACATCCCCCCACGGCAGCCAGAGCCGGCAAGGGGGATCGCTTCCCTGCCATGGCCAGAGGCAGCAGGGACAATCGCTTCCCTGTGTGGCTAGGGGGAAGGGGGGATTATTGAGGTTCTAGCTGCACTTTTTCCCGCATATATTCTTATATTCTCTTCCTATCCCTGGCCCCACCCTGCTACCACCCAAGAAGAGTAGTAAACTGGCTTTTGCTTCGGGAGCATGGCTTCCCTGGAAGCAGCACCGAACACCATCCCCAATCTCGGTACTAAGCTCCCCAGCTCAGGAACCGGCCATATACTAGGGACCTTGTATCACTGAGTTGTCTCCCCACACTCTGCCTTCACTGGCACCGTCCTTGCAGTCTGAAGCGCCTTCTCAGTCTGGAGGAGGGTGTTCGAGGGGGAGTAAATGGCCCCACCCTCGACCTTCGGCAGCATCCCTCTTTAGGTACAGCTTCTCACAAGTTGTCCTCCAAAGAGACGACGAAAGAGCTGCGTGGTACTGTTTTGCCCAGTTCGGCACCAGGTCCTTCGGCACCGCGTAAAGCCTTAAACCCTGTTCCAAGTTCCTACACTGGGGCTCTCATGGCACACTTCACCTCCTTCACCATGTTTTTGTGCATGTAGGGTTGGAGACTCAGTCCCCCACAGGGCCTACTGACCTTCTATTTGTGCCAGTCTTCACCTCTGCCAACCCTATTGCAGTACCTCTTCACCCTAGCATATGTGACTTCGTCACGTCCCGCTGGAAAAGCCCCGGCTCCATTGCTCTAGTGTCTGACATAGTGGGCTTAAAATATCAGGTCCCAGGGATGGAGTTTCCCTCCCTCATCCATCACCCATTACCATTTCAATGGGTGGTGGAAGCTGCACTCGACCCAGGACAGGCCTCCTGTGACCCCATCCTGGCATCAAAGGAGGCAAGAGATTTAGACCTCCTTGGGAAGTAAGTTTATTCTTCCTCTGCTTTCCAACTATGGGTAGCCAATAACCAGGCCCTGGTCGGTAGATATATGTTAGACGTGTGGGAGTCTATGAATAAATTTAGACACCTCCTCCCACAGGAGAACAGGGAGGATTTTGATGCCTTCCTTGAGGGCAAAATAGCATCCCATGATCTTCTTTTATCAGCTTGGGACACTGTGGACATGGCCTCCTGCGCCATGGCCTCGGTCATGATCCTTTGGCATGTGGTCTGGCTCAGAGAGGAGAGGGTGCCCCCCATCACTCAGCAGGCTGTATTCGACCTGCCTCTTGGGGGACAGTCTCTCTTTGCAGCTGAGACAGATGCCGTGCTCCACGGTGCCCAGGACCCCCAGAGGGAGGTAAAGTTCTTGGGCCTCTTACCTTCAGGGCTCGCTGCCACCTCCTAGTCGCTTGTCCGTATCAAGGGGTCATGACCTTTAATGATCACCTTTCCTACTCCCTTCTCTTGTGGCTGCACCAAAAAACAAAACAAAAGAAAAAATCTCCAAAAAACAAAACACCAGAAGAAAGAGGGGGAGTAGACATCTAAATCCCATCTTTTACTAACAGGGCTAACTTTCCCTCTGTCCTGTGTACCTAGACCCTTAAGACCTTCTTTCTCCTCCCTCACTGGTGCCGCCTGCTCCCCAGCATTGCTTCATTGGCTTGGGAGGTGACTCGTGGCCCATCCTGCCCTCCTGGGCTGGGGGCAGGGTGGGGGTTGACCCCTGACTAGGTCTGCGACCCTGGCCTTGCCACCTGGGCTGGTGGTAGGAGTAAAGAACCCCTGGTCCAGCCTGCCCTTTGGCCTGCTGGCATCACCACCTGGGCTTGGGAAAGGGGGTGCGTGGATGATGCCTGGCTCAGTCTGACCCGTGGCCTCGCTGCCTGGGCTTGTGGTGGACAACCCCAGGCCCATGTGCCCCCCAGCCCTGCCACCTTGGCTTTGGAGAGTAATGACTGCTTCTCAGGTCTGCCCCCTGAGGCTCACCACCTGAGCATTGGGAAGAAGGGGGCAACCCTGGCCCTGACCTCACCAACTGGGCTTAGGGGAGGTGATCCATGGCCCAACCTGCCTGCTGGCTCCCCAGCCTCACCACCTGGACTTGTGGGGGTGACCACTAGCCAAGTCTGCCCCCCACCCTCATTGCCTGGGATTATGGGGGGGAAGACCCTGGCCTGGCCTGCCCGCCCAGCCTCACCACCTGGCCTAGGTGGGGATGAACCCTGGCTCAGTCTGCCCCCTGGCCTCACAGCTTGGGCTGGGGAGAGAATTCTGGCCCACTCTCTCCTCCAGCCTCACCACCTGGCCTTGGGGGGGGGGGTGTATGTCAGTCCTTGGACTGGCCTGCCTGCCATCCTCTCTCCTGACCACCAGCATGACCTGGGGCCCAGAGGGACATGACCCCTGATCTACCTGCCTCCCATTAGCCCAGTGTGACTTGGGGCCCAGGGGGAGTCCAGGATCCCCAGCACCTTTCTTCCCCTCCAACCTGGCTGCTGAGCTGACCAAAGGCCCAGGTGGGCCTGATCCCTGGCCACCTGCCCCACATTGGCCTGGCAAGATCCAGGGCCCATGGGGAGTCCTAGATCCCCAGGTCCACCCAGATCCCTACCCCTGACCTGGCTGCTGGCCTGACCCGGGGACCGGGGGGGGGGCAGCAGATCCCCAGTCAACACCCCCTTAGCTCAAGTTCAAGGTTGTTTTAGTCCACCCAATGTTCCCTCTAAGGGGAGAGGGCAGCTGAGCAACTACGGTTGCTCGCTGTGCCCCCCCCCCCGCGGGGCCCGCTGCGCAGCCCCTCCCCCCGCTCCTGATAGCCCCGCCCCCGCTGCTCCCGCTCAGCCCCCCCTCCTGACAGGCCCCCCTCGCGCTCGCCCCCGCTCCCTACAGCCCCCCGCTGCTCCTGACAGCCCCCCTCCCGCTCGCCCCCCCCCTTACCTTGGGGCTGGACGGGAGCCACTCCCAGGCCAGAGGAGCTCTAGGGAGCATGCCCAGATTTTCTGGGCATGCTCCGTTGGAGCTTCTCTGGGTGGGAGTTTTCAAAACTCCCAGCCCCAGAGGAGTTCTGTGGAGGCTGCCGGCAGTGCGCTGCCGGCAGCTTCCGCTGCGCTGGCGGCTGTGGCGGGCTGCGCCACAGCGCGCTGGCGCAGCTTAGAGGGAACACTGGACCACCCCCTCCCCACAGTACTTACCTGGTTGTGTGTTCCCTGGGCTGGTGCTGCCAGTATCTGCTGGAGGAGGAAAGGGTTAAACTTCCCTCTCCTCTCCAGCTAATTGCTCAGCTGCAGGCTCCAGGGTGGAGGTGTGGCAAGCAGCCCAGCTATTCACTGGCAGAGCAGGGGCTGAGTGAGCCTGTGTTGGGGGAGGGGCCAACATTTGGGGCTCACCATGGGAGACCGGAGGCTCATGCGGGTCCCCAGCATGGGGGGAGGGCAGCGGTGGGTCCCTGCAGGGCTCCCCAAAGTGCAGGGCCCTGGGTGACTGCCACACTCGCCCTACCCTAAGGACCACCCTGTTAATGACTGGGGGATTAAGAATGGAACAGTGGGTTACTTACCAGTAACTGTCCTTCAAGGTGGGCTGCTCGGATTCATTCAGTAATAGGAGTCTATATCCTCTTGGGGATCACCAGGGGATCGTGGGGAGTTAGTACCACTCCCCGTTATGCCAAAGGCATTCAAGGTGGCGATGGCGCTTCTCTTATTGCCTGTGCCGCCCTCTTGGGTACCCCCCGGGGAAGGGGTAAACCGGCCTTTGCCTCTAGGGTCTGGCACCGAACACCCTTTCAGTCTTGGTTCCGAGCTCCCTGACACTGGAGCCCCCGAGCCGGAGCCCTGGTACTGCAGCGCCTTCCTCTTGGCACCATATCACCCTGCCATCTCCAACACCATCATCGCAGTCCCAGGTAGCCTCCCCTCCTTTGAGTCCAGAGGAGAATGCCTCAAGGGGGTCCAAATGGCCCCGCCCTAGGCTCTCAGCATCAGCACCATTTAGGTACTGACCCCATGAATGGTCCTCACAGGCAACCGTCTCAAGTCCTTGCAGTGCCATAGAGCTCCCAGTGGCGCTGGTGCCTCTAGTGCCGGCCGGAACTTTAAACCCCATGTTCTCTGCTTACATGGGAGGTCTCATGGCATACTTTGACCATCTATGCCGTGTTGCCACCCATACGGGGATGGAGAGTAAATCTCTCAAAGGGTCTGCTGACACACTCTTTGGCTGGTGATCTTGTCCGGTGACCCTGTCACAGTCCCACTCCACCCTAGTGTGTGAGACCTTGCATTTGTCATGATGGTGAAGTCCGGGCTCTATTCCCCCGGTGTCCGATATGGTGGGCCTAAAATATCAGGTCCCATAGACACAGTTCCTCTCCCTCATCCACCATCCAGTACCACCTCAGGGTGTGATGGAGGCGGCCCTAGGCCCTGGCCAAATTCCCCATGACCCCCTCCTGGCATCAAGGGACGTGAGGGAGGTAGACATTCTAGGGAAGAAAGTATACTCCTCCATCTTCCAGCTGCTCATTGCAAACAAGCAAGCCCTAGTGGGCAGGTATGTGATTGATGTGTGGGAGTCGATGAACAAATTTAGATGTCTACTCCCAAGGAGGCTAGGAGGATTACGATGCCTTTCCTGAAGAAGGCAGGATAGCGTCCTAGGACCTTCTCATCTTGGCTTGGGACGCAATAGACACGGCTGCCTGTACAGTGGCCTTGGCTGTGACCCTCCACCGGGTGGCATGGCGTAGGGGAGGCAGGTGTACCTCCAGCCTCCTAACAGGCCATCTTTGACCCCTTCAATGGAAAGGCCCTTTTCCAGGCAGAGACTGAGGCTGTTACCACCAGCTCCCAAGACCCCTGGGGGGAGCTTAAATACTTGGGTCTTCTTCCTTCAGGGGCCCCTGAACATCCTCCTCCTAAATAGGTCTCATATATCACCCTCATTTGCCCTTCTCGGCTGAATGGCCAAGTCATGCCACCCTAATGGGACTTGGTCCATTCTGGAACAGGAGAATTTCTCCCGTCCAGGGACCATACCTCCCCTCCATGCACAGAGGGGCTTCACCCCACACCAAAGGTTGCAACCTCTCATTCTGGCTGTTGGTTGTTGGTCTCCCCTTTAGACAAGGACCGTGCACTGCCTGATCCCATCACACTCCCCCTTATTTATCAGGGTAATGCGTGTAACATATACACCCAAAGTTCCTCTCCTAGGGGTGCCAACTGTGAATCCTGATTAGGGTCTTTCCCTTTGAGGAGGGAGCTCCCCCCCTCCATTTGCTGTTACACTCAGTGATTCCTTGCTCCCCTGTCATGCAAAGGGCAGAGGCCAGGGTACCCTGCCCCCCCTCCCCCATAAATCTTGGGCAGAACGGCGTTATCCCCCACCACAGAGTCAGGGACATTTCCTCTCGTGTCCCTGTTGTGTCTCGGCTGAACATCAGTTCGTTTAGCCTTCAGGGTCACACCCCACAATCTGGTGTGCCCCAACCCTACAGAGCCAGAACGGTTTTGCCCCTATCTGGGCTCTGGACCTCCACACCTTCCCACTGCGTATGAAGGTGCCCTCCATTCCTGCCTTTGGTCCCACAGAACCCTGGTGACCCGCAACATCATGTACCTCAGACCCCTTGGGTCCGGCAGTTGTCCAGCAGATTCCCAAGCCCCATCTTTTACCATTCTCAAAGGATCCACCCTCCAGGACTTCAGAACAAGGTATCTCGTTGTCACCCGGCCGTGGCGCCAATGTGCACCAGTGGCACTGGGCCCTCATAGGCCAACATCTTTGGTCCTGGTGCAAGATGTCAGGTCTGACATCATTAAAGGCTGTTACCTGTTTTCCCCAGTCTCAAACCCTGGTAGCCTATTTCCACCTCTGGGGGAACACGGTTGGGGGTACTTCTTCACGTTAAGGTCCCCAACCTGAACCTTTTTTTCTTCACCTTCCCAAATTAAGAAGGGGATCTCTTTTCTTTAGCAGAAGGGAGCTCTGCTTCCCCAGTATCCTAGCCTGGAGCCTCCTGAGGGACTGTGGGTTTTACCGGACAGCCCCGGATACCCTGGGTTCCTATGAACCAGAGCTTCGTCCCCTAGTGCTCAGAAGGGTTTTGGTCACTATGAGGGGATGGGAAGTGGCCTACAGCTGCTCAATGAGTACTCTAGGGTGGACGGAAACACCTCTTATAGCCACCACTAATTGTCAGCTTGGGCCCACTCTCCCGGCCCATTGCCCTCTCAACATGTGGGGCTTGATACTCCAGGACCATCTGCCCCTTGCTCACCCCTCACAGGAAGAAGCCTGGTCCAACTTTGGCGGTTGGTCCTTATAATGCCTTCCAGGAGCCCGTTACAAATATCCCTTGTAAATACTGCCTTAAGTGGCTTCCAGAATCTGCACACCAGGCAGGCATCCCATGGTAGACTGCCCATTGTTACGGCATCCTACAAGCCAGCCACCCTCCTTCCTTTCAGGCGTGATGAAGTTTCTGCCTAACTCAGGCCGTCAAGCCTCAATCCTGACTCTCAGGCCAGTGATAATGCTTAATTAGAACAGTGGCCTGAAGGGGTTTCACCTGCTCCTCCTCAGGAGCTTCCTTACCAACGGGTATCCTCCCCCATCAGAGCACCTGCCCTCACAACAGAGGCATATGCCGGATATTCTTCCTGGCAATCCCTACATATTAGCCAGGGACCTTATTAAACAAGGCTTTACCCTTCCCCAGCTTCTCCCAGCAAGGTTACCCCTTGGCATGCACAAGTTCTGGTGCCAGGTAGCCATGGGATCCCACAAGGACAGCGGGACCACACTGCCACCCCATCCTTCAGCTTGAGAGCTGACGTCGGTTCTAAACAAACCAGACAACCCTTCTCTTTGGTCATCTATCACTCCCCCACCCCCCCCACCCCAGAAAGAGGGTGGGGATGGGGGAGGAAGCAAAGAGAGAGAAGTCAGCCAAAGGGGGTAATCAGAGCAATGCCTCGTCATGGCTGCCCCAGATCCACTTAGCCTGAGGGAGTCTTTCCCCTTCTGCCTACTACATTCCTGAGAGCTCTCTCTCCCTCTCCCTACTCCTCTTTTGCATTCATGGTGCTGGGTTTCCCAGATCCTATCCGTTTTAAAGTTGGGTGTGCTTCTGTTGGGTATACAGTGCTATGACCTCTGTGGCTGCAATGAGGACCGAGGTTACAAGCTATGGAGAAGGGTTTCTCCCCCGTGGTTGAGTTCCTTCTTTTTAATACCTTTGGTAAATCATTGATTATCAGGAATTGGTTGTTAGATGCTTCCCCTTGGTTGGTGTAAAGCCTAGGCGTGCTTAACGATTCCCTTCCGCAAGAACATCGGGAAGGTTATGACATCTTCGTTGAAGACACCTTGGCCTCAGCTGACACCTTAATGGTGCTGTGGCTTGCTCCAGACACAGTCAGTCACACCAGCCTTACAACCAGGGATGTGTAGTCTTGTCCCTCAAGGCATACTTAAGGGGCCGCGTAGGCATTGCGTCCTATTCAGCAATACTCCTTGCCCTGTCCTCCCAATGCCCCTTTTGGCCCAACTAAGAAAGAGCGAGTTTTTCCTCCCTGTCCCTTTTCCCTCTTCCTCGTGTTCCTCAGTATTCGATACCTATTCCTAGTAGAGGGGTAGCTCCAATGTCTGCTGCCTCTTTCCTGTAACGTTTACCTTCCAGTTGACACTAGTGTCAGGATACTGGACTTCTCTTCTTTAGCAGTGCCTTAATACTAACAGCTCAGCTCCTTAGATCAAGTTACTTCCTTGCTTACAGTCTTATGGGCACCTCCATTGGAAGTCTTACATTAAGGGACGTTAGGCCTTGCGGCCTTTTGCAGGTCAGCAGGCTCTCCACCACGGCAGGACTCACATCTTATTGGTCCTTGCCTGGGAAGCTGTATCTCATTTACCTTGGTTAGAAGGGTCTTGGGGTTGAAGCCCCCTTTTTCCCTTAAAAGCCCCATGTACAAGGCTCTTCTTAGTAGGCCACCTATTCCCCACTTGGGCCAGATTTCCCAGCTCAGGTTATGCTTCACCTGGTCCTCAGGTCCAAAGCCAATGCCTTAGGTCCCTCTGGGGGACCTTGTGGGCTTGAGACTGGCTACCCTACGTGGGAAAAGCAGTGCTGGAGGTGGATAGGGCCAACTCCTCCCACCATCCTCAAGCATGGCTAGTAGTCACCTATTAATGAATGTATCTGAGCAGTGCTCGAAGAAGAACAGTGGGTTACTTACCAGTAATAGTCCTTTGAGAGGGGCTGCTTGGATTCATTCAGGTATTACATGCCTCAGCGCACAATTGGCTAGAAACATTCTTTAACCTTAGCCTGTCAGGCCAGGACTGGCGGCCAATGCCCCCTGGCCACCTTGTGGCAGTATATATGGCCACAGCCCTGCCCCCTCCCCCCCCAGTTCCTACTAGTCGCTAACTCTGAGTAGCGGGGATGGCAGGAGGGATCTGAATGAATCCAAGCAGCCCATCTTGAAGGACACTTACTGGAAAGTAACCCACCATTCTTCTTCAATCACTACTCGGACACATTCAGTATCAGGTGACTGCTAGCCGTACTGTGGAAGACAGGCAGAGTTAGACCCTTATCTGCCGTCAGCATGGCCACCCACAAACGGCACAGCACCCAAAATTGGGCAAAGAAGCAGTGGGCCACCAGGTGAACACCTATGGACATGCCAGTAAATGCAAGATCTTTGAGAGAAGACATGCATGTAAGTGCCAAGGGGTCATTTGCCACTCTGTCAGGAGACCAGAACTTCAACAGGGCAGTCCCAGTTCCTTACTGGGGACCCCGCTATATCACAATAGCAAAGAGCATTCTTGTCACCAGCAAGACCGGCTAAAATAAGAGGGTTACGCTTCCCCAGCAGAATTGACTCCTGAGAAAGGCAGTCATGATCCAGAGCAACAGGCCCCCTACAGATGCAGGAGATGAGCAAGGGTGGGATAACTTCTGCCCTTGCTGCCCTAACCTCAAAGGGAGGAAAATTGGGTTAAGTTAATAACCAAAACCGGGGCAGGGAACACTTTGCCACTTGACTAAAAGGGGGATAGGAAAAAGGCCTTTCCTCATTGCCATATTGGCAGAAGATGACAAGGGCAGGATTGATAAGAGATGCCCTAAACCAGTGGTTCTGAACCTGTGCTCTGGGGAACCTCAGGAGTCTGTGGACACGTTGCAGGGGGTCCACAGAGCCTCTCCCTACCTGGGGCCGGAATTCAACTACAGCTCTGATGCTCCCCACCAGGGCTGCCTTTCCGCTTCTGTGGCTGGATCCTGGCAGGGGGATGGGGCCGTGGCAGCTCCCTGGCAGGGGCAAGGACAGGGGACCACAGCTGCTGTGACCCAGTTCCCCAGTGGTGTGGGCAATGGTGGTGGCAGCACTACTCACCGGCTGTCCCACTGGTGCGAGCCAAAGTCTGCCCATATGGGCCAGATTAATCAGCCAAGGGGGGCCACAAAGATTTTTTTGTTAAAAAGGGGTCCCCAGCCTGAAAAAGGTTGGGAACCACTGCCCTGAACTAAGGCGCCCAACCTCCATATGAAAGATAACATAGGAAGAGATAACATAGGAAGAAAAATAATGAGGAAGGATCCCTGCCCCCCTATGGAGGGCCTGGGGGGGCATGGCCCCGGAATAAGGCCTAGATGCTGGGCAGACCTATCTCTGGGGTACAAAGTGTCAGACATACTGCATCAAGGAGGTTGTTGTAAGGAAAGAAGTGGGGATCCCAGGAGGGCCCTTCTTTAGAGTTGACCCTTCCACAGGTTATAGCAGTGGCGTCGCTAGCGCTGGGCACACGGGGCATGTGCCCCGGGTCCCAACGCCGGTGCCCCGGGTCTCCGGCCCAATCGGGCCGGGGATCCGGGGCCCAATCCCTGGTGGTTCGCGGCCACAGCAGCCGCGTCTCCGGCCAGGGATCCGGGGCCTATCTGGCCACCCGGCAGGCCCCGCCCCCTGGCCTGAGACAGGGCCAGGGGGTGGCCACGCTGCTTCCGCCAGCTAGCCCTCGCTGCCGTGCGGCGCCGCTCAGCCTAGCCTGGCCCTGTGCGGCCAGAAGTGGCCGCTGGAGGCCAGGCCCGCGGCCGCAGCCCTGGATCCCTAGCGGGGGACGGGGTCACCGTAGCCACCGGCGGCCAGGCCAGGGATCCGGGGCCCGGCTGACCGCCCGCGGCAGCCCCGTCCCCAGCTGGGGATCCGGGACCCGGCCAGCAGCCCGCGGCTGCAGCGGCCCTGTCCCCCGCTGGGGATCTGGGGCCTGGCTGCGGCCGCGGCAGCCCCATCCCGGGCCGGGGATCCAGGGCCATGGCCGTGGGCCCGGCCGCACCAGGCCGGGCCAGGCTAGGCTGAGCCGCACCGCACAGCAGCGCGGCCCAGCTGGCGGTGGAGGCGCCGCGGCCTCCCCCTGGCCCCATCCCAGGCCGGGGTGTGTGGCCTTTTGGCTGGGGGCGGGGCCTGCCCTCCGGGGGCGGGGCGGGGCCCATGCCCCGGGTCTTTCCCTGCCCCAGCGACACCCCTGGGTTATAGTAGGAAAAAGGGGGATCCTTAGGGACACCCATCCTACCAGCAGGAGAGAAGCCAAACGGCAGAGGTCATGAATGCTAAATGACTGGGAAGTGAAAACAGAGAAACTGGAGGAAAGGTGATTGACATCCCATGTTAGGTAGTCCCAGACCAAAGGTATGGGGGAATGACCTGAGACAGGGATGGTGAGAAACCATTGTGGGGTTCTGGGAGGGGCTTACGCAACCTCACGGCTAGGTGTGCATTTCTCTCCCTTGCCCCCATACTCTACTTTCCTGATACACAGATTCACGAAGGAAGAGGTGTGCTGAATAGAGTGAAGGGGTATCCAATCATCTCTATAAATGGGTCAGGTTCCCCCAAGGGTCATGCCCCCCAAGATCCAGAATCAGAGTATGGGGGGGGGCACATGGCTCCCATGATAGTTTCACGTCTCCTCTCACCTGATAGTCTCTCTCTCACTTCTGTGGAGAGACAGTCAACCTTCACATCACGGCTGTTTGATCTCTAGTGGAGGGGGTTGGTGTTGGGTCCCAGCTGCAATGGGCCAACTACAAGGGATCTTGCATAGATCCTGATGAGGAGAGAAGATGATGACTTAACCCAGACACAAGGCGGATGTGGTCTATAATGCCTACTCCAAAAGGGGAGGGATGTTATTGGTGCGCCTCCCCACATATTGGAAGGAGTAAGGCTTGGGCAGGTCCCGAGTGGAAGAAGGGAAGCGAGAGAGACCCTGGGGGGAGGGGAGAAGGGCATAAGGCAACCCCTAATTAGAGAAAACCAAGGGGAAGCCACTGTGTCCTCTAAGGAACACAGGGCATGAGGGGATGCTACGAAAGCATCACCCATAAGGTGTCAGGCTTTCCAACCTGCTAAGGGTTTTGCAAATTCCCTCAGAAGCCAGAGTCCTGCAGGGGAACTAATGGTGAGCTAAGGACCACATGTCCTCAAGTGGACTCACTCAGGTGTATGAATACCAGTAGGGTTTAAGAGTTCTAACCCCTATTATCTCCCCTCGTTGCAATTCTAGGGAGGAGGGGGATGCCATAGAAAGGTCAAAGCAGCTCTTAGATGGCTGTCTGGGCTCTTTGATGGAATGCGTCCCTTGCCTGGTTGGAGGGAGGCATCAGAGCAGAGGGGGTTCCAGTAGAAGGCTAAACTTTGCCCATGGGTGGACAGACCAATGAGCTGTGGTGAATGGCCTTGGGGAGGAGGGGTGGGAGTCGTTAGTTGTTAACTACTATGGGAATTGGGACTATGAGGGTGTGTTTGTGTGATTGGGGGCTGTTTGGGTCATTGTTCCCTGCTCACCTTTGATCACCAGCTTCCATCAGCCTTGTGATCACTATTCTGCTGTGTGTTTAAAGAGGGGCAAGGGCTGACCGAGGCAGAGAAGGTCTTAAAAGCCAGTGGCTGAGTGACCAGAAGGAGCTCGCAAACAGGGGGACTGCTAACAAGGGAGTTTGAGAGGAAGTTTGGAGAGGAGTTTGGTGAGACCATAATGGTGAAGAGGAGTCGCACTGCTTGTGCCAGCGCCCCTTCTGTCTCCTCCACCTGTGCCTGTAGCTAGCCAGACAGCCTGAGCATTGATATCTCTACCCAGATCCTGGTGTGGACTTGCAGGGACTGTGGCCTGCATTTCCCTGTCTCCGACGATCAGGCTAGGGAGATGAATCAATGTGACAGGCGTCTTCTGGTGGAATCTCTCAGGTGGCAGGTGGGAGAGTTACAGGAGGAGGTGTCTAGGCTAAGGAGTATCCAAGCCCTGGAGAAGTTCCTCGATAGCATCCATGAGGAGAAATGCAAAGAGGGGGATGCTCTCCAGGTGCCAGAGACTACTGCCGCACCGCTGGAGAAGGAGGGGATGCCTATGGCAGAGGGAGGACACTGGCAGCTGGTTACCTCTGGGAGCAGACAGTGCTCCACCCCTGCTCCCATCCCTCCCTCCATTGTGGTGAAGAACCATTATGCAGCACTAGAGACGATGGATGAGATGGAACAGGAAATGCCATGCACCCCTGAGGCTGGGAGGATTGTAGCCACCACAGCTAGGAGGAAACATAGGGTTATGGTGGTTAGGGACTCACTTCTGAAGGGGATGGAAGCACCCATCTGTCACCCTGACAAGGCCACACGGGAGGTATGCTGCCTGCCAGATGCCCGCATCCGAGACATTACGGAGGGATTGTTGAGAATCATCCGCCCCTCTGACTACTATCCCATGCTTCTCATCCATGTGGGAACCAATGATACCGTGAGAGGTAATCCTCCGCAGATCAAAGGTGACTACAGGTCTCTGGGAGCGGGGTGAAGGAGTTCGGAGCACAGGTGGTGTTCTCCTCGATCCTTCCGGTCAAGGGTAGGGGCCTGCGTAGAGACAGATGCATCCTAGAGATGAATGCCTGGCTGCGAAGATGGTGTCATCAGGAGGGCTTTGGCTTCCTTGACCATGGAATGCTGTTCCAGGAGGAAGGCCTACTAGGCAGAGATGGACTCCATCTGTCGAGGAAGGGGAAGAGCATATTCGGATGTGGACTGGCTGACCTAGTGAAGAGGGCTTTAAACTAGGTTTGAAGGGGGAAAGAGACCAAAGCCCACAGGTAAGTGACAATGTGGGAGACCTGGGGGAAGGGATGGAACTTGGGGGGAATGGGGACTGTAACACCAGGGATAAAAGAGAAGGTAGTTGGAACATGGGCGGGGAATTGAATAAATATGTTACATGTTCTAATGAAGCTTTAGTACCTGGGGCAGGTGCAGGAGGACAATCCCAGGAGAAAATACAAGCAGGTAGATGTAATAGAACTGAAAATCGACTTGGGAAAGTAGGGCAATCAGTCTGGTATCTTAGGTGCCTGTACACGAATGCAAGGAGCCTGGGAAACAAGCAGGAAGAACTGGTAGTACTGGCACAGACAAGGAACTATGATATAATTGGAATAACAGAGACATGGTGGGATAGCTTGCATGACTGGAGCTCTGCCATGAATGGGTATAAGTTGTTCAGAAAGGACAGGCAAGGAAGAAGAGGGGGAGGAGTAGCACTATATGTAAAAGAGCTCTATGACTGCTCAGAGCTTCATTATGGAAGTGGAACCAAGCCAGTTGAAAATCTGTGGGTTAAGCTTAGATGAGAGAGCAACAAGGGGGATGTTGTGGAGGGTGTCTGCTATAGACCTCCAGACCAGAAGGAGAAGGTGGACGAGGCATTCTATGGACAACTGACAGAAGTTTCCAGACCACAGGCCCTGGTTCTCATGGGTGACTTCAATTACCCTGACATCTGCTGGGAGGCCAGTACAGCAGTGCACAGGGAATCCAGGAAGTTTTTGGAGAGTGTTGAGGAGAACTTCCTGGTACAAATGCTGGAGGAACCAACTAGGCATCTTGCACCTCTTGACCTGCTGCTCACAAACAGAGAAGAATCGATTGGGGACATAGAAGTTAATGGCAACCTGGGCAGCAGTGACTGTGAGATGATAAGAGTTCAAGATGCTGATTAATGGAAAAAAGGAAAGAAGCAAAATGCAGACCCTGGACATCAGAAAAGCAGATTTTGGCTCCCTCAGGGAACTGATGGGCAGGATCCCTTGGGAGGCTGATCTGAAGGGGAAAGGTGTCCAAGAGACCTGGCTGCATTTTAAAGAAACCCTGCTAAGAGCACAGGAAGATACCATTTCAATGTTCAGAAAGAACAGCAAATGTGGGAAGCACCCAGTGTGGCTTAACAGAGAACTCTGCACTGAGCTAAAGCATAAAAAGGAAGCTTACAGGAAGTGGAAGCTTGGACAGATGACTAAGGAGGCATATAAAGATATTGCTTGGGACTGCAGGGATAAAATCAGAAAGGCCAAAGGACAATTGGAGTTGCGGCTAGCAAGGGATGTGAAGGATAACAGGAAGGGGTTCTACAAGTATGTCAATAACAAGAAGAGGATCACGGCTGGTGGAGGTCCCTTAGGGTATGTCCACACAAGTCTTTTATTTTGAAACAACACTGGTTGTTTCAAAATAAAAAAACTGAATGTCCACACGACGTTTTCTTATTTTGAAATGACAGGCTCTGTCATTTTGAATAAGAACTGTCATTTCAAAACAGCTTAAACCCCATTCATTTTGAAATGGCTGTTATTTTGACATGGTTATTTTGAAATAAGGCCGTTTGGACATATTGTTTTGAAACAACACCATTGTTTCGAAACAACTGTTTCGAAACATGTCCAAACAGCCTTATTTCAAAACAACCATTTCGAAATAACAGCTCGAAAGCAGGCTTTCCCTTAATTTGAAATAACTTATTTTGAAATAAGGACTTTATTTCGAAATAACTCATTTCAAAATAACTTATTTCGAAATAATGATGCATGTGTGGACATAGCCTTGCTGAATAGCGCAAGTATCCTCGTGATGAAGGATGAGGAAAAGGCTGAAGTGCTCAATGCTTTTTTTACTTCAGTTTTCATAGGGAGGGCCAGCTCCCAGCCCACTACACTGGGCATGGCAGATTGGAGAGAAGAAGAGAGGCCCTTGGTGACAGAAGGTCAGGTTAGGGACTACCTAAAGAAGCTGGATGTCCCCAAGTCCATAGGGCTGGACAACCTGCATCCAAGGGTGCTGAGGGAGTTGGCTGATGAGGTAGCAGTACCGATGGCCATTATTTCTGAAAACTTGTGGCGAATGGGACAGGTGCTGGAGGACTGGAAAAAAGCAAATATAGTGCCTATCTTCAAGAAAGGCAAAAAGGAGGATCCAGAGAATTACAGACCTGTCAGCCTCACCTCAATCCCTGGAAAAATCATGGAGCAGATTCTGAAAAAATCCATCCTGAAACACTTGGAGGAAAACAGAGTGATCAGGAACAGTCAGCATGGATTCATCAAGGGTAAATCGTGCCTGACCAACCTCATTGCCTTCAATGATGAGATGACTGGATTTGTAGATGTGGGAAGAGCTGTTGATGTGATACATCTTGACTTTAGCAAGGCTTTTGATACGGTTTCCTACAGTATTCTTGTCAGCAAGTTAAGGAAGTATGGGTTGGATGTGTGGGCTGTAAGGTGGATAGAGAACTGGCTAGATCAGTGATTTCAGCGTGTAGGAATCGATGGCTCTGTGTCTAGTTGGCAACCAGTAACGAGTGGTGTGCCCCAGGGGTCGGTCCTGCGGCCAGTTCTGTTCAATATTGTCATTAATGATCTGGATGATGGGATTTATTGCACACTCAGTAAGTTTGCAGATGACACCAAACTTGGGGGAACAGTAGACATGCTGGAGGGCAGGGAGAAGATTCAGGAAGACCTTGACAAATTGGAGCAGTGGGCTAATAGAAATCTCATGAGGTTCAACAACGACAAATGCAAAGTCCTGCACTTGGGATGGAAAAACCCCATGCACTGCTACAGGCTGGGGAGTGATCAGCTGAGTAGCAGCACCATAGAAAGGGACCTGGGGGTCCTGGTAGATGGGAAGCTGGATATGAGTCAGCAGGGTGCGCTTGCTGCCAAAAAGGCCAGTGGCATACTGGGCTGCATCAGAAGAAGCATTGCCAACAGATCGAGGGATGTGATCATTCCCGTCTATTCAGGGCTGTCCCTATGGGGGAGCGGGACCCAGGGCGAATCAGTTTTTGTGCGGGGCTCCCCCATTTTAAACTTTGCAGCGCAATGTTCCATCTAAGCCACTGGTTCCCAACCTGTGGTCCGGGGACCCCCAGAGGTCCACAGACACTTTGCAGGGGGTCTGTAGAGCCGCTCCCTACCCAGGACTGGAATCCAGCTACAGCCCTGATGCTCCCTGCCAGGGCTGCCTTTCCCCTTCTGTGGCTGTATCCTGGCAGGGGGATGGAGCCACGGCAGCTCCCCAGCAGGGGCAAGGGCAGGGGACCACAGCTGCCGTGGCTCAGCTCCCTGGTGGCGCAGGCAATGGTGGTGGCAGCGCTGCTCACTAGCTCTCCCACTGGTGCGGGCCAGAGTCTGCCCATGCAGGCCAGATTACATAATCAGCCAGGGGGCTCCGCAAAGTTTTTTTTTGTTACAAAGGAGTCCCCAGCCTGAAAAAGGTTGGGAACCACTGCTCTAAGCTGATGAAGCAGCTGAGCAAGTTCCCTTCTGGTTTTCTAGGCCCCAACAGGCTTCTTCCCTGCTGCCTGCTGGCTCCCCAATAACTTGTGCACCCATAACTTGTTCAGCTGCATCATCAGCTTAGAGGGAACACTGGGCAGTGTCAATTTTTCTTTAATAAAATCATAAATTTCTAGCTCTCAGGCTAAAAAGTTGCAGAGAGAAGCAGAAAAACATGACCTGACTTTATCCTAAAGGCTCAAAATCCAAAAGTCAGAGAAAATAGCTCCCCCCCCCCATTTATTATTTCTTTAAACATCTCTTTATTTTTAAGTGAGTTTTAATGATATATTTAAGCCAGACTTGTGACTATTTTTGATGTTTAGGGTAGCCAATACTGAATATGTCATGGTGATGTTTCATCAACCTCACAGCCAAGTGGACAGGAGTATCTGGAAGCGCTCTTTTTTGTGGTTCTGGTTTTCTGTTCAAGACAGGCACACAATTTTACAAGTTTAATAATTTCTTAGATCAAATTTTTGTTAAATTGAAAATTCAGGGAGAGATGCTATTTTTGGATGATATCAAGAAGTAAATTCAGGTCCTCTCTCACCTTAAAGCACTGAATTCCAATTGTCTAATGTATGTTATTTCCTTTATGCTGCCTGACTCCTTTTCCATCTTATTTTAATATATGTATTCACACATTCCTCATTGCTTTGCAAGTGATCTAAGTAATGAAACTCAGGTACTGTTTGAGGATGAGAGGAAGAAACAAGGGACCTTTGGCCTCCTCTCAGATACCCTGATGTAAAACAAACAAGGAGTCTTGTGGCACTTTTAAAAGCTAACAAATAAATAAATTTGTTAGTCTTTAAAAATGCCACAGGATTCCTTGTTTGTTTCACTAAACTAGACCCACATGGCCACAACTGCTTTCCTCTTTGCCATGCTTTGGGACTGGTGGTCTGACTGCAATCAATGACAATGAGGCTTATTTACAGTGCAGAAGGAAGGACAAAAAACTTCTTTAATGTGTTGATGGATGGCCATTAACCCTAAAACTCCAGTATGTCCATATGACCGCTAGCCTGGGGTCTTCTCTCTCAGGTATAATAGATCATTATCTGCACAGAGAAGTTTGCTCAAAAAGAAATCCCTGAAGATTGAAGTCTTGTTAAATGTAGAAGGAAAAACGTTCTTTAATATCTCAAATACTTTCTGGAGATGCTGATGTAAATTCAAAGAGAAGGTCCTGTTTTGTAAAGGTTGGGGATGTGACATTCTCCTAACTTTGTCCCCGTTTGCTTGACTGAGGTTGGCTCCATAAGTTTTATCGCAACACTTGCCCTTTCTCTTCCTCTCAGGGAGCAGCTGTGGGAAGGTGGCTACTTAAGAGTTACTCTAAACAAACTCTGCCTGTCTCAATTCCCTTCCCCCTTCCCTGACCAGCTGGAGCTGCTCCCTAGTCCCACAGCTTGAAAAAGCTCCCTGCTTCCTTACTCCAGCCGGCTGCGTGGGATTCCCCCGAAAGTGCAAGGCCCCCCAAAGCGTGGGGCCTAGAGCGGTTGCCCCTTCTGCCCCTCCCTTAAGGACGGCCCTGCCTCTATTCGGCACTGGTGAGACTGCATCTGGAATACTGTGTCCAGTTTTGGGCTCCCCACTACAAGAAGGATGTGGACAAATTAGAAAGAGTCCAGCAGAGGGCAACAAAAATGATCAAGGGGCTGGAGCATAAGCCCTATGAAGAAAGACTGAAGGAACTAGGTTTATTTAGCCTGCAGAAGAGAAGACTGAGGGGGGGGGTCTGATAGCAACCTTCAGCTACCTGAAGGGATGCTCCATGGAGGATGGAGCTCAGCTGTTCTCAGTAGTAACAGAGGATAGAACAAGGAGCAATGGTTTCAAGTTGCAGCTGGGGAAGTCAAGGCTGGATATTAGGAAAAACTTTCTTACTAGGAGTGTGATAAACCATTGGAATGGGGGTTACTGAGGGAGGTGGTGGAATCTCCGTCTTTGGAGATGTTTAAGGCCTGGCTGGATAAAACTCTAGCTGGAATAATTTAGTGGGAGTAGTCCTGCTTTTTTTGGCGGGGGGTTGGATTAGATGATGTCAGGAGGTCCCTTCCAACCCTATGATTCTATGATTAAGGTACTACTTGCATTTCCTCAGGACAGGCTGGTGTTGACTGATTCCATCACACACACCCTTCATTCACACATCTTGTTCACACATTTAAATGAAATTCCAGAGTATACACCTAAAATAAGTTTTATCAAGAATACAAAATGAAGTTCTAAATTCACAACATCGAGCTTTGTTGGACATTGGTTATAATGTCTATTCAACTGAGTTAGTTATGTCAGTTATGATATTAAAGAACAGATACAGTGTTGCCTAACAGATGCTTTAAAGGTACATTCAATCTATCTGTGTCCCTACACTGTGGCTACAGAAGCCCGGCCCTACACTAGCAGGAAGAATACAGTTAGGGAAAGGCATTATATATATGGTATTAACTTATACAATATTGACAGTTTCAAGAGATCAAAAATCACAAGAATGGCAAAAATAATTGGGTTTTTTTGTTTGTTTGGCCAAATATTATATTGTGTTTTTAAACTAATTTCTTGATGTTTGAATTCCCCCTGCCTGTCCCAGGATGAGCAGGTGACAATTAGTGTTGCCTTCCTATTCTCCCACAGATACTGGGTAAGTTTTCATCTTTTTACCCATCTTTTACATTTGCTGACTCTCAAGTAAATCTATGGAACTTCCTGTGTCTTGCTTCCCCAGGCTCCGGTGTGATCATTGTAAATGGCTGGTGATCAGACATGACTTTCATCTTGTATTTTGTTCTTTTCATTTTTTTTTTTTCTTTCTGGGGTGGATCCTTCTTGCTTTTCCCATCCTGAGTGAAATGGCCTTGTTTGCCTCATGGATTCCCTAACTTCCTTCCACCTGGTTTGCATGCATCTGTAAACTGCAACCAGGCCAGACCCTTTTTAAATTTACTGCCCTGCAGCATGCCCAGGCATTTAGAATAGAATTAAATCAAATCATAGGGTTAGAAGGGACCTCATGCGATCATCAAGTCCAAACCCCTGGGAATTGAACCCAGGACCTTCTGCATATTAAGCAATTTGGCCTAGGGCAGGAACAGCATAGGGAATTGCAGATGCTGTGCTGCCTTCCCTGGTGCCTGCCACCCACCTGCTCTTCTCCTCATACTCTCCTGACACCCCACTCTATCCTCCCCTGCTCACCACTCTCATGCTCCCACTCAGAAGGTTGTGGGGAAGGCAAGCATCACAGCAAAGTTCATGGGAGAGGTGGGATCTATTTAAAAATCTTGAGAACCAGAGCAGTAGATGTGTCTGGTGTGGGTTGGCAGGGTGGCATCTCACAGCTGGGTGTGAAGCCATGTGCCAGCTGTGCACCCAGTGCATGAGGAACCTATGCAAGTTGGCTGGAAGTCCCAGGGACTGGATGATCCAACACTAGGGTTACCAGATGTCTGGCAAAAGGAGGACATGTCTTTTTTGCCTTCATGCCCTCCATCCTCCAGGCATTCTAAAAATGGGTGCTTTTGTCCAGCTTTTGCTGATCAGAAACAGAATTCTTAAATAAATAAATAAACAAAACTCTAACAGCCAAGTTCCCCCAGCGGCTGGAGTTTGGAGGTGGTCACATGTACCCACTGCCCAATCACAGCTCAGCACAAACAAGTTCTTCTCACTAAGAGCTCACATATCACCTAACTCTGGGAGCTGCTTTTACAAAGTTGCCTAGTGATCTCAGTTGGTAGCAAAGGCTCCTTTTATTTGACTTTGAAGTTGTGGGTTCAAGACCTATGAAAGGCACTTTCATTTTTTGTCCTTGCTCCCTTTAAAACGGCTAAATTGGGGAAAAAATATAAGTAACAAAATGACAGAAAATAAATTCTACCATAAATAAAATTTCTAACAGGGACCAATTAAGTAAAAATCACTGAAGGGACAGGTTTGAACTGGACAGAAACAATTTAGGATTTTTTTTTTTAACTGTAAAATGGGCTGCTGTGGAAAATGGAAAATGAGAAGCGAGTTAACTTTTTTTTTTTTTTTTTTTTTACTTTTTTAGGTAATTTTCAAGTTTATATTTGAAAATGTAGCTTTTTAACTTTAGTGTCATGAACGTTAATGAAAGGGTGATGAAAAACTTTCATTTAATGAAAAATCCTGTTTTTGGTATAAGAGAACATTTTGGTAATTTTCTTTATTTTAAAATAATTTAAAAACACATGATATTGCACATTTTTAATGCTGCATTCATTAATCATTACTCATTTTCTGTGACAGAATATGGTCATTACAGTTATAGTAATACTACATTTTCTCCATGTCCTCCAATGTCCTCCTTTTCGTACCTCCCCGTCCTCCTTTCCGTGCTTTGGTACCTGGTAAGCCTATGCAACACCCTCCTTTCTACTTCTATTTGTGGAGCTTCTGGGCTCCTGATATTCAGCAACAGGAACGTGGAGGGGTTAGGGAATGATGTGTCTTGTCAGACACTCCCCTGGGCTGGCCAGCCCTGCCTCCCAGTGCTGTTAGAGCAATTCTCCCTGGGGCCTCGCACTTCCTTAGGGACAGCCCTGGTCATTAAAAGCCCTGAAACACCTTACTTATACAGGTTTTTGCACAGTGTCACAGGCTGTGACTGATAGGGCAATATTGTGCAATATCTTTAGGAGAGCTTACAGAGAGCTATGCATCGTTGTGGGCCAGGGACTGTATGTAATTCCATGTGGTAGGGCAGTGGTTCCCAACCTTTTCTCTGCTGTGGCATACCTTGATCCCTTCAAATTTTTTGAGGCACACCACCATTAAAAAAAACTTATGAATATTCAGATGAACTCAAATTACTTATGAATATTCATAAACTATGGCACAGTGTTTCGGAAATGCTCCTATGTGGGGTAGTAGGGATAGCAGAGCAGTGCTGGCAAAACGGGAGGTCAGGAGTTGTATGCAGTGGCAGGTGTGAGTGTGGGGAGCACAGCATGGGAGGGATGGCAAAAGAGGACAAGGGGAGCCATGTGGGGAACAGCACAAGCGTGGCAAGAGAGGAGAGGGGAAGGGAGAACAAGAGTGGCTTTATGGGGGAGGGCAGGGGGAACCTGGGGAGTGGGAAGGTAGGGCAGGGGAGCATGGCATAACACCCACTTCCTCCTCCACAGTGGCTCTCTGCCACCCAGGGCAAATCCTCACCCCACTGCTGCTCCCTCCCATCCCAGTGGGTCCAATACTCACCTCCCCCAGCCCCCTGTTGCCTGTGATGGACCCTCCCATCACTGCAGGGGCCAGAACTAGGCCTCCAGCTATACCCCCCCCACAGCCACCAACCCCTGCTACACCCCCCACCAACCAAACAGCCACTCCACAACCCCAGCTATACACCCTCTGCTACACATCCACTCCCACCCACCTCTGCTACACACACACCTGTCCCACACAACCACCAGCAGCCCTCCCCTCCAAGCCCTTACCTGGGCTGTTTGCAGGGTGCCTGACACAAGCTGCTCCAGCCTGCAGGGGGAGATTCACACACTCCCAGCCTCCTGCCCCTCTCTGTTGGCTGGGCCTAAGGTGAGGCCACTGGAACACTGTGTTTGGGCTGCTCCTGCTATTTTTAGGGGGACCCTTGGAACTCCGCATTCCAGTGATGTCCTGTATTTTCAGGGTGGAGGCAGAAGGCTGCGTGCCTAAAAATAGGCAGACTCAGAACTGTGTTCCGGTGCCTTCCCCCTTATTTTAACCCCTGCTTTTTCCCAGCCCTCCACAGCCCCCATGGCTGGACTGAGCAGGGAGGGAAGTTTAACTGCCTCTCTCGGGGATGCCTGTGGCACACTTTGGGTGTTGCCGCAGCACACCAGTCTGCCCCGGCACACTGGTTGGGAACCACTGTGGTAGGGTACTAATCACAGCCCCCCCAGGAATTAAGAATAGTGGGGGTTGATTAGGCAAATTCACTCAAGTTCTAACACTTCATGGGAAAGCTTTCAGGTAACAGTTCAAACTGTCTCCCCAGAGACCAACAGACAAAAAAGAGAGTTTTGGATAAACAGCATGAATTCTTATTGATTCAGGGCCTCCCTTCCTGTCCAGCATGTGGACAGAACCATTTTTGAAGAGAAGGCAACTCTCCCAAGGAAGTGTTAGAAGAATTTTGGCCTCATAAGACTGATGGATGACCTCTGGTGAGTTTTTAGCATGCATGTCTGAAATTTGGTTGTTTTTATGCTTTCTCTAAGGCAGCACACATTACTAAAGCAAAAGCATTACAAAGGGCTATGCAGTAATTTATAACTGCTGGCAATTATGCTGCTCACAAGGCTTCTGAGAGAAAGCAATGCAGAGGTGTTGGTCTGGTTAGGGGTCCTGGCTTGATATAGATATCACAGTGTGTAGGCAGAGAACTGTATAACGCAAAAAGTCCCAGTCAGGAAAAAGAGACAGAGGGACATGGGTCTGTACTAAAAAGAGGCGATGACTGAGGAGCTGGCAAGCTAGAGTGGGTGTAGGGTGCAGTTGCCCTGAATTGTGACACCGACTCCCCAGGGGTTAAAGTACCCCGTAACGCACTGGAACGGCATTCTGGGGCCCACTATTTTTAAGGGCTCGGCATTTTGGGGCCCCTAAAATAGAAAATGGAGCCAGAATACTGAGTTCCAGGGCCTACCATTTAAAAATAGTGGGCACCAGTATGCAGCATTCTGGCTCCATTTTGTATTTGTAGGGGCCCACCGAATGCTGAGTCCCTAAAAGTAGCGGGACCCAGAATACTGTTCCAGTGTGATATAGCTGGCAGGGAGCTGGGAAATTTTAAATTTCCCTCCCTGAGCCAGCTCTCACTGAGCACGCTCAGTGAAAGACAGCTGAGGACTGGAGCCGGTGGGGGGCTGCTCTGCCCTCCAGCCAGGTAAGGGGGTCCTGGGGGGGTTTGAGGACAGGTGAGCTGGCCTGGCAGGGAAAGGGCACAGGAAGGGGTTGGCCTGTGGCAGTGGAGAAATACGGCATGGGATGGGGGTGTGGGGGACCAGTAGCCTGAAGGGGGCCAGGAGCAGTAGCTGGGGTGGGGGGCTGGTGTCTTGGGGACAGCAGCTGGGGTGGAGGTGGCATGTGGGGGCAGGAGCTGGGGTGAGGGGCTGCATTGGGGGGCAGAAGCTGGGATGGTGGGCTGGTGTTTGGGGCGCAGGAGCTGGGGTGTGGGAGAGGGGCCCAGATGTGCAGGAAGGGGATCCAGAAATTTAGGAGGATTCTGGGACCTGCCAAATTATACTTTAACTCCTGCAGCTCCTCCTTAGTGCTTTCCTGTTAAGAATCACTAATGGAACCTGATAATTAAAACACCCAATGACCTCAGTGAAAAGACTGCCACTAATGTCAGTGAGCAATAGATCATATCTGTGATTGCCTTGTGTCCATGGTTTCCAGTGAGTCAACTGCTATGCTGACAAATGTCTGTGGTACTCTAACATTGTTGGAACAGCACTGAAGCCTCTTTGGATGAGTAGTTTGGGCAGGGTTAAAAGTAAATGTATAGAAACCCTCCAACAGGGCTGTCCCTAGGGGGTTGTGGGGCTCCAGGCGAATCACCATCTACGGAGTCTCCACTCAGCCCCCGCCCCCTGCACTGGGGGGGGGGGGCTGGGCCAGCTCATCCAGAGGGGAGGGGCAGGCTCCCTTTGGCCCTGTGCTGGCCATTCTCCATCCAGGGGACAGGCCGAGCCAGCCAAAAGTGGCAGCTGGGTTCAGCACTCTTGCTGTCCCCCACCACCCGCAGCCACGCGCTCTGTCTTTGGCTCTGTGTTGGAAGCAGTGGGGGGGGGAGGCAGTGCAGCCGGGGGGCAGCAGTACGTGCCCTAGGCTGCCTCCCTTCCCCCTCCCTGCTGCCTCTGGCATGGAGCCGAAGTCAGCACATGGCTGGGGGGGAGCGAGAGTGCTGAACCCAGCTGCTGCTTTTGGCCAGCTCACCCCGTCCCCTGGATGGGGAACAGCTGGCTATGGGGGGCAGCGCTTCAGGCCCTGTGCACCACAAGGCCAACAGAGCCATGGGGCTTGGGGCTGACCCTGCCAGCAGGTTCGAAAATTTGAGGATCTTGGGGGGCAGTTACTGCACAAGTGGGGTACACTTTAATCTTTATTAAAATGGGTGTTGGTGTCAAGTGGGTGATGGGGAGTGTATGTGTGTGTGGTGTTTGTCATGGTGTTTTTAATGAGGTGTTGTGAGATGCTTAACTTTGTGGAGTGGGACAGGTTGGGGGACAATGAGAATTCTCAATTAACCTAATTTACAGTTATGAACCTACTCACAGTAACTTAGAAAATGTTCCAATAACACATAGACAGAAGGGGCGTGCAATACAAACTCAGTGTATGGCAGTGGCAGAGGGGAGAGGACACAATGGGCGGGGAGCAGGACTACCAAGGTTAGAGGGGTTCAGAGAAGAGGAGGGCAAGCGGGCTGGGGATGCAGGTGGGGGCTCGGGGCAACAGGGGAAGCAGGAGGGGCTGGGCAGCCAGGAACAGAAGAGCGGGAGTAGGGAGCTGGCAGCAGGGGCGGGGAGAGACTCAAGGAAGAAGAGAGGAGAGTGGGGGGAGTAGAGACAGCGGGACGGAGACACACGTGGGAGTTAGGGCAGGGGGACAGAGGCACAAGAGGGGCTGGGACATGCGTGGGGGTTTGGGGCAACAGGGGAAGCAGGCGGGTGCCGCAGAAAGCCAGCAGAAGCTGTGGAGCTGTGGAGAAGCCAGCGGCAGCAGGGCAGCTGCGGGGAACCAGCAGGAGCCGGGGCAGCTGCAGGAAGTGGCGGGAGCTGGGGGACCCGGCAGGAAACTGGCAGGAGCCAGGGGCAGCCATGGGAAGCAGCAGGAGCCGGGGGAGCCGGCGAAGAAAAAAAGGGCGACGGGGATAGGGGCTAAGGGAAAAGGGGGAACCGCGGAAGCCACAGGGAAAGGGGCCAGGAGCCGCAGGCAAAGGGGACAGGAGCACAGGGGAAGTTGGGGCACATGGGGGAATTCAAGAAATAAAGAGGGGACAAGGAAAGGTTTAAGGGAGAAAAGTTTATTTAAATTGGGGGAGTCACAGAGGGGAGTGTAAAGCAACTTAGCAAACAACTCTAAAGGTTACAAACTAAAGGAAACAATCTTGCAATCTAACTTAATACTTCTAAGGCTACCAATTAAACCAAAAACAATGTTGCAATTCACAATGATACTTTTAAGACAAGTTCAAACGAAGAGATACAACCAGTGATACAGAGCAGCGGCAGATACTTAAAGGCACGGGAGCTCCTTTAAACAGTAAAGGGTGAAGCAGTAAGAAAAAAGGAAGGAAAGGAGAACGTAAAAGACACAAACAAGCCTGTAGAGCTGGGGGAGAGCAGTATCAAAACAGCAGCAAAAGATGGGAGAACTTTATTTCAAAGAGAGCTGCAGGGGCGGCTCTTACCGATCCCAGCAGCAGCAGCAACAGCATTACAGGCAGGAGAGAGAGAGAGAGACTCATTACTCGGCCGGCAGTTTCAATCGTGGTACGCTTGGGGAAGAACTTGTGAGTGGAGGAGGTCAGTGTCTGTGTGATCAGGCCAGGCAGGATGTCAGGAACCATCCTGCCTGATCACCCCAAACTGTGAGCTTTTAAACTGTTTTTCCTGCCAGTTCCCTGATTACAGGGAATGTGGGGAACAAAGGTGATGTGAGTCATGTCTTCAGTATTACAAAGGACCTTGCAGTTAGGCAGTGCCCACCTACGCCAAGCCCAGTGGAGACAATAGGGTGACAATGGCTATCTAGTTAAGTTGAAGGGGCCATCTGCTCCCCTTAACATTCTTTACACACTTAAGTGATGGCCCAGGAGGGGCTGCCATCAAATCAATTCAATGAGCAACGGACAGGGGCAATCACCCCTTTTGCCCCGCCCCCCAAGGATGGCCCTGCCCTTCAGCCATATCCGTAGAATCTGTGAACTATCTAAGACTGTCAGAGCAGCATGAGAGAAACCACAAGGCAGTAGCCAGTTCCCATTCCTAATTAAAGTACTTTCAAACCAACCTTCTTCACTGCTGCTGTTTGATCTGTTTTTTGCCATTTGCTAGCGTCTTCAAAACCAGTGAGGCAGAGCAGGGCTATATTAGTCTGCAGCTACTTTAAGAAAAAATTCCAATAGGCTTAAACTAGTAGAAATAATAAATTGGGATTTTTTTTCATGGCAGCCTCTACAGGTGCAGTAGTTTTAATAATTCAGCATTAAAGTCTACAAGCATTACATTTAATCTTAAAACATTTTCTTCGAGGGGGTGGCATTTTAAATGACTGTGGGGGTTTTTTGTACACAAGTGGGTGAAAAGAAATGAAGATGATGAAAGGTATATCCCCGGTACACTACAGAGACTCTCCATGTGTTTTATCTATGAGATCTCTGCCTTCTGCTCTTCATTTGCACCCTTTACATCAACCAGTGGGTGAAATGGCATTACAGCCACAACATCAAATAGTTTATACAGAGGCATGGAGAAAAATGGTAGTCAAACCCCTGACCTCTGTCTCCAATTACCAAGTCCCTAAATAATGAAATCCCACACATCTGCTTTCAATTATCTGTGAAGAATACACTCACATTTAGAAATCTGAGACAAAAAAAAAACCAAAACAAAAAAAAAAATAGTAGAATGAAATGGGAGGAGGGGAAGTATGAAATGGTGTAACAGTGACCCTATAAAATTCATAATATAAATACTAATTAATGTAAGTCTTTCTTAGTTTTATCTTTCAGTACAAGTGTTTCTGACTCTCTCTACATAGCAGTCTTTACAGAATAATATAGTATATTGCAGTCATAATAGACCAAATTCAGCCCTGATTCACACCAGGAATATTTAATAGAATTGTGCAAGGTATAAAGCAGAACTGAATTTGGTCCATAGATTACAGCAATTTTGCTTGTGTATAACAGCATGCAATTTTTTATAGCTTTGCATTCTATCAAATGTTGTTGTGATTATTAAGACATATTGAGCACTGTAGATGTTTATGGTGCAGTACACAATGGTTTTCAAACATAGGGTTGGGACCCAGTACTGGGTTGCAGACCCTCAGCTTGTGGTGTCCCCTGCTGCCACCGTCAAAAGACAAATGTATTGTTCAAAGATCCAAAGGGGTAGTCATGTTAGTCTAGTTCAGCAAAACAAACAAGGAGTCTGGTGGCATTCTTAAAGACTAACAAATTTATTTATCACATGAACTTTCAAGGAAGAAAATCCCACTTCATCAGATGCTTTGAAGATGGGGGAATTTACAGAATGGGATAAATAAATTTGTTAGCTTTCAAAAGTGCCATCAGACTCCTTGTTTGTATTGCTCAAGGATGTAATTGTTGGGTCACAGGCATAAATTATTTCTTTTCCAACTGTGTCCTGAGGAAAAAAGTTTGAAAACCACTGCAGTAGAATGTGCTAGCAGACAAGAGTCCTTGCCCCAAAGCACTAACAATCTAAAGGCAATCACTGTATGATATGAATTTTCGAAACTGATGTAGATTTACATGTAAACATTGCTTCTGATGTGTACCAAAGTAGTCAAAATATCTATGTGCCATTGTGCAGCACTAAGGGGAGGGATATGAGAACAACAATTAAAAATGTTGGAAGGTTAAGTCTGTATATGATGTCATCTCTAAGTTCAGCACAAGAAACTTTCTGCGAGTGACCTCCAAAGTGGCGCCCAGAAGTTTAACATTTTCTTGTTTGTTCTTTCTGTTGCAATGTATTTCTTATAAACTAAAGTCTTCAACAGGAATCCTGCTGACATATTAGATGAAAAAGAGTGTGTAAGCCAGTTCGGCTAGACATGACATGTTCTTCCATTTATTAGCAGGGTTTATAGTTAATATAAGTGTATGACAAGTGTTCATAGTTCCCAGCCAGCACAATCACGATGGAATTTCAAAATATTTATTAAGAATTTCTCTAGCAAAAATTTTGCTTATTTCTAAAATGTTAGAACAGTGAGGGCTTAAAACCATAACCTGCAGAGTTAAGACTGATGGCACTAAAACACCTGGTGGCAGGTTCACTACCTAGTTAGGTTTGGAAAATAGTGTAGTGGCCAGTGCTGTTGTTTAATATGCAGAAGGGCTTGGGTTCAAGCCCCTGGGGGTTGGACTCAAAGATCTCTTGAGGTCCTTTCTAACCCTCTGATTCTCTTCTATATGGGTGACTAATGAGGGAAAAGTCTCTACATTTTCCTAGGGTGGATTACACATGTGCAGATTCAAATCACATGGAACAAAATTTATCAGAGCCCTCCACGTTTTAAACAAAGGAGAAAAGGGTTATTTACTCTTTACTTGATGAACAAATTGAAATGGACAAGCAGCAGAAGAATTATTGTAGAAGCACTAGAAGCTGGGGGTCTGATGTACATGATTTACTGTGGCAAGATGTTACATTAAATCTTGCTGGAGAAAAACAAACATCAAGTCTGTTGGCACTTTTATACTATGTCTATACTGGATGCTTAAGTTGACTTAACCTTGCTTAAGCACATGCTTAGCTCAACTTAATAAAACCTGCCCTGCAAGTCAACTAAAGCTTTTAAGTCAACTTTACAAGGCAGGAAGCCCTGAGCCCCGCCCCGGGTCCCAATTGGGCAGCAGGAGGCTGGAAGCAAACTTCACCTTGGTGGGGGGGGGTTGCTGCTCCCCACTCCCACCCCCACACACACCAGGAAATGCCATTAACTCAGCCTGGTCAATTTTCTGATTGGGCTCTGCACTGCTTGCCTCAGGTGGCTGGGGTCGGCTCCGAGCTCCTTGCCGCCTAGCTGCAGTGGCAGGAGCCAGATTGGGCTGCCGGGACTGGATCATGCACAAGGACAGGGCAGTGGATGGGGCCTGAGGTATGTCTACTAGTGTAGATTTACCCCTAAATGGATTTAAGAAGATTGACTTAAAGTCAACCTTCTTAAGTTCACATAAGAGAGCCCCCTGGTGCAAAAATAGCCTTAAAGACTAACAAATTTGTTTATTGCATGAGTGGGTCAGCATTTCAATCTTTGTGACCACTCCATTTCATGCTTTGTGACCACTTAATGATTTGCTAATTGCTCTGCTCAGACAGACCAATACTAGATCAAGGCTTCAAAGAGAAGCTGCTGAGACTGAATTTATTTGTGAATTTGGCTGCATTGCCTCAGGGCTTAATAAGGACATTGGATTTTTTCTCTCATTGCAACAAGTGATTTGCCCTCATCTTCCTCTGTATGCTGTTCCCCAGTGTTTGCATCTTTACAACTATTTTGATTTGCTGTTACAGTGCGACCTGTTCCCATGACTTACACTCCCCTGCATTGATTTCCTCCCATTCTGTAAGTTCTCCCATCTTCAAAGCATCTGACAAAGTTGGATTTTTCTCCCCTGAAAGCTCATGCAGTAAATAAACGTGTTAGTCTTTAAGTGCCACAGGACCCCATGGTTGTTTTACTGAACCAGACTAACACGGCTGCCCCTTTGGAACTTACTTGTAAACATCCTTCTTGAGATGGGCTGCTCACATACTTTCCCATTCAGACATCTATGTGCCTCAGCACATGGTCATCTGGAAGCTTTTTGTCCTAGCCTGTCCCCATAGTGCCAGTCGCCAACATCCCCTCTGACCTGTGCAGTATATAGGTGGCACTGACCTTGCCCCCCTTCAATCCCTTCTTTCCACTAACTCTGAAAAGCAGGGACAGAGGGAGGGTATGGAATATATATGAGCAGCCCATCTTGAAGAAGGATGTTTACAGGTAATTAACCTTCTGTTCTTCTTCGAGCGCTTCTCACATCTATTCCCATTCAGGTGACGACAAGGACTTCCAGCCTATTTTAAAAGATGACCCCTCACTCTCTCTAGCCTGGGGAGACAGACCCCTCCTCGTCTACAGCCAACCCCCAAACCTTAAACAGATATTCACCAGCAACTACAGACCTAACAACAGAAACATTAAAGCAGGCACATATCCCTGCAACAAACCACACTGCCAACTTTGTCCACATATATGCACGAAAGACACCATCACAGGACCTAATCAAGCCAGCTACTCCAGCAAAGGGTCATTCACCTGCTCATCCACTAATATGATTTATGTCATCATGTGCCGGAAATGCCTCTGAGCCTTATACATTGGACAATAGGACAATCCCTATGCAGAAGAATAAATGCACACAAAACTGACATCAGAAATCACAACACAAAAACACAGTTGCTGAGCACTTCCATCTTCCTAATCACTCCATTGATGATTTGTTAAAGATGGTCATCAAGAAAATGAATGGGACATCAAGACTTCAAAGAGAAACAGGTGAAATTGAACTAATATGGAAATTAAATTGTGTGAAAGCAGGACTGAATCATGACTATGGATTCTTTTCACATTATAACTGGTAATTTGACTGCACCCTCCCTCTGTGTGCTGTTTCCTAGAGTTTGGATCCTTACAAATGCTCTGATTTGCTGTTGCAGTATGACCTGATCCGACCCCCCCTGCATTTACTTTCATCCAATTCTGCAAGTTCTTCCTCTTTAAAGCATCTGACGAGGTGGGATATTCTCCCATGAAAGCTCACATGATAAATAAATCTGTTAGTCTTTAAGTGCCACAAGACTCCTTGCTTTTTTTGCTTTACTAGACTAACATGGCTGCCCCTCTGGAATTTAGCAAATCAGAGCAGTTGCTTAGGTTCAAACCCTGGGAAGGTTGAAGTCAAATTATCTTTTGTAATGGGAAAAGAACCCATAGTTTTGATTTAATCCTGCTTTCACACAATTTAATTTGTATATTAATTCCAGTTCAGCCATTTCTCTTTGAAGCCTTGATGTCCCATTGACGTCTCTGAGTACAGTCATTAACAAATCATTTATTGAGTGATTAGAAAGATGGAAGTGCTAGCAACTGGGTTTTTTTTGTTTTGTTATTTCTGATGTCAGTTTTGTGTTGATTTATTTGTTTGCGGAGGGAATCATCCTGTTTGTCCAATGTATAAAATGTTGTGGAATTTCTGGCACATGATGGCATAGATCACATTAGTAGATAAGCAGGTAAATAAGCCTTTGATGGAGTAGCTGGCTTGATTTGGACCTATGATGGTATCTATTGTGCAGATATTTGGGCAAACTTGGCAGCGTGGTTTGTTGCAGGGGTGTGTGCCTGCTTTAATGTTTCTGTTGTTAGGTCTGTAGTTGCTGGTGAGTGTCTGTTTAAGGTTGGGTGGCTGCCTGTAGCAAGGAGGGATCTGTCTCCCAAGGCTTGAGAGAGTGAGGGATCATCTTTTAGAATAGGCTGTAGGTCCTTAATGATCTATTATAGAGGTCTGACTTGAGGGTTGTTTGTGGAGACTAGTGGTGTTCTGTTGTTTTCTTTTTTGTTCGGGGTACCTGTCTAGCTCTCTCAATTTGTTTTCTTACTTCCCCAGGTGGGTACTGTAGTTTTAAGAATGTTTGATAGAGATCCTCAAGATGTCTGTCTCTGTCTGAGGGATCAGAGCAAATGTGGTTATATCTTAGGGTTTGGCTGTAGACAATGGATCGTGCGGTGTGTTTAGGATGGATGCTTGAGAAGGGTTACCAGATGTCAGGCAAAAGGAGGACATGTCCTCCTTTTTCCCTTTACATCCTCCATCTGGCAGGTATTTTAAAAGTACATGATTTTGTCTGGCTTTCTACTTACAGGTCTAAAAGTATGCTGGAACCCTCCAGAAAACCTTATTTTTAGAGGGAAGCATTGCAAGGCCCCCCCTAAAAACAAAAGAATGTTATATTAATACTACATTTTCTCCATGTGTCCTCCAATGTCCTTCTTTCCATGCTTTGGTATCTGGTAACCCTACGCTCGAGGGATGTAGGTAACTATACCAATCAGTAGGTTTTCAGTATAGGGTAGTGTTGATGTGTTTGTCCCTGATTTGTACCGTACTGTCAAGAAAGTAGATCTCCTGTGTGGAGTGTTCCAGGCTCAGTTTGATTGCAGAGTGGAAATTGTTGAAATCTCTGTGGAAATCACACCCCTGCAACAAAGCCTGCTGCCAAGTCTGCCCAAATATCTGCACAATAGGTACCATCATAGGTCCTACTCAAGCCAGCTACTCCATCAAAGGCGCATTTACCTGCTCATCTAATAATGTGATCTATGCCATCATGTGCCAGAAATGCCCCAACACCTTATGCATTGGACAAACAGGACAATACCCGTGCAAAAGAATAAATGAACACAAAACTGACATCAGAAATAACAAAACAAAAAAACCCACAGTTGTTAACAGTTCCATCTTTCTTATCACTCGATAAATGATTTGTTAATGACTGTACTCAGAGACGTCAGTGGGACATCAAGACTTCAAAGAAAAACAGCTGAACTGGAGTTAATATGCAAATTAAATTGCGTGAAAGCAGAATTAAATCAAAACTATGGGTTCTTTTCCCATTACTAAGGGTAATTTGACTTCAGCCTTCCCAGGGTTTGAACCTAAACAACTGCTCTGATTTGCTGTTACTGTATGACCTGATCCTATGTTTTACACTCCCTTGCATTTATTTTCATTGTATTCTTTAAGTTCCTCCATCTTCAAAGCATCTGACAGTTGGATTTTCACCCACAAAAGCTCATGCGAAAAATGCATCTGTTAGTCTTTAAGTGCCACATGACTCCCTTTTTTTTTTTTTCTGGACTGGATTATCATGCCTGCCCCTTTGGAAATTCTGTGATAACAGTCTTTAATGCAGCTCATTAGCTATGATGAGATGCGCTGAGATGTTACCACCTGGCCTTTTGTGTGTTCAGTTACCGCTACAAAAAGCTGAGTCGATCTGCTGAGGGTTTTGATGTATGTGGTTTGTGCCCTTCTGACATTGAGATTGAGGGTGTGCCATCTTCTGTGGTTCTCCTTCACCTGTGGGTCCGCAAAGAACAATGGGAGACAAATCTTCTGGTGAACGTGGAAAGGTGAAACCACTTTAGGTAGAAAGGCCGAGTGAGGGCGCAGTTGTACTTTGTCACTGTGGAGTACTATATATGATGGCATATGGAGAACAACGAAAAAGGTGAAGAAGTTGTAGTAACGGTGAATTGGAGACAGGAATTTGCAACTGTGCAAGGGCAGGTAGTTCTAGGACTGTTGCAACAGGTGGAAAGAAGGAACAGAAGTGGTGGCAGCGGCAGCGCCAGCTATATAGCTAACAGCGGTGTAGGTCAGAGGGGACATTGATGACTGACCCTACTGGGACATGCTAGGGCAAAAGGCTTCTTGCCCCTTCTTTTGGATGGATTACAGGGCCAAACCACTAAATGCAGCACATGTGGGAAGTGACACTGCCAGCAAGTACAATGCTTTTTGTTTTAAGACTCCCTGAGTATGAAAGGCACTATACATAACCCAGTGCAGTTTTTGTTTACATACTCTGGGACTAGTCAGGCAGAAACTTTGCCAGCTAGTGTGTGAAACTTGTTCTTGACTTTCACATGGCTGAATACCCCTAAATCTTAAGCTGACAGCTTCTTGTCTCCAGCTTTGTTTGCCTGCTTCAAATTTGAAGTCTCCATTTAAAAGGTAGGTAGTTGTTGAGCTGGGTGGGGTTCTTTTCTTTAAGACTCTTATCTAGGAATATTGATGTGTAAGTGTTCGTCTCACACCTGAAGGTTTGGTTTCACATTTTCTGGTAAGCTTATTTTCCCCAGTCGTAGAAATGGGTTTGAGCTGGCCATTAAAAAAAAAAAGTTTTTACATAATTCTTGCCTTGCATGCAAATAAAAAAAGAACCAGTTGGGTTTATTGGGGATTTGATGCACATGTTAATATAGGCTAAGCTGCTGCCATCATTATAACAATTGATTAGGCTGAACAAAGACTTGGACAATTTCATTCTCTGCCTGACTAAAACTATCTTCATGGCATTCCCCACTTTCATGAAAATGCAGGCAGAATTACCAGTCCTAAACATTCAAAAATCATGGGATTGGCTTAAAAGTTAGAGTAATGCCTGGCTTTTTTACAGCATTTTTTTATTCATAGATTTCAAAGCGCTTCACAATCTTTATTATATTTATTGTCACAGTACCATTGTGAGGTAGAGAAGTGCTATTATTCCTATTTTAAATATGGGGAACTGAGGCAGAGAGAAATTAAGAAACTTGCCCAAAGTAATGCAAGATGACTGTGGTAGAGCAGGGAGATTTTAACTGTTATTTGTTTTCTGGCTTTTTGAAACATCATGGTTCACTTTTTTTAGATTATGAGGGTACACGGTTTTTGTTTTTAAAATGAAAGCTGAGTTTCTTGCTCAATCACATGAATCCAGGCACTCTGGGACTTTAACAAAAATACCAAACACCACCAATTAGACAACTCCATCCTTGTTGCTGTTTTTTGCAGCTTAAAAAAAAATTCTCCCCAAACCAAAGCACAAAAGCAGCCCGGTAGTGATATGAAAGAAACATGTGCTAATGCTCAGTCTGCAAAGGCACATTAGTCAAGAGCTACTGAATCAGTCTGACACTTCCTAGCTACGTGGGAAGCTCCTTCTTAGCAGTGTGGGACGCTTCCCTATTCTGGACATCATGTTTCAGTTAACAAGAGTCAATTCACCTCCTAACCATGTCAAAACAACTGAGGAAGCTGAACACAAAGTTATGTGGTCAATTAGTCAAACACAACATTTTAAAGGACCTCTTGACCTTTCAAACTGGGCAGGGAAGAGGAGAAATGAAGCAGAACGGGTTAGAGAACTTTACAGGCTTGATTTGATAGTACTTCAGCCAGGTTCTGCTCTCACTTACATTCTGTATTTCAGAAAGTGCTCTCAACTCTGGCAGCAGGATATTGAGTGAACTCAATCAATGGAACACAAGCTCAAGCATAAAGACAACAGCCCTGTAACCACTCTTTGGCTGAGGGCAGCACACTGCTCCCTTGTGACTTCTGAAAATGGCTGGCCTTACAAATTAACCTTTTCATTGGTCTCATACATTGCACTTTGTGGTGTTAGTTCAAACCTACTAGTAGAAACTGCCCCTTGAAAACCAGGGACAGTTTAAAGGTTGTGCCATTTTAACACAGGAAGAGTCATTATTTTTTTTTTTTCTGGTGGCTTGCGTATTCTTAGTGATTTCTATTACATTTTCCTTTGGAAATTGCATTAGTTTGGGCTTCCCCCCCCCCCCAAGTGTGGTCTAAACCTCCATTAATTATATTTTATCATTATCTCCAGCTATATGGTAAAGAGTGTTCTGAACACACAATCCCAGTTCAGTCAGTGTGTCAGCAGATGTACCTCACTCATGCATTACTTTGCTTTTGGAAAGTGATTTGGCACTTACTCCATGTTTTGCAGTGACTTTTGAGTCTTTCTCCCACCTGTGTCCACCTTCCTTCAAGTATACTAAACATGAAATGCTTTTATTCTATAGGCCTAGTTCAGTTTTGGCTTTTTGCCTTAAACATGATTGGTTTTATCTATGTAATATGTGTATTCATCAGCATTTGATTCACTTACTTGAGCTCATATCTGCAGTAGCTCATTGGCTAAATATACAACTTGGAGTCTAAGGCTCAGACACTCAGGTTAGACTACTATTTTATTAAACTTAAGACTAGTACTGTAAAGTTGTACATTTAGTGGGTTTTTTTGTTTTGTTTTGTTTTTTTAATTTGGGGGATTTGGGAGAAGCTCTGGACTCCAATAACAATCATAATGTCAGCTTGAACTCTAGTCCAGGATAGATTAACCGCAGAGCCAGTTTGGAGAGCCTCCGGTTACACTCCATAGAATTTTGGCCCAAGAGCTTTATAAAGCTTTGTCAGCCCTGGTACAGTAGAACGAGTCAGTCACACTAAGGGGTAACCGCTCAGCAACTAGCCCAAGCACCCTGCTTACTCTCCTTGCTGACAGAAATGAATTACTTTGGCAGGTTGATGGGGTGACATCTGTTTCACAACAGATGTCCATGGTGGTGGCAAGGAGGAAGCCAAATGCTGACGCAATTGTTTTATGATACTGTTGCTCAAAATAAAATCTAACAGATTTTTTTTTAAGGTTAGGTTTAATGAAAACATTGATAAAATGTTTTTGCAATGTAAACACACCCTACCCTTTAAAAGAAAATTCCCAACCCACTATGATTGCTCCTAGAATCAGAAAACAATTTATTAACCTAACCACCAGATGTCATTGAAGTACAAGTTTCAGAGGAGATAGCTGACATTCTTTGACATTTCTGAAATCATCATAAAAAAAGAATCCAAGGAATTAAAGGAAGACCATCTGTGTTTTATAACCAAAATGGCACAGCAAAACAATGCCAACTGTGCAACTGTGTTTATTGGCTCTGAAGCAAATTGCAAATTATTTTTGCTGGTCTTTTTCCAGTGTAAATCTAAGGCCGACGGCATGCTAAGCAGTATTCTGAGCCAGCAAGCATCGCTCATGCAGCCACAAAATCCAAGCAACTAAAATTATATTGGTAAGTGGCAGAAAAGCTTTGGTTCAGTACACAAAGGGGCTATGAATGCCTGCCTTCTTTGGAAAACAGATTTCACTAAATTCACTTGGTTTGGTTTTAGTTAATTGACCTAGTGAGAGGAAAGAAGCAGCTTTATCAGCCTGATATTAAAGTCATCACTTTTATCTATGGTACAGAAATGTAAGGGATCATGACAGTTAATCATACTGCTCCCAGCTAGAGGGACTTTTCAGACTGAGTGTAGCAGGTTGATGGCCAGGTTCCAGAGGATTCAGTCTAAGGGTATGTCTATAGTGACAGCAGCAAATTCACCACCATCAGTTCAGGCTTCTGGGAGCAGATCACAGCAAGTATGAACTCGCCATGCCACTCCCAGAAGCTCATCCCGGAAGTCCTGAGGGTCCAGGGGCATAGGGGAAAGCTGACTGCAAGCGTTTTGTGGTCGGCTTTCCCCTAACTTGTAATGCCAGCTTACAAGTCACCGCCGTTTATGCAAGGCTCATATCCCTGCAACAAACCAAGCAGCCAACTTTGTCCACATATATGCATATTTACATTCCTTGCATAAATGGTGGTCGACTGCTGCTGAAAAAGCTCTAAGTATAGACTAGGGCTAAGATAAACTGGGGACAAGACATTCCCAGCTGAGGGGTCTAGCTGCAATGAATTTCCAGAGGTGAGACAAACACAGAGTCTAACCGTCTCTAGAACATACTGAACAATCTCCCTTGTAAGCAATATGCTCAGTGTTTGTTGTCAGTTATTCGTTGTTATATAATTGGTAAAGCCCTTTTAGAATTGTCAGTTGATTTTAAATACAACCAAAATACATGAACCAGACTCGGAAACCAATAACTTCAATAGTCTCTTCCTGAAGGATTTTACTGTGCCGACAACTCATTCATAATTCCCCATGAATAAATACAGGAGGCCTGATTCTTTAGTCTTACACGTTGGCTGTGTTCAGACGAGAGTTTTATTTTGAAACAACCGCCGTTGTTTCAAAATAAAATTTCTTATGTCCACATGACATTCTGTTATTTCGAAACAGTAAAACCTTGCTTGAAATCGAAATAGCCGTTGTTTCGAAACGGCTGTTTCGAAATAAGGCTGTTCGGACACGTTGTTTCAAAACAACACCATTGTTTCAAAACAACTGTTTTGAAACAACATGCCTGAATGGCCTTATTTCGAAATAACTAATTCAAAATAACAGCTGTTTTGATAGCAGGCTTTCCCTTAATTCGAATTAACATTTTCTTAATTCGAATTAACTTATTTCAAAATAAGAACTTTATTTCAAAATAACTCATTTTGAAATAACTTATTTTGAAATAACAGTTTACGTGTGAACATAGCCCTTGTGTTGTTATTTACAGCTGTTCAAAGTGGGGTAATATGCTACCATTCTGCTTTGACAGCACTTTACATTCACTTTGCACAATGCAAATGAGTACACAAGAAGCAAGCTGGTGGAGAATCAGGCTCAGTAAATATAGACACCAGTTGCCATGCCCAACACATTAGACCTAGTGAATCTTTATATCATGGTAGCACCAAAGGACACAATGCCCACTAAGTCCTAGGGCAGACTGCTTCAAGGTCTTGGTGACCTCGCTGTGCAGATAAGCAGACTTTATGGTCACTTAAAGAAAAATATCTTTTTAAATGTTTTCTTATCATGCATTGAGCTCTGCAGTGGATTGGCTTTAATTGTCCCCAGATCTGTCTGGGACTAACGTCCCTGTGACACTAGTTGTCTCACTGCGTTTGAGCCAGATAGGTAAACTCTCAGGGCCTGATTCTCCTCTCTCGCCAGTGAATATAAGGAGGAGCCAGGCCCTAATTGGATGCCCTTTGAAGTCAATTGGAATCCTTTCATCCACTGACTTCAGTGGACCCTGGATAAGGCTCTGAAAAGCATTTTTAAACACGCACCCCACTAACAATTTTTTGGTTATGTGAAGAAGGTTGATCTGTCTATGAGGAACTGCAGACGGCAATTTATATTAGCTAACTTGGAGTTTGGCCCAGACATCCTTCTTCATCTGGACCTTGATTTTTCTGCTTCTCATCTCAGTTATCACTTTCCGTAGCCTACTAGCCTTTAGCTCTACACCAGGCACAGGAGAGTGCCACCTACTGAACCACTAACAGCATTCTTTACAAACAAAGTGGAAATCGTCCAGAATAAAATTACCCAGTTCTAAATGCACATGAGCTTTGGGAAAGTTTGCATGAGAATCTTCTGGCTGTCTTCTACCTGTAATGAACAGAATGGACTGGATCTAAAGCTAGAAATTTGGTTCTTCTTCAAGCACTGCTCGGATACATTCAGTATCAGGTGTATGCGCCACAGTGCACGATTGGCCAGAAACTTTCTTTAGTCTTAGCCTGTAAGGACAGGGCTGGCGGCCAACACCCCTGTCCACTACGTGGCTGTATGTATGGCTGCAGCCCTGCCCTTCCCGAGTTTTCTCCTTTCTGCCCTCAGCGGCAGTTATGGAACAGCCTTTTTCTTGCTTTTGCAAGGGCCTGACTCTCTGCTTTGTTTTAAGAGTGTTTTCACTGGAAGATCTGTTTACAGACATTGCCAGCTCTCCTACCGAGTCCTTCCAACAGAAATCCGAACCCGAGGGACATGTTCCACAGGAGATATCTTAAAGGCCTGGGTGAGCTTCACTGGGTGGATTATGCTCCATTTGCAGATCTTTAAACAAAGGACCCAGGAAGACAGGGAGTGAAGGCTGCATAATATTGCCCAGGAATGGGCCCTGCAGCCGATGCTGGGTATGTCCATCACACCCAAGGATTCACTGGCACAGAGTGCTGAGCTGGCACCGGAGCCCTCTTGATGCTGCTCTCCAGCTACAAATAAAAGCAATGATTGGCCTCTAACTCGGCACCGCGCTTCCGGTTGGCACTGGCATCCTGTCGTCGCCGTTCTCCCACTATGAATAAAAGTCGTGATTGGCCTCTGATGCAGCACCACATGCTGGATGGGCACCGATCTCTGGCTACAAATAAAAGCCACATTCAGCCTCTAACTCGGCACTGTGTGCTCAGTCGGCACCAGAGCCCTCTTGGCGCCACTCTTCAGCTATGAATGAAAGCCATGATCAGCCTCTAACTCAGCACCCCATGCTATACTGGCACTGGAGCTCCCTCAACAACACTCTCCAGTTATGCATAAAAAGCCATGATTGGCCCCTAACTCAGCACCACGTGCTGGATTGGCACCGGAGCCCTCTCGGCACCACTCTTCAGTTCTGAATAAACAGCCACAATCGGCATTTGGCTTGGCACCATCTTGGTGCTGTATGACCTTATCCCTGCTACTTCCTCTCCAAAGAAAAGGGCCAGAGCATCTGAGTACCGTGCGTTGGCAGCAGCGCGTCAGGCCAGTTGGCACCAATGCCCTCCGCGGGCTGCTCCACAGCAGAGCACAGGTAAGTGTGCTTCACGTCAACTTCAGCACTGAAGTGCTGACCCTCCAGAGGGCGAGGGCCTTAGCCTATCATGGTGACGTCCACACTGGCTGACCTTAAGGCGGCAGAGGTTCTTCGGCTCCTGAAATTGCAGCCAGGCCATTGAAGCAAATGGTAAGTCTGCCTTCCTTTCACTTTACCCAGCACTGGGGGGAGCTGCTCACTCTTTGGCCCCCTGTCACTGCGGAACTGAGGGCTCCAACCAATAATCCCTCTAATTATTCGTAGGCTGTGAGCACAAAAAATTTTTGTGTGCTCAAAAAAATTTCTTTGTGGGCACCAATATTAGCACTATTGAATTTTTTTGTGTGCACTTTATTTTGTTGTGTGCATGGGTTTCATGACCTGTGTGTGCATACAGATGCACACAGCTTAGAGGGAACAGTGGCTCCAACCCCTATGGTGCTGACACCTGGCCTCGGCACCACAAGAAGGTCCAAGAGTGCATGCCTCAGGCCCAGCCTCCTACTGAAGGGTTCCCTGCACCGGCTTCTTCTTGGTACCACACTCATAGAATCATAGAACCATAGGGTTGGAAGGGACCTCATCCTCATAGGTCATCTAGTCCAACCCCCTGCCAGAGGCAGGACGACTCCCACTAAACCATCCCAGTCATGGTTTTGTCCAGCCAGGCCTTAAACACCTCCAAAGATGGAGACTCCACCACCTCCCTAGGCAGCTCATTCCAAGGCTTCACCACTCTCCTAGTAAAAAAGTTTTTTCTAATATCCAGCCTCGACCTCCCTAACCGCAACTTGAGACCATTGCTCCTCGTTCTGTCCTCTGTTATTACTGAGAACAGTTGAGCTCCATCTTCCTTAGAGCATCCCTTCAAGTAGTTGAAGGTTGCTATCAAATCCCCCCTCAGTCTTCTCTTCTGCAGGCTAAATAAGCCTAATGCTTTCAGTCTTTCCTCATAGGGCTTGTGCTCCAGCCCTTTAATCATTTTGGTTGCCCTCCTCTGAACTCTCTCTAGCATGTCCCTGTCCTTTTTGTAGTGGGGAGCCCAAAACTCAACACAGTATTCTAGATGTGGCCTTACCAGTGCAGAATAGAGGGGAATGATCACATCCCTTGATCTGCTGGTAATACTTCTTTTGATGCAGCCCAGTATGCCATTGGCCTTTTTGGCCGCAACAGCACACTGCTGACTCATATCTAGCTTCCCTTCCACCATGACCCCCAGGTCCTTTTCTACACTGCTGCTACTTAGCTGAATGTTTCCCAGCCTGTAGCAGTGCATGGGGTTTTTTCGTCCCACATGCAGGATTTTACACTTGTCCTTATTGAAGCTCATAAGATTTCTATTGGCCCACTGTTCCAATTTATCTAGGTCTCCCTGAATCCTGTCCTTGCCTTCCAATGTGTCTACTGGTCCCCCCAGCTTGGTGTCATCCGCAGACTTACTGAGAATGCAGTCTATTCCATCATCCAGATCATTGATGAAAATGTTGAACAGACCCGGCCCCAGGACTGACCCTTGGGGCACACCACTTGTGACTGGCTGCCAGCTAGACATGGAACCATTGATTCCTACACGCTTAAACCGTTGATTTAGCCAGTTTTCTAACCACCTTACAGTCCACCTATCCAACCCATACTTCCTTAATTTGCCAATGAGAATGCTGTGGGAAACTGTATCAAAAGCCTTGCTAAAATCAAGGTATATCACATCAACGGTTCTTCCTGCATCCAGAAAACCAGTCATCTGATCATAGAAGGCGACGAGATTGGTCAGGCATGATTTACCCTTGGTAAATCCATGCTGACTGTTCCTGATCACTTTATTTTCCTCTAAGTGTTTGAGGATGGATTCTTTGAGAATCTGCTCCAGAATTTTTCCAGGGATTGAGGTGAGGCTGACTGGTCTATAATTCCCTGGATCCTCCTTTTTCCCTTTCTTGAAAATAGGCACTACATTTGCTTTTTCCCAATCCTCTGGTACCTCCCCCGTTTTCCATGAGTTTTGAAAGATAATGGCCAGCGGTGCTGCTATCTCATCGGCCAATTCCCTTAGCACTCTTGGATGCAGTTCGTCTGGCCCCATGGACTTGTGCACATCCAGCTTCTTTAAGCAGTCCCTAACCTTACCTTCCATCACCAAGGGCCTGTCTTCTTCTCTCCCATCTGCCACACCCATGGTAGTGGGCTGGGAGCTGACCCCGCCCGTGAAAACTGAAGCAAAAAACGCATTGAGCACCTCAGCTTTTTCCTCATCCTCTGTCACAAGGATGCCTGCCCTATTCAGCAAGGGGCCTACACCATCCTTGATCCTCTTCTTGTTATTAACATACTTGTAGAACCCCTTCTTGTTATCCTTTACATCTCTCGCTAGCCGCAACTCCATTTGTCCTTTGGCCTTTCTGATTTTATCTCTGCAGTCCCTAGTAATATCTTTATATGCCTCCTTGGTCATCTGACCAAGCTTCCTCTTCTTGTAAGCTTCCTTTTTATGTTTAAGCTCAGAGCAGAGTTCTCTGCTAAGCCATTCTGGCTGCCTCACATGTTTGTTCTTCCTCCTAATTGGAATGGCAACTTCCTATGCCCTTAGCAGGGTTTCTTTAAAATATAACCAACTCTCTTGGACTCCTTTCCCCTTCAGATTAGCTTCCCAAGGGATCCTGCCCATCAGTTCCCTGAGGGAGCCAAAATCTGCTTTTTTGAAGTCCAGGGTTTTTGTTTTGCTTCTTTCCTTCCTTCCTTTAATCAGGATCCTGAACTCAACCATGTCATGGTCACTACTGCCTAGCTTGCCATTTACCTCTACGCCCCTGATCAATTCTTCCCTGTTTGTGAGCAGCAGGTCAAGTGGTGCAAGATCCCTAGTTGGTTCCTCTAGCATTTGTACTAGAAAGTTGTCCCCAACATTCTCTAAAAACTTCCTGGATTGCCCATGCACTGCTGTATTGGCCTCCCAGCAAATGTCAGGGTAATTGAAGTCCCCCATGAGCACCAGGGCCTGTGATCTACAAGCTTCCGCTAGTTGTCCATAGAACACCTCATCCACCTCCTGCTTCTGGTCTGGTGGTCTATAGCAGACACCCACAACATCCCCCTTGTTGCTTTCCCCTCTCAGTGTAACCCAAAGACTTTCTATTGGCACGCTTCCACTTCCATCATGGAGCTCTGAGCAGTCATAGAGCTCTTTTACATTTAACGCTACTCCTCCCCCTCTTCTTCCCTGCCTGTCTTTTCTGAACAGTTTATACCCATCCATGGCAGAGCTCCAGTCATGCACACTATCCCACCACGTCTCCGTTATTCCTATAATATCATAGTTCCTTGTCTGTGCTAGTATTGCCAATTCTTCTTGCTTATTTCCCAGGCTCCTCGCATTGGTGTACAGGCACCTAAGATACCCGGTTGATTGCCCTACTTTGTCATGTTGATTTCTAATTCTATTACATAAACCTCCTTGCATTTTTTCTTGGAGTTCTCGTCCCTCACTCTCCTCACATATTGGGGCTGCAGTAAAGCACTTAAGACAATTATTTGATTCCCCCCCCCCATGTTCCAACTACCTTCTCTTTTATCGCTGTTGATACAGTCCCAGCCCCCCCCCCCCAAGTTCCATCCCTTCCCCCAGATCACCCACATTGTTACTTACCTGTGGGCTTTGGTCTCCTAAACCTAGTTTAAAGCCCTCCTCACTAGGTCAGCCAGTCTGTGCCCAGACATGGTCTTCCCCTTCCTGGACAGGTGAAGGCCATCTCTGCCTATCAATCCTCTGTCCTGAAACAGGACTCCATGGTCAAGGAAGCCAAATATCTTCTGACCACACCATCTTCGCAGCCAGGCATTCACCTCTAGGATGCATCTGTCTCTCCTGAGGCCTCTAGCCTTGACTGGAAGGATCGAGGAGAATACCACCTGTGCTCCAAACTCCTTCACCCTCGCTCCCAGAGCCCTGAAGTCACCTTTGATCTGCTAAGGATCAGCTCTCGCAGTATCCTTGGTACCCACATGGATAAGAAGCATGGGATAGTAGTCTGAGAGGCGGATGATTTTAGACAATCCCTCCGTTACATCACGGATGCGGGCACCTGGCAGGCAGCATACCTCTCTAGAGGCCTTGTCAGGGTGGCAGATGGGTGCCTCTGTTCCTTTCAGTAGTGAGTCCCCAATCACCATGACCCTACATTTCCTCTTATGTGAGGTGGTTGTGATCTGCCCAGCCTGTGGGGTGGATGGCATCTCCTCTACCTCCTTCAGTGTGTCCAGCACCGCATAACAGTTCCTCACCACAATGGATGGTGGGATGTGAGCAGGCGTGGAGCACTGTCTACTGCCAGAGGTGACCAGCTGCCAGTGTCCTTCCTCTGCCATAGGCATCCCATCCATTTCCAGAGCTGTGGCAGTAGCTCTTGGCATTGGGATAGGGACCTCCTCCTTGCAGGTCTCATCATGGACACTGTCAAGGAACTTTTCAAGGGCATAGATACCCCTGAGTTGTGACACCTCCTCCTGTAACTCTCCTACCTGTTTCTGAAGAGATGCCACCAGAAGGCACCTATCACATAGGCTCATATCCTGAGCCTGATCATCAGTGGCAGGAAAACGAAGGCCACATTCCCTGCAATTCCACACCATGGTCTGGGTGGAGATATCCATGGTCTGACAGTCTGTCTGGCTACACACAGAGGAAAAGGAAACAGCAGGGATGCTGGCTCCAGCAGTACGGCTCCTCTTCACCATCTTGGCCTCACCAAACTCCTCCTCAAACTCCCTCGCAAACTCCCCTGTTTGTAGTCCCCTGTTTGCAAGCTCCCTCTGGTCGCTCTAGCAGTGGCTTTTAAAGGCCTTCTCTACTACTGTCGCCCAGACCCCTCAGCCGGAAAAAAAAGCAAGGGGAAAAAGGCGAGCAAGGGCCCTGCTGCTCCCGCAGCCCCACCACCAGCTGCGGCCCCTTCTTCCCCTGCCATTCCCTCCACCAGTTCTGGGGGTCCTCCTGCCCCCAGAACGTACGCCCAGGCGGCTGCCACCCCTCCACCCACCGCCACAACATCAGCCCACACCGCCTCTTCGAATTCGATCTCGGGGGGCCGGGGCCCCTTCCCCTCTTTGACCAGGAGGCACGGTGTCCGTTGCCTCCTGGTGGCTGCCTCACCCCACGTCAAAACCTACGTGCGGCAATGGCGAGGGTGGTGGGGCCCTCGGCCATTGTGGTGGCCTCCAAGATGTTTGGGAAGATGGTATTCTTCCTGGCATCGGAGGCCGCCGCACAGGAGGCGGTGGTCAGGGGCTTGGCGGTGGGGGGTGTCCACGTGCCAGTGGAGCCCCTGGAGGACTTGGGCGTATGGGTGGTCCTCACCTCCGTTCCTCCCTTCCTCCCCAATGCCGCCCTGCTTCCCCTCCTCTCCACCCTGGGGAAGCCGATTTCCATCATCAGCCCTCTCCCACTGGGCTGCAAGGACCCCGCCCTCCGTCACGTTCTGTCCTTCCGCCGGCAGGTGCAAATCCAACTGCCGCCGGCGGGGGCGCGTGACAGGGTGGCACTGGAGGGGTCCTTCATGGTGCCCCATCAAGGGGCCCATTATAAGATCTTCTATTCTTCGGGGGAGGCCCGGTGCTTCCTCTGTAGGGCCACGGGGCACATCCGGAGGGACTGTCCCTTGGCCCAGCATGCCGAGGGAGCAACTGGGCCCCCCCGGAGCTGATACGGGCGCCGGCCACACCACCGCCGGCGACCCAGCCCACCCGGCCACTCAAGCTGCCTCTCCTCCATCGAGGGACACAGCTGCCGCTGCCTCTTGGGACGTGGGGTTGACAGCCCCACCATGCCCGGAGGAGCAGCCGGGCCCCGTCGCCTCCTCCACTGAACCATCTGGGACGGGGCCCAGAGAGGAGAGAGCAGCGGCCGTGGTGGAGGCCCCAGACATGGGAGAGGGCGCACCCCAGGGGAAGGGTTCCCGTCCCCTTGATGTCCCTCCCCCGGTTCCTTCTCCCCACGAGCCTTCGCCCTTGCCGCCTGTTCCCGCCCCTGCTGGCCAGCCCTCAGACACCATCTAAGAGGGCCAAGTTCTCCCCCAGAGGACACGCAGCAAGCGAAAGAAGGCTCTGTCCCTCCCCAGCATACCAGATGGGGAGGAGGCCCCCCGGAAGTCTTGGCGGGGGGCTGAGGGTGACCCCCTTACCGATGAGCCGCTTGCTGCGCCCTCTGGTGAGGTCCACCAGGAGGCTCCGGCTGAGGAGATGGACGCAGTAGAGGAGGGGAGCAGCACTGCCCCCTCACAGGAGGCCCCTGTTGATCCCTCTCCTGGGGAGGCTGCAGATGGAGCCACTTCTGCCCCCCTGGAATCTCTTGTAACATCTACAGCTGAGGCAGAGGGGGGCTTAGGCTCCATCTATGCAGAGATTGAGGCCCTGGGTCTGACCTTGGCAGCCGCAAGGGAGGACGACCCCTTACCAGCGGGCCTTGATCTGGGTGGCAGTAACGTTTCGCCACCCCCTCCCTTACCCCAGACCCAACCCGAATCCCAACGTCTGTCTGCTGTCCCTACTCCTATCCCGGGGACACCCCCGGGTTGCTTCACCTGCCCGGCTGCTATGGCTAATCCAACGGCGGCTGCCAAGCCTCTCGAGGCCATGGCCGGCACTGAGCAGCCGGGTCCCGGGGTATTGTCCCTGGGGGGACAGCTGCCCTTACCCTCACTTGTTTATTCCCCCGTCTCTGACGCTGAGGATGTGGGGGACCAACCCGCGCCCAGCGTCAGTGCGGATCCCATTCCTCACTCCCTTCCAGAAAATCCCGTGCCCGGTCAAGGGGAGCCGCACCCCGGTGGCTTGACCACCGGGGCCCCTGTTCCCACTACCACTCCTCCCCCTCTTGCCATCACTTCTATTCCTGCCCCTAACCCCACCCCTCCCTTTATCACCTCACCCCTTCCTAACCTAGCCCCATCCCATTTTGTTGCCACCCCCGGGATGGTGGCTCTCCCGATGCCACCAGCCACGTCCCGGGAGGTGGTATTTGTGATTCCCCCTGTCCCTGGGGCTGCTGTCCTCCCTCCACCGCCGCCCTTCCTTGCACCGGGGGTCCAGCCGGGAGATATGGTGCCCGCAACATCGGCACCGAAACGGGGCTCTGCACCCTGTCTTTTACTCCCGGCTGGCTGTGGGGCCACTTCCGAGACCCGACCGGAGGATGGCCGGGAACCTCCAATCCCGGGCCCCCTGGTGCCTCCGGGGGAGCTGCGCGCATTCCTGGCCGACACTCGTGGGGCCAGGAACCGGGTGCGGCTCGCCCTGCAGCGCTGGGGGGACTTCCATCTCGTCCTCCAAGCTGTGAGGGCTCTGCTGAAGGAGGGTAAAGGGACCAGGAAGCGGGATGCCACGGACTACCAGAGGGCCTGCACCTTGCGTGACTCCCTCATCACTTACGGGGTCAGTCACGGATTGTTGCATGGCCTGACGGAGCCCGTTGGCACTCCCGCCACCTCGGAGGATCCCCCTAGCCACCCTCATGGCACCAATCATCTTCGCAACATTAAATACCAATGGCTGCAGGTGGGGTCTCCGCAGGACCCAGGTGCTCTCCTTCCTTCGGGAGGGGGGGTACTCTGTGGTTTTCCTACAGGAGACCCACACGGATCCAGCCGCCGAGCCCAGTTGGCGGCTGGAGTGGGGGAATGGGGTGTACTTCAGCCATCTGGCCACCACTCTGGCGGTGTGGCCACCCTATTCTCCCCCGGCCTGCAGCCTGAGGTGCTGGGGGTCGCCGAGGTTGTGCCGGGCCGCCTGCTGCACCTCCGGGTCCAGATGGAGGGGCTGGCGTTGAATCTGGTCAACGTCTACACCCCGACATCGGGCCCGGAGCGGGTGCAATTCTATCGTCAGGCGGCCGCCTTCCTTGGCACCTTGGATCCTCGAGAGTACCTGGTCCTCAGCGGGGATTTTAACACCACCCTTGAGGAACGGGACCGCACGGGGACCGAGCAGTGTCCGGCCATCGCAGACGTCCTCAGGGAGATGATTGACCATCACTCCCTGGTGGACGTCTGGCGCGACCACCACCCGGACGATGGGGTGACCTTCACCTTTGTCCCGGTGGGGGACCATCGGTCGTGCCACTCCCGGTTGGACCGCATTTATTTGTCCCAACATCATCTTGCACGGGCCCACTCCTCTAGCATTCGGCCGGCCCCTTTCTCGGATCACCATCTGGCGACCGTGACGGCCTCTTTCTCGGCGGAGAGGCCGGGGCCAGCCTATTGGCACTTTAACAACAGCCTGCTGGAGGATGTGGGCTTCGTGGCGTCCTTCCGGGAGTTTTGGTTGGCCTGGAGGAGGCAGAGGGCTGCCTTTCCCTCGGCGCGGCATTGGTGGGACGTGGGGAAGGTGCATGCCCGGCTCTTCTGCCGTGACTACACCCGGGGGGCGAGCCGGCGGAGGGATGCGGAGATAGAGGCGTCTGGTCATCAGTCCTGAGGATCCATCCCTCCGCGAGGCGCACCAGGAGAGGCGGGAGGAGCTGCGGGCCCTCGAGGACCTTCGGGCCCAGGGTGCCTTCGTTCGATCCCGCATCCAGCTCCTTCGGGAGATGGATCGCGGCTCCCGCTTCTTCTATGCCCTGGAGAAACAGAGGGGGGCTAAAAAGCATGTCACCTGCCTCTTGGCGGAGGACGGCACCCCCCTCACGGATCCGGAGGAGATGTGTGGAAGGGCCAGGGCCTTCTACGCCAGTCTTTTCTCCCCGGATCCGACCGACCCTAACGCCTGCAGGGTGCTCTGGAATGAACTTCCCACGGTCGGCGAGGGTGCCCGGGACCGGCTGGAGCTGCCTCTCACTCTAGCCGAGTTCTCGGAAGCCCTATGTCTCATGCCCAATAACAAATCTCCGGGCATGGACGGGCTGACCATGGAGTTCTACCGTGTGTTCTGGAACGCCCTCGGCCCGGACCTCACCGCCGTCTGGGCCGAGTCCGAGGAGAGCGGAGAGCTCCCCCTCTCTTGCCGGCGGGCGGTGTTGGCCCTGCTGCCCAAGAAGGGGGACCTCCGCGATCTTCGGAACTGGCGTCCCATCTCACTCCTTAGCACGGACTACAAAATAGTAGCCAAGGCCATCTCGCTGCACCTGGGGTCCGTGCTGCAGGACGTGATCCATCCCGACCAGACTTACACCGTCCCGGGCCGTTCCATCTTTAGCAACCTCTATCTGGTCCAGGATCTCCTAGAGCTCGGGTGTAGGGATGGTCTGTCGTTCGCCCTCCTGGCCCTGGACCAGGAGAAAGCGTTCGACAGGATGGACCACGGGTACCTCCTGGGCACCCTGTGGGCATTTGGCTTCGGTCCCCGGTTTGTGGGGTTTCTCCAGGTGCTGTACGCCTCCGCGGAGTGTCTGGTCAAGCTCAACTGGACCCTGACCGAGCCTGTCAGCTTCGGGCGAGGAGTGCGTCAAGGCTGTCCGCTGTCGGGCCAGCTGTACGCTCTGGCCATCGAGCCCTTCCTCTGTCTCCTCCGTCGGAGGCTGACAGGGTTGGTGCTCCCTGAGTCAGAGCTGCAGCTGGTCTTGTCGGCGTACACCGATGACGTACTCCTCGTGGCCCAGGACCTGGGTGACCTGGTGTGGTTGGAGGCTTGTCAGGCCATCTACTCGGCAGCCTCCTCCACCCAGGTCAACTGGGTCAAGAGCTCTGGCCTGATGGTAGGGGCCGGGTGGCTGGTCGGCTCCCTCCCACCCGTGCTTCAGGCCATCTGGTGGAGCGCGGGTCCTCTGCTCTATCTGGGCATTTACCTTTCTGCCACCCATCCCTCCCTGGGGGAGAACTGGCATGAATTAGAGGGCAGGGTTGCTGACCGGCTCCGGAGTTGGACAGGACTGCTGCGGTGCCTCTCCCTTCAGAGATGGGCACTGGTCATCAACCAGCTTGTCCTGTCCATGCTCTGGCACTGGCTCAACACCCTGAGTCCACCCCCGGGCTTCCTGGACAGCCTCCAGAAGACAATTCTGGAGTTCTTCTGGCCAGGACTGCACTGGGTCTCTGCAGGGACTCTGAGCCTTCCCCTGGAGGAAGGGGGGCAGGGCCTGTGCTGCGTCCACAGCCGGGTCCACACCTTCCGCCTCCAGGCCCTGCAGAGACTCCTATATGGTGCAGGTAGTCCGGCATGGAGCCACTTGGCACGTACCTTCCTCCGCCGCTACCGAGGGCTCCGATACAACCGGCAGCTCTTTTATCTTGACCTGAGACGTGCTCCGTGAGACGTCTCCGAGCTGCCGGCCTTCTACCATGACCTCCTCCGGACCTGGAGGCTCTTTGCAGCCTCCAGGTCGGTTATACCCACCGAGGGGGAGGACGTCCTCGCGGAGCCCCTGCTACACAACCTCCATCTCGGTGTGCAGGTGGCGGAGGCCCCCTCCGTGAGGCGGAGGTTGGTCATGGCAGGTGTCACCCGGGTCAGAGATCTCCTGGACTATGCCCGGGGGGACTGGGTGGATCCCCATGTGCTGGCTCGGCACATGGGGCTCTCTACCCCTCGTACCCCCTGGCACCTACTCCAGGAGGTGAGGGCTGCTTTGCCTCCCGCTGCTCGGGCTTACCTCGGGCGGGTCCTGCAAGAGGGTACTCCCCGCCCCCCTCTCAGCCCTGGCCCTCCAGAACTCTTGATCGGGCCTCGGCCCCATCAGCCCCCCCGGTCATCTCCGCCCCATACCCCGAGCCGGCTGCTAGACCTGCAGCCGGTCTCTTTCCGAACCGCGCCCCGTAAACATCTCTACACGCTCGTGCTCCATACCGTACATTTCCTCGCCCTAGTGTCCCGCCCTGATACAAAGTGGCGGGACCTGATTCCACCCACGGTGGGCGAGGAACCCCGGTGGGCCAGTCTGTATGCCACCCTCACTCCAAGGCCCGCCAGGGACATCAGTTGGTGGCTCCTACATGGAGCTGTGAGCACGGGCGTGTTCTTGGCGTGGTTCACCCCTTGCCCCAATACTTGCCTGTTTTGCGGTGTGAGGGAGACCCTGGCGCACGTCTATCTAGACTGTGCCAGGTTGCAGCCCCTTTTCCGGCTCCTCCAGAACCTCCTCTTGAGGTTCTGGCTGCACTTTTCCCCACACTTGTACCTTTATGCACTCCCCATCCGTGGCCCCACCAAGTCGTGGGACCTCCTCGCCAGCCTCCTCTTGGCTTACGCCAAGGTAGCTACCTATAAAACTCGGGAGAGGAGGTTGGCAGAGGGAGGGGCCTGCAACTGTGGGGCCTATTTCCGCTCCCTCGTCCGTGCACGTCTCCGGGCAGAGTTCCTCTGGGCAGCATCCGCTGGCTCCCTCGACACCTTTCAGGAGTAGTGGGTGCTGTCCGGGGTTCTCTGCTCGGTATCCCCTTCTGAAACCCTAGTTTTGAACCTGTGACCTTCACACCTGTCCCTGTTTTCTCTTTAGTTGTCCCCTGGCATCTTTTGAAGCCCCGTTTAGTGCCGCTTCCCCCTTGGGCTGGGGGAAGGGCTTTAGAAGTGGGTGGGCTTGCGCCCACCCACCCCCCGGGATCCTTCAGTTGGACTGAGGCCTTGGAAGGGGAGGTCCAACTCAGTACCACAGCCCCAGGAGAGGGCATACCAGTATCGAGGTTGGCCCTTTCCCAAGCTACAGCCATGAAACCAGGGCCAGGGTCTTAAAGATAAGACCCTATCACACTTCAGCCGCCTTCACCGGGTCACTGCCTACCTGGGAATCAGGGTCAAGACCCCTCAAGAGGAACCAAGACCCCTTAGTCGACCTGGAGATTGCATCCTCTCCAGCCGCCATTACGATCCCTCTTCATGCTCACGTCCTTGACATCACTGGGACACACTGGCCTGAGCCGGCTTGGTTTACACCTGGGCTCCGAGGGGTGCAGGAGGTTTGACCTCTCGAGTCAAAGGCCTTTTCAACTTCAGCCTTTCAGCTGAGAATTGCTAACCATTAGTCCTTGTTTAACAGATATTCCCTAGATCTGTGTAATGTTATGAAGGATTTTAGCAGCTTCCTCCCACAAGACCACTGACTCCCTGATCTGTGGCAACTGTGACTGGGTCAGCCCTCAGAGCCCTGCGTATGCTTATTGCCCAGGTGCTTCAATGTTCTCCCAGCCCACCGTGGCCCCATGAATGCTTGGGGTGATGGCCGTCACAGTAGTCTCACCCCCCACAAGTGAAACAGCTACCTTTGAGGGGCCCTTGGCCTGGGGGTTGATGGTCCCCTTTCTCCCACTGAAGGTGATCAACTTCGATACGGTCGCCTCTCCCTTCATCAAACCCAACCCTTGAACTTCAGGGTGGCACCCTAAATCACTTATGTTAAATGCCTCTTCGCAATCAGCCTCACCTCTTTCTCCTTTCTGGTAACGATGTGTTTCCCTCTTCCCTTACTGTACCCTTTGGGTCAAGTAAGGGCCTGGCAACTGGAGAACTCTCCTCACATGTGCTCAGTTCTAGTTGCATGTGCCCTTGGAGACTTGGTGGAAATCTGAGGGTGATAGAGGTATGAGAAGGGGTTATGTGATACCCCCCCCCAACACCTGCTCTGTGGCCCTTACCCAGGGCTACAGCCCACTGGGACACGTAGGGGAGGATACCCACTCCCCATCCTCTTACCAAGAGGCCCCTCCTCCCCCACACACCGCATCCATCCCTTCCCGGTCAGGCACAGTGGGACAGGTACGCTTCTGCTTCACTGGCTCCAAGAGCATTTCTTATTTGTGTTGGTCTGCAATGGATCTTGGGGGAAATTACTATGGGATGGTGTGCCCCACCACGTAGGTGGTAGGTAAGAGGGCAAGCTCGTACCCTCTTGTTCTCTACCTTTTCTCTCCTTGCCTCCCCAGGCGGTCCCTTTTTAGTCTCAGGGCCATGGTCTTCAGACTTGTATTAGGCCTGTCACTTGAGGTATCCTTGAGCTCCACCATAGGGGTTTTGCCTCTTCAGCTCCCATCCCTGCTCCCCAAAGACATTCACCACATATCATTGGTCTGTCCACCCATGGGCAAATGTCAAGTTTAGCCCTCTACTGGAAACCCCTCTGCTCTGATGCTTCCCTCCAACCAGGCAAAGGACGCATTCTGTCAAAAACCCCAGACAGCCATCTAGGAGCTTCCCCCTCCTCCCTAGAATCACAACGAGGGGAGACAGTAGGGGATAGAGCTTTTAAACAACACTGGTATTCATACACCTGAGTGAGCCTGCTAGAGGACATGTGGTCCTTAGCTCACTGTTAGTTCCCCTGCAGGACTCTGGCTCCCGAGGGACTTTGCAAAACCTTTAACAGGCTGGAAAGCCTGACACCTTATGGGTGATGCTTTCATAACGTTCCCTCATGCCCTGTGTTCCTTAGAGGGCACAGTGGTTCTTCTTGGTTTTTCCCTAACTAGGGGTTGCCTTATGCCCTCCTCCCATCTCCCCGGGGTCTTCTCTTCCCTTCTTCCACCAGGGACCTGCCCAGGCCTTACCCTTCCAATATGTGGGGAGGTGCACCAATTATACCCCTCCCCTCTCAGAGTAGGCATTATAGACCATGTCTGCCTTGCATCTTGGCTAAGTCATCGTCTTCTCTCCTCATCAGGATCTATGCAAGATCAATCGTAGTTGGCCCATTGCAGCCGGGACCCAACACCTACTCCCACCACTAGAGATGAGTCAACCAGCCATGATAAGAAGGTTGACTGCCTCTCCACAGAAGTGAGAGTGAGAATATCAGGCAAGACGAGAAGTGAGAATATTATGCGAGCTGTGTGCCCCCCCAAACTCCAATTCTGGAGCTTGGGGGTCATGACCCTTAGGAGGACCTGACCTGTCCATAGAGATGGTCGGATACCCCTTCACTCTATTCAGCACACCCGTCCCTTCGTGACTCTGTGTAGCAGGAGAGTAGAGTATAGGGGCAAGGGAGAGAAATGCGCACCTAGCCTTGAGGTTGCGTAAGCCCCTCCCAGAACCCCACGATGGTTTCTCACCATCCCTGTCTTAGGTCATTCCCCCATCCCTTTGGTCGGGGATGTAGGAGGGAGAGCAGTCAGGATGCGCCTCCCGCCTCCAGAGCAGTTGTCCTAGGGGGTTGAGTGCTCCCCCTGCTGGCCAGAGGAGGGCTCTGCAGGGACCCAGGCTGGGACCCGGAACACAGGAGGCGGGCCCAGGGGTGGGGAGGACAATATAAGGAGATGGACCAGGCAGAGCAAGGGGAGACTGAGAGAGAGAGATACTGCAATCCCTGAGAGCACTTGATCCCAGCCTGTGGATAAGCAGCCTGAGTGCTGGTGGGACTTCCCGGTCTACTCTCCACCCCATGGAGAGGCCTTGGAAGAGCTGCCTTTGGCCGAAGACCTAACGGGCCCAGAGGACTCCTCCCCCAATGATCTGGAGGAGCTGCCTTCTGCTGATGACCTCCTGGACTGGGCAGGCCCTGCCAGCAATGACCTAGAGGAGTTACCCCTCGTGGAAGACCTAGAGGACCTACCAGCCCTGCTGCCCCCAGGGGAAGAAGATTTGATGGGGATCCCTCTGGCATTTTACCCTGAGGACTTGGGAGGGGAGGAAAAGGGGGACCCCCGGAGGAAGTAGCCCAGGGAAGAGCGGGCCTGTCCTGCTGGGGTGTGGTTAAATTCGGTGTGTTTTGGTGGGAGCACCGCTGGCTTACTAGTGGCCTTACAGCAACCAGATAGGGCCCTGGGCTGAGATGCAGTGGAGTGGGTGGGCCTGCATCTCCCTCCCCTCTACCAATCCCCTGCCAACCCTGTGATATTGACCCCTGCTTTAAACCCCCACCATAAATCCTCTCCTTTAGCCTCGCCCGGAGGAAGGGCTGGAGGCCTAGACTGTGTCCGGTGGCCTCATCCTGCAAAGGGGGGCTCACAGATGGGAACTTGGGTGTGGCCTCGCCCGACAGGGGAGCGGGAGGTTGCCCACTGGGTGGATTACTCGGCTGCTGACCACCTGTGACTTACAGGGGACTACCTAACATGGGAATTCAATCACCTTTCCTCCAGTTTCTCTGTTTTCACTTCCCAGTCATTTAGCATTCATGACCTTCACCATTTGGCTTCTCTCCTGCTGGTAGGATGGGTGTATCTAAGGGTCCCCCTTTTTTCCTACTATAACCTGTGGAAGGGGTCACCCCACTTCTTTCCTTACAATGACCTCCTTGACGGAGTGTTTCTGACACTTTGGGCCCCAGAGATGGGTCTGCCCAGCATCTAGGCCTTATTCTGGGGCTGTCCCTCCCTCCTCCCAGGCCCTCCATTCCCATGCTTCAATGGATGGATGGGTGGGGATCCCCACCTACTCCTTCCTCATTATTTTTCTTCCAGTGTTAATCTTTCATATGGAGGTGGGATACCTTAGTTTAGGGAACCCTCATCAATCTTGCACTTGGCATCTCCTGCCAGTATGTCAATCGGGAAAGGCCTTTTGCCTGTTCCCTGTTTGGTCAAGGGGCAATGTGTTCCCTGCCCCAATCTTGGTTAGTAACTTAACCCAATTTACCTCCCTTTGAGGTTAGGGTGGCAAGGGCAGCAGTTATCCCACCCTTGCTCATTGCGTGCGGCTGTAGAAGCCTATTGCTCTGGGTTACGACTGCCTTTCTCAAGAGTTGATTCTACTAGGGAAGGGCAACCCTCCAATTTAGATGGCCTTGCTAGTGACAAGGATGCTTTTTGCTATTGTGATATAGCGGGGTCCCAAGTAATGGGACTGCCCTCTTGGAGTTCTGGTCTCCTGGCAGAGTGGCAAATGACCCCTCGGCACTCTCATGCATGTCTTCTCTTGATTTTGCACTTAGTGGTGTGTCCGTAGGCGTTCACCTGGTGGCCCACTGTTTCTTTGCCCAATTTTGAATGCTGTGCCATTTGTGGGTGGCCGCAATGATGGCAGATAAGGATCTAACTCCACCCACCTTCCACAGTACGGGTAGCAGTCACCTGATACTGAATGTATCTGAGCAGTGCTCGAAGAAGAATGGTGGATTACTTACTAGTAACTGTCCTTCTTCAAGATGGTCTGCTCGGATTCATTCAGATCCCTCCCACCATCCCCATTACTCAAAGTTAGCGACTAGCAGGAACTACGGAGGGGCAGAGCTGTGGCCATATATACAGCCACAGGGTGGCCAAGGGGCACTGGCTGCCAGCCCTGTCCTGACAGACTAAGGCTAAATAAAGTTTTTCTGCCACTCATGTGCTGCGGCATGTAAACCTGATACTACCTAGGGACGTGGTGGAATCTCCATCTATGGAGATTTTTAAGGCCCAGCTGGATAAAACTCTATCTAGAATAATTTAGTTGGAGTGGTCCTGCTTTTTTTGGCAGGGGGTTGGACTAGATGACCTTATGAAGTCCCTTCCAACTCTATGATTCTATGAATGAATCTGAGCAGCCCATCTTGAAGAAGGACAGTTACTGGTAAGTAACCCACTGATCTAGAAACCTCTCTGAAGTAAAATAATTATTTAAATAGCACCCTAGAGTGATATGTGCGTGTATTTACAGAAAAGGAGTATGATGTGGCTGGAGGAGGAAGGTGGGGTGTGTGTTGTTTTTTTTTTTTTTTTTTTTTTTTCTTAAGACATTGAAAAAATAACATTAACTGTCTATATCATTGATGCTTCTTAGTCCACTGTTGCCTTAAACATTATAAAGGACAGTGAATCAGATATTTCTCCTTATTTATTGCTCATGTTCCTTCTGTGATTGCCAATGAGCAGCTCTGTTCCTTTGGTCTGAGCAGTGCTGCATGAAGATGCAGCAACCAGCACCAAGATTGACCACTCTATTGGAAAACATCTAGGCTTTCTGTATCTGGAGTTACACACTCAACAATCACTTTGCTGTTCCTAATGTGTTACTGCCCTGGGCAACATCCTGTTATACTTAAGTTGCAGAGCCAATATTCCATGGAAACATGACCAGCCCACCCACAACTGTAGCTGCATTAGATCATGCAGTATTGCAACAAGAATTGCACAGATTAAGAAGCTCTAAAAACCTTTTGTTTCACTGCTTCAAGTTTACAGAATCATCTGTAAATTTGTGTCTGGCAGAGCTGAGGAGGAAGAAAAAGATGACGCCTTTATTACTCTCTGCTTTCAGACTGGTGCTGGTACAGGTAAGTGTATTGATGGAGCTGCTCTAATTATGCTAACTGCAGTGGTCCCCTAGTGGTGGCCATTGACTGCTAAAGTGCATTATACTCTGGCTCCATCTTCCTCACCTCAGAATATACCTGAATTGCTCAATGACAGTAGGTACTTCAAGTTCCCTTTGCTGCTAGTGTACTGAAATAGGATTTAATCAGGATTGCAGTGCTATGCATTTGAATTGAATGGTCTTTCTGAGGCTGTGTAAGCTTCTGGAAGCAAGGACCAAATCTTTTCCCATATTCTGTAAAGCCCCAAACATCATAATGATGTGAAATATGCTATTATATTTTATAAGCTGACTTTACAAATGGTGTCATGGTTTTTCAGAGCTAGTGGCTCGATAATTATTTTGCTAGGCTTACGACTAAAAGGAGATCTTTTTCTAACTGCCAACCCCACAAACTCCCTGTGGGATCTAAAAGTCCAGGCAGATACTTCTCAGAACACTAGTAGCTCAGATGATGTTGTGGAATCTTTGACAATTCTGTTAATTATGAAAAAGTTGATTGCTATTACAAGGCTTCTACGGTGCATGAGTCAGAAAAAAGCCAGTTCACACTGTGTTATGTTGGATCTGCAAAGTTATCAGGATTTGGAGAAAACAGCATTGGCAGGAAAGTCAACATAAACACAGTCTGCTCAGTAAGAAAGTGTAGTTCCTAATATAGATCTTTTGGGGCAGATTTTGATTTTTGTTAGATCAATGGAAATCTGGACTAAGGACTTTTTTGTGTTGCTTTAGTTTCACACTACCCTAAGTGAGAGGGCAGAATTTTAAGCATAATTATCTATTAATAACAATATTGAAGGCTTTACCAACATAGTGACCGGTCAAGAGTGCTACATGCTTCAGTACAGCATTCCAGGAGGAATCTTTTCTCTTGAAGGAAAGAATTTGCCTGAAGTATGGATGACTCACAAGATAATGTATTTTGACTTTCCCAGAGCACATTTCCATTCATGACTAATTATGGCTGCCTGTGATCAGCCCATACATTCCAAAATATCCTGGGGGGGAGGGGGGAAGGATATGCAAAATCAGCCTGAAAGGTAAATGACTACAAGCTTGAGAGAGCAACAGTCAAAAACAGAACAACAGAGATTTAGATGGGTGGCATTTGATGGTGCTGTCTCAACTGATAATTTTCATATATTTGCAGGCATTTTGACATGCCTCTTGATAGCCAGTTTGGGTGTATCATAGGCACTACTAACCACAGCTATCAGAAGCAGGAAGGGTAAAAGTCCAGAAAGCACTTAGTTTTATGGGTACAGAAGTTGCTTTATATAGGACTGATCTTGTGATAAGGTTAATAAGATGACATCATTCTGAGGGAAAGGATATATCTCATATCATGGATCTCCCCTTAAGGACTGAAGCAGTGTACATTTTTAAATCTTTTTTATTTTGACAGGGTTTACTTAAAAAATCAACTCACTCACAGAGCTTGTTGTGTGCCCCCAACCTTCTGCATGTGTGTAGTAACAGTAGCTAGGGTACACACACGTGAGTTTGCTTGCATATAAGGCTATGAGTTACAGCTGCACCACTGTGCATGTTCTAATCTACTGGTTTATGCTGACAGAGAGCTGTCCTGTCAGCTTCTTTCCTCCAGCCCTCCTGAGTTGCTGTAGTCCACACCAGTGCTTAAATCAGCATAAATTATATCAATCAGGAAGTGGCTAATTTGCATCTCTGAGCAACATGACATATATTGACTTAAGCTACAGTGTAGTCAGACAGCCTAAGAAACTAATTTCATACAAAAACAACAAGAGTCCTATGGCACCTTAAAGACTAAGGGTATGTCCACACGTCTCGTGTTATTTTGAAATAAGAGATTAGGTCCACATGACATATTCTTATTTTGAAATGACAGGCTCCATCATCTTGAAATAAGTCATCATTTTGAAATAACTTAAACCTCCTTTAAATCGAAATGGCTGTTATTTCAAAATGGTTATTTCGAAATAACGCTGTTCAGACATGTTGTTTTGAAATGACCATTATTTCAAAATAACACTTTTGCCCTTCTCCTTCCCAGGGTTCCTTCCTTTTAGCCTATATTGGGTGGGGGCATGGCCCAGGGACAGAGCCATGTTGCCACACCTCCCATGGTGCCCCGCTCCTAAAGCGAAACAGCGAGTCCTGTGTTGGACATGCTACTTTGCTTTGAGCTTTTTCCCTTAATTCGAATTAACATTTTCTTAATTCGAATTATTTTATTATTACTGTATTTTGAAATGTATGTGTGGACATAGCCTAGCATGGGTTAGAGCCCATGAAAGCTTATGCCCGAAGAAATCTGTTAGTCTTTAAGGTGCAACAGGACTCTCATTATTTTTGCTGTACACAGACTAACACAGCTACACCTCTGTGATTTCAAGAGGACTGCTCAAGAAATAAGATGCTACTCAGTGCGAGTAAGGGTATCAAAATCCAGCCCAGTGGAAGTGTTTTAATTGTGTGGGGCTTTTTAAGTTAATGCTATAGCAAAGGTTGGTTTAAAAATAAATCTGTTGCTGGTGTTCACAGGGGACAGTTTCAGGACCAGACTTTCCAAACCTACTCCCTCTTTTTGCATCCAAAGTGTGTGGATGCAATGCAAGTAACTGCACGTGCACAATATGAGGCCCAAAGAAGAGCAGACTGAAAATCAGGCATTTCTGTGAGGTAAGTGACAAGATGGGGTAGGTCCGATAGTGTTACTTCCAGTGCATCTGAGAGACTTATTTAGGAGCCAGTCTTCTAACATAGAGCATCTTTGCAATGATTAGGAATTACTCTGACTAGGCAGCTGGAGTCCCAGTGACAGTCTGTTTTTGACCTTCATCCATAACCAGAAGGAAATCCTTGGTACAGCCTGACTGTTCTGTGTTAACAGATTGCCAGAGCCAGGTGGTATCCCAAAAATCAACTACTGCAAGAAGTCCAAGAAAGAAAATAGAATGCCCCTAGTCATCACCTACAACCCCCCTCCCCCCAGTTAGACTTTTATAGCACATCATCAGGGATCTACAGCTTATTCTACAAGACAATCCCTCATTCTCTCAAGCCTTGGGAGACAGACCTCTCCTTGCTTACAGACAGCCCCCAACCTTAAACAGATATTCATCAGCAACTGAGGACCTAACAACAGAACCATTAAGGCCAGCACATATCCCTGCAACAAACCATACTGCCAACTTTGCCCACACATATGCACAAAAAACACTATTACAGGCCCTAATAAAACCAGCTACTCATCAAAGGCTCATTCACCTGCTCATCCACCAATGTGGTTTATGCCATCATGAGCCAGAAATGTCCCTCTGCCTTATATATGGGACAAACAGGACAGTCTCTGTGCAAAAGAATTAAATGGGCACAAATCTGAGATCGGAAATCACAACATTCTAAAACCAATGGGCCAGCATTTCAGTGCTCCTGATCACTCCATTGACAATTTATTCATTGCAGTGCTCGGACAGATGAATACCAGATCAAGGTGTTGAAGAGAAGCTGCTGAGATCGAATTTATTTGTAAATTCGATTGCATTGCTTCAAGGCTTAAGAGGGACTTTGGATTTTTCTCTCATTACAACAGGTGGTTTGACCTCATCTTCTTCTATATATTATTCCCCAGTGTTTGAAACTTAACAACTGCTTTGATTTGCAGGCCGCCTGTGGTGGCATCTGTCTTCTCCACCCCATCCCTGGCTGGAGTCTGGGGCTGGGCTGCCCACAGTGGTGGCTGTCTTCCCCAGCCTCAGCACAGGATCCAGAGCCAGGCCACCTGTGGCAGGAGCCCGACTTGGGCCCTGCCAGGGCTCTGGGCAGGATTGGGACCAGGCCCCAAATCAGGACCAGGTGGTCGTGGTGCCCAGGCCTCAGGTCTTTTACTGGGCCTCCAGCACTCCTGCCCCTTGGGTAGCCCCACCAAAACTAAGGATGTTTCAAGGAGTGTTCTAATAAATCTCTGGACCTAAGAAGCCTTTGGAAGGATGGTTTCTGTGGGGAGCGGTCTTGGGCTTCCTGTGGAGCAGCAGCATAGCTGCCTTGAGTGTGTCTTGTGAGGTCCCATTCAATTCCAGTCCTCTCTGTCTCTGTTCCAAGAGATCCACCACTTCTAAGAGAAGATGCCACCCTGCCTCCATCCTCTGTGCCTTTTTTCAAGCCATCCCCAGAAGGGCAAGATTTGAAGGTAACTCTCAGGTTCATGATCTTCCTGTCCTCCATTTATAGAAAGGAACAACCTGGTTTAACACAACCACCAATCTGACAGGGAGCTGCATGCTACCCAGCCAGCTTGTTAACCAAAGACCTTGCTAGGTGCCAACATGTACAATTTTAATTTCTTAGGAGCAATACAATAACATTTTGCAGAGTTCAAGCCAAACAAATGATTAGGAAGATTCCTGCAGTCTCAGAGTTACCTCCAAGAGTGCCTGTTGAATTCACAATCACGTCTAAATGGAGAGAGGACAGTTTGAAGTCTCTGAACTCTGACTGGAGAGCCGCAAATAACACTGCATCCGCATGGGTTGCAGACTGAGAGATGGTTTATTGTCCATTATTCCTTTGTTTGGCAAGAGGCTTAACTTCAGACTTACCAGCTAGGGCCCTGGGTTTTTTTCTGACAGTGTAAGTGGCAGAGTATCAGGAAAAGAGACTGGCAGCTGAGCTGAACTTCACTCCCTGGACTCTCCTCTCCCTTCATAAGACTTAAAATTCCTTACTACTTAGCTGTTTTACAGACCATTGTTAGGAAGGTTTTATAGAGCTATGAGTGCTTTTCTTTCTCTTTTTCTTTTCTTTTTTTTCCTTTTTGGCCAGCTGAGGATCTGGCCCTTACAGTTAATTGTCTGGGCAACTGCTTGAAGTTGTAGTTGGAGAATGGGTTAAAACCTGCTGTAAAATAACCTCCTAGTGTGTGTAAAAGTCTGTGAGTCCTGGGTGAGGAGATGCACCCTCTATAAAGAACAATAAGCCTTATATAAAGCTAAATTCAAAGGCATGAGAGACAGAGTTAGAAGCTAGATAGGCTATGAATACAAGAGAATCCTTTGTTACTAACTAGTACAAAGATAATACTCAGGGACAAATACTGGCTTTTGGGGGCATTTAATTGGTTAACTCTCAGCTCTTTAACCTGCCCACTAGAACGAGCCTGTCCTAAGTTTCAGTACATACTACATAACCTTGTACTGTACATCTATGAACTACTAAGCAATGAACCTGACTTCTCACAGCCTTAGGGCAACACTGTAGTGCTAATGACAGCAGGCATCCAACTCCCCAGTCACCTTGAGTGTCAGTCAAGGATTTCACAGGAAGATGAGTAACTTGGAAGCAGATGCTCCTCATGGCTTCTGTTTTGCATTTTTGGTCAAAAGTGTTTTTTTTTTTTTTTAAAACCCTCAGAGCAAGCCCTAGCCATCTGGATGCCTTATGGAAACTTCTCATTAACCTTCCACCACATAACAAATGGACTGAAAAGCACAATGCTAATGCTCTGGATACAGGCAAAGTCATTTTAAAGCAGTTGAGTGATACAATGAAATCCTACATTGATCAATTTTGTGGCATGGAAACATTCCAGTTGGTGCAAAACTCCGTGCAAGTAGGCACCACACCGTTTAACCTTTCTCTCCCCCCGCCCCCCCCCCCCCAGTCATGAATCACAGGCTAACATTTTCAAACTTGGGTGTTACAAACCTAAACAAAAGTGGACTGGTTTATTTCACAGTGGCTGAGCAGCCACAAATGCTCATTGAAGTCCACTGAAAATCAGGTTACTTATTTGCATTAGGTGCTCCATTACGGATGTGCATGTCTGGTATTAGGTATGTGCACTGACCACAATAATGTTTTCCATTATCAGACAGTTCCCTAAAGCTTTACAGCCTTGACAAACTTGTCCATTACATATTTTTATAGAAAAATAAACATAGCTGCAATTTTCAACACCTTTATTACAGGTGTTCAAAGCGGTGAAGTATGTCTGTTGTTATTGATTACATTACGGTAGCATCCACAGTGTGCTAAATCCTGGATGGACATAAAAAGGTGTAGTCCTTGCCAGGAGTGATGTGGGCCCAGGGGCCCCCCTGGTCCCAATTTGGGGCCCAGGTCTGATCCTGCTTGGGGCCCCAGGCAGGGCCAGGATTGGGCTCCTGCAGCGGGTGGCCTGACCCCAGACCCCTGGCCAGGGACGGGCCCAGGAAAGACAGCTGCCACCATGGGCAGCCCGGTGACAGACCTGAGGCACTGGCACTGGGACTCGGGGCTTGAGCTCCCTATGCCCAGTGCCAGTGATGCCCCCAAAAACCTATGTTCTATGAAGAAAAGAAATGGGTTTGGGTCTAGGAACAGCTAAAAACTACAAACATTTATATAGGATTCCTATTTGTTCCTTTCTCTAGTCATTATTAGCTAATTTCCTACAGACTTATCATCAGATTTATGTCTCACAGGGACGGTCAATTCAGGAAGAGTATTTATACAAATGAAGCAGTGTAAAAGGCAACATGGAGCTGATGATGGGAGATGTGGACAAACTAGGTATCTAGGTGGCGTCAGTAGATAGGCTGGAGGAGGGGGGACAGGAGGTAGAGAGGTGGAAAAGTTGTGTAGTGCTTTGAAGTCCAGGACAAGGATTTTGGTGGCAAAGAGGGAACCAGGGCCAGATTAAGACATGCTGAGTCATTTCAAAATAAGTTATTTCAAAATAAAAACCATATTTTGAAATGACTTATTTCAAAATAAAAAAATTTTATTTTGAAATAAGGGAAACCCTCAAATCAACATAGCATGCCCTGCATGTGGACATGCTATTTCGATTCAGGGGAGGGGCAGCATGGGAGGTGGGGCAACATGACTGGCTCAGTTGGCCATGTTGGTGGCCATGTTGCCAGCCAATTGCCTAAAAGCATGAACTGACCTCCCCTCCTTGTCCTTTGTGACTCCTACTAGCTTGTTGAGAGACATGGCTATGGATGCCCCCCGGCTCCCATACCATCTTTGAGCACTTGGTAGACCCGCTGCTAGCCTGCAGGGTGCTGCCCTGCTGTGGGACACACTTTCCCTGAGCCCGATGAGCCCAGAGCTGAGCCCTGGACTATCGTCTCTGTGGCCCTCACAGCACCGATAGCTCTCTGTCCCCTTCTGTGCCACAGCCCATCTGGGCACTGGCACCAGCACAGACTGGTGAAAGCGGGTTGTCCAGCAAACCTGGGGCAACAAGCACTGGAGGAGGAACCTCCAGGTTAGCAGGGAGACCTTCACTCACCTCATCGCTGAGCTCACCCCAGTCCTGCGCCAAAGGGACATGGTGATGAGGGCAGGCATCCTCATGGACAAGAGCGTGGCCATCCCTATCTGGAAGATGGCCACTCCCGAGTCCCACAGGTCCGTTGCCCATCTCTTCAGAGTCAGGAGGTCCACAGTAGGGGAAGTGCCACTGCAGGCCACCCATGCCATCAGCATGGTCCTGCTGCCACGCCTTGTCACCCTGCGAGCACTGCAAGACACCATCGCTGGCCTCGCTGCCCTGGGCTTTCCAAACTGTGGGGGGATACTCGATGCTACCCACAGCACCATGCGAGCCCCACCACACCACCCACTCCCCCCCTTCTGCCCCAGCCAGCCCCCACCCCACCCCCTGAACCCAACCCAATAAAACACTCAAGAACAACTGATAACATGGGTGAACTTGTTTTATTAAAACAAACAAGGTGGTTGGGGAACGCAGAGCTGGGGAGGAAGGAAGGGTCGAGTGGGGGCACAACTGGGGGCACTAAAGTGGGACAGGATGTAGGATGGGGGCACAACTTGGGGCATTACAGCGGGACAGAGGATGTGGGGTGGGGGTTTGGGAACAACAGAGGGTGCATATTAGGGGGAGCCACCCTGGGGCATGGCCTGCAGCCCCACAGCCTACTTCACTTGGTGGGGGGGCCGGTGACAAGGGGCAGCTGAGTCCCTAGGAGCAGCAGGGGCTATCTCCTACTGGGGGGCAAGGTGTGCCCCAATGCATCAGACTGCACTGTGAATGTTCTCCAGGGCCATTACCTGGTGGTTGAGGGCAGTCACCTGGTGGTCAAGGACCATTGCCTGGCACTCGAGGGCCGTCACATGGTGCTCCATTGCCGCTGCCTGCTGCTCCAGGGCTGCCACGATGCGGTTGGCAGCATTGGCGGCATGCTGGAGCTGCTGGACAGCAGCATCCTGGTGCCTGCCCAGGTCCATGCTCCAGGTCCAGGACGACTCTTCGGCTTGCTGGCTGAGCTGGAGCATTCTGGCCAGGATGTCATCCTGGGTCTGGCGGGCTCTCCTCCTGCACCTGGTTGTCGGCGGGCTCCCAGGAGAAGGCCGGCAGATGGGCAGACGAGCTGCAGGGCAGAAGTGAGAACAGTTAGCATCAGTCTACTGGCCTTGGTATGTGCAGCCTGTGAGCTGCAAACACCTCTGCCCTGACAGCCAGCAGGATTCCCAATCTGCGTGCTGTGTACACTGCAATCAGGGGGGCACGTGGCCTCGTGGCCCACAGTAGTAAGCTGTCCTCGGCAGCATGTGGCCTGGACAGTCTCCTGAGGCCATGTGACAGCAGTGCTGGCTGCAGGCTCTCTGCCCAGCATGCTGCCCTGTGTGCCTATTGCCACCGCCATGTTGAGGGACCCCCATCCTGCTTGGACACAGGACCTTGTCTCCACATGCCTCCCTGCCACCTACATCCACGGGAGAGCCTGTGCACACCCCCCCCAGGCCCAAGCCCCACCATCCCAGGGCCGTGCCCTCCTTGGGACCCATGCCCTGCACTCCTGGGCCTCCCTGCCTAGGGGGGGTGGAGGGGAACACTCACCGACTGGGATGCCTGATATCTGGTGCAATGTCCCCTGCAGGGTGGCTGCCTCCTCCTCCTCCGGTTCCTCCTCAGGGCTGGTGGTCTGGCGCTCCCCTTCTGGGATCAGCTCCTGGCTCACAGGTGGAGCAGTGCTGGGCTGGCTGCTCTCACCCACCTTGATGGGTTCCTCAGCCTCTGAGGGGGCCCGCTCCAGCTGCGGGGATGTGGTGACGGCATGGGGCTCACCAGAGTCCAGGGGCTGAGATGGCAGGCCACTGGGCTCTTGGCCCAGGAACGCACTTCCTGGCCCCAGAGCACTCTGGGAGGAAGAAGATCAACTCGCACTAGAATCAAAATAGCCATTGTTTCAAAACAATGTGTTCGAACGCCGTTGTTTCAAAACAACTGTTTTGAAACAGCGGCTATTTCGATTTCATGTGAGGTTTAACGGTTTCGAAACAACGACCGTTATTTTGAAACATCAGAGTCCCGTCGTTTTGAAATAATGAAACGTCTCTTGGACATACCAAGTTTTATTTCGAAACAACGGCTGTTGTTTTGAAATAAAACTCTCATGTGGACACAGCCTAAAGGCTTACTTGGCTTTTGCCTAAATCCAGTGCTGGAGGGAACTGTCTAAAGGTTTCTCAGAGTCAGCGAGAGAAAGAGATGAAATAGTCAAAACAAAAGGCAAGGGTGATGAGCTGATCAGTTGGATTTTGTGTCTACAGTGGGGTCAGAATGGATGTAAGGGAGTCTAGCAGGGAAGACGTTATAGTAGTTAAGGTGGGAGAAGCTGAGAACCTGAATGAGAATTTTAACTGAAGGGGCAGAGTAAAGGTTAGGTCTTGAAGTGGTATGGAAGACTGAGATGTGAGACTGGGACTCAGAATACTCTGAAACCTTGGTCATAAATGCCTTGTAAATGCTGGTGGACGAAAGATTCAGTAGGAGTGAGGGGTACTTGCTGGCCATCCAATTAATTGTCCAAGTTTCAAAACTGTAGAGCACCCACAGCTTCTGTGACTCGCAGGGCATGCTGGGTACCCAGATCTAGTGTAAACAGCACCACAGGACAGTTTTATTAAGTATCTCATTGAGAACTCAGCTTTGAACATTTTGACATAAGTGCCTGTTCTTGTTCCCATACTTTTCACCATTGACCCCACAAGGTCAGAGCCTCTATTAAGGCCCCTAGAAAGGTGTGTCCTCTAAGGCCCTCAGCCCCCTGCCCCCCCCCCCCCAATTAGGCACCTAACTGTGAGCTGGAGGAAGGCCCCTATCTTTGCTTCTGAGCCCTAGTCAGGAACCCCTTTCTGGGAGTCAGGCAGCTTAAATGTTGAAGCTGTTTCGTGTGACCATGAGCTAAGTGCCTTCCTCAATCTGCAGAGCAGCCTAACCACTCAGCTATGAAATTGTCTCATGCAGAGGGGTGAGAGGTGCAAGAGGAGTGACTGTCCCTGCCCCCCCCCGGGCCCCACACTGCACTGCTCAGGGCATGCGCCACTTCCACCCAATGCTGCACTGTCCCCTACCCTTGTCCTGCTAACTTCAGGGGGTTCTCCACAGGCTGATTGGTACTCCTCCGCAGGAAAGGCCCTGGTCTTATGTGGGACTTGTGACCCAGACACTTCTTGGTGTCATAAGGAAGGCAAGGGCACCCCTACTATCTGGAATGGGTGAGATACACACAATAAACCGAACAAGGAGTCCTGAGGCACTTTTAAAGGTGAACAAACTTATTTATCACATAAGCTTTTGTGGACAAAAATTCCAGTCTGTCAGACACTTGAAGATGGGGAATTTACAGAATCAAGGGCGGCCTGACCATATACAGTGAACTAGGTGGTCACCTACGGTGCTGGGGTTTGAGGGGTGCCAAATTAGATGGAAGTGATTTTTTTCTCTATTTAGAAATATATATATTAATGTTATCTCTTGTAAACAAAATATCACCTCCTATGGGGGCGCCAGTCATAGTTCTCCTAGGGCACCAAAAACCCTTGGGCTGGCCCTGGGGAGGAAAATAAATGCAGGGAAGTATAGGTCATAGGACCAGATCAGACTATTTCAGCAACCTGATCTTACACTTCCCTTCATTTATTTTTTCATTTATTTATTTTCCTCCTAGTCTATAAATTCCCCATCTTCAAGCAGCTGACAAAGTGGGATTATCTCCCATGAAAGCTCTTACGATAAATAAATTTGTTAGTGTTTAAAAGTGCCACAGGACTCCTTGCTTGTTTTGTTGAACTAGACCAACACAGCTACCCCTCTGGCACTTAAACACATACACAGGAGTGCCTTTTTCCCTGGATTGTGCTGAGGGTCAAGTATGAGGCAGGCGTCTGGACACCTAGAGCAAGGCAGTAATGTACATCCTCAGAAGCATAAATTTAGGCACTGAGTGAGCTTAGCTACATACAGCCTCAGGCAACAAGCAAACAGGCATTTTGTGGATTACAGCCCTAACTAAAACTGAGACTCAGGCACCTAACTCAGGGATTTAGGCACCTAAACACCTTTTTGTAGCTGAGCCTATGTCACTTGGTTGAAAGGAGTCTGCACCATAATAAAAGGCTGCAGCTAAACTAATGTAAACCTTGTGGTCTGGAGCTTTATTTAGAAAGTAAGGAGCTTTCTGGCACCATCTGTTGGTTACCAGGAGGAATTACTGCTACAGAGATGGTGAGTGAGAGTTTTCTTCGCATAAGCTTTCTACCCAGAATTCCTTCAGTGACATGTTGGTACTCACCCTCACCATAATGGAACACAAACTCAGAACTGGTTGGCTATACCTGGGAGAAGAAAGGGTTTGTGATGTCTCAAGAATTATCATAGAGGATGTGTGCTGTTGGTTGCTTCATAGAGGCATGAGTGTTGTGGAAAAGGTTGTTTGTTACTGTGGCAGCCTTCAGCAGTAGAAGTAAGTAAACTCAGGTAAAGTTTTTCTTGACTGCTAAGTAAAGCTTCAATAACTATACTTGAGTTCCATGTTTGAGTCTGAGGACAGGACCTAGCAGTATTTTCCAAGGAACTGGAGAGAAGTCTATCTGAGTGCACCTCAAGATTTTTGGATTATGCTGTCTACTGACACCAAACAGTAAATAGGGTTTAGCAGATGTGGAAACAGGAAGTGCTCTGGCAACAAGTGATGTGTCTCTTGGATATTAATGCTAGTGGAGGGGTAGCTGGGTTAGCAGCCTACTACGTAAGTTACTATGGGAGAATATGGTACTTATCAGTTGTATATGCATATTTTTGTAGTATTTTCCTGAATAAAGCTGTCCTTTCATACCCAGGCTCAGTACTTTGTAAGTGAGGAAGCTTTGCCTATTAAGAATGCACAAAGAAGGAATTTAGTGAGTCCAGAAATTCTATGTCAGGGCTTGAGCCCGTGGTTTGTTAGTTTTAGGGGAAACTTAGCTATTTGACCCTAATCCTTGCTGCTCCTGGCAACATGCAGCAAGAGGAATACATTGACAGTTGCTTAAGAGAGAGTTTCTCTGCTGTTAAACTTCAGATTTTAAGCTGTCACTGACAATAATTGAAATCCAGCTTTGATCACGAAACAATGCACTCAAATTGATTGTGACTATTTTAGTTTAATTTCTGTGAGAATGAAAATATGGTTCTTGCTCATGAAGGGTGCCAGACTGACAGCCCTAGAAACTGATGAAAGAAAGCAAATAAGTACTGGCAGAGTGAACTTCCCCAGATTGCCTAGAAAATTGACCTCAACCTTGAGCAAAGAAGTGTCTGCTCTGGTGATCCCACAGCAGCTATAACAGTCCCTTTGGGCTGTGGGCAGCTGGCACAATTTAGAAGAGCTTTTAGGAGAGTAGTCCCAGGATCAAGGGGTTTTTCCCTCAGCTGTGCTGATCAGCAGCTGCAGCCGGAAGAGAATCTGCTCCATGATTTGTTTATACATGATTCACTCCTCTGTAGGAAAGGGCAAGCAAGACAGATTTAAAGAAACTCTTCAGAATGGGAAATTGACTAAGTCTTTGGGTCAGGCTATCAGCTCAGCACTTCATTCCTTCAAGCAGTCAGTCATCTGGCTACATAATGTGGATTACCTATGTCATGCCTTCTCCAAACTGGGTATTATTATAGCTTTTACTCAGGTGAAAGTTTGAGAAAGTTGACCACTCTAGATGGTCCCTTTCTACTTCTCTTGCATGTCTGCTGCCTTTTTCATTCCCCAGACACTATATTTAAGCCTTGGTAATGCATTAGCAGCAGTCTTCCTCAGTGTTAGCAGATGCAAAGCGGAGTTCCAGTGATGCCAGAGCAGTGTTGGAAGCACAGGGGAAGACCAGCCACCAACATCCTAACCATTGTGTCATGTAACCTTGCTTACAGCAGCTCTCAGCTACTATCACAGTGGTTAAAACACCACCAGCAGCCTGTGCCTATCTACACTATAGCTGCAGAGGATGGAACTTCAATGTAGGAAGTTTTAGGAAAATAAATGCAGTGAAGATGTGACTGTGCTCAGATTTAAACTCAGGTCCTCACTCCTCTCTGCATTATATTTCCATAGTTTCAAAGTAATTCCTTCTAAATCAGTGGGGTTACAGTGCTGTAAACAAGTCGGGGCGAATAAGGAACAGGATTTGCAAGCTTACAGATTCTTGATCTAACTAGTTGACCATTGGCCTCTCACCACTTCCTTGGATGCCAAGTAAATACAAGGGTACAAAATGTGAACTGTAGCTATGTTTGAGATGGGAGAGATAGGTTCCAAACAGGGTCTTTCCTTGTAACAAAACTAGGCAGATAATAGGGATATTCATGTGAGCAAACAGCATCCTTTCAGTGCTAGGCAGTGGCTCGCCTGAAGTAATATATTGACCCTTGGATAGGCTTGGCCTCAGGGTGCTTAGATGCCCCTCACAAAGGCAGCATTTGACACATCTCTTCCCAGCTCACAACCCCCTTCATGTGGTGTTTGTGGCTCCTATCATTAGTTTCTGCTCTAGATGCACCACAGAACATTTCATGCTTGCTTTTCTACAGCATTACTTTCAAAGGTTGCTTTGGGAGGCACCCTTTTAGTAGCAGGCTTTCCCATTTCTGTGAGATTCTCTTAGCTGCAGTGCCATGGATGGTCACAGGTATCAGTTGGCTAACTATCCCTAAGCCTTCCTGTGATGATGGAAGTTAGCATTGATTATACTGTGGCATTTACATTCAACCCAGTAGATTTTTCATGTCACAGCAACATTTTTATCAATGAGATAGCTATAGTCTTTCTGTGCATGCCATATTCATCATATGATACTAATGTAAGGCCGGCTTAGAAGCTGTGTCTAACAGCTTCAGAACTGACAGGAGGGGAACAACTAATCTGCATGGGTCCTGTATTAGCATGGATACAAAAAGCACGATTAGCATACTGGATGCACTGGGGCAAAGTATACTGGGTAATAGTGTTTGGGGTTTCTTTTCTCACAAATCTACCAATATCTGTAATTCTACTAATGGGAAATATGAAATACTATCTGTGGATAAACTGCTACTCTCTGTTTGTTTCAAATCTGTCTGGGTTAGTTAGAGGGTAAAAGACATCCTTACTTTGAAAAAGGTTTGTAAGAAAGGCTTCTGCATATTTAAGGCTGAAAGACTGGAGAACAAAAGTGGGAGATATGTATGGTTTTAATGTTTGAGGTAGTATTTGTTTTCTTTCTGATTGCTTCTTTTTTATGGAAGTAGTTATCACCCCCTGTTAAACCCTAGGAGAGCTGATAATCACTGGGTTGGGGAGAGCTTTTTCTCCCTGAGCTAGGGAAAGCAATGGGGTGAAGCTGGTGAATGGTGAAAGCGGTAAGCTGGGTGATAGGTGAAACTGGAGGGCAGTGCTAGCAGGCAATGGGTGGAGCCAGCAGCTGGCAAGGGCAGCCAGAGGTGAGCTGGGCAACATGAGGGACTGGAGGGCAGAGCCGGCGGACAGCAGGCGGAACCGAGGAACTGCTTCTAGAGGATGGAGTGAGTAACTGGTAGATAGCATCAGTGGACAGCTGGCGTAAAAGACACTCCCTATGTACCTTAGGGTTGGTTGGGAACCTCGTTGGCACTGATTCTCCAGACCAGTGCCAGTTTTGCCATTAAGTTTGTATGTTCTGTTATGCAGTGTGGGTTATTGGGAACTTTGCTCTATACTAACTTTCCTAGATTAGTGCTGATCTCTGTTATTTGGCCTTTTGCATGTTTGGTTTACTGCTGTTAAAAGCTCAATTTACTATACTCAGACTCGTGCTTGCAAGTGGGGAAGCCTTACCCTTTGGGGTACCCAGGGAACAGTGCAGCATTCCCAGAGATCTGGGAAGGGGCTCGAGCCAGTTGGTGGTGCTGCATCATTGGGAAACCCCTAGATATAGAACCTGGCCCTTTTTCTGCCAGCCTGCCCTGGCAGAAGGGTTACACTAAAACTGGAGGCAGTTCAAAATCCACTCCTGCTGGTGACATCTGGTATGAAGGATCTCCTGTGTCCCATATCTGTCCTTTTAAGACTCTCTGTTTGTGTAATGTGTATCTGTTGTTATGAACCAAAAGTTCTCAGACTAAGATGCTTTCAGAATTCTAGTATGTAAGGACTTTTTGACCTTCCTGTTGTGCATTGATTCTATTCTTTTCTTCTAAGTGAAAACCTGAAACAGTAATTAAAAATGTAGATATGAAATGGGGAGATCTCTTTACAGACTGTAAAGGTTGTTTGGTACAGGAAATATAGTTTCCTGTAATTGAATATGTTGATATAGCTGCTCAGCCATAACTTTGCACAAATTAGACATATTACATTCCTGGTTAATTGCATTTGTTGTTTGGAACTGCTTGTTATCACATCACCATAACTGTTAGACTAAAATCAAATTGATACCCCTTGAGTCAAAGTGACTTTATAAAACATGCATTGATAGATAAATGTACTGGGTGAAGTATTTTAGCAATACTTTTCGGAATGTGGAAGCAGATCAGAGGATCTGAAAACATCCAAAGGTGATGTGAATAAGGATCATATCTTCAGCTTGTGTACATTGGCATAAGTCTATGAATTGACTTTGGTGGACCTATGCCAATTTAAATCAAGTGAAGATTTGACCCAAAAGAACAAGTAGGATATCAAGAGGATTCAGTGATACTAACAAGAAATAAGTTTTACTAGTTTTTAACAAAGAAATTCATTCCTTTTCTGAATATAATGTAGGTTTATGCTATGGAGATTCAATTGTGTTAAGGTGATTATATCAGTTTTTAGTGACTGATTGTATTCAGTGAAAGGCCTTTGTAACCCAGCTCTGGTACCCTCTATCCCTCCATGCAACTGAAAACAAGACATTTAATTTGCACTGCTTTTGTTGGTTTAAAAACCTCAGTAAATAAATGCGATGAGAGCTAGAATTATTTATTATTAATGTTTGATGGTTAAGAAAATTATTAGCAGAACAGGGGACTTTTTGCCTGTTGGTTCAAAATGTAGTCTGTGTCACTGGTTAAAATGTGGTCCAGGCTAAGAGAGGATATAGCCGTATATGGTGGCTATCCAGATACCATTTTGATAGGCACCATAGAAAAGTCAAAGGAAGTTTAATCCATGTATGACATAAGTTTGGGGTTTTAGTCTAGTTCATAATAGGCTATCGTTTGTTTAACAGAAATCTGCATTACAACTGGTAAAGTTGCGTTGTTTACACTCCAGAAAACAAGCTTGGAAATGCATTATTGGTCACACCTATAATAGTTCCATCATAGCAAGGGTCAGGTAGTTTTGCAAGGCAGTGAGGTTTGTAATGCTGCTGAGTGAAGAGAGGACTTTGGGCCTCAAGTCTGTCATTAGGGCATCTTTCATTAGTACTGCATTAATTTTATGCTACAAAGGGGTGCCTCCTCCAAGCCAAAGTTTTCTTTATAGAAGTCTGAAAGTTCAAAGTGCTTTTGAAAAACCTGGAGTGTCTTTGACTCTTCCTTGAGAGAGTTCTCAGCTGGAGGTTCTTACCTACATATTACAAGTTCTTTTATGGAGGAACATACAGAATGGGAGGAAAATAAATGGAGGGACGTGTAAGTCATGGTATCAGTTGACACTGTAACAGCAAATCAAAGCAGTTAGTAAGATTTAAACACTGGGGAACAGCATATAGAGGAAGATGAGGTCAAATCACGTGTTATAATGAGAAGAAAAATCTGAAGTCCTTATTTAGCCGTGAAGAGAGAGAGTGTCAAATTTGCAAACGAATTCCAATTTTGCTGTTTCTCTTTGAAGCCTTCATGTGTTATTCACTTGCTTCGGCAAAGCTATTGGCAAATCATCAATGGAGTGAACAGGAAGATAGAAGTGCTCAGCTACTGGTTTTAGAATGTTGTGATTTCTGATGTCAGATTTGTGCCCATTTATTCTTTTGCGCAGAGACAGTCCTGTTTGTCCAATATATAAGGTGTGGGGGCATTTCTGGCACATGATGACACAAATCACATTGGGGGATGAGCAGGTGAATGAGCCTTTGATGGAGTAGCTGGTTTTATTAGGTCCTGTAATAGTGTCTTTTGTGCAGATATGTGGGCAAAGTTGGCAGCGTGGTTTGTTGCAGGGATATTTGTCTGCTTTAATGATTCCGTTGTTAGGTCCATGGTTGATGGTGAGTATCTGTCTTCAGCAAACTCCACCCATGAGCCAAACTTATATTGATCTGGTAATGTGGCTGACCCTTTAGAGTCAGGAGAATCCTTTTGGTAAAGAGCATGGAGTTTTAAGTAACTTACCAGTATCTCTGTACTAGACCCACTGGCTGATTGGGAACCAGTGCTGAAATGCAGTAAGGGAAGCTCTTATATTTTGTTGTAGTAGCTTCTTGATAACCAGTGTGGAGTATCAGAAGCACTGTTTATGACTGGTGGGTGAATTTACTGCAGCTTGAGGCACCAGTTTAGGAGAATTTTCTCTCCTTTTTGCAGCCTGCCCTATTTTGGCATTTTCAGGTGCCTACTCCAGGACAGCAGGATCACATGGGGGTCATTTCAGTATTTGCTTGACAGGAATTCCATAGCTATAGCCATGCTACTGCAAAGGTCTGACAACATGTTTCATTTAGTTTCACCCTGAACACAATCATCTTCTATATCCCTGAATACTATAGCTGTGTGGTATGTTATAATCATGGGGAGTGGCACAAATTTGGAGTTCGTCAGGTTGTAATCCAATAAGGGCTGTGAAAAGCAGAAGGATTGTCTGGTCATGCAGTTAAGGAACTGGACTGGGATTTAAGAAACCTGAATTCTTGTCCTTCTGTAAAATGCAGGGCTGTCACTGCCCTGAAAAATGGGGGGGGGGGGGCTGGGCCCTGCCCCTGCTGCGCACCCACGGCCCAGAACCAGCCCCTGCTGCTACTGGCCGGTGGCAGGCAGCACCGGTCTGGATCCAGTTTCTGACAGCGAGTGGCAGGCAGCCTGGGCCCAATCCGGCCCCCGCCATTGCCAGAGAAGAGCTGGAGATGGGTGGAGCTGCAGCCCTGCGGGTCCAGTGGCAGTGACGCCTCTGCTAAAACGGGGAAAATAATATTTAGTTGCCTTTGTAAAATGTTTTCAGATCTATGGCTTCTGGTTCCTGAATACAAAACAAAGAGGTGGTATCATGAATCTTGGCTGTAAACACAATATTTGAACAAAAAATAAAAGGAGGCATCTGTGTGGGACAGGAAATCATCACCTATCTCCATGGAGGCTAGAGATTTTTCTGGCAGCTGTTGCAACAGCTGCAGTGGTAGAGGAGGAAGGAAGAGGGGGAAGGAGCACTTTTTGCCACTCTGGAGGCTCTTCCTGTGATATCAGAACATGCGTTTCACTTCAGTGGACCAACTGACAGGGTGGATTGGGAAGCCTGGGGGATGCTATGTCTTGAGGAATATCACATGGAAATCAAGGGTGGGCTGGTACTTTGGTGCAGAAATGCCCCAGTACTCCTTGATTGTTTTGGCACAGAAGAGAAGCCTGGAGATATCTGGCCTGGTTTTAAAGGGGATGGGGGAAAGAAGAGCAGTGTAGGAATATGGGAGAGGGAGTGGTTTGATGGATAGGTGTGTAGTAGTTGGGAATGCAGGTCCAGAAAAGGAAAAACACTAGCATAATACACACCATCTCCTTTCACACTTTGCTTCTTTGTTTTTCCTACAGGGCCTTACACAAAGCTTATTGTGATCAGTGGCAACTTTTCCTTTTATTTTAATGGGGCTTTGCATTGGACCCCTATTATTTGTATGTCTTGTCGAGGTAGGCATCAGGCCCTACCCATCGGCTTTCGTAAGTATGGGACGAGGACCTGAGACTATGACCTCTTTGCCAAAGGCACTATCTTTCCTTCTCTTTTGGAAAGCCCCTGGTCCGTTGAAGGTGAAACAGCCATGCAAATAATAAATAATGATCATAACTCACAAAAGAAATGTTTGTTTATGTGCATTTGTTCTGAGTTTATTTCAGCTAAGGAATTTGTGCAGAGGAAATATTTGTTATATTATCTTCTGGAACCCAGGCATAGGGAAATAACACATTGTGACACTTGTACATAGTCTGCTACAGAGCAAGTTAAGTTCTGGCAACAACATAAGGCTGTAATTCTACTTTTTTCTTTGTGTACAGGTTCCTTTTTATTATATAATATCTTTATTCATCACGACCACATGCTGTACAGGCTGTTTTGCTTCTGTTCATGTAGATTTTTTTAAACGTATTAATACGTAGTTTTTATAGATCATTTTTCATCCATAGCACTTTATGAAGGAAATAAGTATCATCCCCATTTAATAGCAGAGGGGGAAAAGAGGTACAGAGAGGTGAAAATGTCTTGTTCAAGCTCCCTGAATCCCACTCCAGTGGCTTTATTCAGTGGCCCACAGCTTTCAAGAAGTGTTATGCAGATAGGCCTTTATTGTTCTTGGTGGACTGAGAAAAATGTGCCTGGAAAAATGGAGTCCCTTACAATGTTCTGTCTACTCAAAACTAATATAAGCCAGTGTTGCAGGGAACATCCAGTCAGACATGAGTGTTTGCTTTCTTTTAATGTTGACTAAATTCCTGACTGAGCTGTCCAGTGCCTTGTGGGTAAAACTAAATTATGGCGCATGGGGTATTGCATTACAAAGGTTTCTAGGACTGACAGCTTCTGTTGCTCTGATTGGTCTAGGTTTACATGGTCCTGCCCAGCACAGTGGCTGGACTTGAAGTCTTCTTGAGGTCCCTTCCACACTACCCTTCTGTGATTCTATGATAGCTCTAGGGTTAGGGAAATTAGAAGTAGTATTTCACTTTCAAATATTTTTTCAAGTATCCTATGGTTTTATACTCTATGAGCATTTACTGCTTTTTGGGTGCATATCCAGTACCCCCACAGAAGTGGAAAGATCCATTGATTTAACTAGGCATTAGATCAAGGCCACTGAAAGGAGTGCAATACTGAACAAAAGTCAAAGGACTGACGTCAGAAGTACTGGTATCAGTTTGATTAGTCTGGGTGGCTATGTCTACACCTAAAGCTTAATTTGGACTTGCTTAGTCCAAACCAAGCAGTTCGAAGTTAGTTCAGACTAACCATGTTTTGTTCATTTGAACTAACTTTTTAATTAAAGCGTGGCTAGTTTGAACTAAAAGTTAGTTCAAACTAACAAAGTGCGGCTTGTTCGAACTAACTGCTAATTTGAACTTACATAGTTCAAACTAGCACAACTACATGCTAGTTCGAACGAAAGTTTGAAATAAGTTCAAACTAAGCAGTTATGTCAAACTAACTGTTCAAACTAACTAGTTCAAACTAAGCTTTCCTTAATTTCTTTTTTTTTTAGTTCAAACTAGGCAAAGCCTAGTGGAGACAGGGCTCAAATTAGTCTGAATTAAGGCTCCCTAATTCAAAGTAATTTGCTAGTGTAGACATAGCCTGTAACTCACATCACTTGGGTGATGTAAGTAGGCAATGGCATTTAGGACAACCTAAATTTCCATTGTAGGTAATTTACTATGCCAAGTTGGTGTGTAAAACAGAAATTTCAATCAAAATCCATTCTCTAATTGGTAATCTGGTTGGTATTTTGGTGATATCACTCATGAACTCACTTACTGATGCAGGTACAAAGTGGCTAGTGTATACAAATGTCTGACAGCATATTAGATATCTAATAATATTATTACATTAATCACTGCATTAGCCACATCCCTCTAAACTCTTGTCATTTACAAGGTGTGACTGTATATTGCTCTGGCTGACTCAGATAGGTGCCCATAGAACTTTAGATAATTATTACTGAACTAATCACACTGTTCAACCAGGGCTTTTGAGTATCAGTTAGCAGAGGAGTTGCCAAAGAACATTCCAGAATCAGACAAAATGGAAGAAAAGGGGGCTAGCTTCAGTTTCATATTTTATATTTTGTTTAACTTGAGCTTCTTCTCCACCTAAAAGATAAACACAGACAATAGCAAAAATCCTACTAATGGAGTTAAAACTGGGTATGGTTTGCCATGTCAAAGCTAATTATCTGCTGTAAAAGCTTTTAACTGCTCCGAGGAGCTACCAAACTAAAAGTAACATGCGTTTCTAAGTCAAAGGGAGCTGGCACACATTGTCGGTGGTATTGACCATGACCAGGCAGGAATGCTGATTTAGTCACGCTCTAACTTTTTGTAAACAATATTTCTCTATCACATGAGGTGGAGGGACTCTGGCAGCAGAAAGAACTTGGGCAGCTCCTTTATTCAATGGCCATTTGAAAACCTTTATTTTCAAGGTGGCTGTGAATTAGATGTGAGTAAAACTTAAACTAATGGCTTTCTGATTGGACAGCATCATCAGGCAGTTACCCAACTAAAAATGCAGACCTGTGCATGGGATGCTTATGTGGTTTTCCCCCCAGTGACTAACCCGTGTTTTGACATTGGGATTCAGGAATATTATTTCTTTATGTAAGGCAGGCTTAGAAGCTGTGTCTAACAGCTTTTTGGGGGGGGGGGGGCAACTAATCTTCATGAGTTTAGTATTTGCAGTAGCACAAAGAACATATTAGCATAAATGCACTATGGGTGCTGGGGAATATGGATAATGGTATTTGGGGTTAATCTGATCACAAATCTGTCAATATCTGTAATTCTACTGAAGAAAAATATGAAATACTGTCTTTTGTTATATGCTACTCTCTTGCTTGATCAAATTCTGGTTAGGTTAGTTGAAGGGTAAAAGCTACCCTTAGCAAAAAGGAAACTTGTAAGAGAGGCCGCTGCCTGTTGAAGCCCGAAAAAAAGTTAAGACGGGTGGGAGTGCATAGCTCAGCCTGGCGCTATGCTTGCGGTGTTTGCCTCACTCCCTGGCCCCCTTGTCAAATGATAGATCTGGCTAGGCTTCTTTTGTGGTCTTTCTTTGTTATTTTAATGGAAGAAGCTGTTTCTAGCTACTTAAGATTTAAGAGCTGAAATCACTGAGATAGGAAAATCCTCTCTCTGAGCTGAATCACTGAAGAGGAGCAGTGGATGGAGTGAGTAACCTGTGGGTGGAGCTGGTGGACAGTGGGTGAAGCCAAGGGACAGTGAAAGTGGCCAGTGACAGGCTGGGCAGTGTGAGTGACCCATGGGTGGAGCTGGCAGACAGCGGGCAGAGCCAAGGGATGGTGAGAGCAGCCAGCAGTGGACTAGATGGCGTGAGTGATCCATGGGCAGAGCTGGTGAACAGCAGGTAGAACCAATAGATGGTGCAAATGGACAGAGTGAGTGACTAGTGGTTGGTGCCGGCAGATAGCTGGCATGACAGACACTCCCTATGTACCCTAGGGATTGCTGGGAGCCTATTTAGCACTGATTCTCCAGATCAGTGCTGGGTTTACTATTGAGTTCACATGTGCTGTTCTGCTGTGTGGGATCATGTAGGAAACCTGTTTTGCACTGATTCTCCAGATCAGTGCTGATTTTTGTTATTGGGCCTCTCACATTCTGTTTTTGTTACTATTAAAAGTTCTGTATACTACACTCAGACTTGTGCTTGCCAGCAGGGAAGCATTATCCTTTCATGGTGCCCAGGGAATAGTGCATAATTTCCCAGAAGACTGGGTAGGGGCTTTAGCTGGTTGGTGCTGTAACATGATTTGGAAACCCCTAGATATAGAACTGGGCCCTTGTTCTGCCAGCCTGCCCTGGCAGAAGGGTTACATTTATTTAACTCAAAAAGCAGAGCCTCAGAGTCCATATACAAAGGTAGTGCCTTGAATATGACAATTTTAAAGCCAGACTGTGGGTATTTCCCTGAAAGAGGCCAATTCTGTTGTGGGATGCCCCCTCAACTCACAGCCTTCAATGTTGTGAGAGAATTTGATAAGAATCTTCCTGAAGCTACCTTTTCAGCGACGCCCCTGTCACAGACAATGTAACTGTGGCTTGGGGAAATTTCTCCTCTAGTCTGAAGGAAACTGCTGCTTATGGCCAGAAAAATGGAGGTAGAAGGGTAAAAGAAATGTCAGTACCTCATGGAGAAGGCCAGAATTCACAGGGTCCATTTTTAACATTATCTCACAGATAAATATGTTAAAACCCACTAATGGCCTGACATAGAATCATAGAATCATAGAATCCTAGGGTTGGAAGGGACCTCATAGGTCATCTAGTCCAACCCCCTGCCAGAGGCAGGACCACTCCCACTAAACCATCCCAGTCATGGTTTTGTCCAGCCGGGCCTTAAACACCTCCAAAGATGGAGACTCCACCACCTCATTCCAAGGCTTCACCACTCTCCTAGTAAAAAAGTTTTTTCTAATATCCAGCCTCGACCTCCCTAACTGCAACTTGAGACCATTGCTCCTCGTTCTGTTCTCTGTTATTACCGAGAACAGTCGAGCTCCATCTTCCTTCGAGCATCCCTTCAAGTAGTTGAAGGTTGCTATCAAATCCCCCCTCAATCTTCTCTTCTGCAGACTAAATAAGCCTAATGCTTTCAGTCTTTCCTCATAGGGCTTGTGCTCCAGCCCTTTAATCATTTTGGTTGCCCTCCGCTGAACTCTCTCTAGCATGTGCCTGTCCTTTTTGTAGTGGGGAGCCCAAAACTGAACACAGTATTCTAGATGTGGCCTCACCAGTGCAGAATAGAGGGGAATGATCACATCCCTTGATCTGCTGGTAATACTTCTTTTGATGCAGCCCAGTATGCCATTGGCCTTTTTGGCAGCAAGAGCACACTGCTGACTCACATCTAGCTTCCCATCCACCATGACCCCCAGGTCCTTTTCTACACTGCTGCTACTTAGCTGAATGTTTCCCAGCTTGTAGCGGTACATGGGGTTTTTTCGTCCCACATGCAGGATTTTACACTTGTCCTTATTGAAGCTCATAAGATTTCTATTGGCCCACTGTTCCAATTTATCTAGGTCTCCCTGAATCCTGTCCTTGCCCTCCAACGTGTCTACTGTTTCCCCCAGCTTGGTGTCATCCGCAAACTTACTGAGAATGCAGTCTATTCCATCATCCAGATCATTGATGAAAATGTTGAACAGACCCGGCCCCAGGACCGACCCCTGGGGCACACCACTCGTGACCGGTTGCCAGCTAGACATGGAACCATTGATTCCTACACGCTGAAACCGTTGATCTAGCCAGTTTTCTATCCACCTTATAGTCCACCTATCCAACCCGTACTTCCTTAATTTGCCAATGAGAATGCTGTGGGAAACTGTATCAAAAGCCTTGCTAAAATCAAGGTATATCACATCAACGGCTCTTCCTGCATCGAGAAAACCAGTCATCTGATCATAGAAGGAGATGAGGTTGGTCAGGCATGATTTACCCTTGGTAAACCCATGCTGACTGTTCCTGATCACTTTATTTTCCTCTAAGTGTTTGAGGATGGATTCTTTGAGAATCTGCTCCAGAATTTTTCCAGGGATTGAGGTGAGGCTGACTGGTCTATAATTCCCCGGATCCTCCTTTTTCCCTTTCTTGAAAATAGGCACTACATTTGCTTTTTTCCAATCCTCTGGCACCTCCCCCGTTCTCTATGAGTTTTGAAAGATAACGGCCAGGGGTGCTGCTATCTCATTGGCCAATTCCCTTAGCACTCTTGGATGCAGTTCGTCTGGCCCCATGGACTTGTGCACATCCAGCTTCTTTAAGCAGTCCCTAACCTGACCTTCCGTCACCAAGGGCCTGTCTTCTTCTCTCCCATCTGCCACATAAATGAGGAGAAATGTGTTTAGTTTAAATGTAGTTAGGAATTCATTCTGGATCTTGAAACCATTCCTGCTTTATAGCTATTCTCTTCCACGTTGTCCTTCTGAACTGCCCAAAAGAACTTTAAGCTCAGATAATGTTTCCCTTCCCCTTTTGTCTACTCCTTGGGGTGTTGATTGCTCTAATGTCTGGGGCAGTGGTTCCCACCCAGGGGTCTGTGGACCAATGTTCCCTCTAAGGTTTGGCGGCGTGTGTGCAAAATTTTCAACCCGTGTGCAAAACTTTTTCTGAATAAAATTTGTGTGCAAACTCGTGCAACAAAAATTATTGAAAAATCTAGACCAATGAAAAGTTAATATAAATTATTTAAAGTTTTTTATTACTAAAATCACCCAATTTATTTAAAATTTACCCAAATTGCTATACAATCAAAAGAAACTAATCCATGGGTTTCAAACAACCCAAGACCAAAGTTATATTCAATCAGGATCCTAGGTGTCACAATTCTGCCTAATACCCTCATCTCCTGTGTTCTACATGCAGAGTTACAGTTCACAGGGAAGCCAGCTAATTATCACTGACAGCATTTAAAATACACAAGGAGTCGTGTGGCACTTAAAGACTAAGATTTATTTTTCGCATGAGCTTTCGTGGGAGACTCCTTGTTTTGTTTTGTTTTCCTGGAATGGACTAACATGGCTACCCCTTTGGAAATTGGCAGCATTTAAGATGTCTTGATGGTCCCAGAGGGGTAAATTCTATTGAAATTTTCAAAATCAAAAAAAGATTCCAGGCATCTCTTTTCAGGAAAATGCTGCTACAAGAAGGATGCTAAACACAGCTGAAATCAAAACAATGGGCTTCTAGCTGCTTTAAGATAAGGCTACAGTATTTCTTAAAAGCCCATTTTCAGTCCCTTGTATCTTTACCTGCCCCATCATTTTGGGGCTATATTTAAGAGAAAATCTCTACCAAAATACCACATCCCTTTAATGCATTATGATTTCTTCTGATGGACAGATTAGGGTGCATAGTGAAGAGAATAATCTCATGGCTCCTTTGATTCCCAGTCTTTTGGCTGTTACTATATTTAAAACAAGTACTTATCTGATATCTCTATTACATCTCTAAGATTTCTGTGAATTGTTCTTCAAAGCATCTGATGAAATGAGGTTTTCTCCCATGAAAGCTCATGCAACCAATATATTGATAGTCTTTAAGCACCACAGGACTCCTTGTTTGTTTTGTAATGAATTGTTGTAATTTACAGGATTCTGGAGAAAACATCTTCCAGGTTCTTTGAAAGCACAGGGTTAGCATGCTCAAACACTCTCACTGTTCAGTCACTCCACTTAAGTAACATCCACACTAGCTTTCAGGAAATATACAACTGATTTTTAGATTTTTCACCTCCACAGCTTTATCTAGTTACAGAAGGGACATTTTGGCACTATGCACTCCCTGTTTCCCACTTGAGGAGTTTCAAACTTCAGGAGATGAATGGCACTTACTCTTTGCCATGCCTCTGTTTAAAAAGCTGAAGAATTGCCCCAATTCTGACTCCCTAAACTCCCTGCCCCCATTCCAGCCCTCCTAAACCCCACCCCCAGCTCCCCATCTTCTCTTTCAGCCCCCCCAAGCCCTCCCCAGCCCACCATCCTGACCCCTTCTCCACCCTCCCCATACACCCTCCCTGCCCCCACACTTTCCGTGCCAGCTGCCTGACCAACCCAACCCCTCCCCGCAGCCGTCTTTACTGGCCAAAGAGCTGGGCAGGGGGCAGGAGGCCACGGTGCTGACCGGCAAGGAGGAGCCCGGGCTGGAGGCTGGGGCTGGCCACGCGAACGACCAGGCCCCGGCTGGAAGAGGCGGAGCCTCCACAGGCTCCGGGGAAGGGAGGGGAGGGGAGGGAGGAGTGGCAGGGCTGACCCGAGCCCCCAGACCCTCCCTTCCTCCGGCTGAGGGGCTGGGCTGAGGCTCATGCTCGGACACAGCACTCCGGCGCGTCTCCCCTCGGCCACGCTGCCACCCTGAACTGCCCATGCGCGGGGGCAGGAAAATCCTGCGCGGCAGGATTTTTTTAAGCGCGCGGCCGCGCTGCCGCGCGCCTTAGAGGGAACAGTGCTGTGGACCCCTGGGGGGCCACAGAGCTATTCCAGGGGGTCTGTTGACAGGCTGGGAGCTGGGGCCAGACAACACCAGGAGGTAGCTGCTCTGCCACAGGCTGGGAGTTTTTAAAACTCCTGCGCTGGCCAGGAGGGGGGCCGCAAATGTTTTTGGAGACTGGGAAGGGGTCCCCACCCTTGAAAAGTTGGGAACCCCTGGTCTGGGCTTTTAAGATATGAGGCAACAGGATGAATGATGGACCTTGTCTGCCTGGAACAGTCATTACCTAGTCAGATGTGTGTGTGTATTTTATGTGCACTACATTTACACTCGGCAGGCAGCCCCTTTGTAGGTGGAATGCTTGTTAGGCACAGCAGAGGCATGCACCCATTGTAATTCTCCTCTGTGTGATGCAGCTCAGTACCTCCCACCTGGCAGACTGGTTCCCAGGCTTAGAGGATGGAAACATAGCCTTGCCTATGGAGCAGTCCCTGCATTGATATGAGTGCAGGGACTTCAATTCTGCTCAGCAGGGCCATAACTAGCCCAGGACAAGTGGGGCACAGCCCCAGGCGCTGAATTTTAGAGGGTGCAGGGGATGGATCCAGCTCCCCACTGCAGCTGGGGATGGATCTGGTTCCTCACTGTCCCAGCCACCGCAGAGAGCCAGATCAGTCCCCTGTACCAGCTAAAATTCAGTGCAGGGGGCTTCTGGCGCTGCTGTGGCTTCTGGCTCTGCTTGGGGCTTGTTGCTGCCTTCTGGCGGTGGCTGTGAATGGATCCATTTCCCTGCTGCCCCAGTGGTGGCGGGTAGCCAGATCCATCCCCAGCCACTGCCAGAAGACACCTGGGGCTGGGGCTGGATCTGTCTCCGTGCCACTTACTGGCAACAGCTGGGGCTGGATCCAGCTCCCTGCTGCCCTTTGGCAGTGGGTTGGTATAGATCAAGCCCCAGACCAGATCGCGGGAGGGTGCCTTTGGGGCTGCTTGCTCCAGGCACTGGAATAGGTAGTTATGGCCCTGCTGCCCAGCCCGCATACTGGCCATGGAATGGAGTTCCTTCCCATCCATACACACTGCACCCTCTGCATAAGAGTAGGGTTACCAGATACCAAAGCATGCAAAGGAGGACAAGGAAGTTCAAAAAGGAGGACACGTGGAGAAAATGTAGTATTAATGTAATATTCCTCTGGTTTTAAGGAGCTCTGGAGTGCTTCCCCCTAAAAATAGGGTGTTCCAGCATACTTTAATCCCTGTAAGTAAAAAGCCAGACAAAATCATGTATTTTTAAAATGTCTGCTGGGTGGAGGATGTGAAGGTAAAAACTAGGACATGTCCTCCTTTTTCCTGACATCTGGTAACCTACATAAGAGTCACGCACTTGTGGCTGAGGGATAGAAGAGCAATCCTCTTGGAGATAAGGCTGAAGCTGAGACAACTGCAGGACTAGGATCTGAACAGAGCAGACCTTTCCTCCATGCAAAGATGACAAACTATGTCCCATGTGGTTTATTATGTTTGGCCTTTTTGAATGAGACCTTGAAAACCAGGAGCCTGATTTTAAGGGTATTTAGGTGCCTAAAGAAGCAGATAAGTGCGTACTGGGATTTTCAAAAGTGCCAGGGAATCTTAGGTATCTAAATACCTTTGAGAATCTGACCCAAAATGCCTTTAGCTCTGTGTAGATCTAGATCATGAATAAGAGTTTATCACATCATCCTTAACTCAAATTTCCCTTTCTTGCTCCCCCACCCTGATCCCCATTTTGCTAGATCAGGGTTGTCCAACCTGCGGCACGGGGGCCAGACTCAGACTTGCCAAGGGGTATCATCTGGCCTGTGGAGTGCTGCTGCAAGAGCCTGGGAGCTGGGGTTGGCCAGGGCCCTTGTCAGTTTCTCCGCACGCTCTTCCCTGCCCCTTCATGCAGGTACCCCTGCCCCCCCCCCTTGTCCTCTGTACACAGTGCAAGCAAAAGCAATGCCAAATACCACACTAATCATTATTTTATTAAAGTTTATTATTAAAGATCGATTTGTATGTCTTATCAAATTTTCTCACCAGCCCCCCAACTGAGAAAAGAATTGCAATTTGGCTCCTCACCCAAAAAGGTTGGACACCCCTGTGCTAGATGAATGTCACCCTCACCCCCAGATGAGGCTGCATTTCAGTGGTGCAAGTAGCCTGTGTGTAAATTAACCATTGCACCAGAATATGCAAGTAGTCACATATGACTGGGATCAGATGTACTACAGAAATGTACAAAGTTAAGACTCAGTTATTATGTATTAATTTATTTACCTCTATGAATTAGGGATGGGTGAACCATCCTTGGTAAAATAAGAACTGACCCAACTCTCTTGCGCTAAATCAAATTTGCAAAGAAGAGCTCATATTCTTGTTTTCCTGGCCATATGCCAGGTCAGGTCACCACATTTTGTTTCCCTAAACTTCCCCCTGCAGTTCCAATTTGATATGCTGTTTTTGTTCACTGTCCTCCCTATAACTGTCCCTCGCCTTGTGCACTATACTTCAGCAATGAGTGAAGTAATCCCTGTGCTTCATTGACTTCTCACAGGGGTTTGTGAGGCTGAACCAGCTAGCACTTAGTCCCTGTTCCATTAAAGTCAACTGTAATATTTCTAGTCGCTGTACTGTGAGTTGATTCTAACTTTTGCATGCAGGGCACCCTTAACTCCCACTGATTCTAAAGGGGACTGAGGAGTACTAAGCACTTCCAGACCTAGACCTTCTGAGTCTGAGAGTCCTGCAATTCAAAACATGTGGATGACCTGTGTCAGCTGACTTGTGCTTATGGGGCTCAAGCTAAGCAGCTGTTTAATTGTGGTGTATTCAGGCTCTTGCTGGAGGCGTGGGGGACAACCACAGGGAGGAAAAGGGTTCATTATGAAAACAGATTTCAGTCTCAAGCTACCAAGAGGGTGCTTTATTATAAACACTGTGAGTGGGGGGTAAAGGATTTTAAAATACCTTGCCTGTGTCCCTTCCATAAATACAATTAAGATCATTTCCCACTCATGAAATAATAACAGGCACTTTCTGCTACGTATGCCAAACATGTCCGCTCATCACCAGCTGAAATTTACCTATTAGTTCAACTTGCACTAAAACGTTATTCAGTGCAGCCAAGCTCCCTCTCTTTGCCCATTCTGTTCCACAGAGCTCATTAGTCGAGGTGAATGATGCTGTGTGTGTGTGTGTGTGTGTGTGTGTGTGTGTAAGGATTGCATGCCAATGCTTTGTCTCATTTTCAATTTGTGTCTCATCACAGTGCTGTTTGTTTGAAGTCATCTACATTCCCCCTAATGCTCGTTAACTTTACTTTTAGCTTTCTCTCCCTGTCTTTCAATGATCCACGAATCATCTCTGCAGTAGCAGGGAACACGATCCCAATAGTTAGATTATTTTGCCAAGGCAAATGCACATGTAGAGTTTAATATTAATGAACAGATTCTGAAGAGTTGCATTTAAATCAGCTCTTGGGGCATGGGGGCAGGCAAGAGCGGATAGAGATAAAACATGCATTTGGTTTGCAAAAGAAGTTATATAAAATAAGGGGGAAACTACTCTGAAGCTAGAGATCTAAAATATTTAAATTGTCCTGTGGCTTAATATCATTCATGAAACACTATGGATATTGCTGGGATACCATAGGGTCTGATGTTTGGAATCTAGATTGACCAGGCTTGGTGTACTCACCCCTCCGCTCCCCAGCTGTGACTCCTTAAGCTTTTCTTGTCTTTGGCCTTGTTCTATCTTCCTTTCTTTATGAACACTGGAGGTTTGTCTTTCCACTACACAAGTCTCATGAAGACTCCTTGCATTTCTCAATCCCATTGCACCGGGGCAGGCCTGTCTCTAGAAATGTTCACAGTTCGGCATTAGACTCTTGCTCCTTTATTAAACTCAGTATTTTTTTAAGGTCTGCCTTAAACTCTTTCATAACAGAGACCATAGTTTGAGGAAAAAAAAAACAAGGAGTCATGTGGCACTTAAAGACTAACAGATTTATTTTTAGCATGAGCTTTCATGGGAGAAAACCCCACTTCGTCAGATGCTTCAAAGATGGGTGAACTTACAGAATGGAATGAAAATAAATGCAAGGAGGTGTAAAACATAGGATCAGATCATACAGTAACAGCAAATCATAGTTTGAGAGACTGTCTTGAGGGACTACTCTGCCTCCCCATTTTCAATTGCAACAACAGCAGCTGTATGGCAGAATTTATGCATTTTAACTCCTTTAATATTGTAATAACCCTTGGGGAGGAAGGGGTTAACACTCTGGTCAGAGAGTCCCAGGACAGCCAATAGGAATGAAGCACAGCTTTTTGAATGGTAACAGCAGCCTGGCCTGGGCCTGTTTGGAGGCAGCAGAGCTCCTGGAAGGATCAGGAGGAGGCCAGAGGGGCCTGAGGAAGAATCCAGCAACATCCTTACCAGACATAAGTTAAGTTTGTTACTGACCAGGAGTGAGTAGAACAGGGAATGTTTATTTAGACGCAGTCAGGGTATTTTCTTTGTTTTTGGCTTGTTTCTTGGATTTCTCTGTGCTGAGCACATGTAACCCCCCCCCCCACTACCCTGTAACTACCTAAGTTAATTCCCAGAGAAGCAACTCTCTGTGTTTATTATCTGTTCTTTTTGATTAAAGATTTTACCTTTTAAGTAAGTTCTGGTTCTGTTTCTGGAAAGACAAGAGGTTTGTGTGCACGTGCCTTAGACTGCACAGGCAGCTACTAGAGGGAAACCTGTTCCAGTTCCAGTTCCAGCTCAGGTGCAGCTGGGGTCCAGTCGCTTTCCTGAGAGAGGAATACAGAGGATCGCAAGTACCTCACAGGGAGGAATTCCCAAGTGCGCCTTCCTGGGTCTCAAGAGGTTTTTTTTTGCATTTGGGTGGTGGCAGCGATACCACTCCAAGGCCAGGAATTGGAGGCCTTGGAGAGTTTTAAGAGCAGGCTTTAAGGCCAGTGGCTTTTCTGGCCTGTTGCGGGCCCCCACCTTCTGCACTCAGAGTGCCAGAGTGGGGAAAAAGCCTTGACAAATATAATAAGGCCATGACTCAAAAGTGACTAGTGGATGGATGTCTCCATTCCTGGTGCCCAGCCTAAGATTTCTTTAAAGGGACCTTCATTTTCAGAGGGTGAATGCTCATCGCTTTCTGAAAACCTAAGGTGTCTCAAGTTTGTTAACTCAGAAATTGAGGCGACCAAAATCATTAGTCACTTGAAATCTGTGCCTATGTGTTTTGCTTTGAGAAAGTTAATCACATTGCCTCAAATCCTCAAAGGTATTTTAAGCATGTAATTGCAATGGAAATTAAGTGCCTGCATACATTTGAGGAACTAGCCCACTGATGCCTCCTATCATTTCTGCTCATCCTTTCTATTCTTCCTCTTCCCTGCTTCCTGCCCAATCCCCATCATCTCTTCTCTCCCTACACATACTGCTTTTGCCTTGCATGCAAGTCCCTAACACTTGATTCTCTTCAGCCCCAGCTACCTCAATCTCTTTTCAACTCCCAACCCCCTTTGCAGCTCTGAACATCCTGCCTACCTGCACTGTTCCCTTTTCTCTTCAGCATTCCTCCCCTGCTAGTGGTTGGCAGCTGCAGACAGTTGTGGCTCCAGACTTCACAGGAAGTTCCTGTTTTTTTCCCACTTCCTTTTCTTGTAACAACAGCTGCCCTAGCAGAAGCAGCTTTCACAGCATTTTTGCAGTGATGAATGTGGATACCTGTAGAAGCAGCAGGACAGATTAAAGCACATCACTGTGTGCCTGCACATCACCAATTAAGTGCTTCATGCAGAAGAATTTGGGAGTGTCTGCTTCAGCTCCCCGTACCCTTTGCAGCTCTACTGGTGAGGGAGTGCTCTTAAGATGCAAGATGTAAATTAGAAATGGGCCCAAACCAGAACTGTGAATCTGAACATCCCTGAGTTTCGGCTAGGGTTTAGGATCTGAATGCAGGTCTAGATCAAAATATTGTGTCTGGGCCTATCTCCATAATGAGCTGAACCAAATTCTCAGACCCAAAAAAAGCCAGAACGTAGCAAGGGTTCCGAACTGAAGTCGCAGGAGGCTGATTTCTAGGACTCAGTTTGGGGTAGGGTTACCAGATACCAAAGCATGGAAAGGAGAACAGGGAAATATGAAAAGAAGGACATTGGAGGACACATGGAGAAAATGTAGTATCAATGTAATATTCTTCTGTTTTTAGGGGGCCCTGGAACACTTCTCCCTAAAAATAGGGTGTTCCGGAGCATTCCAGCATACTTTAACCTCTGTAAGTAAAATGCCAGACAAAAATCATGTATTTTTAAAATGCTTGCCGGATGGAGAATGCGAAGGTAGAAAGGAAGACATGTCCTCCTTTTGCCTGACATCTGGTAACCCTAGTTTGGGGTGATGTTCCGACCCTGTTATGTTCCAGAGAGAGAGCCATGTTAGTCTATTTCAGCAAAACAAAGAAGCAAGTCTCTGTTTTGCTGAAATAGACTATCAAGGGCTACCTCCCCCACAACTGTTTGAACTGACCTTAACTCTCCAGATAGTAATGTGAGTCACCCTTACTTTTATTGTTTACATACCTAACACACTGCAGTTTTCATTTCATGCATCTGAAGAAGTGGGGATAGCCCATGAAAGCTCATGCCTTAATTAAATTTATTAATCTTTAAAAGTGCCACAGGACTCCTTGTCTGTAACCAGGGCTGGATCAACTGGCCTGGGGGTCCCAGGCTGCCTCACAACACAGGGTGCCTGGGCCCCACACCGCCACCATGAAGCCCCTGCCCCACAGCATGGCAGCCTGCAGGTGGGCTGTTGCTGGGGGGGCCAAACGCCACCCCAACCCCAGGCCCAGGCCCACTCGAACCAGTCTGCCCCAGGGGTGGAGGCAGGTGGCACATGGCACGGCCCCTGATGCTGCCCTCCAGGGCCATGGGTGCTGGAAGGCTGCTCCGGAGTGGAGGCCGTGCCACAAGCTAGCTGGCTCTGCCTGCTGGGCAAAGAGAACAGGCTCCATCCTGCTCCACCCCATGGGTGCAGACCTGCCAACTCAGGGGCAGGGCTGGAGCACAAAGCCTGTCCCCTGGCCCAGTGCTCTGCCCCTCCAGTGCTGGGGTGGGGGGGGGCGCAAATAAGTGGGATTTTAGGGACTAGAGCCTGGGCCCCCTTTAGGCTGGGTGCCGGGGCTTCAGCCCCTACAGTCCCTGCTATAATCCAGCCCTGTTTGTAACCCCATTATGCCACTTCTGCAGTTTCAATTAGCTGAAAAGCCCCTGATCTCCCCTGAGAAAATGCACAGTTGGTATAAGGATGGGGGAAGGAGGGAGCGTATCAGGGGAAGAAGGGGATGGTGCCATTCTACTCTGTGCTCCAGCAGTTCTGACGTAACCAGTTGTTTTTCACAGGCCATTGCAGCTCAGGCTCGTTTGAGGAGCCCTGAACACATTCTCAGCAGCCCCAGAATTCTTGAAATGCAAAACTGGTGTGAAGCTTTTTTTTGCTATTCTGTCCTGAGCTGTGTCTCAACACGGCCACAAGAAATGGATGGACAAATATATTACAAATTTGAACCCTCTGATATTTAGATCCCCAAAATAAGAGTTCTGCAAAGCATTCTATTCATATTTGTGCTTATCCTTGCTGCATTACCCAGTGAAGAAGTGGAAGGATAAATACTATTATTACATCCCAAATGCCTCATTTGTGCTATTGTGCCATTTTGCAAAAGGATTTCTCCAGTGTAGACTAACGAGGGAAAAAACTGTCCAAAATGCCTTTTTTTTCTTTTTTTGGAGGGGTTTGGGGGGGGTGTGTAAATGATGACACAGTTAATCACGTCTGCTAAACAAAAGACAGATGACATAGAGGATAAAAACCCTGCTATAATTTGGATTCAATAAAAGCCAGGGGAGGGAGTCTCTAAATCATTTTTCAAGGCTAATGGAATAGAAGTAATTTGCTTTTATCCTATATAAAGCTCTTGTCTCCTAGATTTGAGTTCTCTGCCACCCTCCATGCCCCACATATCGTGCTATACAAAACCAACATGTCTTCTCCTCTTAAACAGAGGGGACAGAGCGACCCCAACAATAAATTTTGCTTTTAAATGTATATTGGTTCCATTCATCCCACTGGATTATTGTCTGTGTACTATCTGCAGTAACTGCACATACCTGGGACTAGTCTGAAGCAGAAACATGGGGAATAGGGAATGTGTTCCTGTTGCCTCTTTTGTTTCTTCTTGGTTGGAGTGAAGCCAGGAGTTTGTGTAAAGTGTCTGGCAGCTGATTTTAATTTCCCACTGCCCTTGTCAGGATGGTTTTATAATAGAAGAGCAGCCAAGATATGTATCTCTGTTCTCCTACTGTAGCTGTAGCTCCTGTTGAGATAAAGAAAGAGAGTACTTCAGCAATTAATATGAGAAGATGTCTAGGAAATACATCTTTATGGAGCCTGGCCTCAGAGGCTCCATGTGGGTCTCTCTCAGCTGGGTATCTGTGGAGTTTTGGCTCTAATTCAAGAAACACAACTGCTAGTCACATGTGTTTCTCTGGGTCTCTGTCTCTCCCTCCTCTTCTTCATGTCATTAGCCACTCAGGGCATCGCCATACAGGTTGGTTTAGTAGCTGCCAGCCACAGCTGAATGATGGTTGCCAGCCACAATAGCTTCAATGGAAGCTGTTGTTAAAGCACCTACTGACGGTGGCAGAAAAGCCCAGGGGATTTATTTACTTATTTTTTAAACTCAACAATTAAAAATGGAGGTTTAACATTGAAGGGAGAGAGATTGGAGGTTCTTGATTGAAAAAGGGAGGTTCTCGATTGAAGGGAGAGAGATTTTTCTAGTGGAAACATAAGTACGTTAAAATGGTCAACCAGCTAAAGGCAATTATCTGACTAATGATGCACAAGCATAGTCATAAGTTAATCCACTTAAGATGCAGATGCAGTCAGAAAAAGTAACTGGAAAATATCAGGCCTGCTTCTGCTCCCACAGCATGAGGAAGAGTTCTGTGATTGGGCCCTGTGAACCTGGGAAAAGGTGCATTGTGTGCCATTACCCCCCCCCATTATTATTCTCAATGACTTCTCATCATATGTATTTAGTTGGCAAAATACCCCTGTTTTCTTCCAAATTGCAGCACTGCAAATATAGCCTGGGATCTGAAAGTCAGTATGGTTCTTTTTTGCACTTAAGACCATCCTCAGTAGCGAAGAACTGCTGCTAGGACTTCGCTGAAACATGGAGTCACATAGAAGCTAAACTAGTTACCAGAACACTCTTCTATAGCTGTATTGGCCCTAACAGAAAAAATTCTTGTTTCTGTTATGAAAGTAAGAAAATGTAATGTGAAAACACATACAGGGCACAAAGGCCAAACAAATTGATATCATTTTTACTATCACTTTCCCCAGTGCAAAATATTGTCGTTGTCCCCATTTTAAGGATCAGAAAGCACAGGCACAGAGCGTTCACATGACTTTGCCCAAGGTCATACAACAGGTCAGTGGCAGAGCTGACAATCAAACATAAATCTTCTGAATCAAGTCTAATGCTTTGCTCAGTCTCTGGTTTACTCAGTTCTTGCTACTCTGAAATTCCTAGTGCGTAAAGTAAAAGTAACTGAATAAACATTAAGAAAGAACCTCTGTATTTATTTCCTGATGAATAATATGGTCAGGTGTGGAGTCAGGCTCCAAACCCCTCCTCAGCTTCTGTTCTGCATAAAGCTGCATGCCATTTATACTGGGAATGGCCTTTAATCTTTTATTTCCTTTATGGCTGTTATTAATAGGGTACTAAATTCTCTCTCTCTCTCTTTTTCGTTTTTTCTTCTTTGATGCGGGTGCCACTTCTTTTGTTTCCTTTTAAGAGCAACACAAATGTATTGAGGGCAGACAAATTACATTATCCTGATAATTACTCATTTCATCAGTGTAGGGGCACAACAGTAGTGGTAATGCTCTGTAACAATTTGCATAAATTAGTTTGTGAGTCCCACGAAAGTGATTTCTGTAGCATTTAGGATGAAAATAAGAAAAAGAGAAAGGAGGCTGAAGAGGATGGGTTGGCAGATAGATTATTTTAATCTGAAACAGCATTCAGTAAAAAGAAGAATTAATGCAGTCATAAAAGTGCTGTGAGCCTCATTAGAGTGCATAAACTACTCCCGAAGTAGGTAGTAGCAGCCAATTTGGATCTAATCTTTAGAGATACTGAGCATGGGGAATGTAGATACTCTATAGGACAGGGATTGGATGCTGAATGATCTAGACAAATTAGAGGATTGCAGCAAAAGAAATCTGATGAGGTTCGACAAGGACAAAAGTGCAGTGTTTTGCATTTAGGATGGAAGAATCCCTTGCACTGCTACAGACTAGGGGCCAACTGGCTAGGCAGCAGTTCAGCACAAAAGGACCTGGGAGTTACAATGGACAAGCAACGGAATATGAGTCAGGAGCGTGCCCTTATTGCCAATAAAGCTAATGGCATATTGGGCAGCATTAGCAGGAACACTGTTCACAGATTGAGGAATGTGATTATTCCCCTCTATTTAACATTAGCGAGCCCTCACTTGGAATGCTGTGTCCAGTTGTGGACCCCCTCCCACTGAAAAAAGGATGTGGAGAAATTGGAAAGAGTCCAGTGGGTGGCAATAAAAATGAGTACGGGACTGGAGAACATGATTTATGAAGAGGAGCAGAGGAAACTAGGCTTTTTTAGTCTGCAGAAGAGAAGAATGTGGCAGGATTTGATAGGAGCTTTGAACTACCTAAAAGGGGTTCTAGGAAGGATGGAACTAGGCTGGTCTTGGGGGTAATAGATGACAGAACTAGGAGAAATGATCTCAAGTTGCAGTAGGGGAGATCTAGATTGAATATTACGAAAAGCTGTTTCACTAGGAGGGTAGTGACGTGTTGGAATGGGTTGACTAGGGAGGTGGTGGAGGTTTTTAAGGTCCATCTTAAAGCCCTGGCTGGATAATTTTGTTGAGATTTGTCCTGCTTTGAGCAGGATGTTGAACTATATGACCTCCTGAGGTCCCTTCCAACCCTAATCTTCTATGATTCTATGACATTTAGGTTAAAAAGATAGAAGAATATAAAATTAACATGGCACATATTAAAACCTGGCTAGCTGATGGATCTGAAAATGTAATTGTAAATTGGGAACCATCATCAAGCAGGTGTGTTTCCAGCGGGGTCACATAAGGACAATTCTTATCTCTCCAGCTGACTTGCTTTGTGACTTGGGGCAAACCATTTAATTTCGCTGTGCCTGAATCTGCCCACTCATAACATAGGTACATTAAGAAGCACATACATCAAAGAGATGATGTGTAGTTTAATGAATTAAGGTTTGTAAAGTAATTAGAGATCTTCAGATGAAAGTCACTATAGAAGTGCACAATATATTATAATTAGAGACAGCAAGAATTGGGGAGAAAAAAAGACCTGAAGCTATTATCACTAGAAAGGGGGAACTGTACTAAAAGTTACTTTTTAAACTAATAAAAACAGATGTTACTGCTAAATTACAAAGAGTCAATTATTTTAGGCTAGCTGGGGAAATAGTATTGTTAATTTACTCCAGTGAGTAGACCTGATTCTAACCCTATTGACACCACCTTCACATTGGCATAAGTCCATTGATTTCAGTGGAGTTACTCAGATTCAGATCCAAAATATTTAAGAAGATAAAATGGCTGTTAGAGGAATGGGTCCTGGTTCTGCAAAGGTTTACACTCACCAGTAACTTTACTCATTTAGGAAGTCATTGGGACAACTCACATAAGCAAAGATACTCACATTGTAAGTGCTATGAATTAATTTCAATATTGCCACCTAACCAAAATCAATAAAGCCACAAATCCTTGGGAAGGAATGCAGTAGTAAAGAAAAAAAATTGTGTAACACAGAAAAGCTTAACCAAACGCCTGCTCTGATAGGTTTCATTATGTAACACAAAACGCAGGGATTAAACTTGACCTTACATGCCTGTATAAATCAGCTTAATAAGATATAGGGTTTTTTGCCCTTGTCCAGTTCAAAGTTGAGGAGGATAAAGACAGTGAATCTGTGAAGGCATGCTGGAGTCTGCAGGTAGAGGAGAGATGTGCAAGTATAGAACAGGCTGTGATTCCATACTCCAGGCATCCCAAAGTGAGCAAGAGAGTTTTGTTAGGTAATATCAGTGAATAGGCATCCTGTCAATTTTAAAATCGATCTTTCTATAAAATAGGATCTTCATGGCAGCGCTTACAAAACTTATACTCCTTGGCCATGGGAAAGGGAGGTTGAGGTTAATAGATTCCTTAGAGCGGGAGGAAAGTATCTGCCACACCCTGAAAAGCTAGTACAGCTTGTCCGTCCTGAAGGGAGAGGCCAACATCTGGGCCTCATTAAAAAGGAGAAGCCAAATCCTCCTTTGCTGTAAACTGTCATAAATCTATTGAAGTCAATGGAGTGCTGACTAATCCAGTGGAAGATCAATGCCTAGACCTCTAAAGAAAGAAGGTGTACTTGTTAAAGTGGGAAGGAATGCATTCTACCTTCTTACCTGCCCACAGAATCCAGGGTGAGCAATCTGTGGAGTAGGCAGGCCAGATGTGTGACTTTTTGGGGGGCTGGTCTGGTTTCCATGGATAGCTAGGAATGTAGTGGTATCAGTTAGCCCAGGGGTCTCAAACATGTGGCCCGCGGGCCGCCTGTGGCCCCTAAAGCTATTTCCTGCGGCCTGCAATGACATGATCGTTAATGATATTTGCAATATCATTGTATGGAAAGGTTTCAGTGGTGCGGCCCTCGGGCTATAATACTAATCCTCATGCGGCCCTCTACTAGTCCTCTTGCGGCCCTCATGGTGATTTGAGTTTGAGACCCTGAGTTAGACACTCCATGTGGCTGGAATAAAACCCTATTTAAGACCTATACCCAGGGAGTCAAGCTGACAAAATTAATGGGGGCTCTCTTCCTCCTTTGTAGCACAGCGCCCTCCCTTATTCACTTTTTGCCCTGTCTCCCTTTTTTGGCCTTCCCACCAGTTCTATACAGGATCTTTAGCTACAGCTCCATTTCTCTTCTCTTCTGTTCCATGATCAGAATTTCCTCGTCCAAGTCCCTTCCTTCTGCAACAGAAGGCCCTCTGTGCCAGGGGCCAGAGCAGGTTTGGGCAGATGTGCACAACACCCCCCCACCCTGTATGTGACTCTCTGTAGTGGTGCTCCTGCCCCTTTGTTTGGTGGCTCAGCAGTAGACTCCAACAATCATATTGGAGCAGGAGCTGGTGCTGCTTCTCTGGCAGGAAGTACTGCAGCTGTCTGAGACTGGTTTATCGGTGCCATCAGTGCAGTTTTGAATCTGGCATCATTTGGCTCTGATTCCCCAGGAAATCTCAATCTAAAATAAGGGAAAGAAGAAGCAAATACAGGGGCCAGTTTGGGGAAGTTAGTATATGGCTGCCATATCTCCCAATCTGAATCTTGTCTACAGATTCCAAAGGGGTAGCCATGTTAGTCTAGTTCAGCAAAACAAAAAAGGAGCCCTGAGGCACTTCTAGGGTGTGTCTACACTTACAACTTAGTTCAGTTAAGAAGACAAACTAATTTAGTCCCTACACTAGGGTCTCATTAGTTCGAATTAAGGAGTTCCTTAATTTGAACTAATGAAAGCTTAGTTCAAACTAGTAAGCCCTGCCAGTTAGTTCAAACTAAGCCCTTAGTTTGATCCTTAGTTCGAACTAAGGATGATGTAGACAAGGATTAACCCTTAGTTCGAACTTAATACATTTGAACGAAGGGTAGTTAGTTTGAATTAGCAAAGTGGACTAATTCGAACTAATGTTAGTTTGAATTAGTCCACATTGTTAATTCGAACTAATAAGTTCAAGTTTAGTTCAAACTAACTTCAAATTTATTAGTTCGAAGTCACAAATTCAAACTGACTTTTCCTAATGTAGACTAACAGATTTTCTCCCACAAAAGCTCATGCGATAAGTTAATTTGTTCATCTTTGAAAGTGCCTCAAGACTCCTTGTTTGTTTTGTCTACAGATGTACATTGGTGTTTTTGAACCCTGATGTCTGCTGTCCCTCAAGCTACCACATTCCAGAATGACTGAGGTACTCTGGTTGTAGCAACACACAGAGGGGCTAGGGGAAATGCAGAAAATATCATAGCTCTGTGCTACCCAGACTATCTGCTAACATGGTGTGCTAATTTGGGGTGCTTATCATGTGCTGTGACCAGTTTAACTAATACCTAGTCCATGACTCAAATGTCCAGGAAGGTGAGGTGTTGAAATTGTATTTAGAAATGCATGACATTCAAAACCTATGTTTGAGCTCATTATATTCTAAATAGCTTCTTGTTGAGGGCTGTAAACAACTAGACTGTGAGATTAATATTGCTCTGGGGATCACTGTTCTGTCTGAAGGTTGTTTGAATTTTCCACAACAGCGCTATCAAACTGGCTTTCGCATGGCAAAAACATGCATGCAGATGCTTTTACTCTGATAGAAGTCCACGTTACAGAAATAATAAATTAAACATATTATACTGGGATTCCTTTCCAATTTTAACACTCCTTTACGAAGTATTGGAAAGGAAATTCTTTGCAGTTGATTAGTGACTTCCATATGTATTTCTGCAAATGCTTTACAAAAGTGAGTGAGTGATATTTCTCCTCCATTCTTACAGATGTTGGAGCGCAGGAAATCAAGGCATAGAGGTTAAGAGACTTCACAGTGTAAAAGGGAATCGATGGAAGAAGTGGGAATGGATCCAAGATCTCCTAGCTTTTGGTTTAGTGTGTCTCTGTTTTGCTTTCCCATACTAATATACCCAGTCTGTAGATGGGTAACGTAAGACTAGTTGTCCATGTGGCTTTTGCTGTGGTGCATTTAAATTCCCAATAGAGTACTTTGCTTTATTCCCATTTCAAAATGAAGCAGAGCAGAAAGCACTAGCAAGCTTCTGCGCACAACAGCAAGGTTCACATGGACAGTTAGTGTGTGACAGGCTAGTTCTGGGCAGGGTAGATTTACATCCCAATTTGCCGTGAACTGAGTGTCTGTGAAAACAAGCCCAAAATCAGAGAGGCCACTTACGTCGTGGGTCCAAGATTCAACAGGGAGTCAGAACATGCATTTGAGCTATAACCAGAAGACCTGACTCGGTCTCCTGCTAAGAGATACACAAACATCCTTCTTTCTTCACAGAACTTTTGGAAAAATCTTAAAATCCCTTGTTTAGAAACCTGCATTTCGGGAGCTGCTACTGTAAACATTTATCTAGCATATGAAACGTTTAAATCTCCGAGCTGAATCAATTGTACCATTGTATGCTGTTCAGTCAGGTTGAATTGCCATTCATTATTTCTGAGATGCAAGTTTATCAATCACGTTCTTTGATTCTCCTCTATTTAGGGTGGAGGGCCATAATTTTGTAGATCTTTGAGGCCAAAACAGACTATTAATTTGCCCAAAGACTGCTGTAGATCCTGTTGTTATGTTTATAAGATGTTATCCAGACAGAAGTTGTAAACAAGTTTTCAGAATTATTTTGTAGCATGTTGATTTTTAATTATAGCTATGCATTTGTAACCTTGTTCTTTTTAAATTAAAGGGAGGGGAGTAGGTAATGTGTAGGAATCAGTTGCATCCCTTAGAGTTTGTTAATCTGCTAATGGCACTCACTACATTTTCTATCTTGGAAGCTGCCGGTAACCATTCAGAGCGGTACTGTGTATGAAGCTAAGTCTTGTGTGTTTGTGCACACCTGGTAAACGCGATTATTTGGGATTTCCCTGTGCCAGAGGGGATTCTTCATATTGTCATCATTGTGAAATAACAAATGGCACCACAATACCAAACTGGATTTCCTAATGGATCTGTAGACTCATCAGGTCATTAGCTTCTCTGTGAAGGAACAGAAACTGTCTGTGTTCATCACTGAAGTCTTCTTAAGTTCACTTGTCCACAGATAGCAAATGAACAGTGGCATCTCACAGTCAAAAGCATAATGCTGATTGGTATTAATAAATAAAATGGGTCTAGGCTGTAGGCTCTGCAGTGCACATTGCCCCATTGTGGCCAGTAGTCCAACACTGAGTCAGAATGGGAGCTGTAGCTTTTTTGCACCCATTGCACATGAACCACTAGATCTGTGAATTTGTGACACCACTATTCTGATCCATCACTGTTGCCATCTGATGTGTGGCCACTGCATCAGGGCCTCCCAACAGTCAATTCACCATGCGGGGGGTCTTGCATGGCCCTTCAACATTATTGGGAATTGATCTCAGTATGATCATTAATACAACATGTGAAGCTAGATACTACATAACTAGCACTATATCTGTTGGAGTAAAGTGTAAACGTGATGCTTCACAGCCTGTTGCTTGAGGAGAAATGGGGGCCAGCTGCTTGCAAAGGGGTCAGTATATAAGCTGGGACTGTGATGGCAAGGCCCTCGCCTGGGCCCCATGGGAGGGAGAGGGGCAGAAACCCACAGATGCTGTAGCCCTCAGAAATCTTTAACAAAAGCATTCTAAGAGTTTAGTCTGTAGTGTAATCAATACACCCATTCATCAAAAAGGCAACAACTTATTCCCATTTTATATTGGAGGAAACTAAGGCATTAAAGTTAAGGGCAATAGTTTCATGTGTCCACAAATTTTGGTCTTTGATTGCTCAAGGTCAGATATTTAGGACTAGAACTAAAAAAGTATTTAAGCTGCTAACTTTGTTACCAACTTTGCCCATCAATTCGGTATATGCTCATCTATTAGGGTTACTTACTCTTTGGGGGAGTTAACAATTCTATGAGTGTGTACTCAGGGCTGTACCTAGTGAGGCACGGGGCCCCAGGCAAATCACTCTCTGCAGGGCCCAACCCCCCCCCAACACCAGGGGGTGGGGCCAGCCAGCCTAGGGGAGTGTCTGACAAGGCACATCATTCCCTAACCCCTCCAGATTCCTGTTGCTGAATATCAGGAGCCAAGAAGCTCCGCAAATAGGAGTAAGAGGGAGGGTGATGGATCATACTGTCCCTGGCACTTCCAGCCAACTTGCATAGGTTCCCCATGGACTGGGGAAGTTGATGGTATCTGGGTGCGCAGCTGGCACATGGCTCCATGCCCAGCTGTGAGATGCCACCCTGCCAACCCACACCAGACACATCTACTGCTGTGGTTCTCAAGATTTTTAAATAGATCCCACCTCTCCCATGAACTTTGCTGTGATGCTTGCCTTCTCCACAACCTTCTGAGTTGCAGCATGAGAGTGGTGAGCAGGGGAGGATAGAGTGGGGTGTCAGGAGAGTAATAGGAGAAGTGCAGCTGGGTGGCAGGCACCAGGGAAGGCAGCACAGCATCTGCAATTCCCCATGCTGTTCCTGCCCTAGGCCAAATGCCTGGGCATTCTGCAGGGCAGTACATTTAAAAAGGCTCTGGCCTGGTCGCAGCTTCCAGGTACATGCAAACCAGGTGGGAGGAAGTTAGGGAACCCATGAGGCAAACAAGTCCATCACACTCAGGATGGGAAAAACAAGAAGGATCCATCCCAGAAAGAAAAAAAAAAAAGGAAAGAACAAAATACAAGATGAAAGTCACGTCTGATCACCAGCCATTTACAATGATCACACAGGAGCTCTGAGGAAGCAAGACACAGGAAGTTCCATAGATTTACTTGAGAGTCAACAAATGTAAAAGTTGGGTAAAAAGATGAAAACTTACCCAGTATCTGTGGGAGAATAGGCAGGCAACACTAATTGTCAATTTCAAAAGGGATAGCTGTGTTAGTCTAGTCCAGTAAAAAAACAACAAGGAGTTGTGTGGCACTTTAAGACTAACAGATTTATTTTTTGCATGAGCTTT
>ML681972.1:31349069-31413157 GCA_007922195.1 Podocnemis expansa | reverse complement strand
TCACCCATCTTCGAAGCATCTGAGGAAGTGGGAATCTTCTCCCACGAAAGCTCATGCAAAAAAATAAATCTGTTAGTCTTAAAGTGCCACACAACTCCTTGTTGTTTTTTTAACACTAATTGTCACCTACTCACCCTGGGACGGGCAGGGGGGATTCAAACATCAAGAGATTAGTTTAAAAACGCAGTATGAATCTTTGGCCAAACAAAATTATTTTTGCCATTCTTGTGATTTTTGATCTCTTGAAACTGGCAATATTGTATAAGTTAATACCATATATATAATGCCTTTCCCTAACTGTATTCTTCCTGCTATTGTAGGGCCAGGCTTCTGTAGCCACAGTGTAGGGACACAGATAGATTGAGTGTACCTTTAAAGCATCTGCTAGGCAACACTGTATCTGTTCTTTAATATCATAACTGACATAACTAACTCAGTTGAATAGACATTATAACCAATGTCCAACAAAGCTCGATGTTGTGAATTTAGAACTTCATTTTGTATTCTTGATAAAACTTGTTTTAGGTGTATACTCTGGAATTTCATTTAAATGTGTGAATGAAGGGTGTATGGGATGGAATCAGTCCTGATGAAATGCCAGTACTATCAAATCAAATCAAATCATAGGGCTAGAAGGGACCTCATGAGATCATCAAGTCCAACCCCCTGGGAATTGAACTCAGGACTATCTGCATGTTAAGCAGAGGTGTTAGCCACTACACTATTTGCTATTTTAATGGCTAAGCAATGCAAACGCCTCCCACAAAAGCAACGATCCACCCCAGAAAGGAAAGAGCAAAACACAAGGTGAAAGTCATGTCTGTAAATGGCTGGCAATCAATGATCACACAGGATCCCGGGCAAGGCCTGCCTGCCTGCCGCTCAGTCTTGCCACGTGGGCTAGTGAGAGGTGGGTTGATCCCTGGCCAAGCCTGCCTGCTGCCCCTTGCCCCTGGGCTAGAGGGAGGGGTTCCCAGCCAGATTTGCTCACTGGTCTGGGGGGCAGGGGTTTGACACTAGGCCAGACCTGCCCACCAACCCACTGTCCTGGGGTTTGACCCCTGGCCAGACCGCCCTGCCGCCTGGGCTAGGGGGAGGTGACTCCTGGGCTTGCTGTAGCCGGCACAAACCCTGGCCCCACCTGCACCCCAGCATTGCTGCCTCAACTTGGGAGGTGACCCGCCTGGCCTAGCCTGACCCCTGAACTTGGGGAGGGGTGAGGGTTGACCCTTGGCCAGGCCTGTGACCCTAGCCTTGCCACCTGGCCTGGGGTGGGGCGAGGGAGTCAAACCTTGGCCTGGCCTGCCTGCCATCCTCTTGTCTGGCCTCCAGCATGACCCGGGGCCCAGAGGGGCATGATCCCTGGATCTACCTGCCCCCCACTAGCCCAACGTGACTTGGGGTCCAGGGAGAGGCCTGGATCCCCAGCACCTATTCCCCCCTCCAACCTGGCCACTGGCCTGACCCAAGGCCCAAGTGGGCCTGATCCCTGACCACCTGCCCCACATTGGCCTGGCGGGATCCAGGGTCCATGGCAAGTCCTGGATTTCCAGGTTCCCCCAGACCCCTACTCCTGACCTGGCTGCTGGCCTGACCCAGGGGCCCGGGAAGGGCATATCCCCAGCCAACTCCCTCCTTGGCTCAGGCTCAGGGTCCCACCAGACTCTCCCCCCCAGTACTTACCTGACTGTGTGTTCCCTGGGCTGGTGCTGCCAGCTTCTGCTGGAGGAGGAAAGGGTTAAACCTCCCTCTCCTCTCCAGCTAATTCCTCAGCTGCAGGCTCCAGAGGTAGGGGCAGCAGGCAGCTCAGCAAGTCACAGGCACAGCAGGGGCTGTGTGAGCCTGTGTCTGCCAGCCAAAAACATTTGGGGCTCCCTGTAGTAGACAGGGGGCTTGTGCTGGTCCCTGGCATGGGGGGGGGGAGCAGCAGTGTGGCCGCATGGGGCCCTGGGTGGCTGCCCCATTTGCCCTACCCTAAGAACATCTCTGAGTGTACTGCTTGTGTCATTTGTGTTTCTATATGGTGCTCACTTTTCCTTCCTGCCAGTGTGTCCCTCAATGGAGCCACCCTTGCAGGACCTCAGTTTCCCAGGACTGGATTCCTCCAACCCTACATTCAAATAACCACCCAATATACACTTTTATTAATTAACAAGGTGCATCTTAGTGGATCGGGTCTATCAGCACTCTCAGCTGACCCCTTATATGTCCCTGAACTCAGCAGGCTAGGTCACACAGCACATCTCTGCTGCCACCCTTACAGGCTCCCTGGAGTTAATTAGGCTGATATCCCCATCAATGAGCAAACCTTACAGGGTTGTGGACACTATAGGGATCTTTAGCTAGCTAATAGAAGCATTGCTGCAAAGCGATAAGGAAACCAAAAACACAAAGAGGGAATGATAGCTTAAAAGAGTCTGGCAACTGGTTTGATTACAAGAGGCATTTATTGCTAAGTGTTTAAAGCTTATAATAATGGTAATAATTTTAAAAAGAAAGAAAAATACTCCAAAATACCCAAATAGTTACAGCATTAATAAACATACAAGGAAAGAAAAACACCCAACTACAGTATTATCTAGATTCTATTGTATTAGGTTGAGAGAGAGAGTGGGTGTGTAGATTGGGGGTCTCACCTAGGGTTACCAGATACCAAAGCATGGAAAGGAGGACAAGGAAGTACAAAAAGGAGGATGGTGGACACATGGAGAAAATGTAGTATTAATGTAATAGTCTTCTGGTTTTAGGGGGCCCTAGAATGCTTCCCCCTAAAAATAGTGCATTCTCAGGCATTCCAGTACACTTTAACCCCTGTAAGTAAAAAGCCAGACAAAATCATGTGTTCTTAAAATGCCTGCCAGATTGAGGCTGTGAAGTTAAAAAGGAGGACATGTCCTCCTTTTGCCTGACATCTGGTAACCCTAGTCTCAACAATCTGTGTCTCAGAAAGGTTCCCAAGCTGTGCAGATCAGGGTCAGAAGCTGGATGGAAACAGGCAGAGCTCTCACAATAATCAGCAAAGAGCAGGAAAGGCAAAGCCCCAGTGAAAATGATACACCTTTAAATCCAAGTATCAGGACTCAGTCAGGATTTAATCAAGACTTACACAGGACTTGGGTAAAGGTTTTTATAAGGACTCGTTTAAATGGCCAATGCACATTTCTGGTTGGGTGTAATGGTTCAGGGAAGCTCACAATACAATCAGGCGGACTCAGTATTTTGGGTATCAATTATCATATTTATGACTAGAATAGTCTGCTAATTGCTGAGTTTGTTCATTCTGGTGTGAGATCCCCCATCATGTAATGCTTCCCTGCTTCTTCAATCCCAGAGTCCAGTGCAATTCCTGCTTCTTCAGTCCCAGGGTTCAGTGCAGTTCTTGCTTTGGAGCCTGGTTCTCCATAGTCAATGCAAAAGAAGCTCTAATTATTGTGCTGATGGCATTTGGATATGGGTAGGTAAGGATGTCCCCCATTGCCTTCTTACTGTTTTTGGTTTCTAGTTCAAGCAGAAGTTGGGGGGGGGGCACTGGCTGGATACTATGCTCTGATTCCTCAAGAACACAGAGCTAACAAGTAACAACTTCAATGTGATGAACCTTAGCACCTGATGTTCACAGATTCTGAGCACATCTAATTCCAGCTAAAGTCAATGTGAGTTGTCAGCACCCCTAAAGATCCTAAATTAATAGATATGCCTGATAATTGTGGCCTACGTGTCTTGACTAAGGTTACAAAGAAAGCTGATATGGGAGCTGGAATTAAAACATAGCACTCTTTTTCACTCAATGGTTAGTCCACATAGTCTCTCACACTGCTCAGCTGCATCTTCTTGCCGTGAGAGATAGAAACAGCTACTTAACAGAGCCAGGTCACCTGCAAGGACCTGACTAGGAGAGCACATTCAGTGGGCCTTGTGCTACTGTGAACAAGTTGGGTGGAATTATCCTCAACAGCTGTGACATCATCTGCAATTCTCTCAAAAACAGAAGGACGTATGGCCCTGGTTTTCAAGGGCCTTAAACCTGTGTTATAGGAGGCTCTAGATTTGAGGAATAGTGATTATTTGCATGACTTTTAGGAAAAAATCAGTGCCAACCTCAATTGCTAGCATTTAAGTCCATCTTTGCAAGGAAAGCAAATAAATAAAAAAATAAAAGGCGAAGCAGAGCTTAACAATTTCTTACTCTATCAGCCTACAGAATGCTTTACAGAGCAATAGTATACAGTGGTTCTCTTTGTATTTGATTCTCATTGGCTCTGATCCTGTTTTGTAAGTAGCTTCAAAAACAGTATACATTTGTTTTCTGAGTCCTGCACCTTTCATTTGACAGAACTGTGCCTGCATGTAGAGACAGCAGCAGTATTTTCATTAGAGATGCTGCAGTCTTAAACTATGAGGGCTGCACAAACACATACTGGGCTGCCCTGCTGCACTCCTGCACCACCTCCAGGCTGGGGGCTGGGCAGGCAGGGAGCCACAGAGGGCAACCACTCTGGCCAGAGCTGGACTGGGGGAGCGGGGGAGGCAGGAGGTCAGGGCTAGGCTGCATCCCCTGCCTTAATCCAGCCCTGATCATAGCAGCCAAAATGATTACTGTCTTGAATTTAAAAGTACCCTAAACACAATGCACCAGCCAGGCCTATTATAGAGGTGGTTCTGCATATCAGTATTTGGAACAGGATGTGAACTGTTCCGTAAGGTTTCAGGAGGTTCAGGTACAGGGCCTATCTGTTTCTGATTAAGTACTGACCTAGAAACTGATTAAATGCCTACAAAATTATACATTCTGTCTACATCTGAAAAGCTCATCATGATTAACAATACATCAGTACAGTGAATCCCAAAGGAAAGGATTACCCTTGTATTAGAAAGTATTGCTCTTTCTCTGAACCTCAGAACCTCTTCCTTCCCTAGCATTTATTGTAGTTAGTGACTCTCAATCTGAGAGCTAGGAGACCAGCACCAAAAAAACACGCTTTACTTAACAATCTCCTCTCATCCTTCTGCCATCTGCGATATTGTGCAACCTGGTTTTCACCAATGAAGTGTACAGCCATAAATCAGGATAACTGCGCACTTAGGACTATGTGCATGAATGAGGGCAATAGATACCTATGGTCTCCATTAGTACTGCAATTTGTTCAAAGCCTATTAATGCTTGGTAACAAATACACTGGTCTCAGCACATCTTGCAGCTTTTGGGTTTAAAATTCTTCTACATTTCCTTTGCTGTGGCTTTTTGGTTTTGTTGGGTTAAGTTGAGGGGGCTTATGTTTTGTTTTCTCACTGGGAAATTCCAGTATGCCATTTCCTCTTTCCATTCTTACGTCTCCAATCAGTCAATTATGATATCACATTATGTAAATATTAAAGACGATCACAGGGTTTTAATTAAAGCCAACTTTGTATATTTTCCCTGCCCCTTTCAATCCACTTTATTCTGACAAGCACACTTTAGCAGCTGCCCCAAATTATGCATGCACCAGGCTGTGGGATTCAGCAAGGCCAGGATTCTCAAGGACAAAGGAATATACTGAACTCCAGCATCTCACTTTGTTTTCTCCAGCCATCTTTTGTGATGTGTCATGGGAAAATTCTAATGAGTCTCTCCATGTTGCTGAAGGAATTCCTGTCAGACACAAGTCAGTGGCTTTCTCTACTTATTTTCAAGACATGACTATTCTTTCACAAGCCCATGCCTTCTCATGAATGACAGTTGTTCTCTCCAAACTTCAAATATTAGGATGGATTGGAATGACAGACTGATATCAATATACAGGGATGCCCATTATTATGAATTCATTTCCCTCCCTCCCAAAACCAAACAAATAACATTTTTCAATTTAAAAATAGGCTTGTTGGCATCTCAATACACTGAAAAAATCTGGGATGCTTATGATTTACTTCATTAAAGGAGTTGCACTGTATCCACTATAACTACAGGGATTCCAGTGTGTTTATCATTCCACTTTAAAAAAAAAAATGTTTCAGATGTGAGACTTGGAATCTGATGTGAAATGTTAAGCTTCCGGGGAAATTTTTGGCATGACGGATATCCAAAAGGATTTAATATTCCTTCCCCTCTGTTAATTTCAAGGATAGCCAACCAGCTGAAATGTATGGGGGGTTTCAAGAAGTTGTATATTGTACTTGTAAGCTACCCCTGGGACAGGAAGCAGCAGACTGACTGAGGTCATCTTTTGTCCTACCTCTCTCTTGTTAGTTTTGAAACAGTGATCCTCATTTCCAACACTGGATCCCTGTATTGTAGTATAAGCAACACTGCTCCATGTTCCATAGCTATAGCTACAGGGTAAGAAACTATTTCAAATAAGAATGAGTCCAGCCTGTTTCAGATTAGTGAGGTGTTGAGGTTCAAGACAAATGAATTGTTTCCTGTCTTTAGGGGAAAGCAGCATCTGATCTGGGGGTGGGGGTGGGGAAGGAGAGGGGGGGCCACAGAAGAAATAAAAAGTAAATGGGGGAGGGGAGTGCCTGCAGGAAAGCTGTTTTGCTCTTTGCAAGCAACTTACTCTGTTAAGTGATTCTATTGCCAGAACTGCAAGGAAACAGCCTGCTCCCCTGCTCACTTACATTATACACATATATATTTCAGAAACTTGTTCATTCATAATAGTCCAACAGTGTCAATTAAAAAGAAGTAAACTGGTAACGCTCACCTCTGGGTAGCTAAAGCGCACCCTAGCTTTGTTCCCCCAAGCAAATCAGAATTTAACAAGATAATATTATGCTTATTATTATTTCTCGACCACTTTGTATGATCAACAATGTAAGAACAAATAGAAAACCAGGGCCCTTTACTGTCAAAGCCATTACAAAGTCTTCTACTGCACCAGTATACACAATAGAAGATGTTTGAAATATGATTTATTGGGGTTTTTTCCCCCCCCAAAGAGTTAAAAGTGTTTAAATCTACAAATAAAAGCAGTTTGGTATAACAGGGATAAAGTCTATGCAACAGATCACTGATTCTCAGGTCTTCCCATACTTTGAAAAGAAGTAGTTTGGTTTTGCTTTGCCATTTATGTAGCAATATCAGGAAACCATTATTCATGTAGGACAATATCCTGTGCCCTAAACATGGAAGACTAGAATTTCATTGTATATATATATGATAGCAAGAGAAGTCTGCTCTGGCAGTTGGTAAACACAAGATGAATAAAGAAGGGAGTACAGCACTGGAAAAAACTCAACAGGTAATAGGCAAAACTCTGCTTGAAGTCTACCACCTACAAAAACTCATCAGTGTCTGTGAGGTGAAATCAAAGAGAAAGCATCAGTGTAAAAGAGGAAGAATTTAGCTCAATTTCTCTATGATTTTGTAATAGTCCTATTTAGGCCTTGTCTTCACTGACAAAAAAGTATGTTTTCCCTGCAGAATAACTACTGTGCGTTATCCATCCCACTGTAAAATCCCAGTGCATACAGGGCACTGTAGTATTACTAGGCAAACTAGAAGAGATCAACCATCTCTGGAGGTAGACTGAGTGTTGACCTCATTTAACTACCTCTTGGTAAAACCAGGTGCTGTGTCTCCATTAGAATTTCACAGCAAGATAATTACTGTTTGCTAATTATCCTGTGGTAAAACAAAACACAACAAAAATCCACCTTCTTTTTTTTCCAATGATGACAAAGACTTGATATCTCCAGTGGCCAATCCTAGCAAGGGAAAGTATCTGCCACTGACTGACAAGCTAATGGAGTTATAATGGCATTGGCATGCGCGTGAGGTCTGAGGTTTTAATCCCATTGGTCTTATGTTTATTTGGATAGAGTCTTAGCACTATTTTGCTGAGGTTGCTCTGACATATAAAGGTAAATGTGGTTCTCAGTGGAAAATGTCAGGCAAGGGAGAATGAGCGTGGAATTGAATTTATAATCAGAATAAAAAAGAATTTAACAAAGATCAATGAGTCTAAGCTGATCTAACATACACAGGGTACTGGATTTTTTTGTGTATTTATCTGGTAAATGACTTTCTTCTTTTCAATCCTGTGGCAGATAAAAAAGGTTATAACTACTATTGAGTCTTCTCACAGTCTCATCTCTAGGGCTAAAATCACAATCACTTGCTATTTCCATCTAATCTAATTTTTATGGAAAGGTCCTCAGAATTAAATGGTGAGGAAGAGAGATAACTTGTATCCCAGTAATAGTTACAAAATTGTTAGTCTTTTAGAACTTGGCAATGCCTGCCTGCATGTCGTGTCATGTGTTGAACTGTTTGGCATTTTAGTGCTTTAGCTCTAGGTAGCAGGTCTAATGCAATAAGACCCAGGAGCATAGTCTCTATCGGGATAGCCAAGGCCTCCACTGATGGCCATTAGGCCATTTCTACCCTACAAAATTAAGTCAACCTAATTCAGGTCTTCAAACAGCCACCACAGTAATTACATCTCTTGTGTGCACCTGCACTTTGCTCCTTATGACAGCGGTGCGTATCTTCACCAGAAGTGCTGGCATCAGTTGTACTGTTAGTGTGCAGCATTGTCAGACAGCTCCTGAAAGTCAGTAACTGTTTACAATGACATCGAAGCTACCTAAGTACATTGGCGTTGACTCTACACTCCTCATGCACGTGGAGTTATTTAGGTGGTGTAACATGAAATTATGCTGGTGGGAGCAAAATTTAAGTATAGACACATCCTAGTTAGATTGATGGAAGCTACCTTATACCAATCTTCTTCTCTAGTTAGACCAGACCAACATCTTTGAGGAGGAAAATTGAACACAACAGCTTTAGTGAAATTACACAAAACAGGTTTATTAAAGTAATGGATTTAGGAATAGATGCAGAAATTCTAAGGCTAGAAGGGATCACAATGATCATCTACTCTGACCTCCTGCATAGCACAGGTCCACTAGTGCCCTGCAATAACTCCTGTTTGCATGAGACCATTTGTTTTAGAAAAACATCCAGTCTTGATTTTAAAATTGCCAGTAATAGGGAATTCACCACAGCTCTGGCTATGGGTAATACTCCAGTGGACTATCATATAGCTAGTGTGTGAGGTCCTCTGTGTCCTACAAAAAAGACAATCTATGTATATGGTAGATCCTCTTAGTAAAAAAGAGCTGCCCCATACAGATAAAAATAGGTACAGCCTATCAATAGGCCACTATGGACCCAGCATGAAGAGAAACTAAGTGGTAAGCATAGGTGCTGGAAGTAGGGCTCCTGGCAGTGCTGACCTGAAGTGGTTTTTATCATATATGAGGTTTATGGTTTAGTTCAGTGGCCAAGTTCTCTGCCTCCCCATTATACAAATTGTTACAGTGCCCCTGGTGGTGAGGTAATATCTGGAGGGCAAAAGAGGAATAAAAAATGTTTGGGGGGGGGCGGGGCTAAAAACCTTCCCAAACAGCTGCTACTGCTACTGCTCTGCCTGTCTGCCCCACCCTTGGTCCATCTTCAATCTTATTTAGAACTTTCCCATGAGGCTCCCTCATGCATTGCCTGCACCTCTGACCCTTTGTTACTGAGAGGTGCAAGTAGTAGGCAGGAGGGGGTGAAGAGGCACAAGCATGAGAGCCTTGCGGGGGCAGCAAGCTGGGGTGGAGCATGAGTGAGTCTCTGGGGAGGGAGCAAAGTTTGGGAGAAGGCCACTGTCTGAGCACTGATGCCCTCCCATCCGTCCTCCCCAAAGGCAGGAGTCATGTGCTGCCCATGATAACCACATTAGTGTTAAGTGGTAAAGCAGACAGTCCCAAATTCATACAATTAAGACTTCATACCCCCCAATACTTGTTTGTTTAGTTTCATGCCACAGATGTGGTGAGGAAGGAAGGGGATGACTTTAATACTAGTTTTGAATTTTAAAACAAATAGTGTTGTGATGGAAGTGAAGTTGGGTGCCCTGAAACAATTATGAATGCAGCTGTATTCAACCTGGTTATTGAGAGCTTTACTGTCTGACAATGCATCAGGTTAAATCAACAGGGCTGTTGGGAAAACAAAGTGAATCAACGTCTCAAAATAATTCACCCCACAGTAAGCACTGACTGAAACGTTATTAAGAGACCACGCCAGAGCCATTAGCTGTGAAGTTTCCACCTTCAGTCTTCAGCCGAGTTACAAAACTTGTTTTGCCACAAAGGCCCAATGCTGGGATCCAGAAGATTAAAAAGATTATAGTAGTTTAAAAGACTGACACAGATACCTGCTGGGGTTTCTGAAGAAGCTGGGCTTGCTTAGGTTATCAGCAGCAGATGGCATGCCCTTAGGCTAGTTGGACATGAGTGCAGATGGTTTGTTTTAAAATCCTTTTCTCTAAATGCTTTTTTCCAACTGTTAAAATAAATGGTATTTGGTTTAAGAAGGCTTGCTGGTCCCTATGTTCACCACTGCTCAGGTACCACACCAGTCCTTAGAAGAGCCACAGGGGCTGGATTTGTTGGGTAAGCATAGTTAGTGCATAGAGCTTCAGAGACAGGTCTAAGGTGGGAAAATCAGAGGATTCTATCCCAGCAGAGGTAAAGGTGGGAAACAGGGTTATGGTTGTTAATGCTGCAGCCAGGATAATAGATATTTTATATCCTTCTGCTATTGAAGCCATCCTGACTTAGCATCTGAGCATCATATATTTGGATATACTACAGGTCTTATAGGGAGAGAAATTTTAACTAAGGAATTTGAAAATCCTCGCTAATAGCATGTTATACACATGTTACACAGGGGTAAATGATTGTACAGGATACAACAAAGATGCAAATTGAGTCTGTAATGTATATTAAAGAGAGCTACATGGAGAGACAGAATTCACCTTTGAGAAGGATTTCAATATTTCAGAATCTGATTTTATTTTTATTCCAAAAGTTCTGAAATTCCCCGTGAAAAGGAAGAGCAGTCCACCTGGTGGGCTGTCCCAGAGCGCTAGTCTCTGGAAGCCCTGGCTTCCCAGATTCTAGGACAGTTCAGCAAATGGACCAGACTAGAGTCCAGCCGTGAGCTGGCAGGAAACCAGGCAGATTTTCAAACTTGGCTAATATGCAGAGTTCCACCAGATCCCTGCTGGAGTTCCATTTGAATTTGGCTAAAATAGAGCCAGCTCCACAAAATGTTTCCATTTTGATGAACTGGCAAATACCATGAAATATTTGCTTTTCTACTGGAATTTTTCCATCTAGCTCTAGTATTAAATTTTAAACCAGTATCTCTTCCCTGATAATCTGGTTCCCATATCTCAGCTGTGCACCTCTGACTACTAGTGTAACTCCAGCGGCTTCTCTCACTGTAGAACACACAAGGAGTCCTGTGGCACTTTTAATGAGTAGCAATTTTATTTATAGCATGAGCTTTGTTAGTCTTTAAAAGTGCCACTAGATTCCTTGTTTATTTTGCTGAACTAGACAGACACGGCTACCCCTTTGGAATTTCACTGTAGTCACTTTTAGTATAACTGAGAATAGAACGAGACTCTCTGGATGTAAAACTACTCTCTTCTTAAAATACTAAAATCCCTGCTCAGTGGGATTTCTGTCAATAGGAATATGGTGTGCAAGACTGGGTCTGACATCTTTAAATCTAGGACTCATAATCCTTTCTGAATACAGATAATTACTACATGTATAAAGACCAAAAGAATGCACATTTAGTTCCAGAATTCTTAATTTCTTTTTAGCAAACTGTAGTGGAGAGCTGTTTTTACAAACACCTACTGGCCAAGGCTATTGTATTCCTTCCAACCCATTATCAGGCTAGATTCTGAACTATCTTACAGTGGTGTAAATTGAAAGAGAGGCAGTCAAAGTCAATAGGAATGTATACAGTAAGGGAGATCACAAATGGGTCCTACTTTCTCACTTGATTTGCTTAATTAACATTTTTCACTCCTCTCAGCTTCAAGTTCTCTCCTTCCAGCTGCAAGAGCTACAAATCTCAAATTTCTCTACTGTGATGCCTTTGCTCATTGAAAGGTGATGCTAAATATATCCGGTTCCTAAACTCGATGCTGGTGTTGGCAGAAGTCCTTTATTAAAGCCATGCAAGATACTTACTTTGTGGCCTTCCATTGGTGCCTATAGACCAAGTAACCCTTGCAGCACTGATGCTGGGTTTGGAAGCTCCCACTGAGGTTATTCCTTATGAAAAGATGTCTCATCCCTTCTACTTCCCCCCACAAATCCCCTCGCCATCTTACTCCCCTTCTTCTCTTGTTATTCCTTTTGTGTGCTTACCATTCCTGCCTAAGTAAGGCTAGGAGTCCCTTGCTCTCTCTCTCAGTCCCATGATTGCTTCCTGTAGTCCACACCACCTCACCGTCTGGTTAACTACTTTTCCTCATGTCCAAAGGTTGCAATGGCTGCTCACTAGAGCAGCCTGTATGCAGACAGTTAGAAGGTACCAGCAGTCTAGGTGCTACAGTCCCATATGACTACAGACTAATCCACACAAAGAACCAAGTGCCTTGTGGTTTTTGACTCGAAAGACCATCCCTAGGTGACAGTAGGTGAAAACCGTCAAAAATCTGTGGACTTTGAGGGGAAAAGAATCAACTCTAGTCATCAGCCTTGCAAATGTAAGCTGTGTTCATCAGGAGACAAGCTAGAAATACATTGTAAAAGGCAAAAGGAGAGAATGCTGAGATCAGCTGCCTTGGTGCTTTTACATTTTCCCTGTATCAGGGAACCATAACTGTAGATTGTGAAGGTCCCAGAGACTGCCTTTTATTATACAAAGAGTTTAATAGCTGGCTAAGCTTCTTACATTTCTGGTTCGCAGGTGCAGTATGTCTATGCTGGGCAAATTTGATGAGCAGATGTCTCATCAATATTTACAGGGGAGGCCCTTATAAATAACCCATCAGATTTCCATGAACATTTGCTAAGCTTACAATTCTATCACCTACAACAGAGAACCCAGAGAGCTCCCTTTGGGATATAGTTTATAGAGACAGATTTGTATATTGCTTGAAAAGAACTGCATCCAAGTTGCAACCATGCATCACCTAAAGCTATTTCCTGCATCCCGCAACAACACTATTGTTACCAATATTTGCAATATCATTGTATGAAAAGGTTTCACTGGTGCGGCTCTTGGGCTAATGTACTAGTCCTCATGCAGCCCTCATGCTGATTTGAGTTTGAGACCCCTGCTGTAGAATCTGCCTTCAGAATTCTTCCATTGTGTCATTGCTGTGCTACATATATTTCTCACAAATATGTCATTTAGGCACTGAGTATCAGAGAAAACTTACCAGACATGAGTAGTCACCTTAGGCTTAACATTGCTGACTCTATAAAAATGAGTAAATTAGCCTTCCTAGTCACAGAATGCACAAAACCAACACAAAAGTCAATGATTAAAGTGCTACATTTATTTTGTATATGGCACATTTTGTTAGTTGATGTGAGGCTATCCATTTGCTGATGTGTAGATAAGGGTAATCTATTGGGGTGATTCCTTTTACTTTTAACAGGAATGGTCAATCTAAATCCTAGTAGATCCTGGAGAGTGGACCCAAAAGACCAAATTCTATTCTGAGCTACACTGGTATAAATTTGGAGTAAATCATTTGAAGTTAGTGGTGTCCTTCCACTTTTCATTGAGGCAGAGGTGATGCATTACACTTGATAGTGGGGAAGAGACAATTTAAAGGTTTGGGGGGATGTGAATACCCCACAGGTCACCTCCTCTGAGTGTGAGAAAGCTTGCATGACCTTATCCCAAAATGAAACAAGAAATAATCTTTAGCTTGAGGACAAACTTAATTCTCATTATAGAACATCACATTAGTAGCTCATCATGAGTCACTTGAGCTGAAAAAATCAAGTAGCTTATATTTTATCAACACATTAATGGCCGTCTTTATCTAAGCTTTCATTAAAAACATTGAAATAATGATTTCTGTTTAGATAGTCAATCTTTTTCTAACTTGAAATAATTGTCCAGTTTAAGTACTATAACTTTCCACAGTACAAGTCACTTGTAAATATTTTTTGTTTGAAGAATTCATTTTAGCTGAAGAATTGAAAGTTTTTAACTCAAAGTGAATTTCCCTCTTGAGGAACAGCTGCAGACCCAGGAGCACCAAAGCAAGGGTAAGCAAGTGCCTCATATAGACTTTCATGGCAGCTGGGCTCCATGGGCAGGGGCCAGATTCTGGGGGGCGTCACCAGCAGCTGCGGCATCAGGCTTTTTGGAGGGAGAGGCAAGAGCACATCAGGGGTGCAACTTGGAGCTGTGTTGCCTGCCCTGCCTGGAGAGTGTCTGGCTCTGCAGAGGTGACCTGACTTGTGAAATAGGGCAAGGAAGACTGCTAGACAGGCAGCCAGCACCATGGCTTCCATAGAGCACAGGGTCATGAGCCCCATCTATCTTAGAGTTAATCTTAAGGACTTTTTTCCAGTATAAAACACTGGAATATATCCTTAAATATTACCATATAAAATGTACTGTAAATATGTCTAATTTGGATTCAGCATAAGCAGAAACCAAAATGCATAGTTTGGATTATAAATCTATAACTTATAACCAAGAAATAACAAATGTGGAACAGCTTGGAAATACACACAGAGACAGAAGCCTGAACAGCAGAATTTGAGTACAGATCTGGAACCAAAATTCCTCAGATTTCAGGGCTGTAGATCTGGCACATTTTTTGGTCTCATATGGAACAGCCATGAAGTTTGGCTTTGATCTTTCTTGAACACTGAAGACATTTGGAGTTAGATTTTTGGTGCTAAACTATCTTTACTGGCAACATACGGATCATTTGATGATTACCTGTTCTATTCATTCTCTCTGAGGCACCTGGCTTTGGTCAGTGTCAGAAGAGAGGATACTGGGATAAAGTTGGTCTCGCCTGGTATGGCAGTTCTTATATTCCTATATTATATAACATTCTTATATTATATTGCAAAATATTGTAATATTGTTGGAAGAAAAGAGAACATCATTCTAGCATGTATTAGCAGGAGTGTTGTAAGCCAGACATGAGAAGTAATTCTTTCTCTCTATAGTGATTAGGCCTCAGCTGGAGCATTGTGTCCTGTTCTTGGCACCAAACTTAGGGAAAAATGTAGACAAATTGGAAAAGGTCCAGGGGAGAGCAACAAAAGTAATTAAAAATCTAGAAAACATGATGTACAAGGACTGAAAAAAAATGAGGTGGTTTAGTCTGGAGAAGGTGGGCATAATAACAGTCATCAAGTATGTTCAAGATTGTTATAAAGAGGAAGGTGATAAATTGTTCTTGTAGACTCATAGGCTTTAAGGTCAGAAGGGACCATCATGGTCAAAATCTGTTGTCTTGTACATTGCAGGCCACGGAACCTCCCACCTCCGCCACCCCGCTCCTATAATAGATCTGTAACCACTGGCTGAGTTACTGAAATCCTCAAATCATGGTTTAAAAACATCAAGTTACAGAGAATTCAACATTTACATTAGTTTAAACCTGCAAGTGATCCATGCCTCAAGTTGCAGAGGAAGGCAAAAACAATACAAAGTTTCTGCCAGTCTGACTTGAGGGGAAATTCATTCCCAATTACAAATATGGTGATCAGTTGGTCCTGAGCAAGCCACCAGTCAGGCACCTTGGAAAGAATTCTGTGTAGTAACTCAGAGCCTCCCTAATTAGTGTTCTCTCTCCAGCAGTTGGGAATTTTTGCTACTAGCAGTCACTGATAGGCCACATGCCACTGTAGGCTGTACCATCATACTATTCTCCCCATATATTTATCAAGCTCAGTCTTGAAGCCAATGAGGATTTTTCCTCCACTGCTCCCCTTGAAAGGCCGTTCCAGAACATTATTCCTTTGGTGGTTAGAAACCTTCATCTGATTTTTGAGCCTAAACTTGTTGATGGCCAGTTTATACCCATTTTTTTTTCTTATGATCATATTGGTGCTTAACTTAAAGAGTTCCTCTACCTCCCTGGTATTTATTCCTCTGATGTATGTATAGAGAACCATCATATCTCCCCTCAGCCTTCTTTTGATTAAGCTAAACAGAGCCCAGATCATCCTGGTAGCCCTTGTGTGTATCTGTTACAGTTTGAATTAATTTTTCTTAAGGATGGGAGACCAAAACTGCACACAGTATTCTTTAGTTCTCCTTAATGACTGAGGACAGGACAAGAAGTAATGGGCTTAAATTGCAACATAGGACATCTAGATGAGACATTGGGAAAAACTTTGCACCTCTCAGGGGTTATTAAGTATGGGAACAAATTACTTAAGGAGGTTGTGGAATCTGTCATTGCAGGGGTTTAAGACCAGGTTAGACAAACACTTGCCAACGATGGTCTAGATCAGCAGTTTAAACCAGGAGTACATTTACCCCTTCAGGTGCAGAATCATAGAATTATAGAACCTGGAAGGGACCATCAGAGGTCATCAAGTCCAGTCCCCTGCACTCATGGCAGGACCAAATACACTCTTAAACTGTCCCTGACTGGTGATTGTCTAACCTGTTCTTAAACACTTCCAATGATGGAGATTCCACAACCTGCCTAGGCAACTTATTCCAGTGGTTAATCACCCTGACAGTTAGGAATTTTTTCCTATTGTCCAACCTAAACTTCCGTTTTTGTAATTTATGGCCATTGTTTTTTGTCCTGTCATTGGCAGTTAAGGAGAACAGTTTTTCTCCCTCCTCCTCATGACAACATCTTAAATATGTGAAAACTGTTATGTCGCTTCTCAGTCTCCTCTTGTGTAGACTAAACAAACCCAGCTCTTTCAGTCTTCCCTCATAAGTCAAGTGTTCCAGATCTCTTATCATTTGTGTTGCTTTTGTCTAGACTTCCTCCAGTTTGTCCACATCTTTCCTGAAATGAGGGACCCAGAACTGGACATAATACTCCACTTGACATGTAGAACAGAAGAATTACTTCTTGTGTCTTACTTACAATGCAGAAGTATTAGGTATGCAGAGGTATTCCAGAAAGTGCATCTAGATATTAGCCTAGGTTTACAAAGGGCTACATAAAAAGCACTATCAATGTCAATACAAACAAAAATTTTATACAGAGAATAACGTGATTTTACTGCTCTATATACTATACACTGAAGTATAAATTCAGTATTTATATTCCCATTGACTTGTTTTACAATTATGTGGTAAAAATGAGAAAGTAAGCAATTTTTCAGTAAGAGTGTGCTGTGAATCTTTTTGTATTTTTATGTCCAATTTTTCTAAGCAAATAGTTTTTAAATGTGGTGAAACTTGGAAGTATGCAAGACAAATAAGACTTCTGAAAGTGGTATAGTGGTCTGGAAAGGCAGAGGGCCACTGGTTTAGATAATATTTAGTCCTGATTTAATGCAGGTCAGGTCACTGGGTTAGATGACTTACTGAGCTCCTGTATGCCCCAGTCAAGGATCAGGACTCATTGTGCTAGGTGCCATACAAAGGCAGAACAAAGAGTTGGTTCCTCCCTCAAAAGCTTACAGTTAATGCCTAAGACAAGAGCTAACAGATGGGTACAGACAGAAAAAGGAGTGCAAGAAAACACCAACTTTGTGTATTGTTTGTCCCTGCACTTTGTTGATGGTCATTGCAAAAGCCAGTTGCACAGGAAATTGATGCCTTTGCCATTTGAAGGGGAAAGTGTGATCTTTAGACTCAAGTGCTAAGCATAGAATGAGCACCTCATGATTTGTTCCTGCCACTGTTGCTACCAGAAATCTACCATTAACAACACTGTTCACCACAGGGGTTAAAGTAAGCCAAAACTCAGTGGAATGCCATTCTGGGCCCACTATTTTTAGGCAACCAGCATTACAGGGCCCCCCAAATTAGAAAATGGAGCTGGAATGCTGCGTTCTGGGGCCCACCATTTAAAAATAGTGGGCCCTGGAACGCTGCGTTCTGGCTCCATCTTCTATTTTTAGGGGCCCGAATGCTGAGCCCCTAAAAATAGCAAGCCCCAGAACAGCATTACAATATGTTCCGGCAGGGCAGGGTGTTTTTAAAACTCCACCCCCAGCCTGGTCTCACTGAGCATGCTCAGAAGCTCTAGAGAGACCATGCTCTAGGCTGAAGCCTCAGCCTGGGCTGGGCCACTCCCCATGGCAGCCAGATAAAGGGGTCCTGGGGGGGCTGGTTTTCAAGGGCAGGCAAGCTGGCCTGGTGGAGAAAGGGTGTGGGGGAAGGGGTTGGCCTAGGGCAGCGTGGGAAGATGGCATGGTGGGGGGTTGGGGAAGGGTTGGGGGACCTGGGGGACCATCAGCAACACATTGGATTCAGGAGGGGATTGGGGAAAGGTTTGGGGGACCAGCAGCAAGACAGGGGTTGGGGGTAATAGCTAGAGTGGGGGGTAGGCATGTGGGGGGCAGTAGCTAGGGTGGAGGGTAGGTGTGGGGGGCAGTAGCTGGGGTGTGTGAGGGGGGCCCCCAAACTGCATGAGAGTGGTTGAACACACATGAGGGGGGCCCGCACTGGCCCCCAGGGGGGTCTGCCAATTAAGGAGGGTTCTGGGGACCGCCAAGTTATACTTTAACCCCTGGTTCGCCAGCAGGAGGATGCCATTATGAAGGCCACCCTGTGGTGCCAAATTGCTCAGTAACATAATCAGCATGCCAGGTTTTTACCTAAAATTTTTTATACAGTTCTGTGGAACTCAATAAAATTCCACATCTGAAATGTTCCATAAACATCAACTTTCAATTTCTTTCTAGCAGGTTGTAGAACAATCTGGGGTGGGATCTTGAACATTCTGGCCTTTGCCCCAAATTTCTGAAACTGTTCCAGATGTGATTTTCTAGAACGTTCCATTGCCACTCACACAGCAAAGATATCAATACAGATTTTATTGTAGACAGATGAGGGACCGCAAGTCTGTGGGGTGAGTTCTGAAAAACTGCTTCAAACCCATGAGATCTTAATTAATTTAGAACAACAGAAAAAATTTAACATCTCTGAGGAAGATTTGATTTGTAGTTGGGGGGCAGGGGTGTTTTCCTTGCCAGTTTTAATCTGAAATGCTTTATTGGGGAAAATAAAAAGTGTTTCTGCTTTAGATCATAAGTTAACTTTGTGAGACAGGTAAATAAATGTAGACTTGAATCTATATTCTGCATATGCTTTATAAACATTAACACCTGGTATGAGATGTATATACTGGCTTAGCGAAATGTTTAGCAATTGCTCTTTCTTTTCAAATGATTAATAATAGTAAATCAAACATTAATTTAGCACATACAAATGGCATATGGGTTCTGATTCTCTATGCAAGGTGTAAATATGTCATCAGCTGACTTGTTTATTGCAATGGCAGCACTGATGACAAAGAAAACCTTCAGTACTTTGAATGCGGAAAAACCTGTAATACTCCAAATATTTCTAATAAATCTGGTGGGCAGGGAAGATTTAGTTTGATAAAGAACAATTGTACTCTCTGCCAAGGCATCTAGTGACTATATAATAGGGAAAGGCATATTTAAGAGAAGAGCCAGAGGTGTTTAAAATCCTAGTTCAAGAACTCTAGCCTGGCCACAACTTTCTTGCATCTAGGGAAAGAAAAGAAGAAGTCAGTGTCAGACACTCACAGATCACATTCAGGGTTGATTAGGAGACTGCTACATATGTCAGCCCCACCAGGCAGCTTGTCTAAACTATAAAACAAAATTCTATACACACTTCTTCCAGACAGCTTTCTGACGTACTTCCATCCCTCCCATGCTGAATCAACAGTGCCAGACAGCCCTAAAAAATCTTGTAGATGTATACACCTCCTATCCTCAAAGATAAAAGACTAATTCAAGCTGGGGGAAAACATTGTAAAATAAATCAATTGCTATCAATGCAAATGTTTGTTGGATGAGATCTTGGATTTGACAACTTCATTACTTTCATGGGATATGTATTATCCAAGAATTGTTATCTTCAGCCATCTATTCTTTTAGAACTAAGTTAGGGTCTAGTCTTGCAAGATCCTCAGCATTTCCTCAAATGTGCTAAATATCCCCTGTTTGCAGGGACTTCAATGGGATTTGATGATGCTCAGCACCCAGTCAAGAATTCAGTCTTTTGCAAAATAAGGTTAATCAATTAATCAAAACAGTCCAAACATGGCAGTGTTGTTCTGTTCTTAAGGCCTGTATTTTTGTTGTGGTTGAACTTTAGAGAGGCTGCATTAAAAAGTAAACCGCTAAAAATTCATCCTTTTCTTTGAGATTGGGGGGGGGGGGAGGGAAAAAGAAGCAGCTTCTTGACTGGCTATAATTCTGGTAAAACTTTCCAAAATATCCATGTCCCATTTGCAGAAACAATGGGCACAGAGCAAGATACATTCTACTAATTTTGATTACAGGGAAAAATTTTCAAGAGTATTTATCTACATCTAATTAGAATCCAGCTTTACTCCACTGACTAACAGTGGTGATGGTTCTCACAACAAAAATGACATCAGTGGACATGGACTCCACTGTGTGGTATTAGTTAGCATTTTCTTTAGAGTATGTCTACAATGACAGCAGCAAATTCACCACCATCGGATTGACTTTTTTTTTTCCAGGTTGACTGAGCAGTCGGTAAAGACGCAGTCAGTCGATCCAGAAATCAGTGGAATAAAACCACTCCCACAAGTAACATAGCTTTGCGTCATTGGGACACATTTCCCATTAGCACAGCACAGTGAAGATGGTACATTAAAGGAAAGTTATGAAGTTGATGAGAGTTACACAAACTGCTTTGCTTAGCTTGCATAACTTCTGTCGACTGCTGCTGAATTTTGCCAGCAGTGAATATCAGGACTTAGTTGTAGAACAAATCCATAGTCACCAGTTAAATTGCTTGACTGTAGCATGTAAAAGAAAATTTGTGACCTTTCCTCTCCAGAACCATGGGTCTCTGCAATTTGTGCTGACTCTTGCTCCTTTCAGCCAGGAGTCCCATAAAGATGTTTATCTGCTTTCTAGGCCAGACAGTAAAAGGTGACAAAGGCATAAACATCTGAGTGTGTCTGATTCCATCCAGCAGAATGAAGCCATGCAAGCAAAATAGCCAGGACCTTAGTGATCATTTAAGACACTTAGAACTTTCTGCCCAACCTACTTTATTTTTAGACAAGAACGGTATTTTCTATGGTGAGGCCTCAGTGGTGAGAACAATTGCATCCAAGCAGAGCTCAGAAAAGGTGGAGTGTGATGGCCTCGGGGGGCAATTGCAGCTGTTGATCCTGTGCCAACCGAGCCTGGCAAAACTTAGAGCAGTTCCTTATCCACTCTAACTTGTGCCACTGGTAAAAGGCATGTAAAGGACATTATGCCATTGAATGACAGATGCAGGGCTGCTCTGCTTTACCACATACCCTTCTTCTGCCTATGGTGTGGGGAGGCAGGGCAGCTGTCGCCAGTTGAAATTTCCTCTGTTGGAATGGGAATTCTAGTCTGGCCAGCTGCAGCCAGAATCCACCCATTCTGGGTGACCTGATCAGCTCAGAGTGGCAGAATGGGTTAGAGAGTCCAGTCCCCCAAAAATTTGACATCTGTCCTAAGATCAGTGTTAGCAACAGTGAGCTCATTGCTGTAGGTTGGCTGTTGGCAACTTTATACTGTCATTGTCTAGATCTGTTCTGAGCATGACACGTTCATAAAAATCTATATGGATTATCTGCATTAGCACTCCCCCCATTGTTAGTAATAATGGAACAGGGCTGCTGCTAAAAATGCCTAACATTTTCAGTGTAGCTATAATCAAAGAAACAATGTGTGTGTGAAGAATGGTGGCAAATGGGGAGAATTCTAATCACCGTTCACACGAGCCTGGCTTCTTGAGTGATGTCTGCTCTTTTCCTTTGGGATTTACTCTAAAATGCTCTTTGCTTTCTGCACTGAGGATTCTGTTACTTTTATTTAGCAAGAAGCGTAAGCGATTTATGTTTGCTTTCTTGTTCATAAATAGAACACGCCTCTTTCTCTTGAGGACAAATGCTGTTTCTCCCTTGCTAGATTGCTGAGTATTTTTAATTTCATCCTGCTAATGTTCTATAGACTGCATGGATTTTTGTTCTCTTTTAAAATCTGTGGGTCTAAGTTTGGTTTGTTATTCACATATAATGTAAACTGACAGGAACTGTGTTTTCAGGAGAATGATGACAGAATAATTCATAGTTTTTTCTTCTAGGCAAACGGATGCAGTTTGAAAATGTGTCTGTGAGGATGACTAATTTAATTTGGTGTACAAGTGAGGATGAAGCATTGGTCAGATTCAGGGTTCAGAGGGCCCTTTTGCACCACGGGGGTGTGTGTGTGTGTGTTCTCCGTAGCGATGAATATTGCAAAATGATATGTAGTTGGGGGAAAAGTTATAGACTGGCCTTGTGAAAAGTGCATCCTAGCAGACTGATCACAGGACTGGGAACTAGATCTGCTTGAGTTGAAACCCTGACTCAATGGTTTTAAGTGAATAACTTTCAATCTTCCTCAAATTTGGTTTTAGTGAAACTGTATATGGAAGGGCACAGGTAGACGGAGATGAGAAAAAAATAATTGCTGTGGGAGCATAATGGCACCTCCTGAATTTGTATGTAGCAGAGATCAGCCTCAGATGGGGTACCAGATTCAACCTCTTTTCTGGAATTTGAAGAAGTACAGACCCAGACTTTATTAAAATTTTTACACATGGATTATGTGATGGTGTTTTACAGTGGCTTTTTTAGCATAACTTACAGATGGCTGCTGCAGGCAAAGCTATCAATAGCACACTTCTAACACTGCCAGTAAAGACTCAACACCTCATCACTCCATCATTATGACCCAATTCTCTACCTGAAAATCAGCACCAAGATAGTCCATCAAGAGAGCATAAAATAACAATGGCATCAGAGTACATGTATATCCAGGAAGCTTACAGGAACCTATGAACATGGGAAAACCTCATAAAAAAAAACCTATGCTGGTCTTAGAGACCAACACAATGCAAAGCCAAAGGCAGAGAAGTTGAGATTTACACTTGTATAACTGAGAGCAAAATGTAACCTGGTGTATCTAGGCAAAGGCACTGAGGATTGGGGCTCTCTCTCCAGATTAAATTTGTGACACTGGGCCAGCCTGCCTACCTTGGCCTCATTTTCTCCATCTGTAAAATGGGAGCAATAATATCCACCTTACAGGAAGGTGTTTATCCTGATGTTCCTTATATGAGTGACATAGAGACAAAGCACTTTTGTTTAGGGCTCCTGGGCATTGTATGGTGCCTTTCACCCCAATTACACAGAATAATGCAGGAGACATGCTCATTAAATGTTGCCTAGAACACAACTGACCATAGTTTGTGCCCTAAATTATCTCAGAGCAAGTACAGCCTTATCCTTTTGTTAAGTGTAACAACAATAGAGGGAGGGAATCAGAGAGCTACAGCACCTCCCAGACCCAGCAAATGAAAATTGGGAACTACACTAATAGACCAATGTGCCACAAATAGGAGGTAGTTTGCTGCTGATAAAGAAACAATGTCACTATATGAGTTATTCAGAAGGCAAGGCACTGTTTCCCAAACATGAATAGAAGTGACTATTTTTTTTCACCTGTCCTAGTCTGACGAGGTTGTCATGCCAGATAATTTGGGGCATGACTGTATGGTTGCAGTGGACGGTGTAACCAATGAAATGATTATGTATATTACGTGCTCACAGAGGAAACTGGGACTGAAACCTTGAGTCTTCAGCTCCAAAAAACTGAGGATCAATCAAATCATAGGGCTGGAAGGGACCTCATGAGATCATCGAGTCCAACCGCCTGGGAATTGAACCCAGGACCTTCTCTATGTTAAGCAACAGTGCTAGCCACTACACTATTTGCTGTTGAACCAAAGGAAAAATTGTGAAGCACACACAAAGGGTGTGTTCACACAGCATTCTTATTTTGAAACAACGAGGTTGTTTCAAAATAAGAATTGCCGTGGCCACATGACACATGGCCATTTCAAAACAAGCAAACCCCTTGTTTCGAAATGGCAGCTGTTCTTTCAAAACGGCTTAAACATGGTTTCCCTTCGAAACAGCATTTGACCCTTCCTCCCAGGTGCTAAGCACCCTGGGAGGAAGCCTGCCCCCTCAGCACCCTGGCCAGGGTGCTGAGGGTTGTCCCCTGGCCAGCAGAGGGGGACTGCAGGCACCGGCGGAGAGCAGCGCAGCTGGGCGCTGCACCCCGCTGGTGCATGCAGAGGGGGACTGCAGGCACCCACGGGGTGAAGCGCAGCCATGAGCCTCACCCCGCAGGCTTCTTGCGGGGTGAGGCGCATGGCTGCACTTCACCCTGCGGGTGCCTGCAGCCCCCTCCAGACACCCGTGGGGTGAGGCGCCTGACTGCGCCTCACCCCGTGGGTGCCTGCAGTCCCCTCCCCAAGCGAAATAGCATGTCCACACTGTGGCGCTCCCTTATTTCCAAGACACCTTTTTTGTCTTTGGAAATAAGGTGTTTTGAAATAACCCACCTGGTTGTGTCTTTGACCAGGCACTTGACTAGACGGTATCACAGCTCGTTACATATAAAAATTCAGTGTGTTATTACAGGATAGGTGGACAAAGAGAGCTGTTCTTGAATGGATAACAAGTAATTTAGAAGACTTAGAAAGATGGGCATGCGACACCAAGTCTCAGATTGTCCAGGCACTAAAACTTAGCTGCATCCTGAAAGCAGACATGGACCACAAAGTACAAGTAATGCTCCATCTAGGTTGATAATTTGAGCAGGCCTGTGCTAACCAGTCCAGCATAAGATTCTGGGAAACAGATTTGGAACTAGGTTCAAACCAAAACCCATGTTCAAACACCCCTGCACATCATATTGTTCAGATTCAAATATGGATCAGAACTATGAAGCTGAAACCAGTGTCTGTATACCTAGTGGGTACTGCATATGTAATCTCTTTACATTGGAGTAGTGTATAGAAAAAATATTCTTCAAAATGTATAGTTACACTGTTAATTTTATGACTTCAGTATGTTTTTTAAAATAGTCTCCTACAGGAATTCTTAAATTTTCATTCCACAGGGTCCAGTTGACCACCATGTTTGAGGTCAGGAAGGAATTTTTCCTTGGATCTGACTGGCAGACACCCTGGGCGGGTTTTGCTGCCTTCTGCAGTATGGGGCACAGGTCACTTGCAGGTTCTCTGTAATGTGAAGTCTTTAAATAATGATTTGGGGGCTTCAGTAACTCAGCCAGAGAGGTTATGGGTCTCTTACAGGAGTGGGTGGGTGAGGTTCCCTGGTTAGACTTCACTAGATGATCATGCTGATCCCTTCTGACTTCTAAGTCTACAAGTTAGGTTCCTAGGCTCCCTATACAATAAATAGAGAGAGAGAGAGAGCAGCACCTTAGAATGGGATCCACAACAAAGCCAGCCCTGGGAGAGGAGTTGCCTATACTTGCCGATGGGAGATGCCACTGAGAGGAATGTACCTAAATCTCCACCCCTCCAATGAAAACAGGCTTCTGAATCTGGGCTGCAAAGAGGCAGTTATCTCTGATGGTGATCGACAAACCCAGAGGAAGATGTGCATTCCTCTGCCAAAGTCACCTGTGGGGCCTGAATGGGTAGGCTTGCTCAGAGTCTGTTTAGAGCTGCAAGAAACAGCCCTGGTGTCACTTCTCCTGTTGCCCAATGTTTAGGATATTCACCTGGGATGTGAGAGCCCCCTAGTTTAAGTTCCCCCTGTGCCTCATAAGAAGGACTTTGAGTAGCAATCACATACCCAGTGAGTACCTTTAGCCCCTGTGGCCTATGGGATATTCTAATGTTGGACTCCCTCAATCTCTCCTTTTTAACTTGTTCCATTTAACTGAAATAATTGAATGTTACCCTGGCCAGAGTAAGTGTGCCAGTGACTCTATAATCATCAGTCTCCTCTTTCTTCCCTCCCCTACACTCACAGATGTTTTGTGCATACCCAAATAGTCCTTGAGCGCACCTACAGATCAGGTCTCACAGGTAAGTTATATGGAAGAACACCCCCTTCTCCCAGTTTGTAAATTGTTGCAGTAGGAGTTAGGTCTGAGATAGGCATCTGGGCTCCTAGTGTGAGGCAGGTGTGCATGTACCTGTGGCAGAGAGAGAGAGAGAGAGGCGCTCAGGCAATTTTTACTGCAAAAACCTATGTGTCAAGTGAGTTTAGAGCAGGGGTCTCAAACTCAAATCACTACGAGGGCTGCATCAGGACTAGTACACATCACTGAAACCTTCTCATACAATGATATTGCAAATATCGGTAACAATAGTGTTGTTGCAGGGCACAGGAAATAGCTTTAGGGGCTGCATGCAGCCTGCGGCCATGTGTTTGAGATCCCTGGTTTAGAGTCACAGCAGCAGCCAAGTGGGAGCTTTGTGGGTTGCAGTGCAGCCTAACAATGATGCCTAAGTGCCTTTGTAGCTCTGGGCCAAAATGCCAGTTGCAGACTTCAGGGGGGAAAATGAATCTTTATTATACTGTACACTGAAGAAGATGATGTATGGGCAGAGACCTCTGAGAAAAATCTCATGCTGCCATGGAGTAGTGTTAATTTGACTGATAATTCTAGACACTTGAAAGGGCAGCTTGCATTGTACAGTTGACACCTTTTCCTGACTTTGCCTCAAAGCCACCTTAATCCCCTCCTCAAGAGATTTCTCTAGCAGTGTAATCACTTAATTTACACCCACCCAGGATTGCTTTCGGGGAGTCCATGGCATGGTTTTTGTCGCTTTCATTGGTGATTGGGAGAAAAGAGTGCTTTAGACAGGACAAGGGAGGGAGGGAACGGGAAAAAGAAATGGCTGTGGAGGAAAAATGGCCATGGAAGAGAGAAAGAAATCCCAGGGTAGAGAAATACCCAGATATTTCCTTTCAGTATCAGTGTATTCCAGGGAGGGATCACAGGGCATACATGTGTGGTTCAGATGTGGAAAGATGGAGAGCTCATGGCATGGAGAGGAAAAATCATGAAAAATCACTACCATCCTAATTTGCTGATTTCCTATAGAAAGGGAAGGGCTCTGAAAGGATTGGCATTTTCTATTCTACATGTGAGATGCTTTACAAGCCACTCACCTGTGTCTCAGTGGTGTGTTTTTTACAGCTAATTCTGGGCTTTTTAAACAAATAGTTGTTTTTTGTTTTTTTTTTTTTTTGTACAAAAGCTGCTTCTGCCCAGGGCTGGATTTTGGTATTCGTAGGCCCTAGGCAGTTTCACTGTGAAATGTGCAAAAAGAGGAGTAAACGCCAATTGAATTACGTTGATTGGCATGATGCACTTTAAACTATTCTAATGCTAAACCACACAATTTTCCTTATTTTTTCTGCTTTTTTAATTTTCTGCCTCCTTTGTAGGCCCTAAAAATTCCTTAGGCCCTATGCACTGTGCCTACAGTGCCTAATGGGAAATCCAACACTGCTGCCCGATCCATGTGTGGTCTTGGTACAATTTTGAAAAAGCAACATCGCTTAAAAAGCAATCATTTTCAAAGGCACTGGGACATACACAGAGCTGCAAGTCTTCTTGTACTGTAGATTACTTTATCACAAAAAAAACCCCCAAAAAAACCACACCACACCAAGCAGCCCTCAGAAGCAAAGAGCCATTTGCCTTTGCAAGTTTCAGAACAAATGTGTTCTTGATAGACACATAAAGGTAACTACAAAAAGAGCAGTTGTTTTGACTGAACAGGAAGACAGATAGAAATATGAGGAAGCCTAATAGCCTCACCTGCAAAGATCAATGCATGGGGTGAGAGTGTGGGTGACAGGATCAGCCAGTTGTGTGATACTGTCATTATTTTAGGGTGCTCCATGGAGTCAGAATCTGAGGAGGAGGAGGAGGAGAAGGAAGAAGAGAAGAGAGGAGGAAAAAGAGGACTAAAGAAACTGAGTGGGTTGGGGAATGAGCACTAGGCAGCCCTGGGATGGATGGGAATGTAAATTGCCACAGTCTCAATGAGTCCTCTCCAGGGTGGGTGTCCCTGTGTATAGGAGCTTGGTGAATTAGCCAGGGCCAAAGGAGTTTCTGCTAGTGGAAGCTGCCAGGAGTACAGAGCCCCTGTGGAGACACATGGCCTCTTACTTACAGTTTAGCCTGCACAGGTCCCTAAAGAGCAGGATCATTCCATGGCATGGGGTGAGGAGTAATCTCCATCACACCTCCCTGTCAGGAGGAACTTTGTAGGGGGCCCTCCCAGATAATTCTTCCCCCTTGTGTCACAGGTCAACCCAACACACAGAGAGGAGGTGTCCTTCACACATCTGTGTTACTTTATAAATGGGTTACATAGCTGTTCCTCTCAGTTTCGGGTTTATCTTGCCTCTTGTTCTTGTCCTGCAAGGGAAGGGGGAGATAGTCAGAGATACCAAGCAATAAATCAGTCATTCCAACCCAACACTGTCTGTTCTCCTCATCTGCCTTCCAAACATCCGTACAATCACATTCCATTTTAGTATATGATTTTAAAGGCTGCTCAGGTCTGCAAGAAACAGCAAAAAAAGCTTCCACAAAGGGCTCCTGAAAGGGAACCCCCCAGAGAACCCAAAATCCTCAATCCCTGAGAAGTGCCAAGACACTCAGCAGCTGCAACTGATTTCTGTTGTCCACATAATGGATTTCTCTGCAGATTTGATATTTCTGTGTGAATGTGGAAAAACTGGGAAAGGAGAGATGACCTCTGTGCATCTGCTCAGTGTTCAACCATCTTATAATCATATTTCTGACTTAAGCTAGGTAGGCCATAGTCAATGAAAAATTCATTGGAAGAGGCTTCATGTAACACAGCAGAAATTAATGAAGAAGTTGAAAATTCATCCCGTTTCTGAAGGCCTTTTCTCTTTACTGCTACTCCTTATAGTCTTGTGCACACCCTTCATCTGAGAACAGGATGAAAAATACTGTTTCTCTTATCATTAATCAGAGTAGACTAGACCTGCCCATACTTACCAAAGAAAAGCTAAGAGATCATATGGAATTAATTTCCCCGCTATTACTACTACCACAGCAGGAAACTAAATGTGAATCCTTCCAAAAAGGCAGTGGTCAGTTCAAAATATTTCCCTACCTTTGTCCGGTGTCTTTCAAATGATTAATGAAAAACACCACTTTTTTATAATTGGTCATCAGCATCAAAAATTGTTTACTGCTAGTTGTTGTGTTTTCTCTTACCGCCATTTGCTTTGTTTCCACACTTTTAGAAGTGTGACAACCTGGAAGGTACAGAGGGTGGAGGTAGCAATGTCAGTTTCTTCAGTCGCCTGCTCCTCAACACTCCCCTCCTTCCCTCCCTTGAGGCTTCCACTGCTCTCATCACTGTCATCTTAGGCTGATTTTAAAAACAAAACACAACACAATTTTATATTTAGAAATGGGCCTATGCCAAAATCCTGTATCTGAATGCTTCCAGCCAAAAATAGCTTTGTATTTTGATCCAGAGCTGAATTCTTCTGCTTAATTTCCTCTCTGCTTAGAGTAAGGGAAGACTGCCCTAGAGGTAGTAGTTGATGTAGTGGGCTGGGAATCAGGAGATCTGCACTGAATTCTTGGGTCTGCTTCACATTCCCTATGTAATTTTGGGTAAGCAACTTCATCTTCCCATGCCTCCGCTTCCTGTAACTAAAATGGTGATAATAATCCCTACCTCATAGGTGTGGGCGGGTTGGTGCAAAGATAACTTCCTTCATCTTTTGTAGGGCACTTTGATACAAAGATATGGGGGTGGGTGGCCACATAAAAACTTGACTCAATACTCTATTACCACTGTTCTCTTCCCTAGGACTTTGGACAAGATTGCACATCTCATGTAAGGAGTTCACAGCAGTGTTTACAGTCTTGAAACCACTTTTTCTTAGAACTAGCCAGTTGTAACAGCATCCATACAAGCTAATAACCCTCATACAACTGAGAATTGAATAATAGGTGATCTGCAGAACACTTGGCCATGGCTGAGGTCAGCTTTTCTGCAAATGTGAATGTTTTCTAGGCATCTTGAAGTCCTTAAAATTGGGATGGAAATCTCTGAAGACACCATATCTAAAATTTTTGATGCTTTAGTTTTCAGTCATGGAAACAATACCTCAAGGATAAGCCATTTTTGCAGGGTTTTTTCTGGCAGTTCCTCTTCTCAGGCAGGCAAGAAACCACAAGCAAAAAAACCCCATATTTGAACCTTTCAAAGGCTGGTTTTCTTAGTTTGAGTCTAGAACCTGGTTAAGGTTGAGGAACATGGGGTACATGCTCATTTTTCCTAAACTAGTTTTGAGCCATACAGATCCCTTACAGGAAGAATGTACTTTTTCAACCTCTGTTTACTGCAACAAGCAAACAAAACAACAAACAAGCAATGTAAATTCAAACTTCAGATGCTCCTGTCTAGATGTGTTTACTGGGCTTTTGCATACAATCATTGTAGCTCCAACCCTGTCCAATATTTTTTTTTCTTAGAGGAATCACTCTCCCCCTCATCTTAGTTCAAACCACTGCATTGTTCAGCAAATTAGATATCCAACAAAGCTACCCAGTGTTCATTTTGCACTCCCTTCCTGGTTCTCCTGCTTTTAAAATCACTAACTGATCCAAGTTAATATTTCAGGCAGCCAGTAAAGTTGTCCACACCAATGACTGACATTGGCTGTTTTTTTTAACAGCTTAATGAATACATCTATATAGATATGTGCATTTTATTGCATTAGGCTTTGCACCAGTTCCTTTGGGATATATTTTATGGATGCAATGAGATTTTTACAGCATCTGGAAAGCCTCAGGTACTGAAAAGAAGATTTATATGCTATCTAATTTTACAGACGTGCTGCTCAATGGTCATCAGGTCACCAGAGTTGAATATATGCTGCAGGGATTTAAGGAATTGCCTTGGTTTAATTGCAAAATTAATAGTTAAAATCTGTAGAGTGCAGCAGTAAAATATGCAGCAGAATAAGAATTTTAAAGAAAAAGTATAGATATTTTCAATGTGATTGATCATGCCTATATACTTAATTCTGTTGTTCTCTCAGCAGAGATGTACAGATATAGTCAAACTTGCTAGGTCCAAATTTGACCTCATTTCACATCTGTAATATGTTTATATATTAACATTTTTATTGTAATCACAGATAGTTAAATGTAAGCTTAATTTTCCATTATAACTTCATCTTTTCCAGTTGCTCATAACTTTCTCAAACAAATTCTTTTTGGCTTCACTCTACAGTGGAAATGCCATGAACTAGAGATAGTCGTCCTGTAGAAAACACAAGTTCTGACCCGTCACTTACATTACGGTCACTTTTCACCATTCTAGAAGGGTAAAGAGATTTTTAAACTGGGTGCACATACAATTTCCCTCCCTACTTTAAGTTTCCCTCCCTACTTTAAGGTTCCTTTGCACTGCCAGAATGATGGAAAGTGGCTTACTGTTAATGACAGTCAGACCCTCTGTTAGGGTTATGAGAACCAAATGGACCAAATTCTGCTCTCAGTGGAAATAAATGAGAGATGCATTTGTGTATCCTATGGCAGAATTTAGTCCAAGAGAAAACTGGGCTAATCAATGTCCATGCAAAAGTGGGAGGGATGTAGTAAGCTACTGATATTTAAGGCCTGATTTTCCTTTTATGCTAGTATAACATCATTAACATAAATAGATTTCTTCCTGATTTACACAGCTATAAATGAGGAGAGCCAAGCACACAAGAGAGAAAGAGGGATTATTTAACAGAGTGCAAGGGGTCACTAGGAGTAATAGGCAATTTTGAAAATCCCACTTACCAGTAAGTGATTTGTGAACACAAGCCCCATTGAAAGTCAATGACCTGCCAATGAAGAATAATTCTCTACACTACATCAGAATTGAAAGCCAGAAGGAAACACCAGTTCATTTAGTCTGACCTCATTTCTGGCCTATGGACAGCCACCTAACCTTAAACAGATACTCACCAGCAACTACAGACCTAACTACAGAAACATTAAAGCAGGCACACACCCCTGCAACAAACCACATAGCCAACTTTGCGTACATATCTGCACGAAAGACACCATCATAGGACCTAATCAAACCAGCTACTCTATCAAGGGCTCATTCACCTGCTGATCCACTGATGTGGTTTATGCCATCATGTGCCAGAAATGCCCCCACACCTTATACATTGGTCAAACAGGACAATCCCTGCACAAAAGAATAAATGGGCACAAAACTGACATCAGAAATCACAACACGCAAAAACCACTTGCTGAGCACTTCTATCTTTCTAATCACTCTATGGATGATTTGTTAATGACTGTGCTCAAGAAAGTCAGTGGGACATCAAGACTTCAAAGAGAAACAGCTGAAAATCAACTAATATGCGGATTAGATTGTGTGAAAGCAGAATCGAATTGTGACTATGGCTTCTTTTCCCATTACAACAGGTAACATGACTTTATCCTCCTTTATGTGCTGTGTCCCAGTGTTTGAATATTAACAACTGTTCTGATTGGCTGTTACTGTATGACCTGGTCCCATGCATACATTTTCATCCCATTCTGTAAGTTTCCCTATCATCTTTAAAGCATCTGATGAAGTAGGCTTTTCTCCCATGAAAGCTCATACAATAAATAAATCTGTTAGTCTTTAAGTGCCATAGGACTCCTTGCCCTTTTTTTTTTTTCTGAATTGGACTAATAGGACTGCCCCTTTAGAACCTGCTCCAGGGCAGACTTCCAGGGCCTGTGGCCCTGCGGGGGCTGTATTGGGAGCTGTGCCATGCACCAGTCAGCCCCACCCCAGGGGGCAGACTGGCCAGACCTGGGCTGTGGTGGGACTGCTCTTTGGCCCCAGGGCTACCTGCCCCCAGCAACAGGCTCCCATTCCAGGTGGGGGGACCCCCGGTGGGAGGCAGCCCAGGGCCCCAGACTGGTTAATTTAGCCCTGCACAGGAACAGGGAAGAGGGTAGACTAGGTCTGTGGTTTTGAAACATTTTTTCTTTGGACTCAGTTGAAAAAAAAATCATTTATGCTCATGATCCAATACTTATATCTTTCAGCAATATATTCCAGTGTTTCAATGGCAGCATCAGAGGGTGCGGTGCCCCAGTACCTTAGCATCTTCTGTGATTAAGCAATATTAAGTAGAATTGAAGAAAGAGACTTATAACCTAACTACAGAATAAATGATGTTCTTTACTTCTCTGTATTTTCAGTGAAATAAGCCAAATTCTGCTCTGTGCTACACTGGTGCAAATGCAGTTGAAATCAAGGAATAATGTTTTTCAGCAGAATTGAACTGGCCACCTTCAGCTGTTCCTAGTTTGCATGTAGGAAACTCCCTCACTTTTGTTCTCTGTGTAAGGTTTCTTTAAAGCATTGACACCTTAATGAACCCCTTCTTAACAAATACTTTTAATACTGGATCTCTCTGGGTGCTAGGGTCATGGCCAAGAAGGCAGAGACCCTTGCTAGTAGTTGCTGAACAAAGTAGACTTTAAAGGTTGTTACGAGACAATGCCAGAACAGTTAGTTTTATTTACTCTAGCCTAGTCTTCTTAGGGGAGTACCCAAACACAGCTGAACCTGTTGAGTGTTAAGTGGTTGGGTTAGATAGAACAATGGACGTGGGTCCTAGTCTGTAATATTCCACCATTGAGGCAAAAGGCCAAATCCTTGAAGTGGATGCACTCAGATGGACCAGAAAAAGAGCAGTCATGCAGCTAGTCCAATCTAAAGGTAAGATTTTTGTCACAGAAAGTATAGAAATCATGGATTCCATGACTTTTAAAGACCTCCATGAAATTTTCCTCTTCAGCTTCAGCCCCATGCCCTGGGGCTGTGAGCCCAAAACAGTCAGCTGCTAGGAAGTGGGGGTCCAGAGCTGTCATCTAACATGGGTGGTGGGGGCCCCAAAAGTTGTCCAGGTTCTAGAAGAGTTTATACCTCAAACATGTTTACAGCTTATGAAGAGCTCACAGTTCATGCTCATTAACTCATAAATGATATACATGATGGTGCATTGTGGGTAGACAGCTGCTTTGAAACTTGTCCACACTAAGCAGGCATCCATCCTCATTTTATAACAATGTGTTTGGGTACAGCAAATGCTCCATGAAAAATAACTTTCTATGTGTAACTGAAATGGTGATGGTTTACAAAAAGACCTGTTAAAAGAATCATCTGTTTTAGTTCTATACTTTTTCATTATTTTGTTTAAAAAACAATTGCACAATATGCACACAATTTCAAATAGTTTTCTTGATCAAGGAAGCGAAGTCTATTGCACTGATGATTGTTCCATGTGAATGCTATGATGTCATAATTCTTAAATTACTACACATTTGTTGTTATACCATGGTTTTGTTCCTTTTTGTCATGATTGCTCTGTGAATTTTGCCTAATTTTACCATGACAACATGTAGAGTAACTTCCTTCAATTTGTGAGCTATTCTGAGTCATCTAGTTTAGATGAAAAAAATCTCTCTGTACCTGCTGCTCAGTTGTTTTGTGCCTTAGAACAGTGGTTCTCAACACTTTTTGGGTTGCAACATGCTGGTTGTATATTGCAATTGTACAGGACACACCAGGCTAGCCCTCACCCCCACCCCCAGCTGAGTACAGCCATCTCCCTGGCTCTCCACGACACTTACCACTATATGGCAACACAGTAATGTGTCCTGATACGGCAGATGAGAACCACCATCTTCGAGGGAGAAGATTCCAGCCACCAACCTCCCCATACAAGTTATTCATTCAGGGTAGAGGATTTAATGCTAAATTAGAAGTAAAATTCAGAATTTCTAAATCTACTGATTTTAAATCATGATTAAAAGTAAAAACAATTATTAAAATCACAATAACAAAGCTTTGTAGAAGACTGCAAATTAAGAAATAGAATTTATTTCAAGATTCAGGGTTATTATGAGTTCTTTAAAACGTCTTTTAATTCCAGTAAGTACCTTCAGTGTCCTTACAATAAGAAAATTAAATACATCATACTAATCAATCCATTTTGATCAATTTACATGCAGTTAAATCACCTATCTGTACTTCTCCCATGCTTTCACACAGTCACCCCAGCTCTTCCACAGTGGCATTTCCCATCATACTTCTGTGGATTCTTCTCCATGGGCAAAATCTTGTCCCTTGATAAGTCAATAAGAGTTTTGTCACTGACTTCAGTAGGACCAGGATTTCATCCCAGATGTTTTCTTTGCTTTAACATCTTCCTATCCTTTTGGGTTCCTTGTACCACTTTGTTCCACTCCCTGTCAAACACTCCATTTATTTCCCCCATCATTGACAAACAACTATTTTTGGCACTCACAGGAGGTGGCAAAGGCTGTTCAAATCCTTGCCAGGCTGTGTTTCCATACAAGTGGTTGGTTGTTGTGACTAGTGCAGTCATTGTGGGAGATACTGTGCCCTCATTCATTGCAGCAATCAGACTCTAAAAACCCTCCACAGAAAATGGCTGGCAAAAGCCTCTGGTTATCTCTCTTTTGATTGTGGGCTGATACAGACTAGCCTATTCACCCACTCTTTATGCTAGATGAAGCAGTGCTAGGATTTCAATTTAGTTCTCTGATTGAATTTTTTTGGACTGTGCTAATCTAATTGCTACCAGGATCTACAGCTGGCTTTTCAAGTAGCTATGGAAGAACCTAACACACCTGAGCACTTTAAAGTCACTTCAGAACAGTCTTTTTTTTTTCCCCCCCCCAAAAAGTGCTCCTACAGTTTTAATACCCTTGTAAAAATATTGATCATCATCATGTAAAACTATTTAGATTGTTATACAAATGTTTTAATCTGAGTTATGGTAATAAATAGACAAATATGGATTTTAACATGTCCTAGATTTAGAAAAGTAAATTTGCTACCTTGATCTCCCAGGGTCAAATACTTCAGCTATGCATTGTGCCTTGGCTCTCTCTTTTTAGTGCCCTTCTTCAAGAATGCCTCATCAACCAGCCTCTCCACTCCTAAAGGTCTCCCACATACAATCTGTCTCTGACTTTCTCTGCCTCCAGGGACATTTTTTTGTCTTTAAATCATGGCTCTTTTGTTTCTTCAGTCAGATTGTTATATTCTGAACAATGTCTGATGCAGAGAGGAGAAAAAGCATAGATGTAGTGGAAAATATATATTGAGGGACTTTTTAGACAACTTGGGAACCAGGTGGTTTAACTCCACTCTGGATGTAAGGGAGGAGTCTAGGAAGCTTTGGGAAGAGGGAGTCTAGGTTATAAGCTACAGAGCATTCTCTTAATAATTCACAGAAACAGTAGTTTCCCAAATATGCAGTATTCATATATTTTTAGCTGTTTTACTTTTAATGCTTAACTTTCTCACCATATTCTGAAATGTTTGCATTCATATTCTGTAAAGCATGGTATTTATGCAGGAGTTTGGCCACTGGTCAAAAGCAGAACCCTGAATTTCTCTTCCTCCTAATCCACTCCTATTCTACTGATTCTGGCACATGTTTTAGATGGAATGGAAATTCACTGTGTGGCTGGGTACAGAGCATGCAGTCTAAGATTATTGTTACTATTATAGTATGTTTTTAATTCTCTTGATCATCTTGTCAAGTTCACACATATATTTTAGTACAAAGAACCATAACGTAAGTGTTCAGGAATAGATGCCTGCAGACAGCTACTTCCTCTGTGGGCACCCATTGTAATTGTTGCAAATAACCTGTGTGTAATTACAACACTATTCTTAGTAACTAATTTCTGTATCTTGAGGAGCTTTAGAGTGAGAAAATTTAGAAGTTTTATAAGCACAACTTGTCCTTTACCTCTGCTTAGGACTGGAAGTGAATCTCTAAGAAAATTCTATGGGGCTGCTAAGGCTGAAAAACTCAGTCTGTCCACAAAATTTTCATACTTGCACACAAAGCTATGATATATAATGACCTCAGAGTTGAGAGACCAGAAGCAATGAATTCAGGAAGAGTCAGCTTAGAGGGGAAAGCTAATGCATCCTGTAGTACCTAAGGACTGAGAAGGTGTGTTAAAAAGCAGTTAAGATGACACCTTGTTATCACTTAATAATTAGAACATCTGGCACATTTTCCCCCCTTGACTATGAACTTCTAAGAGTTAGTTCATTCTCATCCCACCTGAAATACGTACTCTCTCTTGCCATCTCTGTGTAAATTACCTTGGAGACAGACTTTTGTATGGAAGCCATTATATAAATGCACTTGATTATATTAACTTTAATTTTGTCAAACTAACTTTATCTTTTTGGATGAGATTACAAATTTGGTAAAAGTAATAGTGCTGACATAAAATACTAAAACTTCTGTAAAATGTTTGACTTGATATAGCACACTTTGACTAGAAAGATAAAATTAACATGACATGTTAAATTGATTAAAAACTGGCTAACTGATAGGTCTCAATATGTAACTGTAAATAGGTATCTTCACCAAGAGGGTAACAAGTTCCAGAGGCCTAGCTGTTAGTCATTGTATAACAAAAGCAATGAGAATCCTGTGGTATCTTAAAGACTAACAAATTTCTTTAGGCATAAGCTTTCATGGGCCTCAACCCATTTTTTCAGATGTATGAAGTAGAAACTACAGTTGAGAGGGAGGGGGGTGGGTGGGTGCGTGGGGTGTGTGTGTGCATGCCAGGATAAAGGAGAAGCATTCCAATGGGGAAGGCAAGTGCTAGCAAAGTCACTTCAGTTAGGATAGAGGAGGCCCATTCACACCAGTTGATTAGAAGGTGAGACAGTGTGAACAGGGACAATTACTTTTTGTAATGTGCTAAACATTGAGTCCTTATTCAGACTCACTCTGAATGTGTCAAGTTTGCAAATCAGTTCCAGCTCTGCAGTTTCACCCTGAAGTCTGTTTTTGAAGGGTTTTTTTGTTTTTTGTTTTCTAAGGAAGTGTGGCAACCTTCAAGTCTGCTATTGAGTGTCCAGGGAGAAGGAAGTATTCTTTTACTGCTTTATGGATGTTACCATTTCTGATGTCCATTTTGTATCCATTTATTTTTTTGTGTAAAAACAGTCTGATTTAGCTACTGTACATGTCAGAAGGGGCATTGCTGGCATGTGATGGCATATATCGCACTAGTAGATGTGCAGGTGAATGAACTCCTGATGGTGTGGCTGGGTCCTGTGATGGTATCACTAGAGTTGATATGTGGGCAAAGTTGGCAATAGGGTTTGTTGCAGGGATAGATTCTTGGAATAGTATTCTTATTATATGATGATCAGATGCTGGTGAGTATTTGCTTCAGGTTGGTGGGCCCTCTGTAAGCAAGGATTGGCCTGCCTCCTAAGATTTGAGAGAGTGTGGGATCATCTTCCAGGATAGGTTGTAGATCCTTGATGTGTTGGAGGGATTTTAGCTGGGGGCTGAGGGTGATTTCTCTGTCAGGTCTGTCCTGTAGTAAGTGACTCGTGCATACCCATCTGTTTCTTCACTTCCATAGGTGGGTACTGTAGTTTCAGGAACTTTTGGTAGAGATCCTGTAGGTGTTTGCCTCTGCCTGAGGGATCAGAGGAGATCCAATTGTATCTTAAGGCTTGGCTGTAGATGATGGATCATGTAATGTGTCCAGGGTGGAGCTGGAGGCACGTAGGTATGCATTGCATCAGTTGGTTTTTGGTATAGGGTGGTGGTAATGTGTCCATCCCTTATCTGTACAGTAGTATCCAAGAAGTGGATTTCATCAAGAGGGTGTATTTCTCTTGTGATCCTGCAGAGATCCGTTCTTGGCCTTATACTAGTTAACATTTTTAACCATGAGCTGAGAGAAAACAATCATCACTGATGAAGTTTCCAGATAACATAAAAATTGGAGGAATGGCAAATAATGAAGAGGACAGATCACTGATTCAGAGCAATCTGAATCACTTGGTAAGCTGGGTGCAAGCAAATAATGTACGTTTTACTCTAGCTAAATGTAGATGTATGCATTTAGGAACAAAGAATATAGCCTGTACTTACAGAATGGGAGACTGATTCTATCCTGAGAATCAGTAAGTCTGAAAAGCAACTGGGGACTGTGGCTAACTAGCTGATCATGAGTCCCCACTATGACACTGTGGCCAAGAGTTATGATTCTGGACTGTATAAATGGGTATCTCAGGTACAAGAAAGGAGGTTATTTTACCTGTGCATTTGGCACTGGTGTGACCACTGCTCAAATACTGTCTAGTTTTGGTGTCCACTGTTCAAGAAGGATGTTGATACATGGGAGAGGGTTCAGAGAAGAACCACAAGAACATTTAAAGGATTAGAAATATGCCTAATAGTGATAGACTCAAGGAGCTCAGTTTATTTAGTTTAATAAAGAGAAGATTTAAGGGATGACTTGATTAGTCTATAAGTACCTACATGAGGAAGAAATATTTAATAATGGGCTCTTCAGTCTTTCAGTGAAAGGCAGAGAACAGTCCAATAGCTGGAAGCTGAAGCTATATAAATTCAGACTGGAAATAAGGCATACATTTTTAACCATGAGAATAATTAACTGTTGGAACAATTTACTAAAAGCCATGGTGGATTCTCCAACACTGGCAATTTTTCAAGATTGGATATAATTTCTAAAAGATTTGCTCTAGAAATTATTTTGGGGAAGTTCTGTGGCCTGTGCTATACAAGAGGTCAGACTACATCAGAGGTTCCCAATTTTCTGAAGGCCGTGGACCCCCTTTGCAGGTGGAAGGGAGTCCACGGCCCCCCTGGGCCAGGAGCCACAACCAGGGCCCCGCTCACCGACCATGGCCCCGTTCCCCTGGGCTGCTGCAGCCATGGGCCCTTCCCCTCTACTTCCTCTCCCCAACCCCCCAAGGTCCCTTCCCCCCCTTACCTGGACCCTGGAGCTGGATCACCTGGCTGCCCCACAGGCTGCTCTGAGCATGCTTTGCATCTTGGGGTGGGAGTTCCCTGCAGGCTGGTCAGAAGCCTGGGTCTCCATGGCAACCTGAGACCCCGGTACTTCCACCCCTAGCTCCCTGCCTGTCCATGGACCCCCTAGAGCCACTCTGCAGCCCCCCAGGGTCCGCAGCCCCACAAATTGGGAACCACTGGATTAGATGATCACATTGGCCTCTTCTAACCTTAAAATCTTTGAAATTAATACAGCTATAAAACAAACAACCTATGCATTAGGTTTCTCCCCTACACCTGAGACAACATCCAGTCACTCCTGCTGAATCTGCGTCAGTTAACACGTAGGTCAGAGTTAGTGCACAGGTTTAGGTAAAGGCCCCAGTGGTGCAAGGAAGACAGGAACAAACCTTAAAATACAAATTCTACTGTTGGATGTGCACAGGTGGCTTCCATTGTCTCCATTAGTGACATTAGTCAGGAGATGTGCTATCTCTCCACCAAATCACTGCCTGGCCTCTGCATGGGTCGCAAAGAAAGACAAAGCATCCTTGCCAGTTCTGACATGCCTCATTGGGTGACAGGGGCAGTCTTGGGTATTCCGGGACCCAGGGCAGAAGTCAAGGATGGGGCCCTGCTGCCAGTCCTGCCAGGGCCTCTGTTGTGCCCCCAGGGCCTCTGGCCCTTCCACTGGGCCCCCAACCCCACTGCCCATCCTGCTGCTGGTCCCCCAGCCCTGCTGTCAGGGCCCTCACCAGCTCCCCCAGGACCCTCACAAGCCTTCCCACCAGGCCCACTGGGTTCCCACTGGTTCTCCAGCCCTGCTTCTGGCCCTAAAAGAGTTGTGGCATGGTACTCCTTCCCCCAGTAGGGCCCTGGGAAATTGCCCCACTGCTGCCCTGCTAAAACCACCTATGCTGGATAGGAATGAGTGACAACAGGTATCTGCTCCTTCCTCAAAAGAAGGACAGCCCAGTGCTTTTAGGTCAGTGGTTCCCAACCTTTTTAATTCCAAAAAATTTTGTGGACCCCCAAATGATAATAGTTATCAGGACTGACTGCAGGCAGCAGCTCTACAGAAGGGCAGTGGAGGATCTGGCCCCCACCTGCTCCAAAGGGGCGGGGGCATACCCAGGGCATGACTGCTCACAGCAGGCAAATACAATTCATTTTGAGCAGAGGTGTCAAACTCATTCAGTGTAGGCGGCCACACTGGGAGGCAGGAAACCTGTCACAGGCCATGTGGCCACATGGGCTCCCCAGACTTTTCCCTCTCCATGGTCAGAGCAGCATGGGCTCTCCTTTTCCCTCCCCAATCCCACAGGCTCTCCCACATTTTCCCTTTCCCCTGCCCTGTGGACCCCTCTTCCCCACACTGGTTCCCAGACCACCCCTTCCCCTTCTCTTTCCCCTTCCACTTCCCCTACCTCCTGGTGGCAGGCAACAAAACATCAGTTTCAGTCACAGGCAGCCAGGCTGGGCTCCTGCTTTCTCACTCTCTTGCCCATCACTGTCAGGCATTCAGAATGCTGGCCTTTGGTTGGCTCAATCCTGGCTGGCTTTTGATTGGCTCATTCCCACGAGTCCCAGCTACTTTTTCCTTTTTCATTTGTGATTTGTGCTATGTGCTGTGAATCAAATTAGCATGCTGACTGACTGACAATGAACAGTTGGGGTGGAAGGCAGTGCAGTGGTTCTCCAGAGCCAGCCTAGCCTGTTATGACTGAGACTCTGGTTGGTTGGCAGAACACAGCAGAGCTGAGCTGAGATTGGCTGGAGCGCTTCCTTTGTTCCCCTACGCTGTGACTTGTATCATGTGAGTGAGGCAGAAGCAGCCTAGCCCTGTTGTGCCAGGAGCCTATCTTTGGAGTTCAGTGCGGCAGACAGCTTCCAGGCACAGCCGAGGCAGCAGTTCTACAGGCCAGATCAGCAACCTGGGTGGACTGGATTCAGCCCCATGGGCTGTAAGTTTCGCACCCCTGAAATTTTAGAGCCTTTTCCAACATGAATCGCTGCTAGGCAGTTGCTGGGGCTGGATGTGTTCACAGACCCCTTGCAATAACTCCATGGACCCCTGGGGGTCCCTGGACTGCAGGTTGGGAACCACTGCTTTAGGTGGCAATCTAAAATTTAGGACAGGGTGGCCAAACTTAGAGTAGAATAGAATCATAGTGTTGGAAGGGACCTCATGAGAACTCAAGAGCCACACAGGTTGATTACTAAACCTTTGAGAGCCACGCTGAGGCATATAACCATATACTTTTACCTGCTCCAAAATTACTAAGTTTAAAACTCATTGCACACTTTAATTTTATCGTAAAAACAGGGCAAATATTGGCCCTACTAATGTCAGGGGCAAGGTGGGCCGGCCCAAAAGCTGGGCCCCTCCCACCCCTCCTCAAAGCAGTCACTCTCCCCTGGGGGCGGAGTGGGCCAGCCCATGGGGTGGGCTCCACTCTCTTGCCCTGCTTCTGGGCCAGCCTGTCCCACCCCTAGGAAGGAGCAGCTGGCCCAGGGGCAGGGTGACAAAGTGGAGGCCAGCCTCTGGGCCAGCCCACTCTGCCTCTGGGCTGATTGTTCCTTGCTCTGCAGGCAGGGTGGGCTGGCTTGAAGGGCAGGCCAGGTTCCACCTCCCCCTCCCCCCCCCCATGCTGGGGAGGGGCACAAAATCGAAAGCGGCCTCATGGCACCAAAGCCCCTTGAGTTGGCCCTGGTATACAGCTGCCAAATCATGAACATTTTGGTGGTGGGACGGGGTAATTCTCCAACACATCAAGATTGTGGGATCATTAAGCACCCCAGCTGCCAGATTGCTAGAGCATCCTGAAGAATGTTAAATTACTTTGAATGAATTATATAGAAAGGCCTCTGAAAATCTAGGACATCTGGGTACTTACTAAAGCCATGGGGTCAACTGACAAGACTCTCTTGTATCAAACCAACCCTTTCCTTCACCAGGTTCCTCTTACCCACAGCTCACTTGATGGAGAGTAGCCTGATGCCACCCCTATGAGGTGTTTAGCTTTTGCCTCAGCACAGGGGGTAAGAGTTTGTAGGGTATCTAACTTCTGGCTTTTCAGAAGAGTGGATCTCTCCCCACTTTTCCAGACACCAAAACCCAGCCAACAGTGGCTGTAAGGGACCTGTCATCTTTAGGAAAAAGGTCAATGATAAACTAGGAGTCAGTTTTCACCACTGGGCATCCATTTACATTTTTAAGTCTGTCTCTAAACAGGAAGATATATACACTTAGAAGCAGATCCACAGTTGGTATAAATTGGCATAACTCCACTGAAGACTCTGGAGCTATTCTGATAAGCAGTAGCTGTAACTCTGGCACTTCATGTTTTAACAAATAAAAGCTGAGATTCTCCTTTACAATCCCACAAGTTAGGGGTGGTCTCATAAATTCTGTGACTGTGGCCTGGTGACCCTGATTCTGCATAAGCAACAATCCTCAGTTTCCATCAGTACATTTTTCCCCCCCTTTGGTCAGTGGTAGTCTTCTGTTGTAACTGATTTTGTACAAATGCAGACCTACTATCTGCAAAGTAACTAAACACCAAGGAGTTAGAGATAAACATTTCGGATGAATTACATGTTCAGAATCCTCATTAACCTTTTAGTCCCAGGTCATTGTCTCTTACTTGTGACCAAAACACAGCACTGCTATTCTCAAGTTGCAAGAAATTCTATTACTAGGATACAAGATTAACAGTAATGAGCAGGAGCATTGCTGATCCGGGTCAAGAGCTGGGGCACGGGCACAGGCCCTCCCTCCCCGCCGAGGGCCTTGCCCCATTCTGGGTCCAGGCCCAATCCTATCTTGGGCTCTTGCTGCTGCGGGCAGCCTGGTCCCAAGCCCCAGCAGGAATGGGCTGGGAGTGGCAGTGCTGCTGTGGGTGGCCAGGCCCTGGATCACCGGCAGGGAATAGCAGTGCTGCCATTCCCAGCCCCGCTCCCAGCCAGGGATCTGGGACGAGGCTAGTAGCCTGAAACTCAGGGCACTGGCACCGGGATTCGGGGTATGTGCCAGGCACCAGCAACACCCCTGGTAATGAGTGAAACAAACAAGGAGTCATGTGGCGCTTTTAAAGATTAACAAATTTACTTATCTCAAACTTTTCTGGGAGAAAATCCCACATCATCAGATACTTTGAGCATCTAACAAAGTGGGATTTTCTCCCATGAAAGCTCATGTGATAAATACAATTTAGTCTTTAAAAGTGCCGCCAGACCCTTTGTTTGTTTTGCTGGACTAGACTAATATGGCTATCCCTTTGGAACTCACTAATGAGCAGACACCTAAGAGATTAGCAATTTGGTTTGGATAAGCACCCACACATTTGGCTGCTGTGTTAGAGAAAAAGTGGTAAACCACCCTCTTCTGCCTTGGCTGGTTGCAGAGAGGCAGCCTTAAGGCACCCTGAGGGCATGGTTAATAGATGGCAGCTGGCTACACTGAGCTGCCTGAATCAAAGCCCAGAGGTAATGGGGAAACTTGCAACATCTGACTGGTTGCCCAGAGAAGGATAAAGCCTGCTTCAGGGTGTGAGGGAGGAGAGTAGGGGATCAGGCTGAGGGGAGCTTTGGACATTTCTTGCAGATGCTAGGGCAGGGTATGCAACCTGGAGCTGCATGTGGCTCTTTGTCTGTCCCCCTGTGGCTCCAGTCCCCTCCACCAACACCAAGGGACCCTGCAGATGGCCTATGTTCCAGCTTTGGGGCCCCCTCTGCCACTGCAGAGCCCTACAGGTGGTCCACTTCTGGTTCCAGGCTTCCCTTCTTTCCCAGAGGCCATGGCCCACCTTCTTCTGCCCTCCACTGGGAGGCTACAGCACTGTGGCTCTCCAAACTCTTGGTTATTGAAGGAATTTTTTTAAAATGGGTCTTTTATCTTTTGGGTTGTTGACACTGAGGGGAACAACAGTTAGCCTCCCAAGGACCCCAAGCAAGCCCAAAGGGGGGCTGGAATTGTCCCTGTTTCTGTCTTGGTTGGAAGAAGGTGAGAAGCAGGGCCAGCTCTACTGTGAGGCAAGAGACAGACATGGCTTCAGGTGACAGTTCCTGGGGCACCAAGCCCCCCTGAAGATCAGGCTGGCTCCTGCCTCTTCAACTTAATATGCAGTATGACCTGGGTTCAAGCCCCAGGGGGTTGGACTTCATGATCTCATGAGGTCCCTTCCAACCATGTGATTCTATTCTATTCTAACTCTCTTTCCTAGCAGCTCAGGCACTGTTAGTTAACCTGCAGCTTAAGTCATGTAGGCAGAGTGCACTTTAAATCCCTCTGCAGGCAGACACTGGAGATTTATGCACTCTGGAAAACCATTCTTAACCTCCATGAATGAGATGGGGGTGGGGGGTGCCAAATCAAAATCTGGTTTGGGGCACCATAACCCTTTGAGCCAGCCCTGGTGAGAAGCACTTTAAATAAAGGAGTAAGTGTGGTTAAACAACATGAGGGACTTTGCTCTGGCCTGTTGAAGTGGGAAGGAAAGGAATGGGAGTGTGTGACCCCATGACACATTCAAATTACTTTAGTCTGAAACTCTCTTGCAAGAATAGGCTTTTCTAGGAAATTTGCACTAACTCCTACTATTGATTGTTAGGAGGGTGGGAAGTGGTGTTACCTCAAATTTGCCACTTTCTTTTTGCCTGAAAATGACCCATTTCCTAGGATCTTGTCAATTTTAAAAGATAGCCGTGTTAGTCTAGTCCAGTGAAAAAACAACAAGCAGTTGGGTGGCACTTTAAGACTAACAGATTTATTTTTTGCATGAGCTTTCATGGGAGAAGATCCCACTTCCTCAGATGCTTCCAAGATGGGTGAACTTACAGAAAGGAATGAAACTAAATGCAAGGGGGTGTAAAACATAGGATCAGGTCATACAGGAACAGCAAATCAGAGCAGTTTACAGGTTCAAACCATGGGAAGCCTGAAGTAAATTACCCTTTGTAATGGGAAAAGAATCCATAGTCTCGATTCAGACCAGCCTTCACAGAATTTAGCTTGCATATTAATTCGAGCACAGAGCTGATATCAGAAATCAAAGAACAGAGAAACCAGTTGCTGAACACTTCCATCTTCCTAATCACTCGATGATGGATTTGTTAATGACTGTCATTAGAGATGTACCTGGGACATCGAGACTTCAAAGAGACAGCTGAACTCGAATTAATATGCAAGCTAAATTCTGTGAGGGCTGGTCTGAATCGAGACTATGGATTCTTTTCCCATTACAAAGGGTAATTTACTTCAGGTCCCAGGTGATTTACTAGAAATAGTTACACACTGGTAACTGTCCTCCTTTGAAATGGGCTGCTCTCATACATTAACATCCCTCCCTCCATCCCCGCTACTCAGTTAGCAAAAAGAAGGGATTGGGCTGGGTCAGTGTCAGGGCCATGTATACATAGCTGCAGGAGCAGCCAGAGGGAGCATTGGCTGCCAACCCTACTCTGACAGGCTAGGGCAAAAAGTTTCCAACCAATCATGCGCTGCATCTTGTAGATACTTAAAACTGAATGTATGCTAGCAGCCCATCTCAAAGAAGGTGAATAACCCACTGATATTACAAGTTGGGAACTGGGACACGGAGATTAAGGTCAGGAGCATCCACTAATTTCAGATGTCCAATTTAAAATGTTTAGAATCTGGATTTTTTTTTTGTGTATTTAGCATTAGGACTTTACATACTCAAAACACAGCTCCCTTTGACTTCAGCTGCAGCTGTGAGTGCTCAGCACTAGTACAAATCAGACCCCAGGGTTTGAAGTCAAGCACCTAGAAAATAATAAACATACAATTAGTGACCAATTTGGTTTAAGTGACTTGCCTAGCATCACAGAGGAACTGAGTGGCAGAAGCAGGGACAGAATCCAATTTCCAGGGCAACATTCAACTGCCTTAACTTTGAGTGTCTTTTTTCTCTTTCTGCAGTCCCTGCCTCATTCACTACACACCTTCTCACTGCTGCACAGAAGAGGCAGAAATCTACAGAAAACAGACTCCTTTACTACACAGCTCTGCAACCCCAGATGTTGTGAGCAGAATGAGGCAGTGGTTCTGTGGGCAGGGGTGTCACTGCACTGGGGCCAGCAGGACATGGCCCCGGCATCTCCTGGCCAGCAATGCAGCAGAAGGGGCCCGATCCAGCTCCGGGTCACTTCTGGCAAGCACCAGGAGGGTTGGAAATGGCTCCTGCCACCTGCGGGCAGCAGCAGAAACCAGCTCTGACTTTAAGTCTCCTGTAAGAGGCTTGAATCCAGAGCTGGTTTCCGCTGCTACCTGCAAGCGGCAGGAGCCATCTGACCCTCCTGCTGCTTGTGGGAAGTAGCAGGAACCCTTTCCAGCTTCATGCCTTCTGTCCCAGAACGCCAGCCCTGGCCCCCAGTGGACCAAGAACCACTACCAGCTCCAGCTTCAGAGTGCCAGCTCAAATGCTGATGACAGCCTTAGCCCTTGGAGGCTTGCTTGGGGGCAGGGTGGCAGTGGCTGCTGCAGTGCCCCTCTGGGCCCAGGGGATACAGCAGGAGGGGCTGAGGCAACATCCAGCTATCTGGAAAGTCTAAGTGGCTTTTTCTGACCTTATGAACCCACTGCCCATGCTTGGAAGCATAGACAGCAGAAGGAGGAGATTTTACTTCTTTACATGGCATTGGTAAGAGCAGTATTTCCATACTCTGGCCAGTTCTGCTGTCCACATTTTTAAAAGGGTGTTGGAAAAAATGTAGAGGGTGCTGAAAAAACACCACAGAAATAGGTCAAAGACTGCAGAAAATGCAAGGTAGTGAGAGACTCAAGGAGTTCAAACTTTTCTGTTTGTTAAAAAGAAAATGGAGAAGTGAATTGATCATTATGTATAAGTACTTTCACATGGAGAAAATATAGGGAACTATACAGCTGATTTATCTAGAGGGGAGAGGTGCAACAAGAACAAATGTCTGGAAAGTAAAGCCAGGCAAATTCAAATTAGAAATCAGCAGGTAATCATCAGAACAAACTACCATGGAAAGGGATGGATTCTTGATCTTGAAGTTTTTACATCAAGACTGCATGCCTTTCAGGAAGATGTGCTTTAGCCAAACAGAAGGGCTCAATACAAAAGTAATGCATCGAAATTCAGTAGCCTGTGTTACAAGAGAGGTAAAAAGTAATGAACTAATGGGCCTTCCTAGCTTTAAAATCTATTAACTTTGCATAATCATTGGGAATTTTGCCTGTTTCTCCAATGCACCTCACCACTGGACTGAAATGCTAACCTTTCATAGTGACAATCTGATTCTGAAGTTCTGAGCACAGACATCCAACTGTACCATACCATGCCATTATTTTGGTGTGTCAGTTGAGGAAGAGGGAGACCCTCGTTCATCACTGAACCAGAGGACGTGCTGCAGTTAAGGGTCTCTGGGTTAGTGTCTTGCACCAGTTTCCAGTCTTGCCTGTTTTTAAACACATGCTGAGCCTCACTCTAAAAGTATTTTAATGCTACATATATCTCCATATTACAGCACTCAGCATTTTATTAACTAAGGAAGAAAGAAATATCAGAGAGCAGAGCAAAGCAATTCTGAGACAAACATCTTCACAGATCTGTTGAATGAAATTTTTTTCCCGTTTCAAAATTCTGTCTCCTTGAGGACAGTTTTCTGGAAAGGGTTATGGTTTTTTGTTCCTTCCTTTGGCTATCCCCTCCTTCCCTTTTAGTTAGGCTCCATTCTTGTTAAAACTGGTAACTCTTTTGGCAGCAGGGGATTAATATTTGAAGAGGAAAGAATGTGGACTTTGCCTCTTTATTCAGTGATAATAGGTGCTTGCTCACTGCTCTTGCAGAACAAGCAGAGTGTCCGGTGTGGAGCTTTCACTGTAATGAGAGAGTGGGTGTTGCCTCCAGTGCTTCCATTCATGGTACAGGTTTAAACTGTTACTGGAATATTAGAGCAGAAATTCTGGGCATGCTGACTTAGACAATCCCTACCAGCACTGGCAGAAACTAGGTAACTTCTCAGCCTAGTTCTGAATGTATATTAGTTCTGCCTACTATTCTAGTTGCTTCATTACAGTATGGACTGTAATAGAGATACAATAACCAATATCAATTATCTTATAAAGTGTTATATTACACCTTTTATTGTTATAGACACAGCACTGTGCTAAGATGGCAATTTCTGTTATGTGGTGTCTATTAAAATAAATGGAACTCCCATCTCCTGCGGAGTACAGCCTGACAGCGTAACTGTGAAGAAAACAGGCCAGATTCATCCCTCATGCAACTCCACTGAGTGCAGCAGAGTCATTCTAGGGATGAAACTGACTCAACAGCTTTAAGGAAATTACTTAAGTGACAGCCACCTCCTCAGAATGGAAACTGAGGTGGGTGTGCTCTGAGACTGGAGCTGTGACAATACAGTGTAACATAATAGCGATGTGATATTGTTTTATACCGTACATGCATTATGCAGGTGCTGCCTCATAAGAAAAGCACACTAAAATTATGCTGCTTGCTGTATGTGAGTAACTGATATCGTGTCTCCCTGGTGTATAAAGAGGATCTAACATATGTCAATACAGCAAGAGATTTTGCAACATTATCTATACTGGGGTGAGACTATGACTAATTCCTCTTTCCCATGTGATGTCACTTTTGGACCATACCACTACAAGCTACTGACTGGAAATGTAGTAGGGCAGGGGGCAATGCAGAGTGGAAGTAGTATGTAAGCTAGCATGCATTAATGATCCTGATAATGACCCCCCATTAATGTCTATCACCACCCCTCTATAATGCACTGCAGTCATTACCCCTATGATATGATGAGTGATAACTTTTTTTTGACAAACTGAGGCAGATTCTGAACATCTGAATAGAATTACAGGCAAACTGACTGCAGCCTGGCAGTATTCAAGTGGCAATTTGAACAGCTGATGTTGTCTGTGAATACTTTTTGTCATCCTATGCGAACAGCACAGGGCTGGCCTGGAAGCATCACTTGCAAATGCAGAAAACTGTCAGGGTTTGTTTTTTTTAAATGTAGGTCACTTGTAGCAATCTAGAATTTTTCTTCCCTTTCAAAGAGTCACCATATTTTGAGGCTTTCCTTTGAAAAGATCAGAAACTTGTTCTAATGTCAGCTTTGTCCCACAACATGACTTGATGTTACTGCTTCAGTAATCCCATTTCAGAGGATAAGGATGTACCTTAATGCTCTGCTGTTTACTCTAACATAACTCAACACCACCACCATCATGCTGTTTCATGCTTCTAAAGCAGTGGTTCCCAACCAGTGTGCTGTGGCACACTGGTGTGCCATTGCAACACCCAAAGTAGCAAGCATCCCTGACAGCTGGGATTAAAGTTCCCTCCCTGCTCAGCCCAGCCAAGTGGGCCGTGCAGGGCTGGGAAAAGGAGGGGTTAAAGTAAGGTGGAAGGCACCCCAACACAGTTCTGGGGCCCCCTATTTTTAAGCAGGCAGCATTCTGGCCCCCCTGAAAATAGAGGAAGGCACCTAAATGCAGAATTCCAGGGGTCCCCCTAAAAATAGCAGGAGCAGCCAGAACAGAGTTCCTGTGGCTCCACCTTAAACCCAGCCAGCAGATCGCTGCAGGAGGCTGGGCGTGTATGAATCTCCCCCTGCAGGACGGAGCAGCTTGCGTCAGGCAACCTCCAAACAGCCTAGGTAAGGGCTTTGGGGAGCGGGCTGCTGGGGGTTGTGTGGGGTACAGGGTGTGTGTGTGTGTAGCAGAGGTGGGTGGGAGTGGATGTGTACCAGAGGGCGTGTAGCTGGGGTCAGGGAGTGGCTGTTTGGTTGGGGGGGGGTATAGCTGGGGGGTGGGGTGGCTGTGTGTGGGGGGGTGTAGCTGGGGGCTAGAAGTCTAGTTCTGGCCCCTGCAGTGATGGGAGGGTCCATCACAGGCAGCGGGGGGCTGGGGGAGGGGAGGACAGGACCCACTGGGTCAGAGGGAGCAGCAGTGGGCTAAGGATTTGCCCTGGGTGTCAGTGAGCCACTGTGGCGAATGGAGAAGTTGATGCCACGCCCTGCCACATAGCCCCCCCCTTGTCCTCTTTTGCCACCCCTGCCCTGCTCCCCACACTCACTCCTGCCACTGCATACGACTCCTGACCTGCCATGTTTTGCCCCCCTGCTCTGCTACCCCTACTACCTTACATAGCAGCATTTCTGAAACACTGTGCCATGGTTCATGAATATTTGTAAGTAATTAATTCAAGTTAATTTGAATAGTCATGAATTTTTAATAGTGGTGTGCCTCAAAACATTTGAAGGTATTAAGCTGTGCCATGGCAGAGAAAATGTTGGGGACCACTGTTCTAAAGAAAAGAAGTGGACTGAGCTTAGTCCTCCCTTTTCTCGCTTTCCATTCCCCAACCCACTGTGTCCCAGGACATTGCCTCTGGGGAAAATACAGATGCGAATCCTAACAGCTGAGCCCTATGAAATGTTCTGTAAAAAGGAAAAAAATGCTTCATTAAGAGCAGATGAAAACGTTTAGCAATTTAAACAGGGAAAAGTTTTTATCTTGATGGGGAACAGAATGAGCCCAGACCCAGCTGCAACTACAGATAGTTTGGATACACACTGCTACACAACTCCAGGCTTCTTTCAAAATCCACTAAAAATAAAAAAGCACTGTCACAAAAATGGGTTTATTCATGGGTCCTAAAAGAACCACCACCTCACCACACTCCCTAGGCTCAGTGGGCCTGATTGTGTTCACACACAGGCTGTGGTGTAAATCAGAAGTAACTCCAGAGAAGTCAAGTAAATTAGAAAGGTGGGGGGAATTGGGCCCAGATGTTTTAGAAATAACAGCTCTGTCACTAGCTGCTGCTGTGATGTAATTTTTGACACTGCCACTTCGGACAGAGGGAAGTACTATTACTACACAAGAAAACATCGATATGTGGTGATCAGTCTGAAACAAAAACAGTTCTTTGAGCGCTGCTCAGATACATTCAGTAATAGGTGTATCTGTGCTGCAGCACATGATTGGTGGGGAACCTTTTTGCCCTAGCCTGTCAGAAAAGGGCTGGTGGCCACCACTCCCTGGCCACCCCGTGGCTATGTATGTGGCTGCTGCCCAGCCCCTCCTCAGTTCCATTTTTTTTTTTTTTTTTTGCCCTCAGTGATGGTTTTAGGACCAGCCTGCTCATTGTAATCACACAAGCAGCCTGTCTCTATGTATATGAGCCTCCCACTTGGCTGGGAACACCTTCTCGTGGACATCATTCCACAGATGAGTGCTCTTTCCAGCAAGCGTACTACCTTGGAGCAGGAACATCACTTCTTTCCTGCTGCCTGCCATGACAGGGTTTAAACCTTGTGCAGCTTGCAGCAAGGCCTTCCCATGGGACAGTCTCCACAAAAAGTGCCTCCTCTGCCTGGGCGAAGCCCATTTGGTCACTGCTTGCTCTGTCAGTCCTTCAAACCACAGACCATCAAAGACAGAGAGTGAAGGTGCTGTGCATTGGCCTCAGTGCAAACGCGGCAGCCTACCCCCAAAGTTTCGGGGCCCTCTTCTGCATCATGTGCCGGTTTGGCACTGGAACCCTCATGCTGCTCTCCCAGAGAGCAAAAGAAAATGAGCTCAGTACCGGTGTTGGTACCGAAGCATCGGTGCCAATCTTGATCCTCTATCTGGGGCCCGCTGAAAGACCAGCAGGAGCCAGCGCTGGTCCCTACCGCGCTGGAGGCCTTTGAGGCAGCAAAGACGCTTCTCCTCCTGCCGATGCCTCCCACCCTGGTGCCCCCCAAGAAAAGGGGTAAATTGGCCCTCGCTTCAGGAGTCTGGTTGCCCTGAAAGCAGCACCAGACACTGTCACCGATCTCAGTGCTGAGTTCCCTGACACTGGAGCCAGCCACACAGGAGGACCACGGTATTGCTGAGTCTTCTCCTTGGCGCCGTATACCTCAGCCTTCTCTGGCACCGCAGACATGGTCCCAGGAAGTTTCCCATTCACTGAGCCTAGAGGAGGGCATCTCAAAGGGGAGTAAATGGCACCATCCATGCCCTTCGGTACCCACTCCCTATAGGTACCAGCCTCAGGAATGGTCTCCCCAAGTGACTCCAAGGAATCCCCACGGTACCACTTCCCCTAGCTTGGCACCGGCTCCTCCAGCATTGGACAGGGCCCTGAATCCCATGCTCTGTTACAACACTAGGGATCTCATAGTGCACTTCACCTTCACCTTCACCGTGTTTTGCGCTCATGTGGGGTTGGAGGCTCAATCCCCCACAGTGCCGACTGACATCTTGTTTGGCTCAGTGTTCACCTCTGCCGAGCTTATAACAATTCCCCTTCACCCTAGAGTACGGGATCTGGCCATGTCACACTGGCAAACCCCTGGGTCCATCACATCCATATTAGACACGGCAGGCCACAAATACCAGATCCTGGCTACAGATTTTCCGTTCTTCACCCACCACCTGACTCTGTCTCAAGGGGTGGTGGATGCAGCATTAGGCCCAGGGCAGGATTCCTGCAACCCTCTCCTGGCATTTACAGATGTGAGGGAGTTACATTTCCTGGGACAGAAGGCCTATTCTTCCTCCACTTTCCAGCTGCAAGTAGCCAATAACCAAGCCCAAGTAGCCTGATACCTAATGGATGCGTGAGAGTCCTTGAACAAATTTAGACTAAGGAGGGCAGAAGAACGTCCCAAGACCTGCTGCTATCCACTTCAGATGCCATAGACAAAGCATCCGGCAGTGTAGCCTCAGCCAAGACCCTTCAGTGGGTGGCCTGGTTGTGGGAGGCTAGGGAGCCTCCCTCCTCCCAGCAGATCCTACTTGACCTTCCTTTTGAAGGCGAATCTTTCTTTGTGGCCAAGATAGATGCCATGCTCTGTAGCTCCCAGGACCCCAGGGGGGATATCAAATATTTGGGCCTACTGCCTTTCTGTCCCACTGCCTATCTCCCTTGCCCCTTCTTACATCTCCCTAAACTGCTCCACTGGGTGCATCAAGTTTCAAAATCCTATCACTCCCTTAGCTGATGGGCTAGCAGCCCTAACATCAAACCGGAGTTACCAACTATTCAGTGTCTTGGCACTGGGAGTACCAGGAGAAAACCCACTCTTCTTGCGAGGGGCCCCGAGATAGGATTCCAGTGCAGGGTATTACCTTTCCTCTCCCACAAGAATCTCCTGGTGGCCCTGTTGAGATCCCTATGGATTCCCACCTGTGGGTGCCCCCCCCCCTTCCCCAATCGGTGCCAATTTCTTGCTTTCCCTTAATACCAGGGTAGCCTTCTTTTTCTTGAAAGAAACTGCTCTCCAGTTCAGAGTCCTCTGGGGTCAGAGCTAGAGGAACTCTCCTGACACCTACCCTCCCCTGCCCCATAACAGAACGCACTGTCACTACACCATGTGAGGGGTTGTATGCATGAAGGCAGTAGGTCTGAATTCTTGGCATTTCCACACACCCTGAATGACCATCCAGGATCCATCTCCCGATGGCTTCTAAAACTGCTGCCCCCCATTGTTTCCTGAAGGGTGCTTCCAGCCTCCATGGTCAGTTAGTAGACGACCAGACTCCTGATCTCATGGTTGTGGGTCTGAACCCTGTATTGGGTGCTTTGGCCTTCCCCCCTCCTATGGTTATGTGAGGTCCAGGATGGTTCCCCCTGTGACATTGTTCGCGCCTCAGGTGATCCCCACCAGATAAAAAATAATAGCAATAATAACAAGGGAAACAAAAACATTCTCTACTAACCAGCCTATTGTAGGGGTGGGCCTTGTGCCCTAACTTCCTTCCCCTTTTCTGGGCCGGTCGGGGTTTTTCACCTCAAGTTCATGAGGCCACATTCAACTTCATTACAGCTGGCCTCAGGATTCTAGTCAAGGATTGAGAAAGCAGTAGCTCAATGGTTCTCAACCTTTTTCAGGCTGGGGACCCCTTTTTAACAAAAAATAATCGAGGCCCCCCTGGCTGATAATGTAATCTGGCCTGCACCACTCTGGTGGTGCTGCTGAGACAAACAGTGAGCGACACCACTGCCATCGTGGTCCACACCACTGGGGAGCTGAGCCATGGTGGCTATGGTCCCTGCCTTTGCCCCTCCCAGAGACCCACCACGGGCCTCATCCCTCTGCCAGGAGCCAGCCACAGGCAGGGAAAGGCCACCTTGGCAGGGTGCATTGTGGCTGCAGTCACATTCTGTCCCTTGTAGGGAGAGGCTCTGTGGACCTCCTGCAACATGTCTGCGGGCCCCAGGGGTCCCCGGGCCCCAGGTTGGGAATCATTGCAGTAGCTGATATTCGTCCTAGTGGGAAATCCCCTGGGTGTATATGCTCTCTTTATCCTCTGGGTAGAGGCCTTATAGGTGGGAAACCCTCTGACACAGTTGTACCCCTTCTTCCCTGGTCAGGCTGTCACCAGGACTTCTCACTGCCATAGTACCGCTTGCCTGCCTCCCTTTCTTCCCACCTAGAAGAGGAAATCTCAACCTCTTCTGTGGGAACAAAACCCTGTTTGCTTTGCTAACTACACAACCTCAAACCGTTGGGTACAGGAAAGGTTGTATATTACTACAGTGGATTGGGAATTAAAGTAAGTGACCCATGGGCCCTCAAAGGGCTCTCCTAAAGGTGCAGGAATGCAATGTTGAGTTAGTCTTGTTCCATCCACTGGCAGAACAAATTCAGCATCACTCGGGAGTCTGCTGGGTTCCCTGTAATTAGACCTGGGTAGTTTCTTAGGCAGCCTCTCTTTTTCTGATGTAGGAATGAGTTTCTGCTTTCCTACAGATTTGATCCTTCCCCAATGCTCCCCCGAACCCGTTTCATGGTTCAGAGAGCCCCTTTGATCTTACGCGGTGCTACCTCATTCTCTAACCATTTCCTCGGGAGTCATGAGTAAGCCATTGTTTGATGACAATTCTTTATCCTGGCTACAGGTTACCACGGTCAGTGGCCCATTTCTCCCCACCTCCTTTCCTGGTCAGGGTTTTTCCTTCCCCTTCATTGTTAACCTCCCCCCCCCCCTTGGTGTACTCATAGTGCCAGGGTCACCCTCTGTTGCTTGCTTTCTCGCTCTAGGAAATTAATGGGGGGAGTAACCAATCTTTCACCAGACTCTACCACCCTTCAAGAGTCTTCCCCCCCAGGGCCAGAGATTCACATTCTCTTTTGGCTCATCATCTGCCACATGCTATGTGGAAACACATATGCTGTATATGTCAAAGGGATTTTGACCTTTGTTAGTGGTCATCTTTCCCATTCCCTTCCCCAGTGCTGTACCCCTGGTTTAAAAAAAAAAAAAAGGGGGGGGAGGGGTGCACCCTGCCATGGTGACATACCCTTACTCCTAACTTTTATCTAATGGAGCTGACCATAAATGTCATCTTCCTTTTCTCACCCTAAGGTGGAAATTTAACTTCTTACCCTGTGACACGTTTGATTTTCATGCCCCTGGGTTTCCTTGCCTCCTCACCTGTTGAGAACCATGCCTACATATGGGCCTCTGAAGGGGCACCCATAGCACTGTATGCTGACCCACGCGGCTGGGGAACCACGTCTTACTAGGTAGTCATGTATCGTCTTCATATCTCCTAGCGACTTGCTTCCTTGGCTGGACTAGCAAGGAGTTTTTTTTCCCTTTTTCCTTCCCTTTTCTGCCTTCATGTATTTGCCGTTAGCAGGCTGAGTTTTCTCCAGGGTCACATAAATCTCCTGTCACCTGCTAGGGACTTATCATAGACCAAAGACTAGAGAATTTACCCAGTCCACATGCCTTGACAGGTGTGTACAGTTAACTGCTCATCTCCTCACATGAAGGTGCCTCACTGATCTTGGATCAGTAACTGCATTTTCATTTTTCCATATGATAAGGTGACTTCAGGCTGCTGCGGCTCCTGTTGTTGCAGAATAGTAGCAATCAAGACACACAGGCCTTTATTTTTCTCCTCTTAGGTCAGCTGTCCTATCTGACAGTTCCCCTTTACCTGGGTCACAGGCCCTTATGGTGGTTCCTTATGTACTTTCTACAGACAGTCTTCACCTGGGTTACTGGCCCTTAAGGGGAGCGGCAGTACTGAAGGTGGGAAAGAACCAACTCCGTCCACCATCCATCAGCACAGCTAGCAGCCACCTATTACTGAATGTATCTGAGCAGTGCTTGAAGAAGAACGGTGGGTTACTTACCAGTAACTGTCCTTCTTCAAGATGGGCTGCTCGGATTCATTCACAACCCTCCCAACCGTCCCTGCAACTCGGAGTTGGCGACTTTTAGGGACTGAGGAGGGACGTGGTGGCACCCACATATATAGCCATGGGATGACCAGGGAGTGGTAGCTGCCTGCCCTCTTCTGACAGGCTAGGGCAAAAAATTTTCTGACCAATCATATGCTGCAGCATGGATACGGATACGGATACAGAGAGCTGTTTAGCAGGCTAAAGGAGGTCTTGTCCTCGTGCAATAGCCTGGTTTCAGAAGCCAACCTAAATGGCTAGGATGCATGTGAAGATGTGCAGTATGATGTTTTTAAAGCTAATGTCCTGTAAAGCAACATTAACATTATAAAACTTATCATTGCATTATTGTGTTATTTGTATTGTGTTCTTGCGTAGAGGCACAGGCTAGATGGGGACCACATTGAGCCAGGCACTGCACAAATATAGTAAATCACTGTCTCTACCTTAAGAAACATACTGTCTAAAACCTTTCAGATTTATGTTTAAGGACACATTTATAGAGCACCTTTCATCCCAAAATACTTCACAATAGATAGAACCACTGAAATGGTGCCAACTCTGGGGAGAAGAGCAGCAACCTCAACATACATAGCATGTGGCACAAGAGCAAGGAGCTGTGGAAATTCATTATGAATGATAGCTATATTTCTATGGGCAGCAGTGTATCCTACGTGCCATAAAAGTTCTGATCTGCATTTATTTCGGGTGTATTTTGAGATTATGCTATGGCAGGCAACCATGAAACCAGCCAAGTAAGAAATCTCTCCCAGACCTTTTGGTGCTATTTTAAAATATAATGATTGACTGTATTTATTGTTTATTATTATTTCTTCATTAATCATATAAATGGTCTGTTTAGTGCTATGCATGGCATACCAAAAGGCAGTCTTTGGCACAAGAAACTTACAGCGTAATAGGCACACACAGAGAGCAAGATTGAAAAGCACTAGATGATAACAGCCCCCACTGGATTGTAAGTGCTTTGGGGCAAGTGTGATGATAGTTGGATTAAGGGGGACCATTCATACTATTATTTAATACCAATATGACAAAATATGTAATGCAATAGGGCCAAAGATGGGAGTGCCAGAAGGCAGCAAAGGGGGTTCTGAGGCTAGCACAGACAGAGCAAGAGGATTACTCTGTCCTTCTCTTCCCTTTGTCCCCTTTGCTCTTTCTTGTCCCTTTCTCTTGGAGACCTGATCACATTCTCTACCTTGTCCTACTTGATTAAGCTGCTGCAACACCTGTGAGAGTCAAACCCTGGGGAACAGCATATAGAGGAAGATGAGGTCAAATCACCTATTGTAATGAGAGAAAAATCCAAAGTCCCTATGAAGCCCTGAAGCAATGCAATCAAATTTGCAAATAAATTTGATCTCAGCAGCTTTTCTTTGAAGCCTTGATCTGGTATTCATCTGTCTGAGCACCGCAATTAGTAAATCTTCAATGTACTGATCAGGATGATTGAAATGCTCACCCACTGGTTTTAGAATGTTGTGATTTGTGCCCATTTATTCTTTTGCACAAAGACTTCTTTTGGGGGATTTCTGGCATATGATGGCATAAATCACATTGGTGGACAAGCAGATGAAAGAGCCTGTGATGGAGTAGCTGGTTTTATTAGGTCCTGTAATGGTGTCATTTGTGCAGATATGTGGACAAATTTGCAGCATGGTTTGTTGCAGGGATGTGTGCCTGCTTTAATGGTTCTGTTTTTAGGTCTGTAGCTGCTGGTAAGTATCTGTTTAAGGTTGGAGGGCTCTCTGTAAGCAAGGTAAGGTCTGTCTCCCAAGGCTTGAGAGAGTGAGGGATCATCTTGTAGAATAGGCTGTAGATCCCTGAGGATGTGCTGTAGAGGTGTGACTTGAGGATTGTAAGTAATGACTAGTGGCATTCTGTTTATCTTTCTTGGGCTTTCCTTTAGTAGTTGACTTTGGGGTACCCGCCTAGCTCTGTCAATCTGTTTCTTCACTTCTGCAGGTGGGTACTGTAGTTTTAAGAATGCATTACAACAGGTGATTTGATCTCATCTTCCTCTATATGCTGTTCCCCAGTATTTGAATCTTTACTACTGCTTTGATTTGCTGTTACAGTGTGACCTGATTTCATGACTTACACTTCCCTGCATTTATTTCCTCCCATTCTTTGTTTCCCCATCTTCAAAGTGCCTGACAAAGTGGGATTTTTCTCCCATGAAAGCTCATGCAATAAATACATTTGTTAGTCTTTTTAAGTGCCACCAGACTCCTTGTTTGTTTTGGTGAACTAGACTGACACAGCTATCCCTTTGGAAACTGTGAGATGTAATTAATGACTAATTGTCACTTGCTTATTTGCCATAATATGCCCATTCTTTGTCCAGTGGCTGTGCAAGCATGTGACCCTGAAGCTGCATTCATGTTAGTCACTGCAGTCTGGGAACGTGTTAGTTGTCACAAACCATTTAGTCTGAACTTGAGTAAATTTTCCCTTCAAACGCTCTGCAGTGTCCATCGCCCTCACATACAAATAACTCAAACCTGCTTCTAAGAAACGGATCTTAATTGTAAATAAGCATATTGCAGAAGAGCAAGAAAGCAACCTCATAACAGAATTCTGTATGACAAGGCTCAACATACTGACATTTCAGCCAAAGAAAGAGAAGAAATTCACATTAATCCTTCAAATATTGTTATGGAGTATATGGCCCTGTGGCTCTTTTCCCCCTGGTGCAAACCACAAGTAAATCCACTGTTGTCAATGGATTGTAAATGCTTTATATGCAGGGCCAGATTAAAGAATTATGGAGCCTTGTGCACTGTGGAAATTTTGGCTGCCCTGACCTTCCGGTGCATTTTTCCTTCTCCCACCCACACCTGTCAAGATGGAGGGGCAACTGGGCCAAACCTGAGCAGTGCTGCAGCCCTCCTCTTGTTCTGCTCCACCTGCAGCCAGCCCAGCATGACATGAACCGAGGCCACTCAGCAAAGTTCCCCTGCCCCATACACAGAGCCCTAAGGACCTCTCCCACTCACCACTGTCAGATAGTTCTCCCACTTCATATGCACCCCAACAACTCTGCATCAGCCCCCATGTGCATCACAGCAGGCCTGAGATACCACAGCCCCTAACACAATAGCCTACCAGCTGCAGCTCCCAATATCCAGCCCCCCAAATTCATCACCTCCAGCATCCCTCATTCTCACCACAATCCCACCCCGACTCCCACAACATCCTCCATTCCCCCTACAACCTCCACAACTCATACCACCATCCCTAACATCTTTCACGCCCCGCCCCTGAACTTCTGCACTACCCTCAAACATCTCCCATTCATACCCAACCATTTATCTTGGAGTCCACCCCCAAGCTTCCCACTTAGCCCTAGCCTCTCACTCATTGCCCCTGGATCATCCTGGCCTCTCACCAGAAACTTACTCCCTCCACCTCCTGTCCTATGAGGCTTAGAGTTCCTCTCTTGTCCTGGGCTATAATTTCTCCTGGTCCTGACTGCCCAGTGATTTCACATGCTCCCACCAATACAGGACAAAATTGAGTGAGGGCACTGCAGTGCTACTCCCATTCAGCCTGTTGCAATGACACTCACACAAATCTGGCAGGGGGTCAGGGCTCCCTCCCCTGCCCAAGATGGTGTCCCTCTGCAAGTGGTCCCAAGTGCACATTGGTTAATCCAGGTCTGTTTGAAAGAAGAGGCAGTGTGTCTGTATATCCAGGCTGCCTCCTGTATACTGTGATCCAACAGTCCTGTATCACAGGCTCCTGCAAAACCTTAAGTAAGGCTTCAGGGAACAGCTCTTCCTAAAAGGGAAGAACACAAACCAGGGCAGCTGTTTTCTTAATCTGATGGAAATCCTGCAACCAGCCCTTCCTTAGGTTGTCACATGACTTTGCCATGCCACCCGCTGAGAATCTTATTTGTCTTAATAGAAGCTTCAAAGCCCTTTGCCTGACTTTAATTGTTTCAGGATCCTTAGCACTGTCTTTGTTGCTGTGTGATTTATTATGGTGTACTGACCAGAAACTTCAGTATTTGTGTTTATTGTGCACTACCTAGAAAATTTAATAGGCTAGTGAGAGAGTGCCAGACATACTTCCTTTGGAATGGTCTACAGTCTGTTTTTCAACAAAACCAAGTTTCTCTGTGTGTGTCAAATTTATAAATGTCCTTATTATATAACTGTTCAGAGGAAAGGGTCAATTTCAAATTTTTTCCTTTTTCAAAAACTTTTTGAGAATGAACACTTTTTGTCAAAACATCCTTTTTATACTTTTCTAAATAAAAAGTACCATTTTTTAGGTTATTAGAAATTTCAGTTAATTTATAGTAAAATGTCTTTAAAATTGAAACAATCCATTTTAAAATGACCAAAATAAAACCTTTAGATTGACCCAATCCTAATTTTTGTTTTGGATTTTTGGTTTGGCAAAAGTTTTAAGATTTCAAACTTTCCTCTTGATTTGGGGGCAGGAAAATTTTTGAAGTCTTAAAAATACACACAGTTGGGGAAAACAGTTTCCTGGAAAGCCTCTTATTAGAGCTGTCCTAAGACAAGAGCCACATTTCCTGTGGGGAGGAATAGCATTTTAGTGGGCTTTCTCCAGGCAGGGAAGCGCAGGGCTGGTCTGCCCATAGAGGTGTCCTATGCAGTTGCGTAGGGCACCAGCCTGTAAGCAGTGCTAAGTGCTGGGACTGGGGACAGGGCCAGCAAGCTTCCCACCCTGCTCCACTGGCATGTGGCTGTGGGCAGGGAGCTGCAACCAGCATCAAGCCACAGGCGGGAGCTGCACCTGACTAGGGGAGAGAAGCCGCTGCCACAATTTGGACTGGCAGCCTGTGCGATGCCCTCCCACCACCTGGCCAGGTTTGTGGGGAGCATGGGGGACAGCCACAATCTGGCCCAGCCTGGCCCAGGCCACCAGGGGACGTGCCAAAATCTCAGGCACCTACGGTGCCAAAATACCTTGGGACGGCCCTGGTGAAATGGAGTGGTGCTCTTAGACTTAGACAAGGCTAGATTGCTGCAGACCTGCCTGCAGAGAGGGGTCTGGATTCAGGCTGCATAGAAGAGTAGACCCTTCCCACACCAAACCTGGCCAGAAAGGAAGAGTCACTTTGATCCTAGCTGAAAGACAGAATTATATAATCATAGGGTTAGAAGGGACCTCATGAGATCATCAAGTCCAACCCCCTCGGGCTTGAACCCAGGACCTTCTGTATATTAAGCAGAGGTGCTAGCTACCAGCTAGACTGCTGTTGACCAGCCCACCACATTCCATTCAATTTTCAGCTCAATGGGACTTGATGGGCCTGACAAGCTATGTAAGTGCTGCCACAGAGTAAGATAAAGCTAGCCCCTTTCACATAACTGTCAAAGGTCACACAAGTAATCCAGACACTTTCTCCTGTTCTGTCTCCCCCTACTACAACCTTATCCCAGTAGAGAATTGAGAGAGAATTGTTTACAAAGTTTAAATTTTCTTTGATTTTGAGGTTCAAAGCCTTGTGCTTTCCAGGTACCTGTAAGCATCAAAATGGTTTTAACCAGAAAACTTTAGTATTCCATAAAATGACTAAGAACCAGAGTCCTGTGGCACCTTATAGACTAACAGATTTCTTCAGGCATAAGCTGTCATGGGCTCCAACCCACTTCATCAGATGCATGAAGTGGAAACTACAGTTGAGAGGTATATATACATATTGTCAATTTCCAAAGGGATAGACATGTTAGTCTAGTCCAGCAAAAACAAAAACAAAACAAAAAAACAAGGAGTCGTGTGGCACTTTAAGATTAACAGATTTATTTTTCACATGAGCCTTCATGGGAAAAAATCACCCATCTTCGAAGCATCTGACGAAGTGGGAACTTACAGAATGGAATGAAAAGAAATGCAAGGGGGTGTAAAACATAGGATCAGGTCATACAGTAACAGCAAATCAGAGCAGTTGTTAGGTTCAAACCATGGGAAGCCTGAAGTCAAATTACCTTTTGTAATGTGAAAAGAACCCATAGTCTCGATTAAGTCCTGCTTTCACAGAATTTAGCTTGCATATTAATTCGAGTTCAGCTGTTTCTCTTTGAAGTCTTGATGTCCCAGCCACATCTCTGATGACAGTCGTTAACAAATCATTTATCGAGTGATTAGAAAGATAGAAGTGCTCAGCAACTGGTTTCTTTGTTCTGTGATTTCTGATATCAGCTCTGTGTTCATTTATCCTTCTGCGCAGTGATCATCCTGTTTGTCCAAAGTATAAGGTGTTGGGGCATTACTTGAACATGATGGCATAGAGCACATTAGTAGATGAGTAGGTAAATGAGTCTTTGATGGAGTAAGCAGGCTTGATTAGGAGCTATGATGGTATCTGTGGGGCAGACTTGGCAGAGTGGTTTGTTGCAGGGGTGTGTGCCTGCTTCAAGAAACCACGCTGCCAAGTCTGCCCACATATCTGCACCATAGATACCATCATAGGTCCTAATCAAGCCTGCTACTCTATCAAAGGCTCATTTACCTGCTCATCTACTAATGTGCTCTATGCCATCATGTTCAAGTAATGCCCCAACACCTTATACTTTGGACAAACAGGATGATCACTGCGCAGAAGGATAAATGAACACAGAGCTGATATCAGAAATCACAGAACAAAGAAACCAGTTGCTGAGCACTTCTATCTTTCTAATCACTCGATAAATGATTTGTTAACGACTGTCATCAGAGATGTGGCTGGGACATCAAGACTTCAAAGAGAAACAGCTGAACTCGAATTAATATGCAAGCTAAATTCTGTGAAAGCAGGACTTAATCGAGACTATGGGTTCTTTTCACATTACAAAAGGTAATTTGACTTCAGGCTTCCCATGGTTTGAACCTAACAACTGCTCTGATTTGCTGTTACTGTATGACCTGATCCTATGTTTTACACCCCCTTGCATTTCTTTTCATTCCATTCTGTAAGTTCACCCATCTTCGAAGCATCTGACAAAGTGGGATTTTTCTCCCACGAAAGCTCATGCAAAAAATAAATCTGTTAATCTTAAAGTGCCACACAACTCCTTGGTTTTGTGGGTTTTATACACACACACACACACACACACACACACACACACACACACACACACA
>ML681972.1:30951826-31344990 GCA_007922195.1 Podocnemis expansa | reverse complement strand
CACACACACACACACACACACACACACACACACACACACACACACACGCCTTCAATGGCAAGCCAACAGCAAGGAGCAGGACAGGAGCTCAGAGCCTGGCCTCTGGCCTGGGCCGCCCCACCCCTGGGGATTGTCTTTAGGGCTTGGATTAAGTCCAGTCCTTTCCTGGGTGTTCTGACTCCAAGTATAACCCAAAAGAAAAAACTTGTGAAACATCAGTAAATACAGGAAGAGACACAGCACAGAGGAGTCATGAACAGAACAGATGCATTCAGGATTACAGTCAGTCAAACAATCAACTAGAGTTACACAATTTCAGAGAAACTCTTCCTCCCAATCTGTCAGAGAGGAGAGGAATCTATTAATAATACTTACTCAGCATTTATATAGGGCTGTACATATTCAAAGAGAGATACAACTCACTTGGCCTAGTTTCAAACCCACTTGAACATCTGTGTTCAAAGATTAGACCTGAACACATTGCAAGTAGGAGCAACTGCAGGAAAATAGAAGCACTCCAAGGAAGAAATTTGGGTGCAAAATGGATCTGTGAGAAAAATAAATACAGAGGGACTGTGAAAATAGAGCAAAAAAGATGGGTGAAAGAAATCAAATGAAATGTATTATACTGAACCCATAGAACATGCCTGTCTAACTTTAAAGAGTAGGCCCCTAATACATAACTGTCCTCCTTTTAGCAAGAAACATATTATAATTAACTTAACCCTCATGGCAATAGAAGGGGGAGGAATGTAGCTTTAAATTGAGAGGAAAGAAGGCTCATGAACTACAACTAGTTTTGTGAAAAGGCCCTCAAGTTAGCAAAACTCCATGAAGTTCATTCACCCCTTCTACAGACATTAGCTAACTGATCATGACCATAGATGTCTTCTGTCTCCTTCCTAGTGCCTTGATTGGAGGCAGGATGTTTTCCTCCTTCAGTTTAGCTGCTCCAGCAGCAAACAGGCAGGTAGAACCCCCAGAAGAACCAGGACACCGCTGTAGCATTTTAATGACAACTAGAGTGCTGGTAAGATAAATCCTTTATTATGAAGAGGAACTATGTACTGAAATTAGGCAACAAACTTTCTACTACTCCGTGTAGCTGCTGCCTGTAACTGCCCTATTGTAGGCTATTTTATTTCTGTTTCAGTAGTAGGAGCATAGCTAGTCCCTGTTTTCTGGCTGGGCCTCTGAAAGTGCAGGATGGACCCAGCCAAGGGCAGCTTCCAATCATGTCAGCTTCCAGTCAGTGTCCAGTGGCTGTGAGCAGAGCAGAGGTGCTGGTGCTGGCATCTCAGCTCTGATTTATGGTCACTGGACCCCACCGCCTTGAGTGTAGCAGAGGCTTCAGTGCTATGGCTTCTGCCCTGCTTGCAGCCACTGGGCAGCCCAGTGGCCACAGCGGTGAAGTTTGTGCCACTGCTGGAAACTAAGCTGGGCAGACCTCAAGGCCAAGTGAATGGGCCCTAGCCCACCCATAGTTTTGCCCCTGTCCAGTAGCCATGTCCCAGGAAAATCAAAGACTGCAAGAAGAGTGTATAGGAAGTGTGACATCGACATCTCTGTACTTCCTGGGTATGGTGACCGGATAGCAAGTGTGACAACTCAGGACACTTTTTTTTGGTGGGGTAGTGATATAGCTGTGTGTATAAGACAAATCCCGTAATAGGACATCTGTTCCTATTCCTGATTGACTTAGGCTATGTCTACAGCAGCATTTTTACTGATAAAACTTTCGTCAGTCAGGTGATGTGTGAGCTCTCTTCTTCCAACATAGAGCGGTGGTGTGGGACACCTTACAGCGGTGTAGCTACAGTGGTAGAGCGGTGCCTTTGTAAATATGTAGTGTAGATAGAGATTGCCTTATTCTACAGCACAACAGCTCCTTGCTGGTTTCTGAGCCTGACTGTGACCATGACATGTGAGAGTGAGAATAGGGTGAAGGAAGTTTAGCAAACAATACAACTTGTGCATGGCTTGACATAAAGTCAGCAATTCTGGGGGAGGGGTTCAGGTGGCAAAAGGAGCCTAAATCATAGGGGAGGTCCAGGGGTATGTCTACACTGTGGGATTAAGTCGACTTAAGCAAAGCCCTGACCATATTTGGAGTTCATTAAGTCAACTTAATAACTCTCACTCTTTAAGTCAACTTAGGCATTGTTGACTTTATTAAGTTGACTTAATGCAATATGGCCATCTAAGTCAACTTAAGAATCCCTATGTAATAACATGTGTTATTACTTAGTAAAGTCTACTTAAGCAAACATATTTTTTATTAGAACACTTTCTTAAGTTGACTTAACTAACTTTAAGTTGATTTACGAGAAGGGTGGACTAATAAAGTCGACTTAATAAAGTTGACTTTACATAGATTTTATTAAGTTGACTTAGCTTTTGTAGTGTAGACCTAGCCAAAGAGAAGGGGGTTTTGAAAGAAAGTAGAGAATGGGCAGTATTTTGGTGACACATTAATCACTATCATTAATCTGAAGTGAAATAATGTATTTCCAAGGCACCTCTTCTGTTCCATGGGCTCTGAAGGGTGCAAAAAGTACTGCTCTTAAACGTCTCCTTGGTTTATTTCTAATGACCTGGTGATCAGGGAAGGACAGCCAGTACACTAGGTGCCCTTCAGACATTAATCTGCATGTATGCTTTAAAAAAAATCAGTGCCTAATGTTTAAGCCCACAGTCATACCAAATGCTTTTCTTCAATTTACATGTTACTGTTAGACTGGCAACAGTGCTTTTTCAAGCCTCTCAATAAGAGACTGCCGAATACGAAACGTATGCAGGAGCACCAATGACAAGCAAAATGACATTCTAAATAAGCATATCCATTATACTTTGAGGATTGGACTTTGGGGTTTGGTCTGGTTTGGTTTTGTAAATGACAAGAAATGCTTTCCAGACACTGTAGAATTTCCACTCTCATTCACTTTCTCATTTCCATGTGTTCCAAGAGCAGTCCAGTCATAGAGAGCTGGGTTCTGAAGTTTAGTTCACCATTTCTCCACTGACTGACTGCAATAAACCCACAAGTGTAATAAAGATGCAATTGACTAATTCAGTTAAACATTTAGTGAGAAGTTTCTTCAAATGAAAAATCCTTTCCTCTGGGTCAAATTCTCCCTTCTTTTCTCAGGCAAAACTCCCACTTTCACTCAGTGGGAATACAGGCTGTGCAGAAACTACAGGATTTGGTACCTTTTAAGCTGTCAATGTGTTTAGTGTCTAATGACAAAGATGGCCACCAGCTGGCCTTTATTAACTGTGATTACCTGTTTAAGATAACACTGAGGATTTTCTTTGTTCACTATTCCCCTTTTTCCTAAAAATAATAAATGACTAAAATAAAAATCTAAAAAGCATGGAAACTGAACATTTAAATAGTTTCTTAATACAACATTATGGGCACAGAGATATGGGCCAGGATTTCTAAAAGTCCCTAGTGATTTGGTATTTAACCTGAGATACCTCAAAGGAATTTGACTTTCAGAAAATGCTCAGCACCTGCCCTCTGAAAAATATGCCTTATTTGGATGCTTCATCTTGGGCAATCAAAATTAGAAGCATCCAAAGATGCTGATCATTCTTAGCCAAACAATAGAAAGCCAGGAAATTGATGAAGTAGGATGAAACCCATGAAAGCTCATGTGGTAAATAAATTTGTTAGTCTTTAAAAGTGCCACAGGACTCCTTGTTTGCTTTCCAGAAAGTTGTTGCTACAATACCTACATTTTCCCTTTCTTATCTTCTTCTCTTTACTCCAGCTTAAACCTCAGGTACCATATTAAAATATCTCTTCTGATACAGTGTTTACACTTAAAATATTTGTCACCCACTTAATGTATGTACTTAGTTCTTTTAGTCTCCCAGTTTGTCCCTGATTCAGCAAGGCACTTAACCAAGCACCTGATTTTAAGCATGAGTAGTCCAATTAAAGTCAAAGGGATACTCCTGTTCTTAAAATTATACATGTGTTTAAGTACTTTATTGAATCAGGGCACAATTAACCACTTTAGTCCCCTGATCCGTCTACTGCTCTTGACTGAATTTTCTTCATTAGCCTGATACCTCGAATTGCAAATACAATATATTCCAGATGTAGCTGCACCAGAACTAGAGAGGGGCTTCTTCTTCCTTTGCTTAAGAAGGTTAAAATCACAGTGACCCTTTCTGCAGCTATATGGCATTGCACACCGCTGTCTCATTTGCCATCCACTGTCCCCATAGGTTTCTTTCATTGTTATTTCTGCTCCCATTTCTCCCTGACATTGAGAGTGTGTTTTATTTTAACTCAGACAAATTAACTTCTATATTTATCAGAAGCTCTGAGGACAGTTAACAAGTTTAACTCAATGCTGGGATCACATCTGAGGCAGCGGGTAAACCCATGTCTGCGTCCAGGGTTGTGTAGTGCACCATTGCAATGAGAGCTATTGAACTTCCTGGGTATGTTTTGTTTGTTAGATTTTGTGCACTGGGGTGGTTGTCTCATGAGATTTCCACCTGATTTTTGCCATCATCACAGCACGATATTGGACAAGCACTCTTACTCCAACATTATAGTACTTCAGTATAACCCAGCCAAGCAAAGTCAGTCACTCACTCTGTTTAATCAGACTCCAAGGCTAAGCAATCACGAGCCAGTGCTATTGTGCAGACTGCTATTGGTATAGCTGTGTTTGTTAAGGGGTGAAGAAATGTGATCCATGACCAACACAGCTAAAATTGCACATTTACAAGCATTGCTGCTTTTTTCTTGGCAGAGGACAGACTTTACTGTACCAGTACAAAATGTAGCTTTGCCAATATAGGTCCATCCATACTAGGAGCACATCACCGGTACTCCATATCAGGATCTTTAAACTGGTAAAACAAACAAGGAGTCCTGTGGCACTTTTAAAGACTAATCGATTTTTTTCTCCCATGAAAGCTCATGTGAAAAATAAATGTTAGTCTTTTGAAAGTGCCACAGGACTCCTTCTTGTTTGTTTTGCTGAACTAGACTAACATGGCTACCCCTTTGGAACTTACACGGGTAAAATGCTTCTAGTTAAGATGTAGCCACAGTTCAGTTCTTACGCTGACAAGGCTCCTTAAGATAAATGATTTATAATTTCTTAACACCAGCCAAAAGAGTTGCCTGTTGGAATGAAAAAAGGATATTGATTTCAAACCTTTTTGGCTGTAAATCCATGACCCTAATTCCAACACTGTTTTATCCCAAGGTCCTTTTGGCCTGACTTTCAGAAATGTTCAGCACCTGCCTTTCCCACCAAAGTCACCAAGAGCTGTGGGTACACAGCACCTCTGAAAAATCAGACCTACTTCAAATAATGTAGTGGCTAGCATCGCTGCTTGCTATGCAGAAAGCCCTGGGTTCAAGCCCCAGGGGGTTGGACTTGATGATCTCACAAGGTCCCTTCCAACCCTATTATTTGATTTGATTAATAAACTGGACTGGTAAGTGCCTAAGACCAAAAAGCACTACAGAGAGAGCTTTGACTTTTAGTTGCTCTCCTGTGTTCAAATATGGGGGGAGAAAATCTTTGCTCTATGGAGGGCATTACTCCTGGCTTAAGACTGAAAGTACCCTTACTAATCAGAGTATCTGCTATTGTTCTAACCTTTGGCACCATGTTCCATGCAGCTCTGTGCTAGCTGTACATAGCTCTTTGTTTATTATCTGACTGGTTTTATACAGACTGAGGTCCTTTTTCCTTCCAGTCTCAAAAGCATGTTTGTCAAAGACAGCAGTGTGCTGACAACTTAACAGGAGAAAATGGCATTATTTAAGCAAAAACACAGCAAACCTTTATCATCTTGGTCTACAACTACAGCACAACAATACACAGTGTCTCAGTGGATCAAATGTTTGTGAAGAAAAGATGTCTGTGAACCTATTTAAAGAGGATTAAGATTTTAGCTTTTTGGATTCTGGGTCATTAGTTTATCATCTATATTTTACTTTACCATACTGTCTGCTTGATGGATTGCTTTAACATCTGTGTTGGCATACTGCACTATTAGTTCTTCCTGACCTCTGTGAAGCACTTTGAGATCTATGGATGAAAAGTGCTATACACATGGTATATATCACAGTTATACTATATGATCTGTCTGGCTCCTATCTCTCTCTGACTCATAAATATGTTCATGTGTGCATGTGCATGCATGCACACGTGTGTACACACACACAGTTAACTCCATGTATGTGTTGCAGTACTATATAGATGTTAACATCAACTTGATAGTTCAACACACACAGAGTTAATATCTATATGCTATTTTAGCTGTTTGTGATATCCATGAAGGTCATTCTTCTAAAAAGCCATTGTTTCTATCACAGGTTAAATTGCAATGGAATTATGAATAGCCACACCAGTATAATATGTTGCTGTTATATGTACTGGCTGTTTTCTGCCCTATTGAAAGACATTGTAGACATGCATGCATTCAAAATAATCTAAAATGGTTAAAATACTGACTGATTATTCCATTGTGTAAAACTCCAGTCAAAGTAAGAATTGCTCAGTAGAACTAACTATTCTGTATTCCTCAAAGCATGTAAACAACAGGTGATAAATAAGGAATGATGCAGCCTGTGGAACAGAACCAAGTAATTACATACAAGCTGCTATACCACATCAAACCTTTGGATAACCTAGTCCAGCCAATCTGCCCTTCTGCACTGATCACTGCTTCAAAGGAAGGTGGAAAAGCACCACATTGCAACTACCTTTCCAAACTTCTTAGACCATGATCTTACACCACTATGAAAGGCCCTAACCCAGCCAAACTCTGAGCACTCTTGGAGTAAGTGTGCTACTCAGCACTTGTGTGACTGGTCCCACACATTAAAGTTAATAGCTCTTTTTCTTCCTAAACTATCACCACACTAGGGATGGATTAGTCACATTTTACAGAGGTGTTACCTGAGGCACAGAGAAGTTAAATGAGTTGCTCACAGTCAGGCAGGAGCAGAAGCCAGGTGTCTTGACTGCCATCCCCATGGTGCCTCCATTAGACCACAGCTGCTGATGTAGCAGCTCTGATATCTGCACTTGGTTTTCTTTTGGGACCCTGAGCTTCCAGCCTGGAGCTAGACTCACACCATGGCTAGTGTGTTCTCTGCTGTTCCTGGGAGGCTGCATGTGAGAGAGTGTTTTTTATAACCATCCACAAAGCCAGAAGGGCTGGGAGCTGTGACTGCTGACCAGGGGTTAAAGTGGGCCAGACTGGCCTGGAATGCTGTTCCAGGGCCCACTATTTTTAGGGACTCAGTGTTGCGGGACCCCTAAAAATAGAAAATGGAACTGGAACACTGCATTCTGAAGCCAACCGTTTAAAATAGCAGGCCCCAGAATGCAGCGTTCCTGTTCCATTTTCTATTTTTAGGGGCTCCGAACACTATGCCCCAAAAAATAGAAAGTCCCAGAACAGCGTTCCTGGCCATTTCAGCAGGCAGGGGAGTGTGGAGCGGTGTGTGAGCCACCCCATGCTCCCCTGCACATGTGCAGGCTGTGCTCGGAGGCAGAAGTCTCCAAGTGCAGCCTGTCCCCAGTGCTGCAGTGTGGCTGCTGGTGAGAATGGAGGTGGCAGGCTCGCGCTGGGGGGCAGGCTAGGGCTGGGGCTTGGTATTGGGGCCAAGGGGATGATTTGGGGGTGGGTATTGGGGGAGCTGAGGTGGGGTGCTGGTGTATGTGGGGGGCCAGATGTGTGTGAGGCACTCAATTAGCAGCATCCTGGGGGTCCCCAAATTATACTTCAACCCCTGCTGCTGACCATCAACTCCTACATCCATAAGCCTGAATATGAGATGCTTTTCCTTATTATTGCCTCAACTTGTATTGCTAAAATATATTATGGTAGTACCTATAAATCCTAATCAAGGATCAAGGCTTCTTTGAGTTAGTGGAGATTCTGTTGCTTATCCTGTACAGGTTTTTATACTGTGCTCATGACCATAGCATTTGAGTGCATTCAAGTCATGCATTAAGTAACATGACTATGCATCTGTCACATGATTTTTGTTCTCTCATTCTCTCCCTAGAGGAAGAAACATATGCATCATAGTATCTTGGTTAAATAGGGTGTCTTAAAAACAAAAATATACCTGCCAAGTAACAAAGAAGACAGTTCCTGAACCAGAAAAGCCACAGTCTCACTATCAGAGAGATGAAATTCAAGAGGTAACTAAAAGAGACAAATAAGTGGGGTTTGTGAAGCTGAAGTAACAATAAAGCAGAGTTTTGCCAAAAAGGCAGACGTCTCAGCAGAGCCGTAATGCGGCATTTTGCCACCAGGGGCATGTTCTGATTGGAATGCGCCCCTTCCCATTAGCAGCACTCAGAGCTGGTACCGCGAAGCCGCCCCTTTAATAGCGTGGCTCTATTGAGCCGCTTTGGGCAACCCAGGGCTGTGCCTCGGCAGCCCTGCCGTAGTTACGGCCCAGTGTCTCAGCTATAACTTTTGTTGGTTGTGGCTGCTGGATTTTTTAAAATTTTTTTTGTTATCTTATAATTTTGTGTGTGTCACAGTGGAGTGGATGTGTGTGCTCTTTGAATCAAATCATTCCTTCAAATGAATGAAACTCAGAACTCTAGCCCTTTGTTCATGAAACATAATACAATGCCCAATTCTGTTCTTTCACAGGGGCAAGCAATTTATACTGGTGTAACTGATAGCGGAGGTTGGCCACTGTATATCACAGATACCACATAAAAGCATTTTTCTCTTCCTTTTTCTAGAAATAGGATGCCCTCTCTCTAGCTAGGTGGTAGTTATGGCTGGTAATTGCAGTAAAAGGAATATTGACATGGCAATCATAGTATTAAGCAATTTGTCTTCACTGTTTCAGTGTGATGGCAGCTGTAATTAGAATCTTTTTGTTATTTACTCTGAGGATTGTATGGTTATATTTAATTACTGTGCTGTTTTCATATTTGACCCATGAGCCAAAACAATTAATTGAGATCAGAAGAAAGCCCAGTGAAATGTGTGGGTATGTTTCTTCTAAGTGTTACGTACTGGATGCGATCATCACAATGAAAGAAGGAATAATACAGCCTACCTCACTTGGATTTTGCACAAAAATGTGTGTGCATGGAAGTGGGCAGGATAGTAAAATCTTTTAGCATTTTCCAAGCTGTTTATGATTTTTGCCTAGTTCTCTTACTTTAAATGAGAAAGGGATTTTAAACTCCCAGTTCCATCTCCCCTTGCCTCCAGACTTACCATTAACTGCCAAGCTACTAATTCTCCCCATTACTGATAGTCAACTTTAAAAGACGCCTGTCTTCCACCTCATTAATATCTTTATCAAGGTCTTTGAAAAGTCCAGTGACAATACAGCTACCAAAACACCAGGACAGGTAAATACGTACGTCAGACATATTGGCTTCATTGTGACTATGTTTTAATTCACAATGATATGCTGGATTAAGTTAATATAGCAGGGCCATGGCCACCTCTACAAGAAGTTCACAGTGATAGAAAAGACAGAATTCAGATCTTCTTTATACTACCACTTGAATTAAATGTTAGATCAACAACAGAGCTGAGTCGCTAGCTTTTACACATATAGGGCCTTTGACACAGGATCTGTAGTTCTGATTCCAACCTGCAAAGGTCAGTGGCATGGTGACACGCACACGTACGTACACACCATCAACAGCTCAATACAATTTCATTAAATGTCAGATTTATTAAATTGCTCTAATACGCTGTCTTCATTCAGGTACTTGCTCATAAGAAAAGACTGTCAGTCAATGGCCTGGGAACACTGTAACTTCCCTAATCCACCATGAGGGAGTTCCAGGTTCAAAAAAAACTTTGGCATATTTGTTCTACAAACTAGACAGCCAGGAAGCGATAAAGCTTGTAAACTTTTTGCATATTTTGTGGGAGGAGTGGACGTTCTGTCTGCTGTGTTCTTGGTGTTCCAGTTGATAAGCAGCACAAGTGATATTTAATCATCTTCTCCATTTGTCAGAGGTAAAAGGAAATGTTCCTGCTTTCGGAACATAGCTCTATCTTTCTAGTGCTACCCTAGTGCTTTTCAGACTATCTTCCACATCCTTATATACCCTGTTACACCACATCTTTCCTTTTTATCACTTTTGTTCTGTCCCTTACCTAACTCCTAATGGTTGAAGCCACTGGAAGGAAAGAAAGCAAACAGGAGAAAGAACAGTGTGAGTGAGCAGTGAGATTCCCAGAAAGAAGAGTAACAAGGAGTAGCCAGAGTTAAGAAACAGATTAAATACATGCATGTAAAGTGAGCAGAAATAATCTGAAGCAGGAAGAGAAGATTCAGGAACAAGAACAATTCCAAAGAGAAATTTAAGATAAACATGAAGGAAAGAGCAGACACCGCAGTGTTACAGATAAGTGCCCTGGTCGTATGTAGAGCTACTTATCAGTGGTGTTAGCTGGAGTTCTGCGGCAATGCATCATCCAGCAACACGACACCGTGACCTTAGCACTTGTTTCCTCTACTACAGTGTAGCTAGCAAGCAGAAATTACGAATGTAAATGTGATATTGGCTTGTGGGCAAATATCCTTTACTTCCTAAAATGGCAACAGTATTTAAAATTACATCAGCTGCTTTTTAGTTCAATACAAGCTTTAAATGAAGACTTTTAAGTGCAAAATGTTATTAAATTATTCAGTGAAAATTAATAATTTTTTTAAACCTATGATGGGGATGGTTGCACCTTTTGAAAAGGGGCCCTGGTTAGTGCTTAGAGAAAGAGGGAATTCCTGTTTAACCTAGCTGTCCTAATCCATGGCAAGAAATTCCTTCATCAATGGTAACAGCAGCAAGGTACCAAATAAATAAGGTCATTCTGGTACAATAATGACAACATATCATTGTGCTATTGTTTTTGCTTGGTTGTGTAACTCAAGAGCTCATGAAGGGTCATATCCTGTGAAATGCTGAACTTATTGTGCTGTGGGGCATATCAGGCCCTGAAATAGCCTGGAAATGGGAGAAGCTTGCTTTTGCCTTCCCTCTCTCCAGGCTGTGAGTTCCGGCTTGCATTTCCAAAAGAGCTACAGGGAATCACATCTATTATTTGTTTACAGTTGAACAGTAGTTTTAATGTGGGCAGAGAGATCTGCTCCAGCAGATTTCCTATGGGGGGGAAAGCAGGGGAAAAAAACAGTGAGGCAATACAAAGAGCCTATACCTTAAAAATTAGTTTCTGTTTGGAGGCACACCAGAGGTCATTAAAAATGACCATACCTGTTGGATGTGAGCTCCTGAACTGGTGCAGTACCACAGAGAACAGGCTGCTTTTAAAAGTAAAGAGAGCTAATGAATTTCTCTTTAAGGGCTTCAGACAGCTGAATGGATAAGAGATACTTAAAATGCACTATGAGAGCAAAAATACAGAGAGAAGTCATACTTCAGGGCTGTGTGCATCAGAAGCACAAGCTGCATAGAGGACATATTTCATGGCAACTAGATAGCCTTCCTCAGGTGAGCAAAAGAGTCACATGTCTCAGAGTTACTGTAACCTCTGCAGTGAAAACCAGGTATTTTGCAAGGCTGGCTGATGAGGCTAAGATAAAAACATGGCAGGTCAGTTAGAGAAAATGGGAAGCAGACTTATTTGGAAATCCAGGCAGCAAGGAGGTTTGATCTCATTCCAGAAAAACAAGATATGCTTCTGAATTTTGATTAAGTAGTAGGCAGCAAGTGAAAGATGCCTAGGGCTTTTAGAATATAAGATGAAGGTGCCACATCAGAATCGAGGAGATCCCAGTAGGGGATGAAAGCAAAGATACCATACCATTGGTGGAATGGTTAATAACAAGATCTGCTAGCAATGCGTGCTTAGACAATGTGAATTGAAGGCACTCATCATCTTGAAACACGGGGCCCTAAGATATTAGACACTGACTCTGAAGAAAATCCCCTATATGGCAAATGCTCATATGACCGCAGAAGAAAGGCAGACTAGAAAGGCTATTATTGTGATGTTGCCAGAATTTGCTGATCATGACCAAGTACTCCTGTGACTAAAGAAAACTGTCAAATAAAGAAACAGAAATGTCTTTTGGTTTTCCTCCAACCAGACCCCAGCCTCATTGACTTTTAGGGGACAGGATGTAAACTACCCATCTCTTATAAAATTATTAGGCAGATTGATGTGTCTACATCAGTACTCTGGCCTGGTTCATCGTGAGTAATGCAGAATACATTTCCTAGAAATGGACCTGAGGTACATAGTCCAGGTGGAAATCTGAATGGAGATCCAGATATTCTTGACTTCTCAGGGGAGAGGGTAACTGGACTTAAGGCTTCATTCACTCTGCTATAAAAAGGGGAATGGTCCAGCTATGAAGTTCAGAACCAGTTTTCAATTACCGCACAGGTTGAGGGTTTTAGGATCCAGGTTTTTGCTTTCAGCCTTTTCCAAATTACACCAAATCACACTGAGATCTTTAGGTGGTATAAATTGCCATATTTCTACTGATATCAATGACCAGTTTAAATCAGCTGAGGATATGGCCCTGTATTTTCTAAAAAGAGGAGTCAGCAAAGTGAAAACAGAAATGGATCTGACTGTTGCTAATAGGGAAGGCCTCGAACCAGTATTCAGATGGGTACAGTGTACAGTATGCAAGTATACCATACTTGCATTTCTTTCAAGAAAAAGAAGGGGAATGGTAGATCAGATGGAGATCACATCTCACTGTTAAAGCCAGTCAATTACAAAAAAAGGAATTTTGTTGTGTGTTTATGTATATACATAAAAAACCTGAAAACTGAACGATTTTGTCAACCAAAAACAACAACAAAACTGGGTTTAGGGAGTTTGGGAGGCGTAGAGGGGGTTGGTTGGTTTGTTTTGTTTGTTTGTTTTAACAAAGACCTGAAAAATTCAATAAATTTTCAATGAAAGCAAGAGAAAACTATTTTTTTTTCCTTGTGGAAAATTACAATATGCTTTTCACTGAGCACTTCCTGCTTTATTTTCCTCATTCAGGCAATACTGGGCAGGCTATTCATATTCTATTCTTATCTTGCTGTATTACATTTCTGTGAAACGTAAATGATCATAATGGTTTATCTCCAATGCAGGCCCGTCTCTGCAGGTCCTACTGCCTGTCCAGTGGGAGAGACTGTTTAGAAAGCCCTTATTTAGCTGTTTTGATAATAACTGTGTTGGAGTTAAAGCGTTAATTGAATCTGTAGAGCAAGTAAATCCCTGTACCTGCTCACTGCAGCAGTAAATGATTATTAGGGATGTTTATGAAATGATGGAGCAAATGATAAAAAATAAAGTTAAAAAAAAAAAGAAATTAATATACTTTTAAAAAGACTAAATTAGTTTAGTCACTGTCTTATGCTTTGTAACCCAGCTCTAGGAGGATCACAGGTAAGAGAGGTGATCTTTGTGGTCTTTAGCTTAGAGATGGACACCATCAGAGTGCCAGATCCAATGCACCCCATACTTCACAGCTGCCTCTTTCAGGACCAATTTACATGACATAACCATGGCAACCATTCACAACACACTAGTTGACCGCTGACCCTGTCATGACATGATTTCATTTTGATGCTACTCTAACTGCTATAGCCCTTGGTCATGATTGGATCCATGTCAGCACTGCTCCTAAAGACACAATATTTTAACCAGGTCCCCTGCCACAACTATATACTCGAGTGTTAGTGGCCCTTCAATTCTGACTCTTCTGGTGCTTTCTCCCCATAAACGCTGCCTCTTCAGTGGTCTTTCTCACCTCCCTCCACAGCTGTAGCCAGTCTGAGTGAGCTCTGCTGTTCATGTTATTACAGTAATAAGCCACTGAAAACAGCATTTTCTCCACCTTATCTGTTTAACAGATCTGAGAGCTCTGCAGGCCTAGCAAGGCTGGCAGATGCAGAGGATATTCCCAGCACACTGAGTCAGAACACAGAAGCAGTAACCTCAGGCTGCAGGCAGTTCCCATCCAAAGCAAAAACACAAGGGGGAATGGCAATCAGCATAAACTCACTTGACAGCATTGGTTCATTTGGGGGGATGCTCTCTCTGCAGGGAAGTTGAGAGTGTCAGCATTCTAAATAATGCATAATAATGACATTACACCCATCCAGGCAAATTTTTCTTTGCTGTAAGAAAGGAATTGTAAAATTTTGTTTCTAAATACAACGAAAAGCTTTATGTCTGCTCAAGTGTCTGTGTGTTATAAAGGATTGCACATGCTATGAGCAACATAAGCAATGACATTACAAAAGTCAAATGACTGCTGCACATTAGTTATCCTACCTCACCCCCTTAATCTTGCTCAGACATGACAGGATAACTAAATTGTGTTGGCCCTCAGTGAAATGTCTCACAAATGCCACGCCCCACATCCTAGCCCTCCCCTCTCCACATATAATCATCATTCTATCTCTTAGGGTATGTTTTTCAGCAATAGACATAGCCATGTTCTTATGATCTACACAGGCTTGACGGTATATGATGCTAAGCACCTCCTGAGAGGTGAAGAGTTCCTCCAAAGCTTCTGAAGTTTATGGGAGTTGAAGGCATTCAGCACCCCTTAAGAGACATTCAAGCTATTAAAGGATTGGACCCTTCATGACAGAAGTCTGAGTGAGAGGGAGATAAAACATCAAATTTTGCTACCTGTTATACTTGTGCAACGTCAGTCCCAGTTGGTTGACTTGCTCAGGTGTGCCAGCAGAAATTATCCCAGACTCTTTAACCTGAAGAGTTTTTACATGATCATTTTAGATCAAAGTCATAGTTAATGGACAGCAAATAAAGAAGATATGGGTAAAAGAGCAGTAGACCAAAAAAAGGGGGTTTTCACTGCTCTTGGGGGTGCAGTAAAAGGGAGAAAAAAGGCTGGCTTCACCATGGACTTTTAGTTTGTTACATTTGTGGAAGAAGGAGGGGTGGGATTTATGAAGAAGTGAGTAGTATTGCAATGGAGGGTAAAAGGTGGTAAAACTGGTGGGGAAAAAGATTTTCAAAAAAGGATTTGGCTATGTTATATTCATTTTATCAGATTAGTTTACTGCACCAGAATATAGATTTTATGATCGTGGTATAAAGATAATTATACGGAGGAGCACACATTCTAAGCAATTAAGTATTGATCCCTAGAGACTTTATGCATAATATTTCAAAACATAGGGAACCTAAACATGACAGGATATAATTCCAGATAAGAAAAGGCAATATATGAATAGGTAGAGCAGCACTGGTCTTGTATCTGGGTGACAGTTATTTGATTTCTGGTGTTTCTGTGTTAATGCTTTTGTACAAATTGAAAGATGTATATTAGTTAGTTAGTTCACACTTTTCAATTTACATAACCATATGGTCCATCTTAACGTAGTAAAGTTGCATAAAAATGGAAATTATATAGGCATGAAGATGAGATTTCATTGATCTTTATCTACCTCATTGTCTCTATTTTCTGCTGTATCCTCTTCCTCCTCCTAACTCCATCACTTCTTTTGGTCCTCCAAAGAACTCACTCCATTCTCCTGATGTTAGCCTATGCTGGCTTTCTCCAAAGACAACCCTAATACATTCACCCAAACAACCATTCTTGACCTCTCCAAAAAATCCCATTTTCTGTCAAAAACCATTTTGTTAAAAAGTTCCTGAGTTGCTCTAAGCATTACAATACCATCAAGCAGCCATAATGCACATGTATACAATAAATAAGTATTAAATATAAAACCCTTTGATAAATGATGGCTGGCTTTCCAAATTGCATTAAATGACACTGAAAACCAAAGTTTCTCTATCATTTAGGGCTAGGTAATAGTGTAGGAGCCCAGCAGTAACCTATCTCGAGCACTCAAGGTGTTAAATCTTGGGAAGGCAAAAGATATAAATCTCCCTTTTAAATGGTTGCTTGCTCATTCTGAAACACTGTAGCATATGTTTCAATTAAGGCAGCGTGAGTCAGAACAATATTTGGTTGTCTACGGCATAATTTCTGATTTGTAGGGTCATTTCAATGAAAATGCATTTAGCAGAGCCATGGACGGTGTTGGGAGAGTTTTACTAACTATATTGCTGTGAAAGTACATGCAGTGTTATTAAATTACTAATGTCAAAATTCTTGCTCCGTACATTGAAACATTTCTGGATAGATTAAGGCCTTGCAGCAGGATAATGGACTTAATGAACCATTGCTCCAATACAGAATGGTGATTTGTCTTCCTAACACCCATCACATTTGTTAAGCTAGTCCCATAAGGCGTATGTAGTTTTTGCTATGTAGCAAGAGTTAAGAATCAGGAACGTATGTTGTTTGTTAGGCTCTACTCATTTTCAGAAATGGTGGAAGTAATTTTGCTCAATTTTGCAAAAACATATTCACACTTGAGACCAGATTTGGAAAGTGTCAGCTTGAAATGTGAAAATTTCACAAACTTGTGAGCAGCTGAAAAGATGGGGGTTATAATGAAAAAATTTAGGCAGCCTTAATTATAGTCCTTGCAAAAGCACCAGCTGCATTCTTGGTATAGTGTTAGCATGGTGCTGTTTTACTGAGTCTCTCTAAATTCAAACAGAAAGAAAAGGTAAGATGCTTCTTTATTTTAAATAGCATCGGCAATGAATATTTAGATGGATGTAACACCTAGTGACCCCTACCACAAGTGGGCTTCCCATTGAGCTACTTGCTCGGCATTCATAAAGTCAGAGGCTGTTCCTGACCTAAAACTTCCAGTCTAAATAAATAAAACACAGAAAAGGAAACATCATTTCCTCCATAGTACAGATTAACTAATGCATAGAGAAGTTAAAACATTTGCCAGACGTTACACTGGAAGCATGTGACAGAACTATGAATTTACATTCACATTTCCCAAGTCCCAATGCAGTATTTTTGCTAGAGGACATTATTTGTTCTGAAATGTCATCAGCTTAAGTGCAGCAGATCTGCCTTGCTTAGGAAGGCAGTGCCTTCACATGCACCTACAAAGCCCAAATTTGGAAGAGCTGAAGTCCACTGAAGGATAGCACACTGCATCACAAGACCCTTCCCTAAAAAACCCAACTTTGAAACAAAGGTAATTCGGCTAATAATTGGAAAAAAAAATCATAAAAATCCTGGCTGAAATCCTGGCCACAGCGAAGTCAAGAGCAAAACCAGGGGTCTCAGACACATGGCCCATGGGCCACATGTGTCCCCTAAATAGGTCCTGTGTTCCACGACAGCACGATCATTATTGATATTTGCAATATTGCTGTATGAAAAGGTTTCAGTGGTGCAGCCCTTGGGCTAATGTACTAGTCCTGGTGCAGCCCTCTATTAGTCCTCATGCGGCCCTCATGTTGATTTGAGTTTGAGACCCCTGAGTGAAACTATCATGCTCGTGATTTCATCTTATATTTTACATATAAGAGAGATGATGCAAGTATGATCTTTTCTTCTAGAAGAATGGTCATTTTTAAATCCACGTTGCATGTGTGTTTTAAAAGGCAAAGCTAAATTTTTATTGTTTTAAGTAGGTCACTAGGGCTACGTCTACACTACAAAAGCTAAGTCAACTTAATAAAGTCAACTTAGTGCCTAAGTCGACTTAAAGATCGAGAGTTATTAAGCTGACTTAAGGAAGCCTTAAGGCAACTTAATGAACTCCAGATGTAGCCAGGGCTTTGCTTAAGTCAAATTAAGCCTCCTTAAGTCAACTTAAACCAATAGTGTAGACATATCCATTTTGACCCATAGAGTCCTACTCAGAAAGCAGCTGTCTTCAGGAAAAGGAAGGAAATTGTCTGTGTACAGCACCCAGTGCAATGGGACCTCAGTTTACCTCTCCCAGTCATAACTTTGGCAGGCCTGATTTACATCATTTGTAATTCTTCTCCAGTGCGCCTGTGTGTCTTCCCATCTGGATGCCTAACAAACTCATGAACAAGAAGTAAATGGGATCCACATCATTTTGTAACAGTTCCAGGCCCAAGAAAAAAGGGCAATTTAATAACCCAGACCAGGGCTGTCGCTGCCCCGGGGAATGACCCGGGGCACTGGTCCAGGCCCCACCTCCTGCCCACAGGCCATGCCCCTGGCCAGGGAAAGGGCGGGGAGCGGCAGCTGCAGCCACGGAGCCGCCTGGCCTTGGAAGGGGCCAGAAGCGGCTGCTGCTGCTGCGGGCAGCTGGGCCCCAGATCTCCAGCCTGAGCCAGCCAGAGACCGGGAGAGGCAGGGCCCTGCCAGGACCAGGGGCACTGGCACTGGCATTGAGGGCACAGGCCCCAAGTGCCAGGCACCAGCAACACCCCTGACCCAGACCAGGAAGTCAGGCGTGTTCATGATACAGAAGTTAAAAGTATAATTTGGCAGGCCCTGGTACCATTCTAAATTGGTGGGTCCCCACATGCCAGTGTGGCCCCCCTCACCCTGGTGCAGGCCCCACTCATGCTAGTGTGGGTCCCCCTCATGCACCTCAGCTACTAATCCCCACATGCCTACTCGCCATCCCAGCTACTGCCCCCACATGCCTACCCCCACCCTGGCTACTGCCCCCCACGTGCCTACCTCCACCTCAGCTACTTCCTCCCCACCCCACCTACTGCCCCAGGCCCTCATTTTGCCGCTGGTCCCTGAACCTTTCCCCAACCCCCCACCGTACTACACTGTCTTCTGCCACTGCCCTGGTCTAACCCCTTCCCCCACATCCTTCCCCTGCCAGGCTGGATTCCTGTCCCAGAACCAGGGATCTCCCTAATTCCCTCCCCCACCCCCTCTGAATTTCCCGGCACCCCCCCCCCAGTTGTTTGCTACTAACAGTGTCATACCAAATTAGTGAGCACCCCCTAAACTTCTCCCTACACCCCCCCATTTCAAGTCCTGGGGAGAATACTGCTGTGACCCCCCCAGGGCCCCCTTACCTGGCCACCATGCTCAGAGCATGCTCAGTTAGAGCAGGCTCAGGCCAGAGCCTAAGCCTGGGCTGGGGCAGCTCCCTGCCTCCCGAAAGGCATAGGAACAGTGTTCTGGGGCCTGCTATTTTTAGAGGCTCAGCGTTGGGGGGCCCCTAAAAATTGAAAATGGAGCCAGAAAGCTGCATTCCAGGGTCCACCATTTTTAAATGGTGGGCTGTGGAACACAGTATTCTGGCTCCGTTTTCTATTTTTAGGTGCCTTGGAATGCTGAAACCCTAAAAATAGTGGGCTCCAGAATGCTGTTCTGGTGCATTCCAGCTTACTTTAACTCCTGTTGTGATACATTGTCTAGGTTTTGCTAATATGATTATTATGGAAATATATTATTGTTGTGTTGCCGAAATGCAAAGTGTTTGTGGGATCCAATTTCTAAGGGCTCCAGTGTGCTGGTGAGTGTGGAAGAAATCTAGAAAAGGTGATGAAGGGGAAGACTTCCCAAGTTCCTAAAATCTGGGAATGATTAAGGTTTTATGTGAGGTCATGAGCCTGTCCTTGTATATGTTTTAAACAAAATGTCTGGACATCATCTGAACCTGGCCTTACTGCTGCTAATGACACTTGTCAAGAGGTTACACAACTAACTCCCATTGAAGGCACAGCTAGTTCTTTTCATCTTATGGCAGGAAAATTGGGAGCCCCTACCACCTGACTGTCTATGCAGCAATTTAGTGCAAGATCAGCTGATTTATAAATCAACAGCACTCCAGGCTGCTGCATGCTGATTGTGTGGACCCTGCTGCCATGCTTAAAAGTTCCATGGTGCTCTGTAGATTCACACCCCAGCTTGCTGCATACTAAATTTCCATAAAAATAAGCCCCAAGTCTTGTGCTCCAGCTGCCAGACATGCTTCCTCCCTGAAGCCATTCTTGAATATAGATGGATGGTCTTGGGATGAAGGCCTAGGACTTAGTCAGTAGGTCTGAGTTATACTCCTGGCTGTGCCCCCAGTCTAGCTGTGTGATGCTGGGTCACTCTCATTTAAGTCAAAATGGGTGCCTATAATTAGTCACTCAAAGACAGATTTATGTAACTAGCTGTCGTCATTTAGGATTGAAAATATTAGCTTCACTTACTGTTTCCATTTCCTCATCTGTAAAATGGAGTTTGTAATACATCTGACTGTTGTGAGACTGAATGTCTACAAAGCTCTTAGACATCCTTGGATGGAAGTATTATTATGTACACAAGAGCCAGTGATGAAGCATGTAGGGTGGTATGGGTTTATATAGTCTGTTTCAAAAGAGTGGAGCAACTTAATTCGTATGCCCATGAGAAGAAGTGGGTTAAGACATAGTTTAATGTTGCCATTGAAATAGCTGCTATTTAGCACTGCTTTCCACTATGTAATAGGAACAGGCAAGCTGAATGTCCCCTACACTATATTTATAATGTTGCATTATGCTTTGTAGAAGGTTATCTTCACATGCAGATAATATAGACAGAGCAGCTAATAAGTACAGATGTAACTATAACAAGGCACTAAATAGATTGAGATGATTGTTATAAAAGCCATATTTCAGCTGCAAAGGTTGCCAGTCATTCTGCTACTGGCATTGAGCCAGGCACAAACTGCTGGCAATTAACACTTAGTGAGGAAGGCTCAAACTTTGTCCACCCAAGGGCCTCACTGGCAAATCAACAGGAGCCTCAAAGTTGCACCTAGTTTGCATAAAATGGAGCAGATTGCAGTTGACTTTATCTTTGCTAGGAAGATTCAAACCACAGAAACATTAGGTCCCAGCACACAATGCTTTATCCTGATCAAGCCACAGGCTATTTGGTCCAAAGGCTGTATTCTTGCTATTGAACACTTATGTTAACTATTGACTAGAGGTGCAAGACTCTGAAGTATGAGCATGGAATTGCATCAGTAGTTAATTCTTTATTTTTATACAGAGCTTTGGTCACACAGAAGGGTGAAAATGCTGTTTAGAGTATTGTTTGTGTTGTCATTGTAGCCATGTTGCTCCTGGGATATGAGAGACACAACGTGGGTGAGGGGACCTGAAGAAGAGCCCAGTGCCACTCCAGAGCTTGTCTCTTCCACCAGCAGGAGCTGATCTGTTAACAGATATTGCCTCATTGACTTTGCCTTGCTCACAATATTTATTTATTTGTATTACCATAGTGTTTGGGAGCCGCAGTCATGCACCCCATTGTGCTAAGTGCTGCACAAACAGAACAAAAAGATGGTCACTATCCCCAAAAGCTTACAATATAAATAAAAGATGAGAAACAGCAAGGGGGGATACAGAGAGAGAAACACAAAGAAACAGTGAAATAATACCAGTCAGTAAAATAGGCAGTGATCCCAGCACAGCAGCTGCATAACTATAGACAAGCTTTCTGTAAGTATCCCAGCAAAGTGGAAAGAGCTTTTCCATCTCTTTGCCACTGCTGTATGGCCACTCCAGTTCTTTCCATGAGGTGTGGAATGTCTATATGAGGGAAAGTTAGCAGCTACTTAGAGAAGTGGAATGTTATGTGGCTGCATAGTGTTCTCCCTCTGTATGGCCTGGCCTCATGGCCTGTCTTCATGGGTCTCTCTCTGTTTTATTCAAAGGAGAAGGAAATATAGGGGCATTTACTATTGATCCAAAATCTGCCTCCTTTACCCCATGTAATCTGTGATGTCAGTTTGGACCAAATTCTGTCCTGTTACACCTATGAACCCTGTGGTCCCCAATTGGGTTGCATTTGTGTACACTGTGAAAGAACAATTTGCCCACTCATCCATGTGAATCCTAGATATAACTCCACTGCTTTTCAGGGAGTAATAAATTCACAGATCCAGCCTGTGATGTTTCAAGTGGTTGTATTATCCTAATCAGGTTATAGCAACAAACCTTCAGCATTCTATGGCTCCAGCCACAAAGTGTCCATCTTTTCTTGGTCTTGAAGCTCAACCGTAAATGCAAATCAGTTGCCCTTCAGAAATCCTAATTACTTTGCCTGAAGTTCATTGCATCAGAAAGCATGAAGGCCCAGTCCTTTCTATGCTCTTCTCTGGAATATGAGTCACCTCCCCTGGTTGATTTCCTTAGGAGAGAACTGGAATTGTGCAAGAAAGCAACACTTTGATGTCCTTATAGAGTGGTGGGCTCCATCCCCAGATAGGGAATATTCTTCTTCAAGTATGCTCATGCTGATTCCAATCCAGGTGTACATACACCACGTGCATGTTTACTGGAGACTTTTTCCCCAGAAGTATCCGTCGGGTCAGCGCAGGTGTCCCCTGGAGTGGCGCCCTCGTGGTGTCGCATAAATAGCCTCGTGGACACGGTGACCCTTCAGTTCCTTGTTGCCACCAGTGATGGTCGTTGAAGTGCTTTAGCTTGCTTTGGGCAAAGATCTTTGTTCTCTTCTCTAGTTAGTCCTCAGCATTCTTAGTGTCCATAGGTCTCAATTAACAGTTAAGTGTTCTTTTTATGATTACTAGAGTAGTTAGCTATTACAAGTTTGGGTGTCATGCCTAGCTCTGGGCCCCCAGGTCATGCCATGGACCCACAGGTTCAAACCCTGAGGTTCCTGCCACAAACTTGTGCCAAAGGGGCACCTGAATCACTCCTGCCTCAAGTGCCTGAGAGAGTCACACCAGACAGATTTGTTGCAAGATCTGTAAAAGCTTCAGGCCAAGGAGCAGGAAAGAAAGAAGTTCTCGCCAGAAGCATATGTTGATGGAGGCAGCCCTGGGCCCCCCCCAGTGAGATCTGACACTGGGAAGCTCCATAAGAAGTGTCCCAATGTCAACTAGGGGGCTGGTACTGAAGAGAACCACGGCACTGAGCGGTCACCGGGCTACTCCATCAAAGAAAACAGCCCTGGACCGGTCTCTCTCCCCAAGACCAAAAAGGAAAAATGGCCGAAAGGGGTCACTCCCCAGTAGAAGACCCACCAGCTAAGGTCTCAAGCATTCGACCACAACAAGAAACCAGTGCTCAAGACCCACTGTCCTCAGGTCAATGTAGTGCAGAGGGATCTCCTGCAAGACACGGGTCTCTGGCACAACAGACCTTGATACAGGAATTGGACATGCCATCCAACCCTGATACTTTTGAGGCAGCACAGGACTTAATAGCGATGACAACCCAACAGCCTGCCGACCTGTCTGGTACACCAAGGGATAGGCTCACAGCACCAAGTTCCGGCGCACTGTCCAGAGGAAAACCTCTAATGATATGACCAAAGTCACCCATGCTTTGTTAGCCCTCCTGGCACTGGTCACCTTCCTTCCACCAGTCACCAGCCCAACACTGATCAACTTCAAGACAAAGATCCACATCCTGGCACTGCTCCAGATCTAAACATCGGTTCTTGTACTGACATAGACTATCTCCATGGAGCAGGTCAGAATCCCAGCATGGGTAACCAGATTGATACCACTCATCTCGGCACCAGTCCCAGGAGATCACAATCCAGGGACCATGTATCAGCACTGGTCGCAATCCTGGCACCATTCACCAAGGTACCAGTCACCATTACAGCACCGAGATTCCAGTCACCACTCCTCAGCATGGAAATACGAACAGGCGGTCAGCCTCGGCTCCACCCTGGTCACTGAGGTCAGACACTCAAGCCTAGAAGTCAGGAATCCTCCAGAGGAAGGGTCAAAAGGCCAACCCGTTTACTTATCCAGTATGGGTACTTGGCATAACCTGTGGCCAGCCCCACCTCAGTGGCTGTTTTGGACCCCATGAGCATACCATCAAGCCCAGGGCCCACAACCATCAGGACAACCCTTTATAGTCTCAAGTAGCAGATTATCCTATAGTGTGGATCCTAGCTCCTCCAAAGGCAGGAGTCAGCAGAGAATGCCTGTCTTGCCACTCTGAGCTTGGAGACAGAGCCCTCAGAATATAGACCCACTGGTTCAGCTACACCCATAGGAGAAGAGGTTGAAATAGTGGAACAGGGAGGTCTGGGAGCTTAGGAAGCCCAGGAACCTGAAGGCGAACTCAAAACTTCATCATTGTCATCCCCAGATAAAGCTGTAATGGAGCCCACTCCAGCAGTGCCCCCAATGGATGACCAGGCATACCAGGCCTTGCTTAAGAGAGTGGCACAGAGCCTGAACCTCCAGGTTGAGGAAGTCAGGGATGACTCAGACCTGGCGACAGATATCCTGGGTCTGGAGGGCCCCTCCAGAGTAGTCTTGCCTTTAATTAAGACCATACAGGCTGATATGAAAACTCTGTGGCAGTCCCCTTCATCCATACCATCTACAGAAAAGGTAGTAGATTGGAGATACTTCACCCCCTTGAAGGATTATGATTACCTCTTCACCCACCCACAACTGAGCTCACTAGTGGTCTCTGTGACAAATGACAAGGACCATCAGGGTCACCAAAGTCCAGCACCAAAGATCCCAAAAGGACAGATGTATTCGGAAGGAAGGTCAATACTACAGGTGGCCTACAACTTAGGATCGCTAATCGGCAAGCAGTCCTCAGTAGATATAACTTCAGTTCTTGGGATGCAATGTCACAATTCATGGACCGCATTCAGGCAGACTCCGAGGAAGAATTTGGGTCCCTAGTTAGTGAACAGAAGACCGTGGCAAAAACATTGCTGCAGGCAGCCCTGGACATGGCAGACTCAGGAGCAAGGGTGATGGCCTCAGGACTCACCATGAGGAGGTGCTCATGGTTTGAAGCATCAGGACTACCCCCAGAAGTCCAAACAACCCTACAGGACCTCCATTTGAAGGGAAAGGCCTCTTCCCCTACCAAACAGATCCAGTTACACAGTCTAAAAGACTCAAGAGCCACGAAGGAGTCACTAGGCATGCACACCCTGGCAACACAAAGAAAGCATTTTAAACCCCTACCTAACTGAAGGTTTTACCCTCCTAGGCAAGATTACCCCAAAGAAAAGGGTAGAAATTACAAATGTAGGATGCCCCAACCACCGAAACCAGGGAGAGCCCCAGGAAAATAACCGCAGGGACCTAAGCAGACCTTTTGAAGGTGCGCTAGAGGATGGCACCCCAGAGCAATTTCCAGATCCTCAACTACCCTTCAGGGACAGACTTTTCCATTTTTACCAAGCATGGGCCCATATCACATTGGACCGATGGGTCCTTCATATGGTCAAGATGGGTTACTCTATCCAATTCTCTACCCTCCTACATTATCATCCACCTTTCCTGCCCCTTTTCAGGGATCCTTTTCTGAACAGCTCCTCAAGGTGGAAGTCCAAGAGATGTTAAGATCTGGAGTGGTGGAGGAGGTCCTCCAGGAATATTGAAGCAAGTTTTTACTCAAGATATTTTCTAATCCTGAAGGCGAAGGGGCACCTCAGACCAATTCTAGATCTGGGAGTCCTCAAGAAATTTGTAAAGTAGTTGAAGTTTTGCATGATTTCCCTAGCCACAATCATCCCATCCAGGGGACTGGTATGCCGCCCTCAGCCTCAGGGAGGTGTATTTCCATATATCAGTTTTCCCACCACACAGAAGTTTCCTCCATTTCACATGAGGATCAGAACACTTCTAGTGAGGGCTGGAACTAAGGAGTTGCAGTGCCCAGGGCAAGCAGCCCCTGATGCACCCTCCCTTGATCCAGCCCTGTGTGGTCCAGGGCCTGATCTCACCCCAGCCACCACCAGCAGCCCACGGGGAACTGGAGGCCTCCCCAGCAGCTGATGGGAGGCCCTTGGGGACAGATCCAGCTCTCCACAGCCTGCTGGCGGTGGCTGGAGCTCTCTGCTGCCTCTTGGGGGTGGCTGGGAACACATCTGGCTTCCCGTGGCCTGTTAGCAGTGGCTGGGGCTCCCTTACCTGTCAACGGTGCTAACACAGTCCCTGGGCCAGAGCTGCACTGGCCACTTGGCCACAGGCTTCTCCCTGGCCCCCCTCCCTCTGAGCATGCATCTAAGCATGCTCAGGGGCAGGGATGGAGATTTTAAACTCCCACAGCCAAACCCCAGCCTGGCTCCTGGAGAGGAATGTACCTCTGGGGCCAGGTTGGGGCTGTGGCTGCAGGCCGTGCAGCACCATTTAAAATTTAGCACCTGGGGCTTTACCCTTGTTGCCCTGCCCTAGTTATGTCCCTGCTTCCAGTTTACTTTGCTGTCTTTCAGTTTTTCAACAGCCCCAAAAGTGGTCATAGTAGCAGCTTTCCTCAGAAAGCACAGCATATAAATATACCCATATCTGGATGATTGGCTTTTAAAAGGCCACTCGAAGAAGCAGGCAGAAACTCATCTGCATATCAAAAAGTGAACTTTTACCATATTGGGCCTCTGGTTGAACGAAACAAAATCAATAGTGATTCTTACTCAAAAAATAAAATTTATTGGAGCAGTTATTGATTCAACTCAGGCCAGGGCATCACTCCCGGGGTCATGCTTCAGGGCTATAAGGGACATCACAGGATCACTAAACACGTTCCCAACCACAATGGCAAGAAACTGCCTATCCCTACTATTGCACATGGCGTCCTGCGTTTATGTGATTCAATACACCAGACTCCGCCTCTGATCACTTCAGGTATGGTTCATTTCTGTATTCTGTCCCCACAGAGATGGCCTAGACAAACTAGTTTCACTCCCATCTCCAGTGATACAGTCCCTTCAATGGTGGCAGCAGTCACATCAAACAATGGCAGGGATCCCTTTCATGAAAACTCAACCCACTGTAACATTGGGGCAGATGGGGAGCCCCTCTGGGCAGATTACAAACTCAAGGCCTTTGGTCTCGGGAGGTACATGCACCGACCCAATGGCTACTGCTGGGGAAAAAGTCTCTGATGAACGTGCACACATACACCTAGATTGGAATGGGCATGAGCACACATCTCGAAGAACACCTGTTACAGGTAAGAAATCTTGTTGTCTGCTGTGTTCTGAGAGAGCCTTGCCTAAAGGCATGTCTAGGATCTCAACCATATGCTTACAACATGCTCATTGTTCTGTCTATCCATTGAGTCATTGACAATTGTGAAGCGCAGATTGAATCTTTTCTCTCTTTTTGTCGCTTACCAATATTAGCCCACACAATCAAGCCACAGCTGAAAGCGAATGTACACTCCCTAATTCAGACAGGAACAAAGGACCTGGATCTGCATCTACTAAAGAAAACAGGAGCGTTGACATTCACTTCAAAGGGAGTAGACTCAGGCCCAATACACAAGAAGTCTCCAATTCTCCTTTGCTGGTTCTGGTAGGGTTTCAAATGCACTGTGTGGAAACAATCAGTCAGGATAGCTCTTTGCTCATTTCTTAGTTTAAGTAAAACAGGCTGCCCTTCAGATGCTCTCATCTTGGCTTCACTGTAAGTAGTGTACTACTACTGTATTTGATCTGTTGTAGGTGCCCCTCTTTGGCAGGACAGACAGTTTTAACTGTATTCCAGTTGTGCATCTATCCTCACATGTAATCAGTTGCATTTTCCTAAAAGGTTTGCCATGGCAAAATATATGTTTACACTGAACCTTTTCATTCCAGGATCTCAACGTGATTTACACAAGTTAATTCCCACAATACCATGTGAGGTGGGTAGGTGATATTTTATAGATAAGTATATTAAGACATTGGACACAGCAAGTCACTGGCAGAGCAGGTAACAGAATCCAGGAATCCTTACTCTGAGTCCTCTGCTTTAAATACTAAACATTTCTCTCTAGCAAGCTCTTGCAGGCCAGTTTTCTTCATCTTCCCCTCTCTGTACAGTAGGCATTGCCATTTATTTTCTTGCACATGTCAACATGTGTAGTCACGTTAGGAACATCAGTGTCTCAATACTGCCACAGATAAGGGTCTTTCTATGGAACAGATGGCACTTGCATTATTATTAAACATTCCCATCTAAACCAAGTCTGTGGGCTTAACCCTTTGTCCTGGTAGGGGATAGCAGACCCATCTGTGAGTGGGCATAGTGCCAACTTTCCTAACACTTGATTGGAATGATCACACAAAAGCAACATCAACTCTGGGTGTTTAAAGACAAGATCCTTAGCCATCCGTTGGTATGTCTGTCCATCCTGAGTGTCTTTTCCATAAGCTTAGGTGCATGCCTCTTGTGATCAGAGCTGATTTAATGTTGCAAGACAAAAGGAAACTTGCATAGTCTGGTAAGAGTAGATTTTGTTTCTTGCAAATAAGTGTGTCAGTGAAAGGGAGAGGAGTATTTTAATGAATTATTCATTACTCCTCTTCCCTATGGAATTGGCTAAGCAATGGATATGCTTCCTGCTGAAAAAGTTGAAAAGAAAGCTGTTGTCAGAAGAATTGTGCAATATTTCTGCTGAACACAAGCCTTAGATTTGTCTGTAGGAGTTTCTTAAATCATAATGTTGGCTCTGCAGTTGTTGGGTGCCTTGAAGGAAATCTGCAATCAAATGAGTGATAAGGACACTACTGGAATCCCAGTGGTTTCATGCATTTTAATTATTTCATTGATATTAATATGAAAAATACATTTCCCTTTTCCTGAAGGTTAAAATATACACTTCAGAGATTTCCATTTTCTTCAAAGAAATGTAGACTTGCTCTGTGGAAGACCAGAGACTTTTCTTGAATATAATTGCCTGCATAAAGTTGCACAATGACCTCACACCGTCCTCACCCTCCTAGGAGGTAAGCTGAAGGCAACAGCAGCAATGCTGAGAGGCAAGGAAGTGTGTTACAGAATGAAGCCGCTTTTGAATTTCCAGAACAGAGACAGACTGCACAGACTCAACCTCTTGCACTGAACTGTCACAGAGATCTAATTATTATGGCTGAAGTGCATGACATGACATCTGGAGATTTGCCAGAGCTTCATAGTGACTTAGGCAGTCAGTGAACCATACCCTTCACCAGCTCATGACTCCTGCAAACGCTTACCCATCCATCAGCTACAACAGTGCCAGGAAAGATAAATTGATTTATCCACTAGTAATTTTAACAGCTGCTAACATAGGATGTCCTATGACAAAGTGGTAGTTCTGGTGCCCACTGAGCTTTGGATGCTTCCATAATCCATTTATAATGGGAACAGGAGTCGTCTTCAGGATTTTCCCGTTACGTTACCCTGAGGAAGTTATTAATTAGCAAATCATACATGCCTTGCTGTGATGCAGCAGTAGGTACTCTGCATGCATTTATTCATTTGGCAAAAGGAAGGGTGCAAGTGACAATGTGTGTCTCTCTACATTTCTGACATGGGAGTTCCCCACATAACATGTACGTTATACATTGGTTGGGAGGGATCCCTGTGGAGCCTCTCCTGCAGCTGAACCAGGATGAAGGCTGATCGACAGATTGATGGTTATTGAAGGTTGTGTTTAAAGAACTCCTGGCTCTATGTGAGCTAACTGGAGAACCAAGAGAGGAACTAAAGTAAGATGGCAGCAGCATCGTAACACAGGATGGCATGTTCTGAGGTTGCACCCTACTATCTTTCCCACCCCAGGTTTTGATAATGCTTGTTACATTTTGAAATGTCCTGAGGCAGATGGAGTCAAATCTTGAAGTCATTGGTTCGGTTTTTGCTCAAGCCTTACTCAAGTAAATCTTCTGCATTGCCCAATGGTAGTATTGTATGAAAAAGTATTTTCCTAATTTAGCCCAATTAATTATTAAAGAAGCTTCCTTCTTTTTGTCATGGAAACTGAATCTAAATGGACTTCAGTTTCTGAAAAAATTTTTTCACCTCAGATGAAATGTACATTGAGAATGAATGTATGTTCTGTTTGCCATGATGGGTTATTATAATGGGCTTTAAATTTTTTTAGGCAATGCCTTTATTCTGGATCTGGAATGAAGATCTACTGTTCTGTTCATGATTTTGATGAAGTCATCTACTTGAAAAGAAATTCTTCTTTAGTCAGTTGATTCAATACCTGTACTGTCATGACTTGTTCCTCCATTCATAAGCCAGAATATTTTTGCTGTGTCTAATGAATAGTTAAGAAATGAAACACAACAGCCCATGTGGTTGTGATTAATGGGAAGGAGAGAAGAGAAAGCGTTATCTAAACTCCACTGATTACATCAGAGTCTTTCCATTCACATAAGTGGGAATGAGATAAGGCTTAAGGACCTTATCAACCTAGGAATGTGAGATAAAAAGTCTTAAGTAGAGTGAGAAGAGGAATGCAGGAAGAGAGGGAGAGAGAGGGAGAAAAATAATGAAGAAAATCCAACCTAGTGCAAAAACTAAAATAACAAGTTAGCAAATAATGTCATGAAGGCTTTTTTTAGTCTTTTATATTCTGTGATTTTATGCAGAGATTTATACACAAATATAAAGCATCTCTGTGGAATGCTTTGCTTGCTTCCCAAGTTTTAAAGTTTGCACAGCAGGAATCCAGACTAACAGGATCACCTCACACCTGACCCATGTAGCAGCAAGCCAACAATTACAAATATTAGGAGTAAGATCTCGCTACAGTCTGAAAATGAGCCCAGAAAGAGAGAGAGACTAATCCCCAAATGCATGGGGAGAAAAGCTTTAAATGTGATTTTCTGTATGCTCACGCTCAGGCCTCCTTGAAGGGTTTTTTTTTTTTAATTATTATTTAACCAATAGACCTAATTTTAAATATTAAAATAATTTATATATCATCCCTCACACTTAACACTATGTAAAGATTAAAATGTTAAAATAGTTGAGAATACCATAAGCCTTTGAAATACAATCAACGACTAGACTAACGTGGCTATCCCTTTGGAAATATATTTTGCACTCCTTTATTGACTTTTATCATTCAGTACTTTGCAAACATTTTTTTAAAATAAGCTTCCCTTTATATTCATGTCCCCGTTTTACATATTGGATACTGAGGCTCACAGAAATTAAGGCCCTATAGAAAGCTGGTGGCAGAGTAAAGAATGAAGTTTGAGTTCTGACTTGCAGTCCTTTGCTGTAATGCCTAGATCAGTGTTCCTCGCTCAGTGGACATAGTGAAGGTATTTTGTGAGTGACTCTGTGACCTCTCCCTGTCAGGAGAAGGGGACAATAACCTGGGGAGCCGACATCTGCATCTGCAGCAGTGCTTCCAGGTGTGCATCAGCGTCCACTGCTGCCTTGCCCCTTTGCTGCAGCTGGTGCATTTTAAATCTTTCACTGCTGTTACCACTGGCATCAAAATAGTTTGAGCATAAATTTCATGGTAAGACTTTCTTTGATGAATCTTACTCCAAGAATAGGTAAACTTTGTTTGAATACATAGTCCCAAAATTCCAATTAAAACTTGAGTAATATTTTCATTTTAAATTATCTAAGTTTTAGAAATAATCATTTTATATTCATAAAACTGTAATTCCATTTCCTGAACTGTTTTCACAGGAATGAATAGTATAGTGATACTCAAAATTTATAGCCAGTATATATCTTTTTCAAGAAAGTTTTTATCAGGTGTTCTGTGTAAAGTAATCAATATTATTAGCTGTTCCCTGGTCCACTGAAGTCTGAGAAAGACTGGCCTAGACCACAGCTCCTGCACAATTTGCCTATGAGTTTCCTGCCAAACATTGCCCGCTTAAAGCAACATGCTGACACCCACACTAGTTAGGGAGAAAGTCACAATATTAGAAAGTAGCAACAAATACTCTACAGCAGTCTGGGGACTCCAGCTGAGTTTATGGCACCAGAAGTCACCTGAATCAGAGGTTGAAATGGAGCAATGATTATTTCATCTGCAGAACTTTTGGAGTTATTCAGTGACTTTGGCGAGAGTGTTGCCTGCATAACAATCTCAGGATTTGGCTATGGTAAGGTACAGCAAGAATGTAAGATGAGGTACACTTATTGGCTATCTCTAGACTGCATGGCTTTTTTGAATTTTTTTTTTTCAAAAAATGTTATTTCAAAATAAATTTGAAATAATTATTTCAAAAAACTTTTTCAAAAAATGTTATTTTGAGATAGGAGTCTGGGAGGACTCTCTGTCTTGAAATAAGGCACTTTTTTTTATTATTTTGAAAAAGAGTCCACATGGGACTCTCTTTTAAAAAAAAAAAAAAAAAAAAGAAGCCAGTGCAAAAGATAGGAAGGTTTTTTGGGGGGAAAAAAGACATTGCTGCATCCGGTGGTGGCTTTTTTCAAAAAAGCTATTTCAAAAAAGCCTTTTTTTGACACCTAATCAGGCTTAGCACTTTTGAAAAAGGGTTTCAATATATTACAATACTAAGGTGCTTTTTTGAAAAAAGCTATTTCGAAAAAAGTGCTATTTCGAAATAAGCCAGCTTCTGCTTTTTCGAAAAGGTGCTCCAGTATTTCAATATACCAGACCGCTTTTTTTCGAAAAAGCGAAACTGGCTATCCAGACGCGGAAAAGTTTTTTTGGGATAAGGCTCCTTATCCCAAAAAACTTTTGCAATGTGGATGTGCCCATTGGCTGAGAATGAGGCTCTTGATTTAACTACAGTGTGACTAAATGAAATGTTCTGGGAGAATGGACTATTGTCCATTTTAGAGAAGTGCTCTACACCACTGATTTTCAAACTTTTTTTTTCTCAGGCCCCAGCTGAAAAAAATCATTTATGCCCGCGACCTAACAATGACATCTTTGAGCAATGTATTACAGTCTTTTGGCAGAATCAGCAGGGTGTGCTATAACCCAGTACCTGTGGCTTTGCAACCCAGTACTGGGTCCTGACTTGTGGTTTGAAAATCACTGCTCTATGCACTGTCAAAAGACTATGCAAAAGGTGTTGATCCATGCTGCTTCCCCAGAAAAAATAATTCATAATGCCAGAAACATTTTCCAAACCATGTAAAAAGTATCTTATAAGCATTTCCCCCCATGAAATGACAATGGAATAATTTTTTTTATCACTTGATCAAACTTTCACAGATGTGCTCCTTCTCATTCCTAAATTCCATTGAAGCTGCTATCACTGTTTTCTTTTTAAAGTCAGTTGGATGCAGTGATGAGTATATTTCTACATAAAGGAAGGATAGGAAGGAACTTTCAACAAGGTGAGCTATTTCATCAATGTGCCTACAGCCCGTGTAGCTCCTAGAACACTTTAATAAAAGGTCATTTTAACCTGGAGTCCAATAAGATCCCTAAAAATATGTTGTTGTATATTCTTGATAACATTAAGCCCAGAAGGAATCAGATATCAAGGAGATAATGAAAACATAAAAGCTTGCAAGCTTGTCAATGGGAAAATACTTTCCACTGAGTATCAAGGAACACATTGCAAAAATTGCCAGATTGCTAAGATTACATTTGTTCTAGCCCCCTTTAAACTGAATTTATAAATCCAAAGTCTGATTAACTAAAATTATTATTACCTGACAGCAGCTTTCTTGGAGGTGAGACAGCTTTTGCTGGAAAAAAATTAAAGAAGAATTAAAAATTTAGATGGAGAGGTTTGGTTTTAATGAAAAAAGTGCAGCATTTTATAATTTTTTATATACATAAAATTTCTATGTAGTGAGCACAAAGATAGTCTAGAAGAGGATCTTTATAAATGGAGTGGTGTATTGGAAAGATGTGGGCTCAAAATAAAGCAAAAGAAAAACAGAATATATAGCATGTAACTTCAAAATTATCCTTGAAATTAGACTGGCAGACAATACCAGAAATGCAATTTGAAGTATCTGGGTTCCAGAATCTGAGGAAATGGAGGATGAAATTAGAACTAGGATAATAAATGCCTGGCCCAAACGGAGAGAGATAAATGATGCAGAATGTGACAGGAAGATACCAGTACATTTAAAAGGAAAAGTCATAAAAGGGTACTCGGTCAAGTTTTAATATATGGTGTTGAGTGCTGGGCAACAAAGAAGAAACAGGAGCAAATGATCTGTTCCACAGAAATGGAATATTGAGCTAGATGAGTGAAGCAAGCAAAGAAGACCACATGAGGAATGTGTATGCTAGATACATACTCAAAGTAACACCCATGAATGAAAAAATGAAAGAATGCAGGCATCAGTGGTTTGGTCATGTAAAGCACAGTCCTAACAACTATGCAGGTAAGAGAATTTAACAGATCAAGAATGAAGAAAAAAGACTGACAACAGGAGGACCCAAAAAGAAGTTGTGGGATGTTGTAAAGGAAGATGTGTTAGCATGTAGGATGATAGAGGTTATGCTACTGAACAGAACACTTTGAAAGGAGAGGACTCATCAAGTGGACCCCATTTGAAGAGATGAATGCAAGCAAAAAGATGTACATTAATGTGACATTCTCATTCAAAACTAGCCAACAAGCTGAAAGAAAGGAATGAGGAGCTAGCTTTTTACTTCATGTCCCTCAGGATTACACTGGACTTGGCATATCTCCACTGTCAGAAATAGCATTATTGCTGATTTCACACTCATGTAAATGAAGTTAGAATCAGGTTCTAAACATCTCAAAACATTGTATACCCTCTCCATGTAGCTCTATAAGGAGCTGATTTTGTGAGCTGTAAAGATGAGGTGTCCTACCAAGAAAACTGTAAAGCCTTTTTGTTTTCTTTCCAAGTGAATTTTCAGTACTCCCTGGATAATGTTGGACTGACAGCTTGGAGAATGAAATTCTCTTTGCATCCTCAGATTGGGTACAGCAACAGTTCAAGCTTTTGCACATTGCCACCAATGACTTCGAGGGACAGCGGGGGGTTGAGTCTAAGCATAACACATTAGATAAGATTCTCCCTCCACTGGAGCTTCACTGCAGAGTTAAATCAAATTATACCAGGAGTTTTATGCCTAACTTACATTCTACCCACAAACAAAACCCCTTCATTCCAGTGTTGGTGCTTTTAATTTGAATTAGCAAGCCCACAAGGGAGGATAGAGTTCAGCTCCAATATGGGAAACTCATTAGACACTAACACAATCACCCTCTCTTGTTAATCCAGTCACTCTGGGTAGCCTGAGTATTATTTCATAGTGTTGTTCCACTCACTCATGCTAAGCCAACATAAGAGGGGTTAACTTAAGTATGGGTAACGATTTAACTGCACGGAAGGTATTGGGTTTCCCCTGAAGCTCTTGTACTCAGTGCCTCCATAGTGGCAGACAGATGGTAATCCCTATCCCAGTTTGGGTTTGTGATGCTGTCTGGGTCTAGGAGACTGTTTTTATGATTTTTCATATTGATATTTCATAGTTATCCATATGTGATATATCATGTTTGGTATCAATAGAAAGGCTGTAATTTGATAGGAATGATTATATGATTTGTATGTAGGTATCATGCCTGTATTGGAGATTAGAAATCTCTTTGTTTTTATGTGTGTTCCAAGTGGTTTGAGCTAAAGCAATCCCAGACTGGGTGTGTGCAAAGTATTGTCATATTGATGGCCCATCAGGAGGGGACTCCCAGCTACAGTGGGCCCAAGAGGAAACCTGTTTGACCAGTTACCTAGACTGACCATGTGGCCCACCTCCATTTTGATCTGGCAAGGACTCTGAGATAAAAGGCCATCGCCCATTCTCCATTTTGTCTTTAGTCTCTAGTCTCTCTGGTCTATCTGCAACCAACACCTGCCTCTGGAACTATTCTTCTGGGACTGAACAAAGGACTGAGACCCACCCGGCTGCTGCTGCTGCTGGGTGCACACGAGAGGAGTAGGACTAATCTGCAAACTACAGGATCTTCAAGGATTTTTCTATGGACTCTAAATCATTTATATGTATGTGACTCACTTTGACCCTTTAACATCTGTCATATGTAGCATGTTTTCTTTTTATGTTAAACCTTTAGTTACAGTTACTAAAGGATTGGCTGGCAGCGTGGTATTTTGGGTAAGATCTAAGCCTATATTGTTCTGGGTGATATGGCTGGCCCCTTGGTGTCAGGAGAACCTATTTCTTAAAGAGACCCAGTGGCTAGAGGGGACCATAGGATCTAATGTGCAGAAAGGGGGCTGTTTCTATTTTATTATGCTTGGTGATGACCAGAGTGGTTAGTCAGAAGCATGTTTTGTTACTGACTGGGAGACTGGTTTAAGTACCACCCGTCAGTAGTTTAGGGGTTTGGCCCCTGGTTTTGCAGCTTGCCCTGATTTTGGCACATTCAGAAGGTTATCCCAGGAGGCCCAGGTCACAGGGTTTATCTGGGAACAGGTTTATTTATTATAATACAATGCTTGCTTTATCACAGGGCTAGCCATGGGGTGGATGGAGCTAGTAAAAAAGTATGGATGAAGAGGGGCCCTCTATGTGATAGGCCGGTGTTCTGCTGCACTTGCCTCTATATCACATACTTTCTGTTTTATTTTACCTGGTGAAAAGAAAGAGAGTTGTTACTTAGGAGTTCACCATGGGAATCTATAATCACCTATTTGTGTTAGACAGTAGTCAGTTTGGAGTTTCCAGAAATTTAAAACCTTGAGTATTAAATGAAGTAAAGAAATGAAACCCAAATTCTAAATTTTAAAGTATTTCAGATTCATTTGATTACTATGTCAGTATATTCAGAATCGCTCTAATGTTTGGAAGAAATATTTTTAGAAGTAGGAAGAATATTCAGTCACTTCCTTTCTTGTGTGTAGCCCCTGAAATCCATGGACCAAACCCAAGTTTGTCCCTAAGCTTTTGCCTGGTCCTTTCTCATGCTGTACTTTGACTGGCTTTTCTAGGAGTTTTGCCTGTATAAGGAAACCAGGAGTCAGCCCATTTGGACTAATGCAGGTATGGAGGGTTTGGCCTTTGAAGCAACTATAACAATAACTTTTGACAGCATACCAGACCATCTTCTGGCTTTCCTCCATTGCTCATATCTTCAGGGCCCTAATGCTACAAAGAGTTATGTGTGTATTTTATACATGCATAGCCCCACTGAAATCAATGGGACTACTCACAGTATGCTTATGCCTCACTCTGCAGCTGGAGGGCCTAAGATAGTTCAAAACAAAATGCTCTGGATCTTGGGGTATGTCTACACAATACTTTTCTTTTGAAATAACACTCGTTATTTTGAAAAAAAAGAAATTTAGTCTACACGACGTTTTCTTATTTCGAAAGGACGGATCCCGTCCTTTCAAAATAAGAATCGTTGTTTCGAAAAAGTTAAACCCCGATGTTTTCAAAATGGCCGTTATTTCGAAATGGATATTTTGAAATAACGCCGATTTAGACCTGTTGTTTCGAAACAACAGGTCCAAACGGCTTTATTTCAAAATAACCATTTAGAAATAACAGACGTTTGGATTGCAGGCTTTCCCTTAATTTGAATTAACATTTTGTTAATTCGAATTAACTTATTTCAAAATAAGGATTTTATTTCAAAATGGGTTATTTCGAAAGGGGTTCTTTCGAAATAGAAGTTACTGTGTAGACATAGCCTTTATTTTTAAAATAGTTCTTCAATTAATGTAAGAAATGACTAAAAAATCTGCTGCTGCTGCTTCTTTGTAGTGTACACAATGGGTATGTCTACACTTACTCTTTAAATCAAAATAATTATGGTTATTTCCATTTAAACTACTGCACGTCCCCACAAGCTTTCCTCATTTTGACATGAGGAACTTCCTCATTTTGAAATAAGGAATGGTCATTTCAATATAATAAAACCTGCTTTTATATTGAAATGATGGTTAAATCAAAACCATTATATCAAAATAACATGGTGTAGATGCACTATTTCAATTTAACTGTTATTTTGATTTAACACTTTTTGCCCTTTTCCTTTCCAGGGTGCTTTCCTCTTTCTATATATTGGGTGGGGGCATGGCCCTTCTTGGGGGCCATCTTGCCACACCTCCGATGGAGCCCCTCCTAAATCGAACTAACAAGTCCTGTCCATGGACACGCTAGTTCGATTTGAGTTTCTAGTGGGAACATGTTAAATCGATTTAACTTAAATTGATTTAATGATTATTATTACTTTGATTCAATTAGATTGATTTTAAGTTAAATCAATTTAACAATCTAAGTGTAGACATAGCCAACGTGTCTGTGTGTGTGAACATATCAATCAAATCATAGGGCTGGAAGGGACCTCATGAGATCATCAAGTCCAACCCCCTGGGAATTGAACCCAGGACCTTCTGCATGTTAAGCAGAGGTGCTAGCCACTGGTGGCACATGACCAGGATTCATCACTGAATTTGGTCCATTGTTTGGATCATTGGTTTCCCCATCTCTGGCCACTTACTGACTGGGAGTGTGATGCATATGTGAACACTAATCTGTGCCCCCCACCTGATGCTGTGATGGGCACAGTTATATGGATTTTTCCCTCCAGGGGAACTCCTTGAGATATTGATTTATTCAATATCCTCATACTGAAAAGTTCAGTTTCAGAAATATACCAAACAATGGGTAATTTTAAAATCCAGGTTTCAGTCCTTGAATCTAGCTTTCAGTTCCAGGACTAGACAAACTGCAAAACCCAAACTTAAATTCAGCCCTAAGCTGTTAATTTTTCCTAGTTTACAGTCACACGTTTTTCAGCTCTGCTTGACATCTGGCCCAAACATACTCAGAATTCAGCCCAATTTCATTTGAAACTGCTTGGTGAATTTTGCTTGATGACAGGTTTCATTACACTGGCTTTCATTAGAGTATCAAAAGTGATTCATTGCCATGCAATAGTTATTTATACATTCCCTGATTGCTCGGTATCATTCAGAGCTTAGAAACTTCAGAACCAATTTTAGTCAGTCCCATCCATCCTACCATACAACCAATGATGCAACATGTTTGGTGGGATTTTTGCAGGTTAACTTGCATTATTAATACCCTGTGTATGTGACAGGTGTGCTTGGGGAGCTGTTAATTGATTGACTAAAGCTGACTCACACAGGGAGCTATGCTGCTGTTTGTGCTGAAACAAATGACTCGGTCTGGATTGTGATTTAAGTAAAGAAAAACTTGTTTACTTATGGCCCTTTCCTGCATTCTAAATGCCCCCAATATTCCTGTGGAGGTTATGAGGTGTCTGGAGTGCTTAAGGAATGAAGGGTCAGTCCTTCACTATCCTTTATCTTCAATGACAGAAGATGGATTGAACCTTGTTTCATGCTAAAAACTGGTTACAAAGGGCTCAGTGTGTCAAGGTCAAAGGTAAACATCAAGCTGGGATTTCTTTTTCAAGAAGTTCATAGAGCAGCAAACAAGTTTCATGGAGCATTATTTAAACAGTTAGTTACCTCTTTAGCAAATTAATTTATCAGGATTCCTCTTGAATGCCATTGTTTCCGGTGAAAATATGAAACTGTACTTCTTTCAAGTTCAAGAAGCTTTCCAAACTTCTTTAAATAAAGAGGTTAAACTTCAACAGGTTACCACACACTATTTTTCTTCAGCACCACATCTGATGGCAGGACTCTCAATTATTTGGAAGTCCCAAAGGGTGATTTGAGGCAGCTACACAAGGAGTGCTCCATATTTGGTGAATAGATTACTGCAAACTGCATGCTATTTTCAAAAATGTCATTGTTCTCACATGTCATTGCATGTTTTTAGGCTCCACTGATTGTGTAAAGATAGGATACAACTATATGTTTGGAGCACTAGATAGATACACAGATTTAATGCTTAACATATGAAGCTGTATCCTTATCAAAACTATGTACGTACTAATATAAAACTATTGTTACTAAGGTGAATCAAATAAAACCCTCTTCTTTAGGATGTTTAAAATCAAATTTCAAGTCAAATATGTGTATAATATCCTCTTAAATATCTTAGGATGTTCTTTAATCAAAAAGATTAATGCAGGAAGAAAAAAATTCTTAATTTATAATCTAGTCTTTCTTTTCTCCAGTGTCGTATGGATCTTCTTGCCCTGATAATATTACTTCCATAAAAGTCCTTTCATGTGGAATTACATGGCATTTTAATGGGTTATCAAGTGTACAATATGGCTGTCACGTTCTTCTGTGTGCACCAGACACAGGGCAATACTGTGATTAAAGGAAAGAGGCTTCACATAGGAATTCACCCAGTTTAAGATTACCATACAAAGAACTGCCACGTTTTTTCACCCTGGCTTTTAAAAAACTCTTTTTACTGCATTTACTGAGCACACAGAATGCATTTTTTTTTTTTTTGTTCTCCAATTAAGAGATTGTAACAATATGATGGTATATTTCTTTTTTATAATAAGGGAAGAAATGGTTTGTGAATTTTTTTTAAGAAAGACACTTTTGCCTACTGGTAAAATGCTAGTTATGATCACAAATCTAAACTGAATGCTCTAGATCAGTCAGGGCTTGTCTACAAATGCAGTTGTTCCAAAATAACTATTCAGATTAACTCCAGGTGTTGAATAAAAGTGTCCACACAGGGAGTCAATTTGGAATAGTTATTCTGCTTTAAATTCATGCCCTTTCTTATTCCAGGGTAACTTTCATGTGTTGGTAAACCCTTATTGTACTCACAAGCCCAGCTGAGTTCAAACAATGGTCACAAGAAGCCACTGAGAAAGCTATTGTAGCTGTAAACTGACACAGGACATTTTTAGTTGATTGATGTGAATTTCTGCCAAGTCTAATCCTCTACAAACCTAATAACTGGGAAACCCAATACAGTTGGGCATGTAAGAATATAATACAACAACTAGCTGCACACAAATCAGTGGCTGCACTAGTAGTCTATATAGTGGGAGGCTTCCCATTAGCAGGAAAAGGCATAAATTTACCCAGTGGTGCTGGAATAGTGATCAAGAACTGTGTTTCAGATGCTTAGAACACATGGGTTAGGCTCGAATCTGTCATGTATGTCATGGATTCCATGATTTTATGTCTTGAAAATTCCAGTAACTCAGCCCCCAGTGCTCAGTTTTTATTTCAATCAATCTGTGATTTATTATTTTTTGCGTAAGTGAAGTTCATGACTTTTAATAAAAATAACCATGCTAGAATCAGAACATTATACACAGGTAGCAGTGCTGGGAGAGGGTACAGTGGGAAAGGTGGTATTTGTAATTTGTTTTACAACAGCAACAAACCACCTCTTTGAGGTTTATGTTTCATACAATGATTATAAAAAGTGCTTGAGTCTTTAGTTGTCTGAAGCAGTTACTGGAAGAAGAACAATGACAGTTTTGTATAGAAAAGAGAAATTACTCTGTTCCATTTTGTAAATGTGGTTCAGCTCATGTTGTGTCCCCTGCAGGATGAAAAGCACTGTTAGCTGGGAAAACTATTGGTTGAGTTACAAATAATTCTGGTGAGTGTCGGTTATGGTTTGACTTGTGACATGGTCCTAAATGTATCTGAGATGGCATATGACCATCTCCAACTGATGGTGCAACTTTTTCCAAAGAGACTGTATTAGAATCTGAAATCATTTCAAGAGTGCAATACAGAAATGAGAAATTTTCCTTCTTTATTTGATAGGATTTTTCACCCAGGTCCTACTCTATATTCTCATATACCATTTATCTCCATAATAGGTGATGCAGTCTTCGCTCTCTTTCTTTTACTGCATCACTTGCATTTCCCTGCTAGGACTTGGTTTTCAGTTACTGAAAAGGTGTAATTGACTGTCCTTGACCTCTTTATCATCTTATCTAGGGCTGAGACTGTAATGCTGCCATTTGAATTCAGCTCCCTGTTTCCTTTTAACCTTTTATTGTTGCTGTATTTCCTCCATTACTTTAATATTTCTTATTTCCATTCTATTCATGGTTTTATCATACCACAACACTCCCAGTAACGTCATCCTTTCATAACCAGTTGTATTAATTTTACCAAATTCTCCTCAGAATCTTCAACTGATATTTAGCACCCTGTAGCTTCTTCTCTGGAACAGAAACCAGTTTATAATCTTGCCTCTGTCATCCTCCTTGTGTTCATGGGGAAGAAAGAATATTGTGTATTTCTTGGTATCAATTTTATGAAACTAGCCAACTACTCTTACTGGGAGAGCCGACGTTCCGAACCAAAGTCTCTGTATCTAAAGCCTAGTGTGCTCTGCTGCTATTTCATATTGGCCTTTTTTTTGTTTTTTTGGACTGAGGGATTTCACATTGTTCTTTCTGTGTTGAATGATTTCTCCTCATATTGGGTAGTATACTAGGTACTGAGGTGGAATCTAGATATCATTCAGTGGTTAAAGTACAATTTGGCGGGCCCTAAGAACCTCCTAAATTTCCAGGCCCCCCTCATGCAGGTCCAAGCCCCCTCCATGCAGGTCCAGGCCCCCTTCACCCACCCCAGCCACTGCCTCACAAATGGCTGTCCCTTATCCCAGCTACTGCTCCCCAAATGCCTACCAACCATCTGAGCTAGTGCTCCTACCACCCCAGTTACTGCCCCTGACCCACATCTTGCCACTGGTCCTCCAAACCTTTCCGCAACCCCCTGTCTCATTGCTGATCCCCTGACCCTTCCCCAACTCCCCGCTGCACCATCTTCCCTCGCTGCCATGAGCTGATGCCCTCCCCACGATCTTTCCCCACCAGGCCAGCTTGCTTGTCCTTCAGAGGCTCTGAGCATGCTCAGTCAGAGCAGGCTCAGGGCAAGAGATTTAAAATCTCCCAGTCCAAGGCAGCTCCCTGCCCTGCTGAAATGTGCTAGAACAGTGTTCCAGGATCTACTATTTTTAGGGGTTCAGCATTCAGCAGGCCCCTAAAAATAAAAATGGAGCCAGAATGCTGCATTCTGGTGCCCACTATTTTTAAATGGTGGGCCCTGGAATGCAGCATTTTGGCTCCATTTTCTATTTTTAGGGGACCCAGAACACTGAGCCCCTAAAAATAGTGGGCCCTAAAATGTCATTCGGGCATGTTCCAGCTTACTTTAATCACTCATCTCATTCTATTCATTACTTGCGTTCTTTGTGTGGGGGTGAAAATGTGACTGATTCTGAAGCTTTTTAATACCTCCCCACATGGACTGGGCTGGCTACAGGCAATTCACTTGCAGTAGCAGTAGAAACTTTCCCACCTCTCTCTGCTTATTTGCCTCTGCCTTGATCTGGAGCAATTGTTCCAGAACTTAAAGGAACATCAGTCTTGTTAGCCTCCTGTCTGAGACTCCCAGAAAGGGAACTAAGTGGGGATCCCTGAACAGTGGTGATTGGACTGCAAACAGAACTTATTTCACAGAAGCCACCAACCATTCATCAGAGGGTGTGTTAGTAGCAGTCACTGCCCTGGATTTTAACAGATGGACCTAGAAGTGAAAGGGCCCATACTCCATTACCAATCCCTTGGGCCATCCAGCCACCACATACGGGCTTCAAACTCTCATAACTCCATATCATGCTTTTTTAAAGCATACGTTTTCATGGATTACAACCCACTTCCTCTCATGCATCTGAGGAAGTGGGTTGTAATTCACAAAAGCTTATGCTTTAATAAATTTGTTAGTCTTTATGAGTGCCACAAGGACTCCTTATTTGTTTTGCTGAAATAGATTAACATAGCTACCCCTCTCTCTAACAGGGCCAGACTATGGGACTATAGGGGCTGAAGTCTTGGTCCCTGGCCGAAAGCGGAGCTTCAGGCTCCAGCCCCTAAAACCCCTATAATAATACAGTATACCCCATCCCACTCAGTCCTGGCAGGCCAGGAGTGCTGAGAGCATGCCTGCCCTGCTGGTGCTGTGGGAAGGGGGTGGAGTGGGACCCTGGAGCTAGATGCCAGGCTTTACACTCCACTCCTCTCCTGGGCCTGCTGATTTGCTCCCAGGGGTGGGGTGGGGGCAGGCCAGGTCCTGCTCACTTCACACGGGGGTGGGGCTGGACCGCACAGCCTCCACTCTGAGCCAGTGCAGCTCTCAAGGACCTGTGGCCCTGGGGGGGGCTGCATTGAGGGCTGCCACACCATGCGCTAGCCAGCACCCCCCCCCCCCCCAGGCTGACTGGCCACAGTGGGGCTGGGATGGGAGTGCCCTCTGGCCCCACCCTCACACTCACCCCAGCAATAGGAGGAGGGTCAGGGGCCTGACCCCTGAGGGGGAGTACAGGCATGGAGGCACTGTGGGGGAGCAGCCCAGGGCCTCCTGCTCTAGTTTATCTAGCCCTACTCTCTAAATATTATGGTTTGACGTGAGACCTGGCCACAGACTGGAGCCATTGCATCATTATAAACTGCAGATTAATGGCTCTCTATTAAGGACTGCAGTGATGCTTCAGATTGTAACAGAGCCAGAGAAACTCTCAAGTGATCCCACAGATTAACAACTCCAAGTCCTGTATTACTAGTATGGATCTATGCGTAGCATGGATCCTCTGGGTCAGCTGCTGTAGGAAAGTGAAGATTCATGAGACAGTCCTGTAATGTATTCTGTTGTGTGAAGTATTGCTAATGGCTATAACACACTAGCCCAATTTAAAAGGAGGTGAGAGACATTTACCTCAAAAAACAGCATGGAAACCCAATGCTAAGACAGTGCTGCATTAATACACTCTTGATGACACTGAGGTTCAACTGTGCACCTTCAGCTTCTCTATTTTATGTTCTAGTTCAGGGGTGGGCAACATTTTTTGGCCTGAGGGCCAAATGACATCTACAGCCACTCAAGAGTGCCATAGGTGGGGGCTTGGAGGGGGCATAGTCAGCACCCTCTCCCCAGAAAAAGTGGTGGAGCGGGGCTCCACTCCCCCTTCCCTCCTAGCCACTGGAGCTAGGAGGAGGAAGTGGTAGCTGAACCCTGGCTCCAGCGGAAGCTGCTGCTGCTGCCTTTTCTCTCTCCCTCCACCGTCCAGTAGCAGCTTGCGCTGGAGCCAGAGCACAGCTGCTGCTGCTGCTCCCTCCTAGCTCCAGCTAAAACTGAGAGGGAGAAGGAGTGGCAACAGTGCTCTGGCCCCGGAGTCAGCTGCCGCTGCTGCTCTCCTTTCCCCTCCCAGGTCCAGCAGTGGCTTGGACTGGTGCTGAGCAGCTGCTAGACTGGGAGCGGAAGGCAAGGAAGAGCAGCAGTTCACTCCACACCCCTTTCCTCTTAGCTTCAGTGGTGGCCACACTGGGATCAGAGTGCTGCCACTTCTTCATCTCTCTCCCAGCTCCAGCAGCTGAGAGAAGGGTGGAACAGCGGTAGCGCTCTGGAGCCAGTGCGAGCTGCCACTCTCCTTCTTCCCAGGTCCAGCAGTGGCTTGGGACCAGTGTGAGTCACTTCTGGATCTGGGAGGGGGAGGGAGAGAGGTGGTAGCCGCTCATGTCAGCCCATAGTGCTTTCGCTGATCCATCTTTCTCCTATCTTCAGCTAGAACTGGAAGGTGGATGAAGTGGCAGCAGCACTCTGGCCAAGGTGCAAGGCCCTGCTGGAGCTGGGGGTGGGGGTGGAGAGGATCAGCAGCTGGTGGGCCAGAATGCAGATGCTCACAGGCCAAATTTGGCCCACAGGCCATAGATTGTCCACCTCTGTTTTAGTGCCTAAAGGGAGGGAGGGTATGATGGCCCCTGGGAGATGCCATGAAACAATTATTCCATATGCCACATGGACAAACTAACTCCACCAGCTCTGTAGCATCTCAGTGTTGGCCCCAGGAAAAGGGGGCATTCCACGGAGACCCAGCTTGAAGTGGTAGCAGTCGACCATACAGGCCCCTGTTGTAGAAGGTGTTTTAGAAGAGTTAGGTAATGTTGAGCATTTGTAGTAATGAATGCTGGGGTAGGTTAATCAAAACTCATGCTTCAAGGTCTAAATTCTTCTCAACAGGGATTAGGAAGAAATCCTCCCCTTCCCTACTTTCCCCCCAGTTCCCATAAAACACACAGCATTGCACAACTGGCTAGATCACTAGAGCCCTGCAAATAGCTGGATATCCATGGATATCTGCATTATATCTGCATCCACAGATACAACACAGACATCCATAGACCATTTCTTGCGGATGCAGATCGGATACAGGTCTACATATTTTTTATCTTCACAGAACTAGAGCCCTGCAAATATGCAGATATCCGCAGATATCCACATCCACAGATACAACACGGACATCTGCAGACCATTTCTTGCAGATGCAGATCAGATACAGATCCACATATTTGTATCCATGCAGGGCTCCACAGATCACTACAGGGTGGTTTTTCCTCCTCAAGCATTGTTACTGAGCACTGTCCAGAGCCAATCAGTGAGTTAGTGTGCCTTCACACCAGAATGGAACTCCTCACTGTAAAGAAGGAATATAAGGGATCAGAGGCATTGCTGTCGCTTGGCACCCCGGGGCATGTGCCCCAAACCCCAGCACTGGTGCCCCGGATCTCTGGCCCAATCAGGCCGGAGATCCGGGTCCCAGCTGCCAGTAGCTGTGGCAGCCCCAGCCCCACCCAGGGATCCAGGGCCCAGCTGCCCGCAGCTGCTTCCAGCCCCGTCCCTGGCAAGGGATCCAGGGCCCGGCCTCCTGTGGCCGCGGTAGCCCCGTCCCTGGTCAGCAATCTGGGGCCCGGCTGCCCGCGGCCACGGCAGACAATCTGGGGCCCGGCAGCGTGCACTGGCAGCAGCCCCATCTCTGGCTGGGGATGCGGGGCCTAGCTGCCCATGGCGGCGCCCACCCCTGTCCCTAGCCAGGGGCAGGGCCTGTGGGACAGGGGCAGGGCCTGGGCCCTGGGTCCCTCCCCCAGCCAGCGACACCCCTGTAAGGCATGCATGACTTGCATCTATGGAGCTGCTGCTGGAGGGAATGAAGACCTGATGGTATTTTATTTCTCTTTTGTCTCACAGCCAAACACAGAAAGTGAGCCTTTCTTGGAGTTGCAGAGCTCATGCAGGGCACTGGGTTCCTAATAGAGCAGCAATATGTTCTCCTTAAGGTTGTATCTGTCACTACTGTAGGCAGGATAGCAGAACGGATGGATGAATGGCCTAATGTGATATGGAAAAATTCCACCTTCCTCACATAACAGGGCACTACATCCTGTGTCAGTCATAGGACAGTGCTTTGCTGCAATGAAAAATGATTCAATCAAATATGCATATTGTCCATCTACAGAAATAGTCATTCCGTACCTGCCAGTTGCAGAGATTCTTGCACTTCCCTCTGAAGCATCTGTGAGACAAGTGATTGGATTACATGGACCAGTGTTCTGATCCAATCTGACAATCCTTTGTAAGCATAGAACTCATGTTTATGTGCAACATAAAGCTCTAAATAGTCTGGCTCCAATGGTTAAAGTCCATTTTATTATCTCTTTTCAATGACCTGATGTGTTAATCTAGATTAGGGGTCTCAAACACACAGCCCGCGGGCCACATGTGGCCCCTAAAGCTATTGCCTGCGGCCCGCAATGATGCTATCATTACCTATATTTGTAATATTGTTGTATGACAAGGTTTCAGTGGTGCAGCCCTCGGACTAATATACTAGTCCTCATACAACCCTATACTAGTCCTCATGCGACCCTTGTGGTGATTGCTATTTGAGACCCCTGATCTAGATCCAAAACTAAGTGGCAATGGGCAAGTAGGAAAAATACGAAGATGATTGTCTGAGCTGTCTATGTTCTCACTGTTACTTAGAATTCCCTTAAAACAGTGGTTTTCAAACTTTTTTTCTTGGGACCCAGTTGAAAAAAATAATTTATGCCCATGACCCAAAATTACATTTTTGAGCAAGACATGCCAGTCTTTCAGTGGGAGCAGCAGGCTGTGCTGCAACCCAGTACCTGAGGATCTGCAACCCAGTACTGGGTCCCCCAACCCTAAGTTTGAAAACCACCACCTTAGAACGTCTTGTATTATACTCAGGGGGTGGGGAGAGAGGAACACTGTGTCAGCTAAGCTCAAGACCTGGTTACTCACTCAGGCTTATGCTACAGGACTAAGGGTATGTCTATACTGACAGCAGCAAATTCACTGCCGTCAGTTCAGGATTCTGGGAGCAAATCGCAGCAAGTGTGAACTTGCCATGCTGCTCCTGGAAGCCAACCCGAAAAGTCCTGAGCTGACTGGAAGTTATTTGTGGTTGGCTTTCCCCTAATGTGTAAGGGTGGTTAAGAAAGTAACAGTGGCTAAGAAAATTTTATGTTCTTTGCATAAACAGTGGTTGACTGCCACTGAAAAAGCCCTAGGAGTAGACTAGTACTAAAAATATCAGTGCAGACATTTCTGTTCAGGCTGAAGCCTGAATCTCCTCTAGTCAGTGGATTTCTGGGGTGTATTAAAAACCAGAAAACCTCAACTATTTTGTTATATATAGAGCCCTGCACAGATACAAATAAGTGGATCCGTATCCAACCTGCATCCGCAAGAAATGGCCAGTGGATATCTGTGTTGTATCCGCGGATGCAGATATAATGCAGATATCCGCGGATATCCACAGATTTGCAGGGCTCTATCTCTCTGCAGATAAAAATATGTGGATCCATATCTGATCTGCATCTGCAAGAAATGGTCCATGGATATCCGTGTTGTATCTGGAGATGCAGATATCTGTGGATATCCATGGATTTGCAGGGCTCTAGTTATGTAATTGTCCACTGGTTGTCTTAACAGGAGAAGCTAGAATACAATTCATCTTGTTTAATAAAAAATATTTTATTCTCTACTAATAACCCAAATGCTTTTCAGCTTTGTAAACAGGAGTGTTTTAGAGACACTTTTCTAGTACTGTTTGTTTTATAAGGGTAAATACTGAGTCCAAGGCATCTCCCCTGATTTTATCTGATAGCTTGAATTTCCGCTTCAAGATTTTTCACTAATTATTTAAAGTTCTCCAGGAGAACAGTGGCCTTCAGATCAAAGCAGTTATTTTTAATTGGACAAATGATCAATTGGCTGTGTAAGGTTAAGAGAATGTATAGAGTGCCCTGGTAATATAGCTGGACATACATGAAATTAAAAAGCTTGAGTCACTACTTATTAGCTTTAGAAGTTCATTCTTTTCCCAGGGAGAAAGTAATTTATGGCCTAAATTACTATGTAACTGGTCTGAACACTAAATCCAAGTAACAAGGATGCAGCCAGAGATTCCTATTACAGAGTTTACTATCCATCATAATTGGCAGATGGGGTGTGTTGAAACTACATTAATCACACCCTGGCAGAAAGCAAATTAGAACCTCTGTGTTCTACAGACACCATTTTACAGAGTGAGTTAAATACAAAGCATATGTTAGGCATCCGTGATTTCAAAAGTGAGTGTTTCCCTTGATGTGAATATTACTTAATGTTCCACCTTTGACTGAAACTAAGGCACACCCTGCCAAGTGGTTCTCAACATTTAATTAAATTTACTCAATCTGAGCTCATTAATATCATGTCTTTCTCATAGTCACTCTTGAAACAGCACTGGCAGAATGTAGTAGTCCAATAATGAGAAACCCCATAGCAGGTGCTTCTGTACTGTTTCCATTACAGATTGAAGTTGAATTACCTCAAGAAACAAGGTGGGTGAGGTAATATCTTTTATTGGGCCAATTTCTATTGGTGAGAGAGACAAACTCTCAAGCTACAATGAGTTCTGGTATTGACAGGGCTCTCCTACAGTGTTGAATTATGTGGTCATTTTTGGCTTCCTCCATAATTCCTGCTCCCTTTCTTGCACCAAACACATTTACAAACCTGTGACAGACATTGAGAGGAGATAATGGCACAAAGCTAACAGTTTTGCAGTTTGACCAGTAGACCTGGCTAAAGTTGGAATGCCAGACTAAAGGTAAGTCTGATGGCAGCAGAATTGCTGCTGCCAGCCCAATCTTCCAGATGCAATTCAGAGGTCAGTGTAAACCTGCTGAATTGCTCCAGAAATTGCCATAGCAACTCCAGCCTCAAAACTGGAGTTGCTGTAAGCCTACTGCAAGGCATTTGCAATCGACTTACCCTAGGGTGTAGGAGCCAATTAGTGAATCATCCAGAGATACACAGGGTATTTTACATACCTTGTGTATCTCTCATTGACTGCCACTGAAAAAATGTGGCAAATACAGACTAGGCCTAGGGCTAAATTCATCCCAGCATAAACAGGCATAGCTTTAAGAGAATTTGCAGCCACTTGTGAATTTTGATTGGTCATTTCTAGAAGTAATACTCTTCAAAAGTAGCTACAAGCACAGCATCATATGAGATGATTATTCAAGGATATTGTAACTCAGGCAATCACCACACCACAAGGATACTGGGCCTTTTCCGGGCCGAGTAGCCCATCTCTCATGCCTCTATTTGACTCATTTAGTCATACACACGCACACACTTTGATATAAATTTCCATGTTGACGGTTCTGGAGAATGGAGTCTTTGATTTATCCACAGAGTAAGCACTGTTACTGATCCTGTGGCGCAAGCTTTCCCTCAGTGAGGTCTGCTTATAAGCCTTACTCCCTACCCCCATGTTCCACCACTAGAGCCTTCCTTCAGTGATGAGAGAGTAGGTCAGGTTCCAGTCCCATTCAGTCCTTGGTCTCCCTGTGCTGAGGCCATTGAAAGCACAGCACTTCCTATCCAAGGGTCTCAAATGCTTCCCAGAGCAATATTAAAGGCTAGATTTTTGCCTGCTCCTGTGTAGGTGACCACTGTAGGAAAAATCCCAAAGTGCCAATGTCAGATCCTTCCACACACACGGACTTTTCAGATGACTGATCTAGACAGGGTACTGCTGTTGCCACTAGCCTCTGAAAATCACAGAGCCAGAGCCAATTAGCATTATGGCTGGTTTACAGTCCAAGGTCCTTTGTCTCCCCAGTCACATCTTCTAGCTACTGAGCCATACTACCTCCCTGTTATGAGGTGGGTACTCATGACTGGGAAAGGATGACACCATTAGGCTTCTTTCACCTGGACCTCCTAATCATGGATAGCAGACAGCCACAGCTTTTTGGTCACCACCATTTTAAGACACAATCAAGTAGTGAAAGGCTCTATGGCCCATTACCAGCCAGTTGGGCAATTTAGTTAAACTTTCTGGAATTTCTTGCTATTTTCACAGGGTGCCCCTCCACCAGCAGGTCACAGCATGGGGGAGGGAAGGAGGATGCAGGAAAAAGAACAATGTGTGTCTCATATCCAGAGCTGACATTTTCATTGAAAAGTCTCTCAGCTTTGGCCTGCATCTTACATTTCAGCCGTTATTTATGGAAATAATGAAAACCATGGTACACAAAGCAAGCCTGTAAGTTATGTAGAATTTTGCTTCTTTATAAAGGTATTCTGTGACCTAGTGCCTTGTTATTGAAAACTGCCATGTTTCTGCCCAGTAACACAGAAGTTCTGCAAATCATGCAAAAACATCTTTCATCACAATGGTCTATCTGGGTAGGAGGGATCAGGCATAATTTCCCCTTGCTTCAGAATGCAAAGGCCTCCTAAAATTAATTATGGCCATCCCTGTTGGAAGGAATTTGCATTCTAGATGCCTACTCACTAAATTACGATATTTTAGAAGAACGTTTAGCACCTTTCACCTGATCTCAATTCATTTAACTAAATAAGGCTTACAACACCCTTGGCTGATAGGTTGGTATTATTATTATAGCCCAGGGGTGGCCAAACTTATGGAACTCAAGAGCCACACAAGTTGATTATTAAACCTTCAAGAGCCGCACTGAGGCATATAGCCATAGGCTAGGTCCAAACATACATCATTATTTCGAAATAACCCATTTAGAAATGAGTTATTTCGAAATAAAGTCCTTATTTTGAAATAAGTTAATTCGAATTAACAGTTTGTTAATTCGAATTAAGGGAAAGCCTGCTTTCGAAATAGCCGTTGTTTGGAAATGGTTATTTCGAAACAAGACCATTCGGATATGTTGTTTCAAAACAGTTGTTTCAAAACAATGGTGTTGTTTCGAAACAACGTGTCCGAATGCCGTTGTTTCGAAACAACAGCTATTTCAATTAGATGCGAGGTTTAACAGTTTTGAAATAACGGTGCGTCGTGTGGACATGCCGCTTCTTATTTTGAAACAACCTCTGTTTTTTCAAAATAAGAAGCCTGTGTGGACATACCCATATACGTCTACCTACTAAATTGATTTGCTGATATTCTTCCATGAGCCACACTTTTGCATTCAAGAGCCACATGCAGCTCCTGAACCTCAGTTTGGCCACGCCTGTTATAACCATTTTACAAAAGCACAAATTGAGCTGCAGAGAGGTACTATCTTAGAGTCAAATATAGGTCTTACATAAAAAGGATCAGCACTGGAGACAGTGTCATCAAGAGAGAAGACTAAAAAGCATAGGCTGTTAAAGGGCATTTCTGCCTTCACTAAATGGGCTTCTCCACACCAGGGTTCTTAGGTGTAAGGAGGGAAGCACCTCACTTCTGCTTTCTTCTGAGACTAATGTCCCTCTGCTGGTAGAGTGAGCTAGCACTTTCTGGGAAGGCAACATGCCCAGTAACCCCATTCTAGTGGATTCACTCCTCTTTTCCACTGCCACTCTGTGCCCACCCTGTTACAGTGACAGTACATAGCTGTTACTGCATTGTGGTGTTCTATCACTCTGTGCCTTGTCTTCACTTCCTTATGATGTCCCTTGCTCTTCACAAAGGTAGCTTTTCCCTCTGCAGTAATTGGCCCTGATTCCCTGGATAGGAATGTATAGGATTAGCCCTTGAAGCGTGGAGCAAAATTCAGCTTAGAGAACTTTATGGCAGATCTCATCTGTACCAGTGTGTGTTGGATCCTTTTTGGGGCTGCTGGAGTTGCCAGACACATATGGCAGAGAAGAATTTTGCTCCTGAGAGCCACTCTGTGCAGCTCAGCAAACAACTGCCTTTTTCCATGTGGATTTTTATTCTAAAATAGAGGTGAAAGGGAAGTAATTTGTAATGTATTGGGTAGATGCAATCAATGTTCCCTCTAATTTTTCATAGGCTATGTGCGCAAAAAAACTTCTTTTGTACAAATTTTCAGTACCAGTGTCCAAATTTGTGTGCACTCCAGTGAGTGTGGTCAAACTTGTGAGCATAACGAAGCAAGTGTGCATGATGCAAATAATATCTAAATTTTATTTTGATATGGTGATGGAAATGATTTTATAAATTACAAAACCTTATTTGAAACATGCTACTTGAAATCAACTTCTTAAAGTAGCATAAAAATATTAGCACTGTTGAAATTTTTTGTGCATGCTTTATTTTGTTGTGTGTGCAGGTTTCCTAACCTGTGCACACACGCACATGTGCACAGCTTAGAGGGAACAAACACACCTCAGGGTATCTGCAAAAGTCTTAATATTAAAAGTGAAGCTCATCTCTCCAACCATCTCCATTTTGTCTGTCCTTTCTCATATGCATTTGCAGCAATTTTCAAACTGTTTCAATAAAAGGAATGTAGCCAAACTGAAATAGCTCAAATCTCAGTATTAACAAATGAGACTAGGGCTCCATTTCCTAATTACCTGTACCCTGTGGAGAGTGAGTAGTTCGCTCCTTGAACTTCGTATGCATTTTAGGATGAGAAAGACCATGTCAAATGTTTGTTGGCATTTTTAATATGAAAAAGCCAAATGAATGAGCCCAATTATTGCTTGTGCTCTGCAGTTCACAGCAGAAGAGAAAATGAGCATGCTGTGTAAAGGGCTCAAAAGAAGTGCCTGCACTGCTCTCCTTCCTGTGCACAGAGTGTGAGCTTCACTGCTGTGCACTGTAGTTGCACATATGGGGCCTTATCTAGCTAAGAATAAGTTATTCTTGATTTCCAGGAAAGGTGCAAATGCACAGCGTAAGTACAGGAGTGGAGAGGGCTCAGGCACATTTACTGACAGGTAATGAAAATCAGACTCCTGATGATACAGTGGTAAAAACACTGAAGGCCTTTCTGTGCTAGTACTTAATGGAAGAGCACTCTGACTGGAAAACAAGTATACCATCAGCTGCAGCAGCAGACACACCCACAATGTGTGCAGTCAGGAAATAACAACTATGGGAGAGCTAAGCCAACTAGCATACCAGGAGCGCAAGTGAATTCTGTGCAAAAAAGTATGGAGATATTAGTACTTCCAGAAGTGTTGGATGCAGGAGATCAGCTAGGCTGTGTGTAAAAATGGGTTCCACTACCAACTCTTTACCTGGAATTTGGATACAGTTGATTTATGCATAGTGAGCTTGTCATATTGCATGTAGCTCATCTGAGAAAACTGCAACTAATGACGCCAGTGCCAACAGAACCACCTTCATAACTGTCACAAACACATGAAATGAGAGTATTTTAATTGCACTGAATGACACAGTCTCCCAAAAAATGCACTGGATTCTCTCTGCATCCAAGCACCAGTCAAACAGTATTCATTACACCTGACAGAATGCTCATCCTTTCCTTAACTAAAGTGAAGATCTGCTATGAGTGTACAAAATGTGAAATACAAACTTCCACATGACATGTGCAGGCCCTTGGGAATTCTCTCAGCTTTGCATTAGCAGCAGTGCAGCTTCACCATGGTAGCCAGGGTAGGAATGCTCATTTAAACCAGTCATGGATATTTTGTATGTTACCTGACATTACTTGGAACAGCTGTGGTAGATGCAGTGTTAAAGATGCCAGCAGATGGAAGTGAAGGAATTGTCAGATCTAAAGGTGGCCATTACAGAGAGTCTGATCCATGAAGGAGTTTGCTTGCTCTTTGTCCAAGCTGCCATCTTTGTTGTAGTCATCAACACTTGCAAACTTTTGCCTTCTTTTATTTGACCTTGCTATTTCTCACCCCTTTCACGTTTCTTGCTATGGTTCAGATTCTGCTTTTCCACTTCTCCTTGACAACTACTATGTGGTGCTATTTGTCTCTGCCGTGACTGTCTGGTACCATATGACCTGACCCTGCAATCTTTAAGCACCCTAACAGCCCTTACTCTGCTCACAGGGAAGATTTGTAATAAGACTTGCTCATGAGACTAAGAGTTGTGAGAATGGGCCCACTTTCATTTGTTCACAACTTCTCCTTCTATCTGTGAGTGGCCCAGCCTTCTTTAGGACTGCACATTGACCTGATATAAGCTGAAAAAACAACAAGGAGTTGTGTGGCACTTTAAGACTAACAGATTTATTTTTTGCAGGAGCTTTCGTGAGAGAAGATCCCACTTCCTCAGATGCTTTGAAGATGGGTGAACGTACAGAAAGGAATGAAACTAAATGCAAGGGGGTATAAAACACAGGATCAGGTCATAAAGTAACAGCAAATCAGAGCAATTTACAGGCTCAAACCATGGGAAGCCTGAAGTCAAATTACCCTTTGTAATGGGAAAAGAATCAGGCTTCCCATGGTTTGAGCCTGTAAACTGCTCTGATTTTCTGTTACTTTATGACCTGATCCTATGTTTTACACCCCCTTGCATTTAGTTTCATTCCTTTCTGTAAGTTCACCCATCTTCAAAACATCTGAGGACATGGGATCTTCTCCCACGAAAGCTCATGCAAAAAATAAATCTGTTAGTTTTAAAGTGCCACACAACTCCTTGTTTTTTCACTGGACTAGACTAACATGGCTATCTCTTTTAAAACTGATATAAGCTGCCTGCAAACCTATATTCTGCACTGTCTTATTTCCACCCTCTTTATTGCACATTCTTGAAGTACAGTACTACACTCATTGCCTGACTCCCTTCAAATCTGCTTTTGTAAAACTGTTTTACACATATACACTTCAATGTGCACATGTGGCCAGTCAAGCCCAAGGAGTATAATGAGTTGCATCTGTGCTGCCACTCCCTTCTCTGCTGAAAATACAAGAGTATCACATTTTTGAGGTTTTTAGTTTATGTCCAGTATTTAGAAAATTAAAGTGAGAGAGGAGGTTTTCAAGATAATGGACTGGGCTCTCTAGTCATTATCAGGACATTTATTTCAATCTGTTTAGATATGGAAATGCATAGTCTTTTGACAAAGGTAAAATCTCATGAAACACAGAATCATAGAATCATAGGGTTGGAAGGGACCTCATGAGCTCATCCAATCCAATTCCCTGCCAAAAAAGCAGGACCACTCTCACTAAATTATCCCAGCCAGGGTTTTGTCTAACTGAGCCTTAAATATCTCCAAAGATGGAGATTCCACCACTCCCCTAGGTAGCCAATTCCAAAGCTTCACCACTCTCCTACTAAGAAAGTTTTTCCTCATATCCAACCTCAACCTCCCCAGCTGCAACTTGAAACCATTGCTCCTTGTTCTGTCCTCTGTTACTACTGAGAACAGCGGAGCTCCGTCCTCCATGGAGCATCCCTTCATGTAGCTGAAGGTTGCTATCAAATCCTTCCTCAGTCTTCTCTTCTGCAGGCTAAAGAAGCCTAATTTCTTCAGTCTTTCTTCATGGGTCTTGTGCTCCAGCCCCTTGATCATTTTTGTTGCCCTCCGCTGGACTCTTTCTAATTTATCCACATCTTTTTTGTAGTGGGGAGCCCAAAACTGGACACAATATTCCAGAAGCGGCCTCACCAGTGCTGAATAAAGGGGACCGATGACATCCCTCGATCTGCTGTCAACACTTCTTCTGATGCAGTCCAGTATGCCATTGGCCTTTTTGGCAGCAAGAGCACACTGTTAACTCATATCCAGCTTCCCATCCTCCATGACCCCCAGGTCTTTTCCTACAGTGCTGCTACTTAGCTGATCACTCCCCAGCCTTTAGCAGTGCATGGGGCTTTTCTGTCCCAAGTGCAGGAATTTGCACTTGTCCTTGTTGAACCTCATGAGATTTCTATTTGCCCACTGCTCCAATTTGTCTAGGTCTCCCTGAATCCTGTCCCTGCCCTCCAGCATGTCTACCGTTCCTCCCAGCTTGGTGTCACCTGCAAACTTACAGAATATGCAGTCTATTCCATCATCCAGATCATTAATGAAAATGTTGAACAGAACTGGCCCCAGGACTGACTCCTGGGGCACACCACTCATTACTGGTTGCCAACTAGACGTGGAGCCACTGATTCCTACTTGCTCAAACCATTGATCTAGCCAGTTCTCTATCCACCTTACAGTCCACATATCCAACTAATACTTCCTTAATTTGTCGACGAGAATGTTGTGGGAAACCATATCAAAAGCCTTGCTAAAGTTGAGGTATATCACATCAACAGCTCTTCCCACATCCACAAATCCAGTCATCTCATCATAGAAGGCAATGAGGTTGGTCAGGCGCAATTTACCCTTGGTGAATGACTGCTCCTGATCACTCTATTTTCCTCCAAGTGTTTCAAGATGGATTCTTTAAGAACCTACTCCATGATTTTTCCAGGGATTGAGGTGAGGCTGACAGGTCTGTAATTCCCTGGATCCTCCTTTTTCCCTTCCTGTTAAGTAAACGATTTCTGACAGAATTAGACTCAACTGAAATCATAGAAACAAACAGATTACCGAAGACATTCAAATCCACGTCTGGATCCAAACTTAGGTTTTGCTTCAGCCTGTCTCTAACTTCAGCAATTTGCAGGGGCAGAGTGAAGGAAAAGAGAGAAAATATCAAAAAAACTGGTTATGTGGCTGAAGACCCAGCAATTGATGTTTTCTAATTACTTACATAAGGCATCTTCTGGCAATGTGCTGCGAAATTCACTTCCCTTAGAAGAATGTACTTAAACAGATGGTTGTTGTCTGAATTTTTTGGTCACTCATATTGGTGGGCAAAAGGCACATTAGGTAATCTTGCTACTACTCTATAGCATAGATAAAAATCTGAGTTCAGTGGTAGGTTTAAAAATTCATTCTCCTAAGGTCAAACTAGCCCTGGTGTCATTAAATTACATCAGGGATGAATCTGGCCCCTATATGTATTTAATAGACTGAGGGGCTCAGGTAGATGAGTACAATAAATGTAGTTTATGATCGCTTTGATTCTTCACTTTTCAACAAAACTGCTTGAAGTTGACTCATTTCATGGATCCCCAATATTTTTGCTAACAACCTTTTAATGGACTCCAGCTATTAAGTACGACAATGAAGCATTTGAGGTTGCATTGGTCTCATTTTAACCCTGCTCACATATATTTTGAGTATACGTCAAAGTTTGCAAATGATCTTCAGTAACGTTTATAAATGTGTGGTGTGTCATCAGGGCTGGATTAAGGTAGGGGCTTTAAGGGCTGCAGCCCATGATCCCAGCCTAAAAGTGGGCCCCATGACCCCTCAAGAATCCAGCCAGGCCAGCCTGGGTGGCGAGCTTCTGCACTCACCTTCATGACTGCCCAGCGCTGAGGCTGGCTGGTCTGGTCAGCAGCCAGCCCAGGGGCAGGGCAGGAATACAGCCTCTGGCCCACCCCTCCCCGGCCTCCAGTCACAGCGCTGGCCTGTGGACACCCACAGCTCACTCCGTCCCCCCAATAGTGTGGCCTGTGGTCAGAGCCGTCCCTAGGGGAATGCAGGGCCCAGGGCCAATTGGCTTGTGGGGGCCCCCCTGCTACCCCACCCTCATGCTGGGGGAGAGGGCAGGCCACCCCAGAGGCTGGCCCCGCACTCCTGCCCCACCCCTGAGCCAGCCACACTACCCCTAGTGCAGGGGCTGGGCTCTGCTCTCCCGCCCCGTCTCTGAACCACTCCTCCCCAACACCAGGGCAGAACAGCTGATCCAAGGGAGAAGCAAGAGAGCAGAGTCCAGCCCCTGGGCCAGCCTGCTCTGCCCCTGAGCTGGCTGGTCCCCACTGTGGAGGCGGGTCGAAGTGGGTCGGCCCAGAGCAGAGGCCGCTTCTACACTCCTGGCTTTGCTCCCCTACCGCCTTTAGCTCCACACCGAAGGCAGCAGTGAGGGGGCGGGGGACAGTGTGGACATGGGGGGGCAGTGGTGCAGGCCCTGCCCTACCCAGCTCATGGCAGGACAGCACGGGGCCCATGGAACCGTGGGGCTGGGCTGATCACCCCTCTTCCCTCCCCCTCCAGCACAGCCCCACCGGCAGCCCCCCTGCAGCTGTGTGGGCATGTGCCCCCCCAATCCGCCAGCAGTGCTGCCTGTGGGTCCCCCCCATGGCCACCTGCAGGTGTACCAGTCGGGGCCCCCCAAACCCCTGTAGCCCCAGACCCTGAACCTCAGCCCAGGTGTAAAGTGGCTAACTAAATTCTTGGGATACTCCAGACAAACAATGTTCAAAGCAGGAATGTTTATACAAACAGAGTCCACAGGCTGACAGGGACCAGGGGCGTCGCTGGCACTTGGCACACAGGGCACATGCCTCAAGTTTAGCGCCAGTGCCCTGAGTGTCTGGGGCAGCCCCTGCATCTCCCAGCCCCATCCCAGGCTGGAGATCCGGGGCATGGCTGCCGGCTGCGGCGCCTGCCTCTCCCGGCCATGGAGGCACCTGCCAGTCCCAGCCCAGTCCCCCGCCGGGAATTCAGGCCAGGCCACCTGTGGCAGCGCCAGCCTCTCCCAGCCCTGGCTGGGGATCCAGGGCCGGGCAGGCGGTGACAGGAGCCTGAGGCTGGATTGGGCCCTGGCAGAGAATCGGAGTCACAGGGGGTGAGGCGTGCGCCCATGTCCCGGGTCTTTCCCTGGGGCAGTAACGCTCCTGGCAGGGACCTTGAGAAGTCATCAAAATCAGCCCCACTGTACTATGACAGGACCATGTAAATCTAGAGTAGACCATCCCTGAGAGGTGCTTGTCCAACATGTTTTGAAAAATTTCCAGTGATGAGGATTTCACAGTCTCTGTTGGAAGCCTGTTCCAGCATTTAACTACCTTTATAGTTAGAAAGTTTTTTGTAATGTCTAACCTAGATCTCCCATGCTGCAGATAAAGCTCTTTACTTCTTATTCTGTCTTCAGTGGACATGGAGCACAATTGATCATTGACCTCTCTATAGCAGCCCTTAGTGTAGATGAAGACCATTAGCAGGTCCCTGTTCACTTTTCTTTTCTCAAGACAAAACATGCCCAGGTTTTTAATCTTTCCTCATAGGTCAAGTATTTCAAAACATTTTATTATTTTTGTTGCAGTTCTCTGGGTTCTCTTCAGTTTGCCCACATTTTTTGTAAACTGGATACAGTACTCCAGCTATCTGCTGAGACCTCACCAGTGCTGAGTGGAGCAGGGCAATTACTTCCCCTGACTTAGTATGACACTCCCTTTAATACATCATTGCATGTACATCAAGCAAAGCAAATTCATGTTCCTAGGGGCACTCTCAAAATGGCCAGGGATTGAATGAACTGAAATAAGCACAATTTTATGTGATGTATACAGTTATAAGGGTGAGGTCAACTGAAGAGCTCAGCTGGGATAGTCTTTCACTTCTGGGTCACCAGCTCAGTTCCATCAGATATTGGCACTGTTGTCTTTGCCATGACTACTTGGGATCATAGTTCTCAATCCTGCAGTCCCTGGGTGTTTCTAGTCTGATACCTAGAAAGCATTAGAAATGCAGAGAGTGCAATGTGCAACTGCCAATGTAGAGCAGTTCCTCTAACAAAAACTAAAACTGGCACTAAATCACACATTCGTTGGCAATGACAGCAGAGAAGCCAGCTGAATGGGCATTGGGGCTGAACTGCCTTCTCACACCCAAGTGGTTCCTCAGAGTATGTGTTGCAGCACATCAGCCAGGCAATCTGAGAAGTGAAAACTAAAGTGGCTGCACTTAGTGTTATAATCACCGTTTGATTAAATGGAGTTCAGCCTCCAGGTTGTTTCAGAGGAACTGTATTTACAGAAAATAAAAAAATACTATGGAAGGTTAGTTAGCTTGTTCTCAAATAGTATTCTCTTCAAATTATTTTTATTGTGGATGTTAACTACAATGAAGAAACCATGCTTAATTCTAGAAAGAACATTTGAATCATTTTAGGCCAGATCTTGAAGTTTTCCATTTTTGTTCAAGCAAAATTTCCCAATGGCTTCACTGTGAGTTTTGGCTGAAGCAGGGGCTAAGACTTAAGAAAATTCTTAAGGGATTTGCCCCTTAACAGCAAAGCTTGCCTTAAACATTCCTTAAGTAGTACATGTTAGTCTGCAGTCACAGGAATGTGCCGTCAGTGCTTTCCACTGCCTTTTCTGCTGATGTGTAAGAATTTATTCCTCTTGTTTGGAGAAATCTATACACGCTCATGCTTGGAAATCTCCAAAAGTAAAGGCAATGTTCTTAAACTTGCTAATATCATGCAGCTGGAAAATAGAGGTATTTTAAATAAAGATGTGAAATTACGCTTTTCCGTTACCTTCTTGACATAAAGCAATTTAAGTTGGTTCAATGATGCAGGGCAGAAAAGCCTGAAGTTGCAATCCCCTGGGTAGCATGTATCTTCCATCTCCTCAGGGAGCCTTCAAAAGAAGCAGGTAGCCATCAGTTCTGTTCAGCTAACTTTCTGAAATGAACAGTGAAATGGAAAAATGACAGTTCTACCTTCTCAAGGGGGATAAGGCTGTCAGCTGGTGAAGAGTGGGGACAGTGCAGAGGGACACATTGCTCCTCAGAGAGAGAATGTACTGCCCTATATCAGGGCTGGGTATCCCATTAGCTGTCAATTTCTTTCTGACTGATGGGAATTCAGAGAAAAACAATAAAAACAAGCAGGGCCTGGAAGGAAGCTTATGAGAACAGGATTAGAAGAGCTAAATCTCAATAGTTTGGAAAGAAGACTGAAGTGGGCTTGGGAGAGAACGTATGAGTCAAAGCATATCTGAAGGTGTGTAACACCAAAGGCCCAATGATAGGACATTTGATACCCCTGGTAGGGACACTGCTGCTGCACGGCACCCCACCCCTCTACAGTTGTGACCTTTGGATAAGTCCTGCAGAGCCACATTAGCTTTTGGAGTTTCTTTCTCAGGCAAGGTTTTGGGGGCAGGTAAGGAAAGTATTAACATCTGGGGGCTAATTAGGTGTAGCCAATCATACTTAAGCTCAGCATCTTAAAAGAAAGAGGAAAAGCATGTTTGTATGTCCTGAGCAGATGCCAGGGCAGTGAGCTCTGGGGGAAAGAAACTAATAGTTACCCTGTTTGGCTCATATGTTGAGTTTACTATTGGTAAAAACAAGGGGAAGGCAGTGTAGTAAGAGATTACAGGTCATGCTACAGGCCTGATTCTTGAAGGTCAGCATATGAATAGCTCCCAGTGAAGGCAGTGGAACTTTATTTGTATCCAGTGGAGTAAAAGACCCTAGGAAGTAAGGTGAGGTATGGGGGGGGAAGGGTGGAAAAGCAGGGTGGGAGAATGGAGTGGAATAAAGAATAATAGGCTGAATTTAGATAAAAAGACTATTTGGGCTATCCCAAACCTTCCTGAGAATGGAACATAATGTAGTAGTGTGAGTAATAGCTCCCAAGGGCAGAGGTAGATCCCACCTACACAAACACACGCTCACCCACACACGCACGCTAAGAGTTATAGTTTGGAGAACAATTCTTCAGGGAGAAGGGCTGATGACTTAATAGGTCTTGTTATGTAGATTAACAAAGGCCAATGTAAGAAGAGTTCATTGACTCATCAGACAGCAATATTAGCAGCACTTGACTCAGGTTGCCACTGATACCATGCTGCCCATTATGTAGAATGTGTGCTCTTTTTCTGAATAGTTTCTGGAGAAACTAGCTATGTTAGCAGCAGAAATAAGTTATTGTGCTTCTCTCATTGGGTTTTGATTGATGGCTCCAAAGGTGGGGCAATAGGTATTTCAGTCGCAAATCTCCCTTCCCTTGCTGTTCTACTCAAGTTTCTGTGCAGTGATTTCTAAATGGGGCCCAGAGGCACAAGTATTTTGGTGTCCCTCAGTTGTATCTGCTCAACAAACTTTTCTCTCCTTCCAGTTAGTCTGACCCATTACTCCTCCCTCCTTGATTTCTTGCCTTCTCTCTCCAATTCTACTACTCTCCCTTCCTCCTCCAACACCAACCCCAGAGTCTTCTTGCATAGCATTTTTGCTCTGCTGAGTTAGATGAGAGATGGCCTTCAGGATTATAGTGAAAGGCACAGAGGCAGTGCAGAAGTGAAGATGAAAAAGAGAAAGAGAAAGCCACATGGAATGCAGGCTCCATGGTTTTCCTCCCCATACTTGCTGTAGATGCATATTATGTGACTAAATATGACAGAAGAAACTGTTGTCTGCACTGTGAGCAGGTGTAGAATAGTTTTCTTCCTCTTCCTTCTCCATATCTCTCCACAGCCATAGGCCTTTCTCTGTCCCTGCTATTCTATGTGGGTGCATACAACAGAGGTCCACTAGGTACAACAGAGAAACCTACATCTTGGCAGAATCTACATCTTAGGGAGATAACATTGAGCCTTAATCCATCACTGGATGTATAGCAATAGGCAGGGGGAAGATACCAATAATACAGGAAAAGTGAGATATGGGGAAAAGAATGAGGTCAACCTGTATCTGCAATTGGAAGAAACACCTTTATCTAGTACTGCAGAGGGAGCTGAAGGAAAAGCCCAGGCCCCAGTGTATATACCATAAGGTATACCTGTGCCAATGGCCATCATTGAAGTCACTCCCTCCAGCATCCATAAAACTCTGTCAAATCAAATCATAGGGTTGGAGGGGACCTCATGAGATCATCAAGTCCTACCCCCTGGGAATTGAACCCAGGACCTTCTGCATGTTAAGCAGAAGTGCTAGCCACTACACTAGGGCTTCAGAAATCCACAGACATCCTGCCTCTGCCCTTTGCTGCTTGGCCAGTTCATCTCTTTCCTCACAGCAGAAAAACTCTGAATCTTTGAACTGGGACTGAGTCGTTAACTGGTTCAAAGACAGCAATGATAGTGTTATGTTAATTGTGTTTGATTCTACAGCAAAACAAAATCTCTGCCCAATTTACTAGGTGACAGGAATTGCTGGGGTGGCAGCTTCAGCAGGCAGTGGAGTTGAGCCTACTCATGGTACTCAACCAGAAAAACCTGCTGCTACCAGCACACATGGCACAGTATATATGATCTCTTCTTATCAAATGTCCAAGCCAAATATTTCTTTTGGAGTGTGTGTTTGTCTTTCTTGCTTATTTGGAGATAGTGTTAAACAACTAGGTCTCAAGCAGTGTAAAGGTCAGTGACACATGGAAGCTTTGGTTTGCTCAAAGGGCAAGCATAATGGGGGCCTCATTCTCCATTGCCTTGTACCCTGGACGGTCCCTTACACCAGTGCGAAATGAGGGTATAAACGCTTCCATTCTGATGTGATGGTGTTTACACTTGCCTTGTGGCAAAGTAAATGACTACGTGAGATGCTGGACAATGTTTTAAAAGGGCCAAAATATCTGATGGTATCTGCAAAGATGTGTCTTGGAGAAATGCCATGTCATTCCTTACAAACAGAAAAGTCTTTATAAGGCTATAAAATGTGGCTACGGGCCTCAGTAGCATTGCTTTAAGTGCCGGAATGCAATTGATCTACCGAACAGATGATCTCAAGCTTTATAGGGGCCCATGGTCCCAGTGAAAAAATAGGGTCAGTCAGCCCTGTCATGCTCAGAAATCTTAAGATAGCCTGGCAAATTAAAACAGATTTTTAAGAAATATCTTCTAAGTATTTTCTTCTTTTTCTCTGCCTCACCATCTAGTAATGAGGAACTGGTGCATCATACCTGGTGAGCTAAATTACACCAGCTGCCCGCTGGCTTTTAGACAATGTCATGGTTTGGGTCATTCTGTTTGAAAAGAAGGTAGCTGTGAAAATACTGATTGTTCTGCCTAAGGGTTCTTCAAAGCGTCTGATGAAGTGGGATTTTCTCCCATGAAAGCTCATGCGATAAATAAATCTGTTAGTCTTCAAGTGCCACAAGACTCCTTGCTTTTTTTGCTTTACAGATATGTCTACACACACGCTTAAATTCGACCTACTAAACATTAGGTCGAATTTAGAAACAGAGCTGTTCACACAGCACTTGGGTGATTTGACCTAAGGCTTCCCTTAGGTCGAATCCAAGAGAGGTCCCTTTGAAGTTATAAAACCTCCTGTAACTTCGAAGGGATCATCAATTTGAACCCTAAAGTTCAAATTGATGCTGTGCAGACATATGAATTCAACCTAAAGTTAGTTTGAATTCATATGTTTGACATTCCTCCCAGGGTGCATAGCACCCTGGAAGGAAGACCAGTGCCAGCCCCGCATGGCGCTGTCAAACCCCGCTGGCAGTGGGGAGCAGAGACAGTCCCGTGGGGGGCTGCCTCTGCTCCCTGCCCACAGCGGGGTTTGACAGCCCCATGCTGGGCTGCTTTTGAGAGCCCCATGTGGGGATGTCTTTGCTCCCTGCTGGCAGTGGGGTTTGACAGTCCCGCGCTGGGCTGACAGAGCAAGGGGGGAGGATTCCCCCAGCCCCTACAGCAGAGTGGGGGAGAAAGGATTCCCCCAGCCAGGCGCTGACAGTGCAGGGCTGTGGGACCCCCCGCCCTCACTGGTCTGTGTGTGAAGGGTGCCCTGGCTCCACGGAGCCCTGCCAGGGGACAACGTCCCCTGCCAGGCTCCTGTCTTCTGAGCCACAGCTAGGAGAAAGTGTCCCCTGCCCAGCTCTGGCTGCAGGGAGCCTAGAGCTGGGCAGAGGATGCTTTTCCCTATGCTGAGCTGCAGGGGCTGGCGTCTGGCAGGGGATTGGGTGGTAACATGGCCCTGCCAGGGGCCCATGTTGCCACACCTTCCATGATGCCCCTCTTCCAATTCAAACTAGCAAGTCCTGTCTATGTATATGCAAGTTCGAATTGGTTTTCCTACTCTGGACATGTTAGTTTGAATCGACTCAATTCTAACTAATCATAATTAGTTCGACTTGATTAGTTCGAATTGAGTCAATTTGAACTAACAGTCCAAGCATAGACATACCCTACTAGACTAACACGGCTGCCCCTTTGAAACTGCCCAAGGGTTGAATCCCTCCTAGAGCAAAAAGGGCTAGGCTGCCTCAGGGATCTCTGATTTCTGCCTCTCTTTGCCAGTGATGATGTATTTGGCCTGAAATGCTGGTTCATGGTGGAAAGGGAGGAACTCAGTTTTCTTTCCCCCTCTGGCATAGGGAACTATCAGGTATGGTGACACAATGACTGAGACCAATGCAGAAGTTTAAAGAGGATTTGCAACTTTAAATGTCACTTGTGGTTAACCACAAAATACTGAATACCCTCCATTGTGCAATGCCCTGATAATAGCATCTCCGTGGCTCTACAGAATGAAACCTACTGTTCTACCTGAAAGAAAATCTTGGAATCCCATGTGTTTTTCATAACCAGTTTCACTCCCAGCATGTCATTGTTTATGCAGTGACTGCTGCAGGTAGGGAGTGGTAGATACTGAGTTAGAGCAAATAATGTATCTTCAGTACTACATCTGACTTTTCTGTCACACTGATTTAGCACCTATGTCAACTCCACTTCTATGAAGTCATATTTGATTTACACCAATACACATGAATGCAGAATCTGGTCCCTGAGAGACTTGTCTTGATTGCAAGTATGAACCATCCATAATTTCTCTGCAATTTGGAGCTTAATCCCAGCATGTCCCGTGCAGGTGCACCATGTTGGAAATGGAGTTAGGAAGTTCCATCCCACCTGAATGCTAATGGCCATGCTTCCTGAGTGTAGGAAGTGGAAGCTAGAACTCTTGGCTGCACTCCAAGGGCTATGTGGTTATAATCATGTGTGGCATGGCCAGGTGCTCTCCAGCACACTTGCTAGCTTTTGCCCACAGAAATTGAGAGAAGCATATATTGTATTTTTCACACAGGAGTCAGGAAAACACTCTATACAGCTGCTCCTCCACAGCACTCTTTCAGATGCTCTGACTTGTACATGCAGAATAATTACAAGCACTTGGCCTGACTGTGATATTTCCACCTCCAACACAAAAAGTTTAAATCTGGAAAGCTTAGTCCAGACTAATTTAGCCATCGGCCACACTAGGCTTTGCCTAGGCTGAACTAAGAAATTTCTTAGTTCAAACTAGGCAAACTTAGCCTGAAATAGTAAAACCCAGTGGTTAGTTCGACTTCCATGCCTAATTCAAACTTCAGACCCGAACTAAGGCTTAATTCAAACTTAAAAAGTTCAAACTAAGTCATTAGTTCAAACTAGCTGTGCATTTTAGTTCAAACAAAAACTATAGTTTGAACTAGAGGGCATGTCTAGTTCAAACTAAAAAACCTTGGTTAGTTTGAACTAGCCCAAGGTTAATTCGGGCTAACCTTGGACTTGTTCAGTTCGGATTACCAAGTCTGAACTAAAATTTCTGATGTAGACATCGCCAAAGGGACTGACCCTGCATTGATTTTAGTGGAACTATTCATTATGAGTAAACGGTGGGTCAACCCATTGGATGCAGGGGAAGTTGCTGCCACACATCCAAAGTGATCTTTGACCTTTAATTTATAAATACTAAACCAGCAACTATTTTTTTAAAGTTAACATTATTTAACCTGTTTGTTTAGAGTAGTGCATAAAGGCCAATCAAGAATGGGGCTGCACTGTGTTGAGTATTCTATAAAAACAGAGTATCTGATAGCTTCTCCCTCAATGAGTCTACAATCTAAAATCCAGACCAGGCAGACACAGGGTGGAGGTAGGGTATACTGTACAAGAACAGTGAGTCATGTTAGTGCCACAGTTTTTGAGAGCAGCTGGGTTTACTTAAGAGGGGATCAGCTAAATGGAAAGGGAAGGGATGGAGAATAGGGGTGAAGCCAACAGTGCAGAAAGAGGTTAAGACAAATAGGCATAGATTAAAGCAGAGGTGAAAAGATTTCTAACAAGCAAGGAATTCTGTGGCACTTTTAAAGACTAAGAAATTTATTTATTGCATGAACTTTTGTGGAAGAAAATCCTACTTTGTCAAATGCTCTGAAGATGGGGAACTTAGAGAAGTAGGGTTTTCTCCCACAAAAGCACATGTGATAAATAAATGTGTTAGTTTTTAAAAGTGCCACAGGACTCCTTGCTTGTTTTGCTGAACTAGACTAACACAACTACCCCCTTTGGAACTTGTCAAGATTTCTAAAGTAAAGTAAGGGTGCTCTGATTCTGAATGAGAGCTTCCATACATGTTTAATGCAGTTTAACTAATCCACTGTTAACTTAACCGCTGTAGTTAATTCAATTTACCTTTCTTGAGTGCCCACGACTGCAGCAGTCCCTGCTTTAGAGATTTATGCCCTTACCATTTGGAGTGTCTAGATAGCAATGGTGTGAGGCTTTTAAAGGTGCTAACCATCTGCTTCTCCCAGTGACATCAGTGGGATTTGTGGGTGCTCAGCACATCTAAATATCAAACTACAAAGCATTAATCTTCACTTACCTTTTCCTATTTTATAGCCTTTTACGCAACCAGATGACTCAAAGAAGCATTTCATGTTTAAAGAGTACTTTAATGTCATCTTCTTCAAAGCTTTTTTGGATTTGGAGCCGTCTAAGGAGCAAAGAGAAAACACATCTCTTAGAGCTCTTTCTCCAATACAATATACAATTAAACTGTTCAATTTCTTTCTCAAATTGTTTAAATTAGAACAGGAGAGAGGGAGCCTCCACCATAAGACAACATAAACCATCTTGAGAATTGTGGGGTTGAGGCAATACTGAAATAAATTACTTTGACATATAGATGAAAGGTTACAGCTTGCTTGATTTAAACTGCATTGCAAGAATATATCACAAATCAGGCTTAAGCTGATGGAAATTTAGGAATGGAGAGGAATTTGGAATCAAGAAAGTGCATTTAGAAGTGTAACGGCAGAAAATTAATATACAGGGATTTTTAAAGGGTTAATTATGAGTATGGTCCTACAGTCTGTACTCATGCAACACTCCCTTTGATTTCTGTGAGTAGAGCAGGAAAGACAGCATTAGAATTTAAGGGCTAGTCCTAGGCTGAGCAATCCAAATAACAGATCTCAGAAGCACCTCTCCCATTCTTCCACTCCTGTAGGGCTAAGGAAGGAAATAGCCTGGAATCACTAGAATCCTTTCCTATCTTTTCAGGTAGGAAGAAAAATTGAAAAAGAAAGATGAGAGTAAAATGGGGCAGAAGTTAGTGTCCTTACATCATGATCAGTGTATTAGGTCGCTATATGACAGCACCGAGGTGAGATGATGCATTATCACTATACAGATATGCAGAGGCATCACTGGCTGCCCATGAGTCCACGAGGCCCATGTCCTTGATGCCCAGTGGAGTGCCCCGAGCCTAGCCAAACTGCCAGCTGTGGCACTTAGCCCTGGTGCACAGACATAGCATTCCACGCCTGGGAGGTCAGCTGGGGCTGCCAGGGCAGGGCGTTTTAAAATCTCCTACCCTGCAGCATTGCTAGACGTGTGGTCCAGTGTGGGAGAACGGGCTGGAAATTTAAAACCAGCATGGTCCCAGCCCAGGAAGCAGTGAAAGTAAGTATGTGCCCTGCTGGTGCTTGGCAGGGTCATGGAGAGCTGCAGAGGGGGACAGGCTGGGCTGGAGCTGGGGCTCAGTGAGAGCCACTGGTGGGATCCAGGCCTGGTCAGGGTCTGAGGAGCTGCTGTCAGGGTCTGGATGCTGGTCGCAGGGTGCCCCGGGAAAGCCCCGGAGGGCGCTAAGTGCTCTGGAGAAGCTGCCTGTCCCTGTGACAGTTCTAGCTAGGAAAATGGCAGCCTGTACCCCAAATCTTTTATTGTGTCACAATGCCTTTGCAGACACGACATGCATGACATGAGAATGTTACTGACAGTGCTGTGCAAATAACTTTTTTTTGATGCACTAGTAGTTCTAAAAAATAATTTTAAAGATAACCTATTTTGGGGTAATTGATTTGTTTTTAAAACTTTCAGGGAAACAAGAAGTAAAATAAAAAAAGGTTTGGGTTGCCAAAATGCTTTATTTTGATTTTGAGTGTATAGCAAAGTGGTGTGCCCTCCTGTTTAGGCTGACAACCCATGTCATCTGGTGGGCAGGCCCAGGTATGGTACCACCTGTCCAGTGCCTGCAGGAAGTGCAGAGGCAGGAGAGGAAGTGGAAGTATAAGAGCTAGGCCTTGTCCCTCAATCAAGGGATAGCTACTGAAGAAGGACATTTCTTCTCCAGAGGTAGGACCTAAGACTGCCCTCTTGGAGCCATATGATGCCAGAGATTCTGTAGACCCTCTGGGGCTGCCCCTCCTGGTTTATCCAGAGGTGATGGATCATGAGCTGGGCTGCAGGTATGGGCACGGGGTGGAGGAAGTAGCCGAGAGATACCAGGTCTCAGTTTGGCTGTGCTCAAGCCTGAGCTCTTCTCAGCAAGCTTTGGTTGGTGCCTGACTGACCCAGTGGCAGAATGCTCCTACTGTTAGGGACCTGGGCTGGGATGTGGATGAAATGGGAGGGCTTGTGTCCACCTTCCCCCTAACCAACCCACACATCCCCAGCTTGAGGGTCTGGGCTCTACACTGCTTGCTTGCCCTGCTGTGTTTGAGAGTTGGGGCTCTAGACTGTTTGCCACCTCACCTTACTTGAAGTCCTGGGCTCGAAAACTCCTCAAAGGACTTCTTGGATACATTCTAGCCCCTAGCAGTTTACTTCCCTGTCCTGCCCTGCTGAGGCTGGGACAAACAGACCCCTGAAGGGTTATATAAAGAAGTGGTGTGACTTCCCTCCACAGCTGATGCTGAGGGTTGACCCCAATCTGTTATAGAGTGTTTAATGCTTCTGTGCTTTTCTTTTTAATGAAACTAAAGGAAATCTCTAAACAAGATTGTTATGAATTAAAATTTTAAAATGTTCCATTTAAAGACATCCAAACTTTAACCTTTCAAAAACAATTTTTTGTATATGAACAATTCAACAAAACTGATACAAATTTATGCCAAATCTGTGGGGGTTTTTTTTGTTTTGTTTTGTTTTTTTGCCTTGCCCTTCTCCTGCCCTCACAAAAAAAGACAGCTCAAAAGTTTCATGCAGCTCTTGTCTCAATAAGATTGTCTTGTGATTCACCTGAGACTCCATGTGATGATGAATTGACTCTCTGGCTCTTTAAAGTTCAGTGTCACTACTTCAGAGGGACAAGGTAATTATGTAACATCTTTTATTGGATTGACTTATATTCATACAATAAAACACCAATAAAATATATTACCTCATCCATGTTTTTCTAATATCCTGGGGCTGACATGGCTACAACACTGCCTACCACTGCTTTAGCGAGTCAGTTACATTGTGTCAGAGTCACTCTTAACACAGTCACAGATGACTAAAGAGACAAAAGCAAGGATTGGGGGAAAATTCTTATGAGTCTGGAGATAAGGTATTGGGAGGTTAAAGGCAGCTCTAAAATCCATAGAGGTCAAAGGTTACTATCCAACTTGAAATGGAGACAGTCCAGCTGAATAAAAGGTTGTGGTGGTGGAGTGATATGAAAAGAGTACAAGGGACAGCTTGCAGAGGAGATGGGTCAACTTCTATGCAGTTCACTCATCTGTTGTTAGTGTCTTTATCAATGGTCTTATGTGAGGGTCTGTTTATATGTCGGTGGTATGTATAAGTGGTAGTTGCATACAGTGAATGATGCTGCATTTAAAAACAAGTTTTAGATATTAGGTAGCTCATTATGTACAGCAGTCTAGTTACACTGCACTTTCTAGTAGAAACATTGACACATTCATATTAGATTTATTTGATGAGAGCACAATGGTGTGCAACATATTTTCTAGGGCTAAAGCACTTTTCTCTGATTTAGTGACCAGTCCTGCCTTATACACCTTAATTTTTAGTGATTCTGTTGCCTGTATTGCCTGGATCAGCAGAAATGTTGCTGCCCTGGGGAAAGGTCTGGGGCATGGGCCCATGCCCTGCCCTTGGACCCAGGCCAATGCCCCCTAGGCCACGATCTGGCACCCCGGACCTGATCATTCATCGGGCTCTTGCCACTTCCAGCTTTGCCCCAGATCCCTGGCCGGGTTCAGGGCTGGGAGAGGTGGGTGCCGCTGCAGGCTTCTGGCCTCGATCCCGCACTGGGAGAAACAGGCGCTGCTACAAGTGTCCCAGCCTTAATCCCTGGCCAGGGCCGGGGCTGGGAGAGGTGGGCTCTGTGGAGGGCGCCCAAGCCTGGGCCCCTGGTCCAGGGCAGGGCTGGCCCGGACACTTGGGGTACTGGTGCTGAGACTCAGGGCACGTGCCCTGTGTGCCAGGTGCCACTGATGCCCCTGAGAATCAGGAAACTAAATGATCAGATAAATTGTTAGTTACTAAAACAAAACTATTTTACAAATGTGAGTAGTGGTGAGAGCAGGGACCCAAGAAATAAAACCCAGAATGCCTGTTCCCAGCTTAGTGAGTGTAGGTGGTTCGCTTAACCTGTGTCTCAGTTTCTCCAACTGTAATATGTGGCTGTTTGGAGGACCAGTTGGTTAATCAAGTTTTGAGATCTTTTGATAAAAGCACAATTGGTGCATCTACACTTACAGGTTAGGTTGAATTAAGGGGGCTTAATTCACCCTAACCTACTTCCTGTACACACAGGTCTTTTATTAAGTCAAATTAAGCCTTTTCTGAACTCAAATTAAGGAAAGGGTAATTCAATTCAATAAATCCTACTTTAAGTTTGAATTACTGGTTAATTTGACTTTATTAAGTCAAATTAAGCCAGTGGGGATGCCCTAAGTCGACTTTAGTCAACTTAGGACTGGGGACAAGGTTGCTACGCATGGCTTCCCAGCAGAAAGAAGCCGCGCATGGTTCCCTTTTTTCCGGGGGGCCACGCATTTCTCCCTTGTCCCTGGGGAGAGGTCCCGGGAAGAAGGGATCCTCTGGGGCTTCCCTGTCTGGCAAGCCCCCGGGCCTCCTGGGGAAGTGAGTTGCTAGCACTCTCTTCCCCAGGGCTCTGCTGCCTGGGAGCCATTGGCGGCTGTCTTCCCCAGGGCTCTCCAGAGAGGGGAGCTCCCTCCAGTGCTCCCCGGACAGGGGACCCTCTGGCCAGCCAGCAGGATCCCCTGTGGGGCACCTTCCCCAGCCAGCAGGATCCCCCGGCGGGTGCCTTCCCCGGCTGGCAGGATCCCCTCTAGGAAACATGCCCTGGACCCAGAGGTTCCCCGGTCTGGGGAGCACTGGCAGCTGTCTTCTCTGGCACTCCCCAGACAGGGGAACCTCCAGGGCAGCGGCTTCCGGTACAGGGGACCCCTGTGGAAGAGAACACCAGCAGCTCTCTTCCTGGGAGCTCTGGCGGCCCACTTCCATGGTGCTCCCTGGTCAAGGGAGCCCCAGCAGCCCGCTTCTCCTGGGGAACCACAGCTGCGGGTCCTGGGGAGAAGGAAGCCACAGCTCTCCCAGTCTACTTAGAGAGTCTAGTGTAGACTCTCTAAATCAAATTACTAAAGCCTACTTTAATTCAACTTAAGAATCTCTTGGAGACTCTCTAATTTGAATTAATAAATTCAACTTAAAGTCGAATTAACTAATTAGACTTTATAAAATCAAATTATCTTTACAAGTGTGGACATAGCCAGTGGAAGTACAAGGTGATATTTGTTGTTGTTGTGCTTTATGGAAGAGTAGATCAGAGATATTGAAGGTGAAACTTGAAATTTCAGGTCACCTGAACTTTAGAACAACATTTTAAGCATACTGAGTAAGTTTGGGATACCAGCCTTATCATTTTTCATGTCTTTCCTTAAGGCCATTCCACTTCATTTAATGGACTTTTAAAACATAACGGAATTGTCAAACACAAGGAACTTGAGCAATTATATCTCTAAAATTCCTATTTTTCTGTCCAGTTGAGTCTCTCTAGGACCTGATTAAATGACAGGATTAAAAAAAGGGTCCATGCACTGCTCTGTAGAGAATCTAAGCTGAAATAATCCAAAGACAATAGGTCCTCCTAGTTCATCAGTGCCAAGATATGCCCCATGTGAGTTTTTTGTGCCAAGATCCTGCATACTCATTTATTTTTATGTATGCAGGTGACTTTGTAACTTCTGTTCCTAAAATTGGTGTCTCCCAGTTTTAGACTGGGCAAAGCTAAGAGGCTGATTGATGAAGTTCAAAAGCTAATTTGTGTCTCAGATGGACCTACATGCTCTAGAAATCCACCCAAAACTCTCAGGAGAGATGAGATTTTCATGTGCAGAGCCAGTGTGACAAAACTGAAGCCTATCATTAACTGAGGTTACCAAGACACTTTCCCCTGGGGCAAATTATCTACTTTATGATTTCTTGCACCTCTCTCTGAGAATGGTCACTGTGGAATACTAGATTAAGAGGTATCAGCCTATCTGGCAAGTCGTATGTTTTGTGTGTGGAGATTACCCAGGAAAGTGTCACTTCTTCCCTGTCCTCAGTAACCTCCTGTAGGCAAAGAGGCTCCATCCCCACTGATCAATTTCCTTCAGGTCTCTCATGGTATACACGGCTATTTGCTACACACTAGCTCTCCTCCTATAAATCAGATCAGTTCAGATTGTGCACCAGCCACAATCCCCCATCTCAGCCAGCATTCTTGGGAGGTGTAATGAGTCCCTATGTTGCATGCTGTGTCCTGGGGAATGGGAACTCTGTGCCAGCCATTATGGATGGCACCCTGCAGTGCACTGGTCCCACTCTACAGGTTGCTGTGGAAGTCATGGCCCATCTCTTTGTCATCCTTCCCTGCCCCTTCTTTGTGTGTGATTTATTCAGTGGGGAGGGAAGACCAAGAAACAGTATTCTCCCCAGGAGCTGAAATTAGGAGTGTAGGGGGAGTTTTGGGGGGTGTAGGGAGTGCTCACTAATTTGTCATAACACTGCTACTGGCTGACGACTGGGGTGGTGGTGGTTGGGAAATTCATGGTGGTGCGGGAGAGGGGTATAAGGAAGGTGTTAGGGAAATCCCTGGCAAGAAGTCCCCACTGAAAGAGACTGCTAATGTGAGCTGCTCTCATGTAGACTCTGCAAGGCAGCAAAGGGTTGTTGTATATACCTTTACCTTACTGTAGCTATGCAAAAGCCACTTTTGGCCTGATTTTACAGCCCTTACCCAGAAAGTCAGTGGGACTACTCACCCAGATATGAGTGTCTGAACTGGGACCGCAAGTCCTTACTGAACTCAAGTGAAGTATCATTCACTTCTTACAGATGGAGAAGAGTGAGACATGGGGTAAGACTACACCAAGAGGACAAGGAGGATGGCCTAGGAGGTACAGGGACTTGATGGGCCTAGATTCAATTCATGGATCAGCCACAGACAGCTATGTAATCTTGGGCAAATCACTTAGAATTGGTTTAATTTATACTGTATGGAGTACAGATGCTGTATTCACAGCAAGCACTGATATAAACAGCAGTGTAGAAAGTGAGGCACAGCTTAGTCAAGTGCCCCACATGTCTGAACCCCCAGGATATATAGCCTACATGGCTCTCTACATACCCAAGCAGTGCCTCCTACTTCTGGTTTTAGCAGTGGAGTGTTCAGGGGTTAAAGTAAGGGGGAATGCACCAGAATATCATGCAGGGTACATCATTTTTAGGGGCCACCATTCCAGTGCCCCTAAAAATAGAACAATGAGGTGAAACACTGCATTCTGGTGCATTCCCCCTGCCCTTGCTACCCCTGCACAGTTTCAAAAACTCCCAAGCTGGGGAAGACTCATGCTGGCCAGAAGACTGTATCTTCAGGCTTTCAGCCCTGGTAGGGGCTGCAGCTGCCACGCACAGCCAGCAGCTGCAACCCCTAACTGACCAGAAGACTGTGTCTTCTGGCTGGCAGAGAGCTTCCCCCAGGTTGGGAGTTTTTAAAACTCCCACCCTGAGCATGTTCTGAGCATGTTCAGGTTGGGAGGAGCAGCCTGTGGCATGGCCGCTCTGCTCCAGCAGTCAGGTAAGGGGGCCCTGGAGGAGAGGGGTTGGGGACAGTTTGGCAGCTGGAGGGGAAGGGGTGGGGGAGAAAGAGGTCAGGCCAACTGAAGGGGGCCTAGGAGAGCTGGCAGGTGGGTTATGGTGGAAAAAAAGGGTCGGGCTGGCAGGCTGGCAAGGGGTGGATGGGGTTAGGGGATACAATGGGGGGAATGGAGATGAGCACTGAAGGAGACTGTGGAGGTGGGAGGAGGCTGGAGGTGTAGTGAAGACTGGGGCGTTGGTGGGTTAGGAAGCCTAGAGTGGGGGCTTGGGGGCAGGGAGCTTGGGGAATAGGGATGGGGGCTGAGGAGGACATGGGGAAGAGGGGTCTGATGGGGGCACTAGTGGACAAGGTTGGGATGATGTGGATTTGAGGCTATGCTTTGTGTGGGAGGAAAGAGCTCAAAAATGCCTACCAGGGCTGGGGCCTGCACATGCATAAAGGGGCCTGGACAATACGGGAAGGGGACCCAGAGATTAGAGCGTTCCAGGGCCCATCAAATTATACTTTAACCACTGGGAGTCCCCCATCTTCTCCCTGCCACCAGATCTTTTCCCACTGCAGTGTAACTTTCCCTGGCAATGGGGAAAGGCGGGGAAGCAGTGGGGAAAGACTCTGGCAACTCCCTACTGCTGAAGCCTTTCACTGCTGTGTGCAACTATGCATCATAGTGACAAGCATGGACACATCTGCCTTTCCTAACAGAATGTAGCTACACATTTAGTTGTGTGTAGAAATAGCTTTAAACTCTCTGTGTCTCAGTTCCACTCTTAAAATGGGGATAGCACATCTTTGTCTGAGGTTAAATTTCTTTAAGGATTTTGAAGCACTATGTGATGAGGACCATTTATGTATCTAGATGTGAATAAAGAACTCTGTGGTGTGCATGCATAAGGGAAAGGGTGCAAAAAACCTTCTCACCCCAATTGTGCATCTCTCCAAGAAGAGCAAATATATGAGAGGGAGGACATGCAGGGTCACGTGGCACCTCCCTCTTCCAGTTTCACAGTTGGGCTTGTTCTGAGCATGTTCAGTAACACTGCTGAAGCAGGCTGCCCTCACTGTGCTCCTACTCCTCCCATTATTGGCAGGCATAGGCCATCTCTGCCTCCAGGAACTCTCACTGGAGTATGCTTCTCTTCACTGACCTGCCTGTGCCTTAAATTTAGTCTCCATGCGACTTGCCCAGGGTCACATGAGATGCACATGGTAGTGTCTGAACTAGAGTTGGCTACTGGTGCTGTGTTCTAGCCACGCACTCATCTTTCCCTCCCTCTTTAGATAAATAAACCACTATTATAAATAAACTAAGATCTTGCAAAGTAATGCTGAAGCCTAGAGGGAAAACTTCCATTGCAATAGAGGAGTTTGGCCTCAATAAGGACTGTAGGACAGGGACAGAACAATGTATTTAATTATTGGGATATTTTTTCATAGATAATTTGACAAATACTTCCCCTGCACCCACACCAGTTTTTAAAGCGGGTGGAATAATTTGCATTCAAGGAATAGTGTTGAATTTTGCAAAGATTTTTAAAATAAACTATTAAGGCACTTTCCCTTAAGATTTGCAAAGAGTTAGTGTTTATTTTACAATATTATGTTACTAAGAATAATTCCTTACTCCATCACTCTTTGCAGGAAGGGAAGTGAAATTGGCTTCTAAGGCTTGAGAGGGAGTTACCTGTTTATTTTGAAAACAAATATTTATCTCTGCTATTCCTGACAGAGCACCAGCCTTTCTGTTCCACCCTTAGAATTAAACATAGGAGGTCCATGCACTTTTGCCCTGTTTTACTGAACTGCTGCACCATGTAGCTTTGTGACATTTATTTAATAACATTTGTAGGTCAATCCAAGACAGTTCATTGCTGTCCTGAAGGCTAGATGGAAAGTCATATGACTGTTGTTTCTGCAAACATGTAGTTGATGGAAGGATACTTTTCCTTCTCATATACACTACTAGGCAAGTAATGCAATTGGGGTTATTTTAGCTGCTTGCCTAATCTCTCTATTGGGCTTACTATTTCTTTTCTGCCACAATACACACTGTGGGTCAAATCTTCCTTACTCCTCAGTCCCAAAAGGCATAATCCATGTCAATAAAGGATATCTAAATAGAACTGGAAAGAATCCTCTTCACTTTGGCATATGGCCATTTATCTGCTGCCACTACTACACATCCCCTGGGATGAAGGGCAGTCTTGTGGTTAAACACACGATGCAGAGGCAGGCAATGTGAATTCTATCCCTGGATCTGCTGCTGACATCATGGGCCTGATTCCTTCCTGCCTTACAACTGGTGGAATTTACTTTCACCTTTGCATAGAGGGTGTGAAAAGCTGCCATTCCAACTTGGTGGTCTTTTGTTCAGGTGGAAATAGATCCTCAGACCTGCAAGGCAATACAATAAACGGTATTTGTGTGAATCTGAAATGCCTAAGTAGCACCTACAAACCGGAGAAATCCAAAATTAATGACTTTTGAAAATGTGGGCCTTGATCCTCTTGCCTCTATTTCTTGCATGGTGTAATGAAGATATTTCCATGGGCAGGGCAATAAACTAATGGGCTGCAGTAGCAGCAGATTCCATTCTGTGCACCCTACCAAAAGGATTTAGGCCTCCTAACCTGCATGGTGGCTGTTCCACTGTCCATTTCCAAATTGTCCCTGTTGCATTTCACTACTGCCTCAAACTTTTCTGTTAGCATGGACCGTGGGAGCAAGGACACCCTGCATGGCAACATTGCAGTCTCTCTCATATAATGGAATGGTGCCTGTTTCTCCATAGTTAGGGTTTTCTGCACCTGCCAAGCTTTGAATGCTGTACTAGTATTTTCTTTCTTGTCATCTCTTTGATGGTAACTTGATCACAGGCACTGTGGACAAACTGTAAAATACTTTTGCTCTATGTAAAGATGCACGTAGCAGAGTGTGATCTTTCAGGATATGGAATGAAGTTGGGACAAACTCAGGTTTCTTTCTTTCTTTACCTGTTCTTGTTCACTTCTTCCTTCCTCCCCTACCCACTTCTTCAGAGAGTGCCCAGTGGGGTACTCCTCAGGGTTACTATGCTAGTTCAAACCACCATTGTAATTCCTTTTCCAGTTCACGTACCCTGGTAAACAATCTGTCTTTTTATTCTATTTGGGGTCTCTTGCCACTCTTTTTTTTACATCTGTTCTTCTAGAGTTTGATCAGCCTCCATCAGTCTTTTTAGGCTGTTTTGTCAGTCCACGTGCGCTGAACCCTCCCCAGCCTCCTCTAGTTCCTCCCAGAGTCAAGAATTAGGTGCTGTGTTAGGGCAACCTTTTCTTTCTTCTCACTGAGGAAGTCTTTTTTTCTCAATGGTCTATCTAATTTCCTTCTTCTTCAATCCCAACAGGTGCCTGTTCTTGGCTTACATGGCCTAGCTTTCATTTGGTGACCTGTTTTTTTTTTGCCTGCCATCTGGCTAGTTCTTGTTCGAGCAGCTAATAAAAATACTTTTCCTGTTCCAATTCTGTTTTTGTTTGGACTAATTCCTGTTCCCAGTTCTCTGCTTTCATCATAATCTTCTGCCAGGAGGCCTTCACGCTCACCTCACCTTTTATAATTGCACCTCAATTGGCCCTTTCAGCACCTCCTGCCAGCATTGTCTGACATTGCCACCTATTCAGCAAGGCTAACTGGCCCCAAATCTGGTTCCTGAGCCAGGGTTGATTTATCACCAGTTTTCTCAGTGGGGACCCTGTGTTGCATCTGGATTGAGAAATCCCACAGGTTCTGCCCACAGTTTGGGCCCAGGGATGTTTCCGTACCACCCCAATCTTCAGGCAGTCCTGCAGGCCTCACACTTTAATGCCAAGAGCCCAGGGATGTTTCCATACCACCCCAATCTTCAGGCAGTCCTGCAGGCCTCACACTTTAATGCCAACTTCTGTGTGACAGGGTGGGCCTACCCTGCACTGAGCAGGAAAGAGCCAAACCCACACTGTGGGTGGCAGAGTCTTGCCCCTGAGGCTGTGTTGGGCATGACCGAGCTGCTGTCCCAGTATAAAAGGGAGCAGCCCGGCTCATTCTGGGCTGACCACAAAGGAGGAAGGACGCTTGATGAAGGTTTCAGCCATGGAACTGCTTCAGCCCCCAGCTGAGCGAATTAGAGGTCTCAGAGGCCTGAATGGAGACCTGCTGCGTAAAGCCAACCCTCCAGAGTCAGATGTCCTGGGGGCTACCAACATCACCAAATCCAAAGGCCCTAACAAGACCTGGACAGCAACGTCAGGATGTACAGTAGAAAGTGGCCCAGGGGATGGTATCAGTGGTCTTGACTGCCTGTGATAGGTCTATGTGTTTTGGCGGGGTCCCTGCTGGCCAGAATAGTAGCCAGCCCTATCCTGGACAGGGCCCTGTGCTGGAACATGATGGAGTTGAGTGCACCACATCCCTTTACCCCCATCTTCCTCTCTCCTAAGGGTAACAACACCCTTCCTGAGCTTCAAACCACATATGTGCACCAACTACTGCTATAGCTACAAGCTGCCTGCTTGCCCCACCATGCTTGAGGCCCAGCCTATAGATTGTCCCCTTTCTCTGCCCTGACCATTGGGCAGTTATGGACTCTGACCATTAGACTGTGCCACCCCAGTCAGGAACAGTCTGGAAGATCAACAGTTCTCAACTGCTGTGCTGTGGCACAAAAATGTGTCATGGCACAGCAACTGAGTGTGTTGACTGAAATCAGCCTGCTGCCAAAAGGCTGTAGCTGCTTTAAGAGCCGCTGGTACTGTTCCTTTAAGACAACACAGCCCTATGAAATAGTTCCTGTTTTGCCATTGACAAGCGGTACTTTTATAGCCTTCATTCTAAAGAAGGCTGCAATGATAAGGGTTCCTTGTCAAGTGTCACATATAAAAAGCAGTACTTACAAGTATATTATACAAATTTACATGTATTCAGTTAAGCCAGGTGCTCAGTAAAAGTCGTCATTTACTATGTGATTGTTCTGTTTGTGACCTATTAACATAAGCAGTAGGTCAATGAGGTTTTTTAAAAAAAATTATCCAAAGCAGTTACAAATTGCCTGAAATGGACATTAGCTAAATTTAATTCTAAACTTAGCTACATAATGCCTGGAGGACTAATGAATAGCTAGCCTACCTTTCTACAGGATCTTATTTCACAAAAGAAAATTGCACTTGAGAACTAGTAAGCTCCATCAAATACACTCATGTAATCACAAGCTAGCTTTGCTATACATTGGGTTTACATGTGCTTCAGGCCATTTTATTTCATTGGTCTATTTGTCTCCAAGGCCTTTTTCATTTCGTAAAAGATAACAATGTATTTTGTTCTGAAATGATTTTTAGTTTTGGCTTTGGTGATGACAGTCATACCTCCTGATACATGATAATATTATTCATGAACAAGGATATAAAATTTTCCCCACAGGATAATTTATATTTAACAGTTGTTGATTCTCTTTTATTCCTAATTTAGGTCCTAATAACTGTCCTTGGTAACAAATTTTCTTACAGTATTTAAAGAACAATCCACAGCAAACAGAGGCATATGATAATGTGCTACTGAGTGTGGTACATATATTTCATTGCTGTCTGTGATAATATATTTAAGAGTATAGGATAAATTAGAGGGGTGTCCTGGAAATAATGTGACTCTCTCAACCCTGTAGAAATTCAAAAGTTTAACATTTATTCCCTTCCACCTTGATCTACCATCTACTCCAGCTCTATTTCCTCCTTCCCTACATCCTCATTAGTAACTTTCCAATAACTGAAACCATGTATTTAGTTATACAGCATTTTAACTACAAGGATTATTTTAAAGCAAGGCTATAAATGGAAGGAGGGAAAATAGTGAAATTCCACTATGCTCCCTCCACCAAATAAAGTCCACCTACTTGAGACTCCAAAATGAGATACCACTGACAATAGATGATCATACAGATATTCACAATGTGATCTCCTAGGTTCTTTGTGCTTGGCTGGCTCTCCTTGGTGGGTTTTAAATCCACTTACGGATTTTGCTAAGCTCCTCGGGGTCAGCTGGCTACTGGTGCAGGGCTCAGGAACCCCATTAGGTTCTTCTGAATATGGATCCTCTTAACTAGAGTCAGATTCCTTTATTGGTGGAAAAAATATTAGTAGTTCTTTCACAATTGCCACCTGTTCTTGATACAAATATGAGACAAAGTAGATTGCATGTATCTTCATAATATAAGCTGTTGTTTCCTTTCTTACATGCTTTGATCAGCAATGTAATAGCTAAGAGTCTTGACACTTAAATTGCCATAATTGGGGCATCTGCATTTACAAACCACACAGATGAAGGGATAGTTCACACTGCTTTAAGTTTTTCAGACAGCTGCAAATAGGCTTAGGCAGATGTGGCTGCATTGGTCATGTTTGGGGTCACATTCTGAAGAGTTACTTGGCAACCAGGCCCTTATTTAGACGAGAGTTTTGTTTTTCACCCAAGTTGGCTCTGTTAAGCTAGTTTAATTGTGTTGAAAATTCCACTTGTCTATATTGGTTTTTACTGTGGGGTTGTCAGCCTTCTTAGGCCTGAAAATGGCATACCTTTACTCTGCCAATAAATGCAGCTTTTGGATAGTAAAAGAATAGATCAATCATTTTGTCATTCAGGTATGAGATTGCAAGTAAGGCAAGATGGATCTCTTCATTACTGAGATACAGATGTTTCTTGTGACACTGAATAAGTCACTAAAGCTCCCTGGACCTCTGTTTCCCACCTGTAATTTGAGGATATATGTCACAGGGGTGTTACGATAGTTTAAAGCTCTTCGTCATCAGCTGGATGGTATTACAGACATGCAAATCCATCATAACATTTACTACAACTCCCATTTCATCCTAGGAGTCAGCCACCCCTAAAATCTATAAGCAGATATGCTCAGAATCAATTCTTAGTATATTGCCTATTATTGTTGCTGCTTCAGTACATCAGATTGAAGCCATCACATTGTAACATGGATTTGTGAAATGCCAGTAAATTGAAGCAATATAATTTGTTGTTTTATCTGTGATGATGAAATGTATTTTTAAATCAAGTGGTAAGGTGCTACCATAATAGAGAAATGACATGGCACTTCTTGGCCTAAAGCAAAGATGCTGTTTGTGATAATAAATCAATATAAATGCAGCGATAGTGAAATTACAAGTAGAAACATCTCCAGACTTTTTGCTTGCTTCTAAATTATATTGCTATGAACTAGCCCTACTGTCAGTCATTTTCCCAATCAGATGTAAAGGTCAGGATTAAAATGTTCAGCCAGAGTGTGTTTGGAAGATAAAACTCTCTGCAGCAGATTTATTTCTACAATGTCAATAAAAGATGGGCAACAGTATCCAGATCCCTATTGAGCTATAGGAGCCTTTCTCTTGTAATAGCATTCCTGCTTAGAATGGTAATAAAATACAGTGAGTTACATTAGATCTAATTAATCTGTAATTTGCATTTCTCTTCTGTCCATGTATGACTTCATATTCAGTGTAAATCAGCTAAAAGCCAGATCCAATTCCCATTGAAGTCAATGCCAATACTTCACATCACTTCCAGAAGAGCTGGATCAGGCTCTGAAATGAAGGGGGGAAGAAGGGAGAAAACCCAGAAATGAGATCAGTGCCAGTTTGGCTTGAAAGTGACAATTCCCTCAAACATTTCAGTTCCTCATATTACCCTATGGACCATTCTGCGTGTGCCTTTTTCAGCTCCTTGCTTTAAATTTAATGCCAGAAGAGTACCAGTTTTTAGACTATTTTAGGCATACCATTATCCATGTTTATAATACTTACATGTGCTCCATTAGGAGCCCCTGACATGGCTATAGGTTTTCATTAGTGCACTCAGCATCATCAAAAAACTGACATATTTATTCCAAGAACCATTTTTGGAGGGAACAGCAGCAGTGTTAGCAGAGGAAAAAGTAACTTCCCGCAATAATTCCTTCAGAAGGTCTATTTCCATGTTTAAACCATAAAAAAAGTTAGCTTGGTTTTGAGCAAAGATTTGGAGTTGTTTTCATGGAAACCAATTCACCTGTTCCACCACTCATAGCAATAGCACACAAAACAATGGCCTCATTGTGAACATTCATGGCCACCTTTTTGAGTATGCTAATTATTAATCCAATGCCACTTTCTGACCAAGACTCTAACTTTAGATAAGTGGCACTGGCACACATCACTAGGCAGGGGTGTTGCTGGCACTGGGCACTCTGGGGCATGTGCCCCGAACCCCAGCGCCAGAGCCCTGGATGCAGGGTCTGGCTGCCCGCGGCAGTGCGGTGGTGCCTGGCCCTGTCCCAGGCCAGGGGGCGGGGCCTGGGCCCATGCCCTGGGTCCCTCCCCCAGTCAGCGATGCCCCTGTCACTAGGTCATTTAAAAACCTGCTTCATATCCAGCAGAATTCTTCTTTCCTTGTACAGGTACACTGATTAGAGGAAAAAGAGGACTATATCTAAACAGGTCAAAAATAAATAAATAAATAAATAGAACAAAACCACCACCACCCCAAAAAAAACCCAAAACAAAACATGCCATCAAATCTCAGAGCCAGGTTTATAGACTCAAGTTCACATTATGGCACCAAAAAGAGATGTTGGAGCTTCAGCTCTGAAACCAGACAAGGGGTGGGGGGTGTCACAAAGCCTAAGCAAGACCGTCTACACCTCCGTTTTTAGCACCATCATGGGACCCCAAGTCTCTATACCAGATTTCTGAGACTCGCTGCTGTGAGGCTTTTTTGGGGCATTGTAGACATATCTAACAACTGGAGGGGATGCTAATGCACCCAGCAGCCTCCCTAGGCACAAGGAGACAATCGCTAGCGAGACTGAGGCGTAGCCCTGTCACTCGCTAGCTTGTGAACACCAGCTACTGCCTGAGTCAGGCAAAGGAGGCACCCTCAGTGCAGGGGGCATTAGAAGCTCCGCTCAGAGTACTCCACCCCCTATGCCCCTGAGCTGTTCTGCTTATATCTACCCAGAGTAGGCCAAATGACTCAGAACTCTAGCACTTTCTTCTTGCAAGCTGGCTGTCTTGGATGGCCCAGCACAGCTATGTGCGCACTCAGGCCCAGCACATCTCTGGCAATACCAGCTATTATTTACCCCAAAGGTTGCCATCTGGCCTTCAGCAATTAATCTGTGCCTCTAACTAAAACCCACATTGTGTGCTATAATGCTTTCTGTTAATCCTCGGTGTCAGTGAGCTAATTAACTGACTCCCAGGCTCGTAGATCAAAACACACGTCTTCCTAATGTGGGTTAAAAATGAAGTGCTACTCATTGACTTGTATAAATATACAACCCACCATTCCACTATCCCAAATCATGGCAATGCGCACATGTGGGGTTTCATTACTAACCATCGCTAACGCATTATGAACTCAACACATTTTATATTGGAAACTGTGTTAACTGGAGATACACGGTTACATTTGACTCTGAAAACTATGCAAGTCTCTAGAACAGTAGCAGAAAAGAATTAAATGCATTGATAACATTAAAAACCCTGCAACCAGATTAGTCATAATTTTTTCATGGCAATAGTAATCCTCACCTCTGCATCACAATTCAAAGCTAACCCAGAAGAAGGATGGCCCACTGGCCAGGGCCTTGCCTTAGCCTCTAAAAGACTTGGGTTCTAGTTCTGCTTGCCCACAGACATTAGCTATGTCTACACTGAGTCATATGAAAACATTTCTTTTGAAATAATTATTTCTAAATAGCCTTATTTCAAATTTATTATTTCAAAATAGGAGTCTAGTGAAGACTCTATTTCAAAATAAGGTAGGGGTGATTATTTTGAAATTAAGAGTCTTCACTAGACTCTCTTTTTTGAAATAGGGGAAGGCAGTGAAAAGTATAGGGCCATTATTTTGACAAAAGCCAATTCCACTACTTGGAATGGCATTTTTCGAAGTAACTATTTCGAAAGAATTGCTCTTTCGAAATAAATGCAGGTTTAGTTATTTTGAAATAGCACTTCATTATTTTGAAATAACAAAGTGCTTATTTCAAAATACAGAAATGCCTGCATGGACAGGTAAAAAGCTTTTTTTTAAATAAGCCTCCTTACTTTGAAAAAACTTTTCAGGTAGACATATCCATTGTGTGTGACTCCTAGTGAGTCACTTGGAGTATGTCTACAAAGAAAAGAAAAACCCATGCCTGGCTTGTTCCAGCTGACATGGACTCATAGGTTTTGGGTTGCTGGGCTATTTCACTGATGGGTACCCTTCTAAGTTCAGGCTGGATCCCACCCTGCAGGATCCTAAAGTGCAGGTTGTAGCCCAAGGCCAAAAGTCTACACACCAATGAAATAGCCCTGCAAGCCCGAGTTGGCTAGCATGTGTGGCTTCTGCATAAACATACTCCAGCTGCTGTGTAAATTTACTGTTGGTGTCACAGTATCTCCATTTCCTGTTCTGCTTAACAGGGGTGTTGTGAGGATAAATACATTAAAGATAATGAGGCACTTGGGTACTGTGGATAATGGGGAGGGGAGAAGAGTGGGGCATACAAGTACCCATGATAGATATGTCAGTAGTTACCAAAATCAGTTATTGTGCGATGTGGCCTTTGTGGAGAGAGCTTGCTGACGTAGGTCCACTGCCAAAATGTGCAATAACTGGGGCTCCTATAGCTTCATAGCAAAGAAAAGGAGAAATGGGAACCCAATTCAGCAAAACTTTTAAGTACATGATTTATTACACTCAGGCCTGAATGAAGAGACTGAATTATTCTCCAAACTCTTGAGCTGGTTCCTTCAGGTGAGGCTTAAGGGACATTCAGGCAGTGTAAGAAGTTCCTATAGCCACTGCCCATACAGTTCGGTGGACATATGTGTCTTCTATCTCATGGGTGCTTTTCCTGGGCACTAAGTTCACAGAACCTTTATTTCAAAGCAGTGGGGGGTGGGGTGGGGGGAGGGCCTTCAGAAGATATGATCAAAGATCACTGATGTTAGTGTGAATCATTCCATTGATTTCAATGACATTGGATCAGGTCCCTATAGCTAAAATATTAAAGCAGTGTATTTCACTAGCTTCAGTTGGCTCCACTCACAAATGCAGAATTAAACATCTGTGTCTCTGTTTTCTTCTCCCCAGGCCAACCAAGCAGCAGGTATTTCTGGCATGTTGAATAATATTTAAACTTCGTTGTCTTGCATGGATTGTAAGTTCAAGGGTTGGCTCAAAAATAGGGTGATTAAGAATAAAGTTAAAGACTTGCAGATATCCACTGATGGGAATGAAGTCTTCATTTATAAAAAGCTGAGTAATGCAAGAATTCAGAAAAATCAGGTTATTGATCTGAAGAATAATTAAAAGGAAGAGATGTCTTGATATGCAGTGAAAAATTCTGAAATTGACACCAATGCAAACCTGACTTCCTGCATTCTGAGCATGTTATTCTTTCAGCATCACAGTCCTGATCATCTTTGTTTTCTTTCTCTTCCTCCTCACTTCATGATAATGGACAAAAAGGAGATGTGAAACCGGTTTAGGATGAGTCTGACATTTATAAGGCGCATTACTTTGTCACTGAGGAATGCTGGAAGAGTTGCAAGGAGTTTCCACCATTTTATGGTAAAATAAAAATTATCATTCTTAGTATTTACAAAACTTTATAGCTGGTCATTTAGTAAGCTAAATCTGCTGAGTTTAACATATAGGTGTGTATACAACATAGCATTGGTGGTAAAATCTTTCTACAACCATTGCCAACTAGTCCCCTTTGTTCATCTGGCCAAGATAGGAGCATCTGCTCTGATCTGAAGGCCAGAGATTTAGCTAAAATTAACAGTCCTACAGCTAGAGTAATTGTCTTGTTTTTAGATAGTGAGGATGGAGTTACTCACTGAATGTAGCTCTCTTTTCTGCTTGTATGTTATCTGGTTCTGCCAGCAATATTAAGCTTCTACAGAATTAGTCAGAATGTATCTGCAAAACAAGAAATTACTTATTTCCAGAATTGTGATCTTTAGGATTTTGACTAGATCAGCATTTGGTTTGTGCTCCTTGAGGAATTTTCCAGAATGCATTGACTGATTGTCGATGTAGTTACATAGTCTAGTTCCTATTCCTGTTAGATTTATTGTCCTGTCTCTGATTGGGGCTTATAAGTGCTTCTTGAGCCCACAGCCAGGTACTGTGCTTGGAATTCTGCACCTTTGATTCAGTTCACAGGAGGATATTAACACAGTGAGCTATGTACTGCCGTCAGTCTATGGTAGAACCCCCACTGATATCAGTGGGAAATTGTCTGCAGATTGAGAGAATGGTTGCATGCAGCATTCAATCACCCTGATAAGTGTTGAAAAATGTTTTGTTTCAGCAGTCACAGCTCTTCTCTGTTCTGTTCCTTTTCTGTACAGAAAAGAACAGGTGTAACTTGTTCTTCAGGACAATACTATGTCAAAACCAGGAGATGCTTGTTGAGTTTTCCTTAGGACAGTAGCAGTGTAGAATAATTTAAATTACTGATTTAGCAATATGTCAGGTTTTTTCCCCTGCTTGAAGAGTAGAATTCAGCCAGTTTCTCATAGTTGATCTCCTGGGGTAAAAGTGAATTGCTTGCTTCAGGGCTTGTTACCTTTTTAAAACATAGGTTGTTTTTTTACATAATTCATCGCCAGTGTAACCTCCACTCTACAACTGTTAGTTTAGGCAATGCACATTTAACCCTTCTGCCAGGGTGAGATGGCAGGACAAGGGCCAAGTTCTATATCTAGGGGTTTCCAAATAATGTAACCCCACCAACTGGCTTGAGCCCCCACCCAAATTTCTGGGAAATCATGCACTATTCCCTGGGCACCCCAAAGGGGTAAGGCTTCCCCACTCACAAGCATGAGATGAGTGTAGTATTCAGAACTTTTAATAGTAGTAAAAATAGAATGTAAAAGGCCAAATAACAGAAGTCAGTGCTGATCTAGAAAATCAGTACAGAGCAAGGTTCCCAACAACCCGTACCACATAACAGAACATACAAGACTTAATGACAAAACCGTCATTGATCTGTGCTAATCAGCTTCCAACATGATTCCACATATCATAACAGCACATGTGAACTCAATAGCAAACCCAGCACTGATCTGGAGAGCCAGTGCTAACTAGGCTCGCAACCAACCCTACAGTATGTAGGGAGTGTCTTTCATGCCAGCTGTCCCCCAGCACCAACCTCTAGTCACTCACTCCATCCACTAGCGCTGTCCCTTGGCTCTGCCCCACTGTCTGCCAGCTCCGCCCACTGGTCACTCAGCTTGCTGCTGGCCACTTTCAGCATCTGCTGCCTCTGCCTGCTGTGCGCCAGCTCCATCCACCAGTCACTCACGCCGCCCAGCTAGCCGCTGGCTCCACTCATCAATCACTCACACCACCCAGCTCACTGCTGGCTGCTCTCACTGTCCGCCAGCTCTGTTCACCAGTCACTCATACTGCCCAGCTTGCCACTGGCTACTCTCATGATCCACCAGCTCTGCTCACTAGTTACTCCATCTGCTCCTCCTCTTCAGTGATTTCAGCTCTTAAGCCTCAGATAGCTGCAAATAGCTACTTTCATTAAAATAACAGACAGGCCTTAAGGAGCCCAGCCAGCACTCTCATTTGACAGGGAGGCCATGAGGTGAGGCAAAAATGCCTCAAGCATTGCTTTACAAGGAGTTATACAAATTCTACCCCATCTCAACTTTTCCAGGCAAAAGCTTCTCTTACAAGTCTCTTTTTAGCTAAGGGTAGCTTTCGCTCTTTAACTAACCCAAACAGATTTGGAACAATCAGAGAGTAGCATATCACCAAAGACAGTATTTCACATTTCCCTTCCGTAGAATTACAGATATTGACAGATTTGTGATCAGATTAACCCCAAATACCATTACCCATATTGCCCTGCATCCATAGTTTGATTATGTTAATCTATTCTTTGTGCTCATGCAAATACTAAACCCATGCAGATCATTCCCCCCCCCCCGCCCCTCAGCAGTTAGGCACAGCTTCTAAGCCTGCCTTACACAAATTATCCACATGCAGACCATAGACACAGTACTCGGAGGCACACATCGTGTATCTGAAAAAGGATGCCAGGATGTCATCTGTCGCTGACAGACATAGGTCAGAATTCAGTCTGCCTTCTGCTAAATATGCACCACAACAGCTATGTAGGCTCTTCCGTGAGTTTCAGAATATCAGTTATGGCTTCTCAGTGGTTTCAGGTCCCGGAAGTATTATTCTGTTACGTAGTGTGCACATAGGCCTTTTACTTTAACGTAATGAAGCCACTAGGTAACTATTTATTTATGTGATTAGCTTTAGATCAGCTTGCATGCCTTTTAATTACTTAATACCCTGCATAGCTCTTTAATTCAATTTGGTTTGTCCTTTTGGTTTCCTGGGGAAAGAATTCCTCTTTAAGGGTCCTACTCTGGCATTGATAGCCAGAGCTTGCATTGATGAGGGAGACGTGGAGGTAGTAATCAGGGCATCTGAGCTGACTCAGGAGCATGTGCCAGAATGAAAATCAGACAGGTTATTTTTTTAAAAGCATTTGCACTGAAAAGTGCCAGATTAACAACCGCAGAGATCAAAATCTATTTATCAGCAGAATGGGCAGTAGCAATATATGCTTCCTCCAGGCTCCCCTACCAATGCACCAAACCCTGATTTAGAAAGACTGCCTTTTAGGGTGGAAGAGCAGCTGGTCTCCTGATCTACTGAATCGTTAGCTTCCAAGTTGACACTGCCAAAAAAGCTGTGTGAGAGTGGCCTCTGTGGTGTGTACTGGAAACCAGGCTGAGCACCACAGCTCATTTTGTGTAACCCACTGACCAGTCATCAAGTGGTAAAGAGCTAAACTTTTCTCTGTCATACCAGTGCCACTCTGAAGGGGTGTGCAAGATAGAGGAGACTTTAGCCTTTTTCCTTTATATGTGGTGGTGGTTGTGGGTGAAATATATGCAATGCACTGACCTCATTTTACTATGTTAAATCCTCCTAGCTTGGCTTCCAGGAATGGAGACCAATGGAAGAAGGAGAACATAGAAAAGCAGCTTTTCCCATCTTTAAAAAAGTCTGTTATGACAGAAAATGTTTTCATTTCATATAGATAATGTAATGTGTGAATAATGAATCAAGATAATTGGAAAAGGAAGATTCTTAAGCTATAATTTCTCAAACATTGTCATGCTGCCCTCCCCTTAGGTATGGAGAAGATTTTCAAGCTCTCTGTAATGGAAAAGTTCTCATGCAGATGAATGTCTCCACAGAATTGTTTTCATTTTGCATTGTATTTTGATCTTGTGGTCAGAGCAGGCTGTTAATTGTTTCTCTTTTTGGCTCACTTCTATTTACAACCCAGGAAGAACTGAATTCTCTGTAGAATGTTGAGTAGGCAGTTAAATTCATCTGAATTTGTTGAGTCCTAAGTAAAAGTGATGAAGGGATCTTGTGTAAGTGCATGGTGCTAACTCTGGCCTGAAACACTGTGTTCCTCTTGGTTGCAAGAGAAAGTCCCCTTGTTCTGCTTGCACATTTGCTCAAGAGGAGGACTATAACGTAGGAGCAACACTGGGAGACCACATTTTGACGGACTCATTCCTGACACTATATGTAGGTCATTGGAATGACTCAGCAGCAGGGCATGGACATGGGTGGCCAGGGCCCACTCACTTTGTTGGAAGATCTGCCCTCCTTACCACCCTACAGAGGTGTGAATTTTGCCACCACAGCTGCAGGGTCATCCAGCAGCCACATGCAGAGTAGAGGTGCCAGCACTCACACCTCTGCACCAGCTGAGGCTACAGGGCTACAAGCGGAGCAGAGGCATTCGCACCAGAGCCCTGCTTGTGGCTGCTGAGCTCTGCAGCTGCAGCTATGAGCAGAGCAGAAGCACAGGCACTGTTGCCTCTGCCCTGCTTGCAGCTGTGGCTGCCAGTTGCTGGCCAGCCCCATGGTCACGATAGCAATTAGTGCTGCTGCCAGGCTACACCCACACACCCACTTATACACCCACCCCCAGCTACACATTCACTCCCACCTACACATCCACTACCACCTACCCCCAGCTACACACACACACACACACACACACACACACACACACACACACACACTCCCTGCCTCACGCAACCCCCCAAGAGCATTCCCTGTCCCCCAGCAGCTCTGCACCCCCCCCCGCATCTCAGAGGCCAGAACCCCCCACCCCCCAAAGCCCTTCCCCCAGCCCTACCACGGAGCTACCTTAGCTGTTTGTATGCTGGGTGACCGGCCGGGAGCTGCTTCCTAGCCACAAGCTGCCCCTACCCTACAGGGGGGAGATTTACAAACTTCCAGCCTGTCACAGCTCTCTGCTGGCTAGGCTTAGGGTGGAACAGGGTTTAAGGTGGAAAGCACTGGAACTCTGCGTTCTGGCTGCTGTATCTATTTTTAGCCCCCCCCCCCCCCCCCCAAACGGTAATGTAAAAAAAAGACAGCCATTGTCTTCAGTAGGCTTTGGATGAGGCCCCAAACACTACAAGTTGCCTGCAGGGAGAGGGTGGGTGGCCTATGAAGAGACTAGCAACTAGGAGGGTGGGAGGTTATCCATGAAATGTCCAAAGGGGTAGCCATGTTAGTCTAGTCCAGCAAAAAAACAAACAAACAAAAAAACCCAAGTAAGTTCACCCATCTTTGAAGCATCTGACGAAGTGGGATTTTTCTCCCATGAAAGCTCATGTGAAAAATAAATCAGTTAGTCTTTAAGTGCCACACGACTCCTTGTTTTATCCATGAAATGACATCTCTTTTAAGAAATGTTAAACATGGTAATAAACCTTAAGACGACCTGGTCCAAATGTACAACCATTGTCTCGCTGTAATTCTCTTCCTTCTCCACTTTGGGTCACTTAGTTGTTCCTGACTATTATCTTTTTCTGTCTCTCTGTCAACTTCTAAATTCCATAAAGAATGAAGTTAGCATATAAGTTTTTATCCCCATTTGATGATGAAGCTCTGCTATTATTAGCCAGAATTTCTGACTCTCTAAACCGCTTTCTCGCCTCTCACAAAGGTGTCATTGAATGGGCACTTACTCCATTTAGCTACTTCATTATAGCAGTCCATCCACACTGAACACAATAGGACACCCTGTTTAGAAAAGTTTTTTTTTTTTTTAAATCTGAACAGGGTTCCAGTTTGTGGTGGTGGTATTTGAAACAAAATCTGTTTCCTCCCATTTTAATTTCTTTCCTCTGAAAGCAAAATATATGAAATTACCAACAAAACAAAAATAAAAGCTTCTGAACAGAGATGGCAAAGTGTTCACATTAACTGACTAGAAAAGTTCCTCCATTAATATAAAATAGCCCAATGTTATTGTTTATCTGCTATTAGCCTTGCAAGCATCTGTTCTTAATAGGACTCAGTTATTGCAGTTATTGGGAAAAGGATCATGTACAAGCCCCCCCAAACTAATTTTACTATTGATTTATTGTTCTTATGTATTTGTATTGTGGTATCTCCTAGATTTCCCAGTCAAGGACCATGGCTGCCCTTTACAAGGTGTGATGCATACAGAACAAAAAGGTGGTCCTAACTAGAAGATTAGGCTAATTCACCAAACCTGCAAACACATACTCACCTGCATAACTTTACTACAATTATTAGTCTTTTGAATTTCAAGGAGGCTGCTCATGGTAGTAAAGTCAAGCACATGCATAAATGGCTGTGGGACCAGGACGTATGTATAGGACAAGAGATCAGAGCTGGATAAAACAGATAGATGTAGCACAAAGTAACAATAAGGCCATTATGACTAGCATAGTAAGCAGCAGCTAATCCATCCACATTTGTCCATTTCTAAATGATTCATTACGTGTGTTCCATCATGCGAATTACATTTTCAAGACAACTTTTATGTGAACTTAATCATATGATTAATAATTAAATACCATTTAGAGAAAGCATCAAGACCTTGAGCATATGTTTATATTGCATTAGACACCCATTAGACCCACTGTGTCAGCTGATTCAGGCTTGCAGGGCATTTATCGACAGACTGTTTAACCGTGGTATAGGTGTTTAGGCTCACTCTGGAACGCTTTGGGACTCCCCAGGAGGTAGGGGCTCAGAGATCAGGCTCCAGTCCAAGCCCAAACATCTTCACTGCAGTTAAACAGCCCCTTAGCCCAAGCCCTTGACACAGGCCAGCTGTATGTTTTCAATGGTAGCATAGACGCACGCAACCTGAGAGATTATCGACCTGCCCTCAAAAACCTGTTCAATTCCATTGACTTCAGTGGGGTTGAACAGTTTTCAGTTTTAATTGAGGGAAGTATTTTCCCTCCAATTTGTCTATGGCCATAGAATAGTAAGTGTTTTTAGTATCTAAATCAGAAGTAGGACAGTAATTAAAAATGACAGTTTCATGACCAAAAGCAACTGGATTTCACAGGCATGCTCCGAACATGTTCCACAGCACTCCCTTTTGAAAATTGTGTTGATAGGGTTCTTGAACAGACAAAGCTTGTAAACTAAGAATGTGTCTTCTCTGTTGTTGCAGAGAACCGTCTCTGCTTCACCATCATGCAGTGTGCATTGAAGGGAAGTGGTGGACTGGTCTACTGTACCTGGTGACAATCCCAGTGGTGTAGTACTGGTGCCAGTTACCTCAATGAAATTTCTGCACTGGGGGAGATGGAAGTGGGGAACTGGAATGTTTACAGATAGTTCTGGATGGGCTTAGAAGATAACACTGAAGAATTACTTTTCAGGCAAAGCGCAATTAGGATACACTTCTTTGGGTTTACTTTTATATTCATAGATTTAAGGACAAAACAATTTACCTACTCTGACTTCCAGTATATCACAAGGCATCAAATTTCACTGTTACCTCATTACTGAGCCCAATACTTTATGTTTGGCAGAAACAAATCTTCCAGAAAGGCATCCCGTCTTGTTTTTAATACCTCAGGACAGGGAGAATGCACCACTTCCCCTGGTAATTTAGGTAATCAGCCTTACCTAAAAATTTGTACTTTATTTCTAATTTGAATTTTGTCTGGTCTTAACTTTCAGCTCTTGGTTCTCGTTATGCCTTTCTCTGCTAGGTTAAAGAGCTCTTTAGTACAGCTGTTAACAATCACTGTGTCAGGACACGTTAGTGTGTTGCCACATAGCAGTAAATGTGTTTTGGAGAGCTAGGGAGATAACTAAATTCAGACTGGGGAGAGTGGGTTGGTGTGTCCTGTAGGGTCATGATACACCACCAAGTGTGCCATGACCTGCAAAAGGTTGAGAACCACTGCTTTAGTACATGGCATTTTTCTCCCCAGGAGGGTTCCCAACATTTTTGTCTTGAAGGCCCAGATATCATTTTTTACTACCCTGAAGGACCACCAACATCCACAGCCAGGTGGAAGGAGCTCAGTGTGGAAGCTGTCGCCTCATCGATCTTCCATCTTCCTGGCTCCAGCAGGGAAACTGCACATGTCTTTAGCCCTGAGCGCTCCCAGGCAGTGGCTTCCTTCTGCCGCCTTGGGGACAGAAATTCAGTGTTCCCCTCCCTCTGGCTCCAGCAGGTACAAGAGGGCACATAGACCTCGATAGGGCAATTTCCCATGTTCTCTGCTACAGATAAGGAGGGGAATGCTGAACTCCCATCCCCTTTGGCTGCAGCAAAGAACTTGCACTGGTCTTTTAGCCCTCAAAAAAGTACTCTGCCTGGGTCCATAGGCAATGGCTCCCTTCTGTAGCCAACAGCAGAGGAGTGGTGAACCACTCTGAAATCCCTGCTGGGCCACTTTTGGCTCCCAGGCCACAGGCTGGGAGGCATTCTTCTACACAGTAATTAAGTCATCTCCCAATTTTCTTTTTGATAAACTAAACACATTGAGCTCCTTGAGTCTCTTACCGTAAGGCATATTTTCAAACACTCAAACAATGTTTTGTCTCATTCTAAGACTGCCTAGGCTTGCCAACCCCAAGCATTCAAAAAAAATTAATGTCAGGTCCCCCAGAATCAGTAAATTTTAAAAAATAATAAATGTATGTTCTTTTCATTGGCCTTCCTGGTTTTGAGCTTTAGTGTTCACATTTTCAGGCTTTAATTGCAAGCACAAGGTCTAGAAGCTTAGAGGGTGTTCTCCTTATTGATATGAATACTAAGATTCTTACATGATCATGTAGCTAGAGGATCTGGGAGTTTAGAGAAAATACCACACATTCTAAGACTCAGGATAACATCAAAAGAGTTGGCAACACTGATTCTGGACTCCATGAAGATTGACTGTGAAAAAGTAATAGCTTCCTCTTTGCTGATAGTCAGAACTAAGGCAGGAGACAAGTGTCTTGAAAAGAGTAGATCACCTCCTGTGTTGGAATCAAGAGGTACTCAAAAGATCTGATAACATGGGGCAGACCAATCACAAACTGGAAAGAAGAGTATTTGCACAGGATGAGCACAAAGCAAGAATAGAAGAGAGGTGACCAGCAGGATCTTGGAGCCAGGATTTCAAGGGGGAAAGCAGAAATTGTGAAAATCCCTAATCCAACAGCATTATGAGGGTCCCAAGTTTATCAGTGGTTTCCAAATCACATGTTCAGTTTATAAGTAAAAAAGTATTTTTTTAAAGGACAGAACGCTCGCAACCCTGCACACTTCTAAAACAGGTCTGAAAATCAAGTAGGACATATAATCAACTCATGGCCAAAATAAGTCTGCATTGCTTTTTCTCTGTTGGGTCCTAAAGAGCCAACAGAGTTCAAGGAGAAATTGCTGAAGCCTGTTCCTTTTGTTCACTAATAGAAATGTCTACTAAGATCTGATCAGCCCATCATTTATACCTGTGTAAACCTAATGAACATAACAAGTTTACAGATATATCACAGAGGGATTAATTTGAAGACAAGGGCAAAGGTGTAAGTATGGCTGGAATTTAACTTACAGATTTTCTCAGTCAAATCAGTGAAAAATTTGATTCTGAATGCACTCACAAGAAGCAGATCTGCTGAGCAATAAAATGCCATTTTTTACATAGGCACTTTTCAGAGGAGAGATGCAGCTTAATATATTCTGAACCTATATCCTCCTTTGTAACCCCCATAGTGATTCACAAACTGGTGAAGGGGTCCAGCAACCTATGTTGCTTGTGGGACCCAGTTTGTTAGGTGTGTTCAGGGGCCACCTACTGGATCAGGCCCCTCAGACAAATTAACATGGAACAGCTGGGTGGGAGATGAACTTCCTAGCAATGTTCCCTCTAAGCCCATGATGCAGCTGAGCAAGTTCCCTGCTAATTGTTGCTGCATGCACACGTGCAGCTTACAGGGAACATTGACTAGCTCAGTGGTGTCAAATCTCCAGGCAACCTAATGAGGACAGCTGATTTATAGTAGGCTGTCTGATTGGCACTACTGATTGGTGGGAAGAACCACCAGACAGGCTCTTAAGCCCAGCATCAAGAGGAGTTTGGGGGATACTCAAAGCATCTGTCCACAGCTGTGATAACATCTGCTTGTTCCAGGCCTACTCTTGCCTCACCTCACTCTTGATTACTCAGCCCTGGCCCTCAGCTACAGTTCCTGTTCTGGCTTCTGATTTGGGTGTGGCCCTGGACTCTGATTCTTGACTTTGGTCTGATCCTTGACTCAGGCCTCTGACTCCAGCTCTGATCCTCAGCACCTGTTCCTGGCTACCAGCTAGTGCTCTAACTCCTAGGTGTGACTTTCTTGCTCAGACCAGCTACCTCCCACTCTTTCACAAGTGGTTAACACACTCACCTGGGATATAGGTGACCCCTAATTCAAATCCCACCCTGCTTGATGAGAAGGGATTTGAAGAGAGGTCTGCTACTTCTCGGGTGAATGCCTTAGCCTCTTGGATAAAGAATATTCTGAAGTAGGTTTCCTTCTACCTCTCCTATGCAAGTTGTTCCACTTTAATTAAATAATTGAATAACTCTTTAGCTGTAGATCCTTATTCAAATCCCTGCTCCAACAAGTGTCTCCCACATCTCAGGTGAGTACATTAGCCAGTGAGCTATTGGTTATAAGGGAGGGACTCTACCTCCCACTCTGATGGTTGTCTTGTGTGACTAATGGGCTCAATGTGATGAACAGCCTTGGAGCACACCTAGTAGATCAAGCCTCTTATGCAACTTAGACAGTCTAACATCTACCTCCTCCAATTAGTGAATCATGAGCAGAGAGAGGGACCTCCCTTCAGCCTGGGTTTAGATGCCTAACTCCGGGACAGGGAATAGATTTAGGGTGCATTCTTTTTATTGGCATCTTCTCTTGGCTAGCTCTTATGGGGAATTGCCTATAATGCAAGTTTTCTGGGTTATAGTCTAAGGCAGTGGTTCCCAACCTTTTCTCTATTGCAGCACACCCTGAGGCCTTTAATTTATGGCATGGCACACTATGAATATTCAAATTAACTTATGAATATTCATGGACCAGGGCAGCAATGCAGATTCTCACTGCAGGTAAGCGTGGGCTGGGGAAGGGGGGTGAATAGAGTTGAGGGGGCAGGTAAGGGTCCCAGTGAGGGGGATGGGACAGCAAGATGGCTGCTGGAGCAGCCCAGTCCAGCCTTCCCCAGTAGGGTCACCAGACATCAGGCAAAAGGAGGACATGTCCTCCTTTTTATCTTCACATCCTCCGCCTGGCAGGCATTTTAAAAATACATGATTTGTCTGGCTTTTTACTTACAGGGATTAAAGTATGCTGGAACACCCCAGGACACCCTATTTTTAGGGGGAAGCATTCCAGGCCCCCCTATCAACAGAAGAATATTACATTAATACTCCATTTTTTCTGTGTCTCCTCCAATGTCCTCCTTTTCATAGTTCCCTGTCCTCCTTTCCAGGCATTGGCATTTGGTAACCCTAATCCTTGGGGACCCTGGCGGCAGCATCTTATCTGCAGTGCTGACCCTGGGGGGGTAAGGGGCCCCAGGAGAATTGCCCTCTTTGGAGCCCCCACTCACTTACCGCCCAGTACTGTGGGGCAGGGATGGCTAGCCAAGGGGAGAGGGAGACCCCTGCACTGGCCATCCTGTGCCAGTGGGGACCGGCCGAGCCACTCAGAAGTGCGGAGGGGGGAGGCAGCCAGTATCTCTCCTCCGCACTGCCTCCTCCCTGCTGCTCCGGCACAGAGCCGAGAACAGCGCACGTGGCCAGGAGAGGGGGGATGGCCTATGCTGGGGAAAGGGCCAGCCAGCCAAAAGGGCGGCCCGGTTTAGCGCTGCCAGTCTGGCCACCCCACCTCCCGGCTATGCACGCTGCTCTCGGCTCTGTGCCGGAGCAGCGGGCAGGGGGTGGGAGGTAGCGCAGAGGAGAGATACTGGCTCCATGCTGCCTCGCCCCCTGCCACCGCTCCGCAAGAGTAGCGCACGTGGCTGGGGGTGGGGTGTTGACTGGCAGCGCTGAACCTGGCCGCCCTTTTGAGTGGCTTTCCCGGTGTGCCCCAGTGTGGGACTGCCAGTGGAGGGATCTGCCTCTCCCCTCAGCTGGCCGTCCCTGCCCCCCAGTGCTGGGTGGGGGGTGAGTGGGGGCCCTGAAGAGGGCAATTCTCCTGGGGCCCCGCACCCCCCAGGGATGGCACTGCAGATGGGACCGGTGCTGCTGAGTCCCTGGGGATGGTTAGACTGGGCTGCTCCAGGAGCCGTCTTGCTGTCCCACCCCCTCACTCCAAGCCCCCCCCCCCGATTTACCCATCTTCCCCAGCCCAAACTTACCTGCAGCGAGAATCTGCTACTGCCATTTCCCGCCCTACACAGCCCACATGGGTGGGCTGAGCAGGGTGGGAGATTTAAATTAGCCCAGCCCCCAGCAGATTCTCACAGCACACTTCAGGTGTTCCTGCAGCACACTGGTTGGGAAACATTGGTCTAAGGCACCTGCCCCAGAGTTGTGGATCGCGGTGGTGTTCCTGTGGCTTCTCTTTTGGTTCCCAAATTCCTTTTGTGGATTTGGATCTTAGTTATTGTTTGCAAGATAGGCTTTCCCAGATGTCTTTAAAATGAGTATATACCTAGCCAATGGATATCTAACTAGGTCTTAGGGGTTGCTCATCAGTACGGTATCTGGGTTCTAGATGGCTGGTAGAACTCAAGTCAGTCACTGTTCCCACTTTCACATCTGCAGTGGGTTTGAAGTTAGTGAGAAAAGAGTAAGTGTTTGGAAGGAGTAGATGCAGATAGGGATCAGTAACCTACTGATGTCAAACAACTATATGTGAAAAAAAAGGAAGGCAAAAGTGGTGAATTTTGGGTGGATGAGAGCAGATTCAACTCAGGAAGAGACTTCACTATTTTTGTGGGGTGGTTCTGCATTATCTCTGGAAAACAAAGGGCTTTTAGCTGGATTTTGTTTATACCCCTGCACATGAATGGAATTGAAACTTTTGGCTTTCTTCTGAGGGAGCTTACTCATTACATCACAGAGAAGGGAAAGCCCATTTGTGGCTCACCATGTACTTCTGAATTCTGTATCATTAGTCCAGTGTTGAGAGACTTGCTTAGCCAGTTTTTCAGCTTGTTCTCACTGGTGTGAGATATGAGTTAATTACTGTTACTTTAGGAGGTGATGAATAGGTTAGATAAGAGATTTTTAAGTACAACTACTCCACCCAAACCAGTATTCCAGGCATTTCTTCTAGAACTACTATTACAGTCAAGCCCAGCAAACATCATCGAGAATTTTAAACTTTCCTTTTACTATTATTTTTTAAGTCAGTGTAAACTCGGCCAGTGCTAACTATTCACTAAATAATATGAGCGCCCAAAGACAAATAGGTGGACAGTTGGGCAGTTTGATCCAGGATGAACATACTAGCTACTCATTACGTTAAATGGGTTTGTTTGACTGTTCTTTCCTGCAGCACATTAAGGTTCCTGTTCAGCAAGGTATTTAAATACATGCATAAGTCCACCAAAATCACTGGGGCCACGTAAGTGGCTAAAATTATGTATTTCATTAAAAATTGTTGAATTAGGTTTTAAGAGACCTAGAAGTGATGTAATACAGTGACAATCATAAATGTAACTTTAAGGTAGGCTTAGAAGCTGTGCTTAACAGCTTCTGAAGGGGAGGGCAACTAATCTGCATGTATCCTGTATTAGCATGGACACAAAGAGCACAATTAGATGATTAGCATACTGGGTGCAGGACATAGTAGGTAATGGTATTTGGGGTTAGTCTGCTCACAAATATACCAATATCTATGATTCTACTAAGGGAAAATATGAAATACCGTCTTTCTGTGAATTGCTACACTATGTTTGTTGCAAATCTGTCTGAAGTTAAAGGGTAAAAACTACCCTTAGTTAAGAAGAGGCTTGTAGGAAGGGCGACTGCATGCTTCAGCCTAAAAGAATTGGAAAGAGATAGGGGTGGGGGTTTGAGGCTATTTTAGTCTCTTCTCTTATTGCTTCCCCTGTCTTTTGATAGCTATGTCTATAGATAGAGAGAGCTGTTTACACCTACTTAAGAGCTGGAATCACCAGGGAGAAGAGCAAACTCTCTCTCTGACCAAAAAAGTCAGTAGAGAAAAATATCTTTCTCTGAGCTGAGAGGAGTGGAGCCAGTGGACGGTGAGAGCAGCCAACAGTGAGCTGGGTAACACAAGTGACCAGAGGGCAGAGCCAGTGAACGGTGAGAGCAGCCAGCGGTGAGCTGGGCAGCGTGAGTGACCAGAGGGCAGAGCCAGCGGGCAGAGCCAGTGGACGGTGAGAGTGGCCAGCCGCGAGCTGGGCGGTGCGAGTGACTAGAGGGCGGAGCTGGTGGACAGCAGGTGGTGCCAAGGAACAATTCCAGAGAATGGAGTGAGTGACCAGTAGATGGCATTGGTGGACAGCTGGCATGAGAGACACTCCCTATGTACCCCAGGGTTGGTTGGGAGCCTAGTTAGCACTGAGTTTTCAGATCAGTGCCAGTTTTGCCATTAAGTTTGTATGTTCTGTTATGCAGTGTGGGTTGGTGGGAACTTTGCTCTCTAATGACTTTTCTAAATTAGTGCTGATCTCTGTTATTTGGCCTTTTGCATTTTTGTTTTATTACTATTAAAAATTCTGTTTACTACACTCAGTCTTGTGCTTGCAATTGGGGAAGCAGAAATCTGGGTGGAGGCTTGAGCCGGCTGGTGGTGTTACACTGTTGGGAAACCCCTAGATATAGACCCCGGCTCTTGTCCTGCCAGCCCGCCCTGGCAGAAGGGTTACATAACTTTGGACTTTATATGGGTAATATTCTCACCTCACTGAAGTTAGCGGGAGTTCTGAAGATGCATTATGTAATCCAGAGGTAATAGCATTCCTCTCTATAGTTCTAGTGCCCCTGTGCTTGAGTTGTTATGTCCATGAGATACACAGAACTGACCAGACAAAATTGTTGAATTGGAAAGAAGGGCTGTCCCTCAGGGTGGGCGAGGCAGGGCCAATTGACCTGTGCGGACTCCCACCCACCTCTGTTGAGGGGGCAATGCCCCTGGGTCGGCTGTTCCATCCTGAGGGTAGGAAGGGCCAGCCCAGAGGCTGGGTTCCATGTTCCCACCCTTCAGCTTGCCACTGAAGGCAGTGGAGTGGGGGAAGGGGCAGTGTGGCATGGCAGTTGGGGGGGGGTCCGTGGAACCTTAGGGCCCAGGATGGTCACCCCCCTTGCCACCCTTCCCCATCCCAAAGATGGGCTTGTTGGAAAGTATTTAAAGAAGCATAATGTATTGCTAGTAGGGTGGAGAAATCAATGTATGAGGAGGTTGCTAATCTAAATTATGGAGCTGAATTCAGCAAGCAAAGGAGGACATGAAAATGGTCCATAAATACTTGAAGTATAAACACCAAGAAGGATGGGAATGTACATAGGTGTAATAACTCCATAAGTAACTTGATGGAGCTTTCTATTGTTAGCAACACCTTACAGTTGTCTCCTACTGTCAGTGAACCCCACCTTGCTGTTAGCCTTGCTGAAATATCCTCACACTTATCTGAAGCTGTTGGTCAGCTCCTGAGGTCATTATAATAGGAGCGGTAAGAATAATAGAAACAAAAGGCATTAAATCTTTTCAAAGACATTATTTACTTCCATTAACTAATTGATCTTTGAGCATACTTGTCAGGTAGATCAGTATTATTATTATACCCAACTTACTGAAAGTGAAATAGAGACACAGAGATTCAATAATTTGCCAAAGCCACACAGGAAATCAGAACTCAGGAGCTCCTGGTTTCCAGCCTAGGCTCAATCCAGCAGACTGTGCTGATAAACATTCCTTTCTGTCTTAGTTCTGCCAAGCTGCAGTACATGCAGAGATGCCCACTTCAAGGAGTATTTTGGCAGCAGACAACTGTTCTCTGTCGATATTGCCCACAATTGTTGGCAAGACTGGGATGGAGTGCGGAACTTGACTAAAATATAGGAGTATTATGGATTATTCTTTGGCTAGTACAACCATCCCTTCCACCATTCCAAAACACTTTGTGGGCTTGTGGGCATTCAATGGTCATCTGGCCAAAATGTTTGAAAGTCCTGCTTCTGCTTGTGGAAATCTGTTGAAAATGTCTACAGCCTGGTCTATGCTGAAAATTTGCTGGCGTAGTAAAGTTGGTTAGAACTGTTTATAAACAAAACAAAACAAAAATCACACCCTAAACCAACATAGCTTTACCAGCAAAAGTCCTAGGATAGATGCAGCTGTGATAGACAAGAGGTTGTAAATCAGATCCCACAAAATCATGAGATTTACTTTACTGATTTATTATCTCACTTTTCTTTGTATCCCTTTTGCAAAGAATGTAAAACACTCTGGGAGTCCTTTTGTCACATTGCTGCTACACATGGGCTGATTCCTAGCATGTCAGTTTTACAAGACACAATGTTTATCTTTGCCTCTTGTTGTAACATTTGAGACAATGGAAATATGTGCACTGAGCTGAACCAGCTGAATTTTAATTTGAAGACAAATGGATTTGTTAACGACTGTCGTTAGAGATGTACCTGGGACATCAAGACTCCAAAGAGAAACAGCTGAAGTCGAATTAATATGCAAACTAAATTCTGTGAAAGCAGGACTCAATCGAGATTATGGGTTCTTTTCACATTACAAAGGGTAATTTGACTTCAGGCTTCCCATTCTTTAAGCCTGTAAACTGCTCTGATTTGCTGTTACTTTATGACCTGATCCTATGTTTTACACCCCCTTGCATTTAGTTTCATTCCTTTCTGTAAGTTCACCCATCTTCGAAGCATCTGAGGAAGTGGGATCTTCTCCCACGAAAGCTCATGCAAAAAATAAATCTGTTAGTCTTAAAGTGCCACACAACTGCTTGTTGTTTTTTTGCAGTATGTACACCACCATTTGTTACTAGGAGTGAAAAAGAGACTGTCATCAAGTACCACTGTCGTCTGGACTCTGCCAAAAGCTTCCTGAGAGGTGACCAGGAGTTCAGATCTTCTCTCTTCTGACTGCTGTTTAAATTCCTGTTCAGTTTAGTACAATTATTGATGACTAAGCCCATAGACCATAACCTAGAAAAGATTTCAGGAAGAGCTATACTCAAAACTTTAGCAGTGACCTCACCAGTGTTAACATAGAATAACTTCCCAAATGCATGGAAAATTTGAAAGTCAGCTGCTGATCTGATGAGCTAATTGATTTAAAAGCATATGAGATCACCATTAAAGTTTGGCAGGTTTGATGAAGGATGGCCACATAATGTTTTTTGATACCTGAATACTGAAATGAAAGCCTTTTGGAGTGTTTGAGTGTGTTTATCAATCACAATGTGATGATAGAAAAGAAAAAAACAAGTCTTTTGACCTTCTCATTTCCATTCTTCAAAAGTTTTAGATGGATGGAGTGTGTTTTATAAGAATCTTAACTGCTGCTGAAAATAACTTTGGTAGCTAATGTTGAAAAAAAGCTGTACTGAATCTACTTATGCTTTCCTGCTAATTCAATAACCTCCTACCACTGCAGAATTTGTTTTCCTTCCCCTCACTTTGTACTCCAGAAGTGAGTCATCCTGTATCAGATACAGGGGATTTCTGTTCTAAAGACAAATCCAGGTCTGCTGTGACATCCTCATAGCCAGTCATTACAGGCATGTGAAACTGAGCATCCTAAGTCAGGCATGTAGAAAAGAAATATTTTCATGTCACAAGGCCAATGAATTCTGTGAGGCATTTTTAATGCTAAGGCAGGCCAGTCATCTTTTTATTTGTTCTAACTGGCATTATACAACTGTAATATTCCTTACCTGCAGTCAAGTGACTCTCAGTCAGAAAAGAGGACTCTCTTGCTTGTGAAATATCAAAGAAAAACTGTTTCCTGTCTGATCCTATTGAATCAGATATCTCACTTACCATAGGAGAGTCATGAACAACATTGGCAGTGGAAAGTGCTTTGAAAACTACAGTTTGTCACTGAACTCAATACTCACTAGCAATTTGGTGGTACATGTAGTTAAATTTCTGCCTACAAGTGGTGATCAGTAAAACCAAAACTAAAGCTGACAATAGTAATAAAGAGGTTAATTATGAAAGGGCATATTAATCTGTCACAGGATGTACATCCATGCATCCCTAGGTTATGATCTATGTAACTTTTCTGTTCACTTTTGCAATGTAATTGTATGGTTTGCTAGTTATGCCATGCAAGGTTCCCTTTTGTATGCTCTTCCTTTCTATGGTATCATGCTTTGTGCAGCATCATATATGTGTACAGATGTGAAGCCTATTACATGGCTCAGATCATCAGGGTTATCTCGCAAAGAGGCTGGAGAGCTACATGACAAAGACAATACAAATTAAGCTCCCTGGATCAGTTGGAACAAAGGAAATCCCCTTGGCCCAGAAAGAGGAGGGGGCATGGGGGGGGGATTGAAAACATAGACTCTTGGAAAAGTTAGGGACTTTTTGCCAGAGAACCACCGTCTTGAAACATTCTCCGGGTTCAGGAAAGATGAGGGCCCTCCCTGGCAATAGGTAGAGATTGGCTGTAATAATATCTGTCAGCTGAACATCTTGTGAGTAATCTTGGATCATGCGGTTAGGCTAGGTAGTGATGTAGGTTTAGAATGTGTTTTGTATCTGTCGTTTGCCTGTGATAACTCCTGACTCCTTTAATAAATGATTGAGCATTGATCTGCTGTATATACTCACTTAAAATCTGGTTTTAATGAATAAACTAGCATTTGTTTTATCTAAAGCTGTGGATAGGCAGCATATCATTTGCTCTCCATGAAGCAGATACATGACTTTGCCTCTAAATTTGCAGCTATCTCAAAGCCCAGAAGTAAATGAAAAGTCTCTTCAGATGTCTACTGACGCCTGGGGCTTTTACCCTTAGGGTCAGGGCCATCCAACGATCACTGGGTTGCTCCTTGTTCCTGTCTCAATATGCCCACAATTTCCTATGAGTTCCTTCCTGAAGAATATCACCAAGCAACCCAGTGTGGTCAGTGTTCTTCTACACTGAAAAATCCCTGATTCTGAGGGGGAGCAGCCACCCTCATGGATGCCTTCCTCTCTACCTAGAAATCATTTCTCCCAATCTCTGGATCCCATTCTAACCTTTTGAGGGGCTTATGTGGAATCAGGGAATGTAGAGAGGCAGCTGAAGTGCTACAGCTCCCACCCTTTTAATTCCAGGCCCTCCTTTCCTTTGTCTGAGATTTGTTGCCTTTCACTCAGTTATTGGGGCAGGAAAGGAGCAGAGTAAGACCCCTTGGATGGACTCTTAGGTCCAGATTTTGTATTAGGCACCTAATGGGATTTTCAAAAGCACTTAGTTGCTTGACTCCCTTCAAAATCAGAACCCTGTGCTAGTGTCTTACACCTGGTAGATGCAGTGAAAGACTTCAAAACATTTGCTGAATGACTGCAGCACCTAGAATGAGCCTGCCATTGATTCAGAGTTTTTAATTAAAGAGAAAATGATTGAGGCATCCCATTTTAAATACCTAAATAGCTTGCCTTCATTACACTAAATCTACACAGCAGTTATTTCTAATGCAAAGATTAGTGACATGAAAAAACTGGTGGCCTCTCATTGAGGCATAAAGCACAGCCATTCATCAATCAACTAACGGAGTGTTCAGAACTCAAAATGACTTCTCAGTGAAAAGATGTGAAGTGCTGAAAATGGTAACTTTCAACTAAGAACACATCAGTTAATGAGCTCAAAGACAAAAAGGGAAAACAGGGGCAACTGGACCTAACTTTGCTAGCAGTCCACCTAGAAAGGGTTGGACTACTCTAATAATCATCAGAAGAAACTCCTCAGGATATCCAGGTTCCAGACGATGAACAGTAAGAGCAGGTGTTTGTCTTTTGGGGAAACTAGTGTAACCATTCTTAGTATTTCAAATTATAAATGTTGTTGATCTATATACAATTCTCACAGTCTGTCGTCCTGCTCTTTCATACCTTCTGTTTATGTCCTTGCTCTAATGTAGTGGTTGTCAAACTATTTTCCTTGGGACCCAGTTCCAGACCCCTCTACTATGTGGTGACCCTCCACTGAGGAAAAAATGACCACCTCCAGAAAATTGAACAGTGACCATGGCTGCTGGGGTGGGAATCCCTTATGGCTTTCGTCCTTTCTCCTGAAGCTTCTGTTGCATGCCCCAAGTCTACACATGTAAATTTGAGATCACCTACATGGAACATTCAGAGGGTGATCCCACGTGCCATACTCCTGTCTCAAATCAGGATGTATGTCAAGTCTCTAAAATTGCATGTAGTAGCCTGGAATGTGTGTATGGGAGCTCCTTGCAAATGAGGGTGGGGGGTGACTGGGTGGAGAAATGAGATGGAAGTGCTGAGCCAGGGGAAGGAGAAGAGAGCCAACGCCAGGCTGTAAAGAAAGGTCCTGGAAGATCCTGTCTGCTGCTGAGTCTGTCCAAGTCCCTCCAGGTCCTGCTCCCTTCTCTGCTGCTAAATCCCAGGAACTGAAGCAGACTCTCTGGGTTCCACTTTCCCCTCTGCTCTTCATCTGCTCCCTGAGTCTGCATGAGTTTCCATGAACACACAATTGTCCACAATATTGTGATTGGAGGGGTGCTAGCCCTCTCTGCTTGGTCTGGTGATCTCTGTCACTGGTGGTGTGTATCAGGCAGCAACATGACAGGTCTATGCACTCCCCTTCAGATTGGAACCTTGTTATAACTTCTCTTTCCAGCAGATACATCCCTGAGCTGGATTTTATTCTGTTACTTAGGTTTTCTAATTGTAGAAAAATACCATACTTTCTAACACAGGCTCCTTCTAGAACAGTTTGCTTTTCTCTTCTTTTTTTTTTTTTTTAATTAGCAGTCAAAAGATCTCTAGCAAGAGTTTTTATTAAGATCTCCAAGTTGTAACTGTTGCTGCAAGCAAGGGAATTCTCAACCCACTGAAAAAAGAGGCAAGTCCTAATTTGCAAAAATAACTTCAATCCCCAGATCCCAGAAATGTTGGAATAAGGGGTGTTCAAAGATTTTTCTTTTCCTCATTGGGTCTATTGTTAAAAAAACACAAAGGTTGCTTGGCAATGAGCTCAATCCTTTTCATATGAATGAGAGCAGACCAAAAAGATACTGACTCAGGGAGGAGGCATAGAGATTGTTTGAACAACAATTAGGACCTCATTGTTAATCCTAATTACTTATGTTTGTCTCAGTGCTCTCTACTGAAGGCTGATACTATATGACAACAGGCTGCATGCAGTTCAGTGAGAAACAGCCACCTCCCTTCCCTACCTTATCCCACATCTCCTCTGCCAGTGACCCAATGCCTGCAGGTCTGTGACTCAATACTGGGTCATGACTCTGAACTTTGACAAACACTGCTCTAATGAGCCCTTAATTAACTCTTTCTTTGTCTTCTTTAATGCAGAGTTTATTATAAAGTTAATTGTGCTAAAAAGTCTATTCTACTTGCTTCTGTATAGGTTCCTTTCACTCCATCACTGTAATTTCTGAGCAACTTCCATAGTGCATTAAGCAACATGACTACATATCTGTCATGTGGTGGTTGTTCCCTCATGTTAAGGGCTGTAACAAAGAGGACCATGATCACTAGTTCTCCATGTCCATTGGAGATAGGCGGCAGATAACATGTCATGGACTTAATCTGCAGCAGAGGAGGTTTAAGTTAGATATCAGAAAAATGTCTCTAGTTATAAGGGTAGTTAAACTCTGAAACGGGCTTCCAAGAGCAGTTATGGACTCTGTGTCACTGAAGGCATTTGAGGACTAGGTGTACTGGGTTCTGCCTCAGCACACAGAGCTGAACTTAATGACCTCTTGAGGTCTGTACCAGACCTACACTGCTATGATTCTCTGATCCTCTCCCCAGGGGAGAAGCACAGGTAGGAGAGTGTTTGTTGTTTTGGTAGGGCTTTATGTTTTAAAATATATGTGATTTTTACTGGAAAAGGCAAGATGAAAGAAATGCACCTTATACTTGGATGTGGTGAGGTTTTTCATGGTCCCTAGCTGCTAGGGAAATTCATTACACAGTCTCAGACAAACCCCAGAGAAAATTCGTCCTCCTGCATACATGGTGGTATGGGAAAGTTCTGCGTAATTTCTCCTTTGTTCTTCCCACAAACCCTAAAAGATCCTTCTCAGCCTGGCCAACAAAATAAATGTGGATTCTGTAAACCAAACAACTTAGTAGGTACTATGTGCAACCTCACCCCCACTTTTAAGTAGGCAGGTATTTTGAAATCAATGCCATGAACTTAAGATTTCTCTTCTGTTTTTTTCCAAATGTCACCAAAGAACTGTACCCCTGAATGAGATATATGAGATTCCAGTGAGAGCAGTTTCTTTTGAGGAATTTGCTGTTCAGAAAACCAGCTAAAACCTAGTTTCAGTGTGAACTATGGAGCAGCTATCCTTCGCTATAATACTCGTGTGACCCCAGGCCCCTTGAAGTAACTGAGAAACACTCCCAATCAGCTTCCCAACTATGCTTCTGATTCCTCATGCCAATTATCAAGAAGCACCAACAGAATACAAATAGCCCCTTTACTGCACTTGAGCCACTGGTTCTCAAATAGCCGCTGGGCTTCAGTAAAGAGGCAAGTTACTCAAACCTCCAAGCTTATTACTCAGAAAGGTCTGTCCTGACCCCAGAGGGTCAGCTACATTACACAGAACAATAGAGGTTTGGCTCTTACCCAAAATACCGTACTGCCAGCCAATCCTTTCATAACTAAAACTGAAGATTTATTATAAAAGGGAAAGAAACAAATATGAGAGATGTTAAAGGGTCAAAATCAATCACATTCATACAATGATTAAGAGTTTTGGCAGCCATGGCCAACCACAAAGAGGAGCTAGGAGCCAGATGGGGCTCTCAGACCCTCTCTGTAGCCTGCGAGGGCTAGGAGCCTGCTGGGAGCCCATCTGGCTCCCAGAGGCTTGCGCTGCCCAGCCAGCAGCTAGGACTCTGGTCAAGTTCACAGGGCTGGAGCTGGATCAGACCCCCTGGCGGGATCAGGCCCCAGCCCAATCATGCCAAGGGGCGTGGTCTGCCATGTAAAGTCAGCTTAAAATCTTATGCCGATTTACAGGGCAGGAGTTATTAAGTCGACTTAAGCACTTGCTTAAGTTGACTTAATAATTTCTAAATATAGACAGGGCTTTATTTAGGTTGACTTAAGGGCCCTTATGTCGACTTAAACCCCGAGTGTAGACGTACCCATTATGCAGCACTAGAGTCGAGGGATGAAGTGGAAGAGGAGAAGCCATGCACTGCCGAGGCTGGGAGGATCACAATCATCACACCCAGGAGGAAACATAGGTTTGTGGTGGTTGGGAACTCTCTTCTGAGGGGGATGGAGGCACCTATTTGTTGCCCTGACATGGCCTTTCAGGAGGTATGCTGCCTGCCAGGGAGGCCTTATCTGAGATGTTATGGACAAATTGTCAAGAATCATCCACTCCTCTGCCTCTCCGACTACTACCCATCCTACTCATCCATGTGGGAACCAATGATACTGCTTTAAGTGACCCTCAGCAGATCAAAGGTGACTACAGGACTCTGGGAGCACAAGTGAAGGAGCTCAGTGCACAGGTGGTGTTCCGCTTCATCCTTCCTATCAAGGGCAGGAGCCTGCACAGATGCAGATGCATCCTGGAGGTGAATGCCTGGCTGCGGTAATTGTGTCATCAGGAGAGCTTTGGCTTTCTCTACCATAGGATGCTCTTTCAAGCAGGTCCAGCAGCTCTGCTGTGATCTATGTGGGAGAGCGTTTGCTGTGTGGAACCACCCTTGTCACCATAGTAGTGCTCCATGTTGAACACACAGGGAAAATTCAGAGATTCTTGGGATTTATGAAAGGGATGGGTTAGTCATGTCATAGCAATAGAGTGTAAGTGGAACACCAGGGTGGTGAGGCTTGAAACAGTGAGTCAGCATACACACATGAGCTTTTGCACAAAAGCATTTGTGCAAAAGGTGCTATGACTCTTGCAAGGTGGTATTATTCTGTCATTTGATGACAAAATTAGCATTCAGGTGTGTACAATGGGCTTGTTTTTATGCAAAAAGTCTTTTTTTTTTTTTTTTTTTGCATCAAAACTCTCCAGTGTGTACAAGGCCCCGCAGAGTAAGTTTCTCCCTAGGCCCATTGTATTTGTGGTTTCCTTAAGGGTCCATTAGAGAGACAATGGCTGTAGACATCCTGCCTGAGGAGTCTTCCAGCATCATATATGTTGAAATACAGATATAACAAAACAAACAAAATTATCTGGGTGGTGATGCTGTTTGCATTTAGGGGACCATTCAAAGTGTCTGATGAAGTGGGATTTTTCTCCCATGAAAGCTCATGTGATTGATAAATTTGTTAGTCTTTAGAAGTGTCACAGGACTCCTTGTTTGTTTTGATGAACTAGCCTAACATGGCTACCCCTTTGGAACTTGTCAAGATATAACAAACACATTTGTAACTTCTAATATAGATATGAGATCTATACATAAACACTATAATCATTCCCAGCAGATCCTAACCTTTCTACTGGTACTAAGCATGGCAAAGCTCATGTGGATTATAGTGATTATGAAATACTAATATGAAGTAGGATCGTAAATGGTCTCCTAAAGCCAGACAGCATCATGACCCAGATAATTTTTTTTAATTGCATGTTTAGGAGCAAACAGTAAAGTAGTTCAACTACTAGCATGAAACTAGTTTCGCTTTTTTTTGCTAATGGCAGGGCCATCTTGCTCTTCTAAGGTCATCATTTTGTAACATTTTAATATGAAACTCCCTGAAACTATCTTTTCAAAAATGATTAATTTAAAAAGGGGGATTCACTTCTGAGCTCTTGGCCAGCATGATGACCTTGTGCATATTTTTAATGTCACAGTACATGACCTATTTTGGAGTTACTTTTTAAAATGTTCTCTCCCCTCCCCCCATTTTAAAATATTCTTTGGCTTTTCCTGCATGCAGAAATGCATTGGTGATAAATTGCACAAGACAGTTCTGCCCCCAGGTTCTGAAACACTTGATATGTGCCTGTTCGTAAGTACAGGGAATAAAGGATCAGAGAATTAAAAAATGCATAGTGTCCTGAGGGCTGACTTCTGACCTGTATTTATATATCTTGCAGAAAGTGTAGGTGGAAGTAACTTTTTTTCCTTGCATCTCAAGAAGTAATGACCTTCAGCCTGTTGACCTCAGCAGGGATGTGCAGTGATGGAATAGAGGAAAGGACTTAATTTTATGAGCTTCCTTCTTCAAGAAATGTCATTGGAAAACTGCCTTTATACCAAAAATACAACCATCTTTTCAGCCAGTTTAGAATAACCTGTGCTAAACATTTGTGAAACCCCAAATGCCTTTCAAGTTTTTATTTAATAAACATATTCCATGTGGAAAGATAGTTTTCTAGTAATGTTACTAGAAAAATAGAAACTCTGTTCTTCTTTGATCAAAGTTTCCAATCCTCTTACATGTCACAAAAAGTTAAATATCTATGCGCCTTCAATCTCTTAGTCTTTTTCACCGGTCATTTCCAGTTTATTAATTTTCCTGGTGAAGGAAAAGTAACACCTACCATGTGCTGAGTGTGTATACATTTGGGCAGCTACCTGTTCCACAACGGTAAACATTAGGGTATGTCCACACAGGCTTCTTATTTCGAAACAACAGAGGTTGTTTCAAAATAAGAAGCGGCATGTCCACACAACACACCATTATTTCAAAACAACGGGACCCGTTGTTTCAAAGTAACAGCCGTTATTTCAAAACTGTTAAACCTCGCATCTAATCGAAATAGCCATTGTTTCAAAATGGTTGTTTCGAAACAACGGTGTTCGGACACGTTGTTTTGAAACAACACCATTGTTTTGAAACAACATGTCCAAACAGTCTTGTTTTGAAATAACCATTTTGAAACAACAGCTATTTCGAAAGCAGGCTTTCCCTTAATTCGAATTAACAAACAGTTAATTCGAATTAACTTATTTTGAAATAAGGACTTTATTTTGAAATAACTCATTTCAAAATGAGTTATTTCAAAATAATGATGTATGTGTGGACATAGCCTAAATGTGGCGCTATAATGAAACGATAGAAATCCACTTTTGATGTAGTGCAGGAAAAAGTATGAGAGGAGCAAAGTTCAAATATTATACATCAAGAGCATTATTCACTGTTACTTGTTTTCTCTTCTAGTAATAAGGATAAAACTATTAGATTGCTTCCCAGAACTTCATTCTTATACATCTGCTGTTTCACAATATAATGGAGAGAACATAAAACTATATGCTGCAAAGAAATCCAAAAAGTGATTAAATTGCTGCAGTCCAGCAACATATTTAAAGCCGCATATGTCTAAATATGTCTAGTCATACTTCTCTTCCCAAATGAGGTGTTGGTAAAATTCCAATTCAAGTAAGGTCATAATGGTTTTTCTCCACAAATTACACTACATTTTTCAGAGGAAGGGAAAATCCCCAAGATCTCTTCCTGACATGTGTCTACAGTAATAAGATGTGCTGATGGTCTCTTAGGGGAATACAGCTAATGATAAACAATAAGCAGGTTTCCATTGCCTCAGTAAAACAATCATAGTTCAAACCATGGAAAGTCAAACATTAGGATTAGATGAAGACTGAAGGAGAACAACTGGCTAGCTGGTCTAAACTTCATCATGAAGCTTAAGTAATTGAAATATGCTTCTAGTTTGCCTCATTAGCAACGGCCAATCCATAGGAAGCTTAGCTGAGCATTCTGTTTGTGCCTATTTGAGTTTCAGAAATACTAGTCTTCGCTTGACTGTGTCAAGTCTTTCTCAAAAGAGCTTAGCATATTGCTATAATTTGACTTAAATAGCCAGCAAGTTGTTACTGAAATGTTTTGAATATATTGATAAATGTTTTGTATATATTGATATTTGATTCGTAAACAAGAGAGAGTCTTTATAAATATGTATCTCATTAAATACCCAGTGCTTCTAAATTAGAGAGAGTATATTGCTCCCTTTAATATTTGCCTATTGCCTACCTCCTTTTTTACATTTTTCTTTTTAATGTTCTTTTAGGCAGATGGGTGCATAAATATTTCTTAAAGCAAGCTCTAATTTGTACAGTCTGGGTAGGAAAAGGTAGGTGAGCTGTACATCTCATTCACAAAATGATCAAACTCACCCTCTGTTTAAATTTAAAAGTGTAGTATAGAAGAGCAAGGAACGAGAGGTATGGATATTTGGAGGAGAAAGAGAGTCAGTCTTCAAAATTGTTTTTCTTTACTACTTCTGCAGTTGAAAAAAATCCCAAAATATTAGTAGTTTTCTTCTGAAACCCATCAGATAATGAAATTAATCTGAACCTGAATGAATGTGAATCGGTATATCTTATGTGTATCCTTGGTGGTGCCTGAGTAAGCAGTCGATAACACAGCAACTTGCACATATGTAACATTTTCTGTTCATAGTGTCTTTCTCATTAATATAGTCTATAAAACATACTATACATGCATTGTGCCAAATTAATATTACTGGATAACCTTAACTTTTGAAAGTTCCTGATTCTTGAATACTCCACTCACTATTGTGCTATCACTATTCTGCAGCATTTAAATAAAACCACTGATTGACTAGCTTGTTATGTACATTTGAATCACTAAGGTCCCTCTAGACTTTGCCAACAAGCTACAGAACAGGTTTATGCACCCAATGATTTAATTGGAGGTTTACTTATTGTAAATATGAATATATTTCCCTAGGTATATGGTAACTGGAACACTGATGTTCCCTGCAATGTGCAAGTATATTAGTGTAGTAGCTGTCTCAAATAGTAACCCTTCTGGGTGTGCTCTGCTTGTCCTGATACAGTTCAGTGTTCCCCCTTTCTCATCTGCAAAATCAGCTTCTCAATGTTTTATGTGTAATTATCTTAGCCTAAATATATCTGATTTGGCAGGATTTCTTAATAACATATTCAGACTACATTCTATTTAAGCCAAAAGCATTGAAGAAACAAGTAAATTAACAAAGAGATCCGTATAACCACTCTGTGCGTGCCTCTTTGGTTCAGTGCCGACATGGCTATCCATTTTATTTGCATAGATAGTGAAATTCACTCCTGAGCTGAGGGTCAGTGCAAGGCCTATGCATCATTTAAGACTGTGCACTAGCCTTCTGAATAGTGCTGCATTTCAGTTGGAAGGCATTTTTATAACTCTAAGTGACACTACTTGCTCTGGGCTTAGTGTTCCGTGTAAAAAGTACCTACAATGAAAAAAGCTGGTTAGTTTGCAGAGTCTAGATTGATTATTCTTTTCACTCAGATTACAAATATGAATTATGCTGCCCAGTAATTTTTATGAGTCCTTTAGGGCCTACTTCTGCATGCAGTAGAGTCTAGGGCAAACTTCCCATTGATTGTAATGGAAGCACACACTTAAGCAAGAGGGAGTTATAACCCTATGGAAAGAAATACAATTATAAGAAAATTTTAGGTTCATATCTGTGGTAATAAAAAAGAATGACAGAGCAAAACAAAGACATGAAAACATCAGCTTTGAAAGCAGAGCTTACAAAGAATGAATGTATTGCCTATTTAGCACTCCTTCCTTCAACATTAAATTTTTAAAAAAATCAAAATTGGATTCAATAATAAGTCAGTTTTGCACAAAATCTGATGCATTTAAAATCCAGGTCCACAGAATGTCACTCTTTGACTGTGTCTGCAGTCATTGCATAAGCTGTAAAACACTCTCAAGTAGGTCATCTTTTAAGGATTTAGTCTAAACTTAGTCTATCTGTTGACATTTCACATATGACATCATAAGCTTCTTAAAATTAATAGAATTTTCTTTTTCATTTTATTTTTTTTATTTTTTTGGCTAAAGGCCAAATAGCCTAGTTTTTTAAACTGCAAGATTTCAACTAAGATTTTCAAAAGTGACTATTGATTTTGAGTTCCTCAATTTTTAGGTGCCCAGTTTGAGACCCTCATCAGGTCCTTAAAGGACCCGTTTGTTTGTTTTCTGGCCAGTTGGTACTCCACTCCTGAAAATCAGACCCTCGTCTCAGGCAGGGCACATACAAATTGCAGAGAGAGATTAACCCCATTTGAAGACCTTGGCCAATGTTTTTCATTTGACACTATAAAATTCTACATGATTTGCCAGAGGAAGAACATTCTACAGGTAAGAAACAGCCCTGAAGTGGAAATTCTAATTTCTAGTTTAAATCTGCTACTGACATCCTTAGTGACCTTGAGCGAATCACTTAAACTGGAATATTTCAAAGGTACTTGCTGTTGGCCTCAACCTGTTCCCATCAAAGTCAATAGGAGTTTTACCAATGACTCCAGTGGGAAAAGAGTTAGGGCAGCTTTCGAAAATCCCATTATTAAATTTTCTGCACTTTAGTTTCCTCCACTATAAAATTGGGACATTGGTACTGACCTACTTTACAGGAATGTTGTGATGTTGAAATTAATATTTGCAAAGTGCTTTGACATCCCTGAATGGAAAGTTCTAAAGAAGTGCAAAGTATGATAATGATGTCTAGATTGCATTGTGATGGGTGCGTTAGAAATCCTTAATGAAATAGATTATCATTCCTCCAAAATATTTTGATAAGAGGACAAAACAAAATAGACGTGCAGGAGAAGGAGGCCAAGGAACATTAGTTTAATGGAATGTAAGGGCTTTAAAATCTCTCATGTGGCTTCTTTTTATATGTTTCCTCTTATAATAAATGTAGTCTTTTCTGTAAGCACAGTAGAGGAGCAAGATTTCACTCAGAATTTGCATTTCTCCTTGTCCCTAGGAAGAAGAAAATAGGAGAAATTATTTGTTTACCATAAATTAGACTAATAACAGAAATCAATTAAAATGAGAGGCCTCATAAAAAGATACTTATTTTACAGTAGTGGAATAACTTATTTTATAAATGCATAAAGTAATTAATGGTTATAATTACATACGCTCAAGAAAAACATCCTTATGGAAAGACTTTCTTTATAATAATAATTGGAGAGAAACAGTGAACAAATGGATAACTGTATACTATTTATAAATGCTGTTTATTTGTGTTTCCAGTGCATATTTTATATATTCATTCAACCTTTAATTCTACAATAGTCTTATCACTGCATCTTATTTACTTGGCTGGAGCAGTTTCCCCTCTTTGACCAGAAAACTAAACATATAGTTGTTTGGAAATGTTCTGGACTTGCCAAAATATCAACTCCTGCACATGAAAGGGGGCAGAAGTTCACATTGTACTATGGCCATCTGGGGCCTCATGTGCTATAATAAACTACTTGAGCAAAGTCGTTCATCTTATTTGCTCTCTAGAGGCTCTTTTTATTGGGATAGAAAAAAGATGCATTGCCAAAAAGGAGAATGATGCTCTCTGCTGAGATTTGTGCCAAGAGTCTGATAAAGAAAGCAGAGTTCTTTCATTTGTATGATCTTCCCTACCAATATTTTGAAGGAGTACTTAAAGAGCAGACAATATGATCAAATTAAAATTGTAGAAAATAATCTGCAATGCCATGGCATTTACTGCTGTTAAGTTTATGCAAATTTAGATCCTTAGATGATGTAAATTGTCATAGCTTCACTGAAGTCAATGGAGCTATGACAATTTACATGAGCTGAGGATCTGCCCCATAACTGATCTGTGCCTATTTGCATCAGTTAAGGATCTGGGCTGCCACATTCTTCAGTTTAGTTTCTGAATTTGGCTCTCTTAGTCCTGCTGATTTGGTACCCCATGTCTGCAGGCAGGAGACAATAGGTCTTGTCTCAGATTGGCCAAATGCCAATTAAATTAGGTCAAACATATGACCATGGACAAAAAAATTTAAAATATAGGGTTGACTCTTAGGACTTTCCATGAGTGTCAGAGGGACATACATATATTTGAAAAGAAGAATAATCATGTGCATTACAAGGCTTCCATCTCTTTACATTTTTAGCTGCCTCTGTGCTGGAGTCTTGCCACACTAAGAAATGCCTGTTAGGTGCTAGCCACTACACTATGCTTGTCCTGGTATATGCAAGTCCATTGAGCAGACTCAAAAAATGTGTGAGAGACTCATGGCTTTCAAAAACTTGCAAAGTGCTAGGCCTAGATATCATTCAGTCACATCTTTCTAAGAAACTACACTTCTGATGTCAGTTTATTCCAAATGCTACTGGGACTAGAAAAAGGCACATCTTTGGCTGCTCCCTAGGTATTACCAGTTACATGCTTTTTTGTTCTACCTGGTGAATGAGAAGTGGGTAAAAGATAATTTGGAAGGATTCTCCAGAAAGACAAGTTTTAGTGTGATTAATCACCAGAGCAACATTAGAGGTCAATGCCATGTGGCTATGTAAAAGTCTGCTGAAAAGAACAGATACAGTCCAGTGACAAAGAGGCATTTATTGGTCTATTTCAGTAGCTCATATGGACTAATCCACACTAATGTGGTAAGTGAATAAAGGTTCAGTTTTCCTCAAGAGCCATATGTGTCACACTGATGACAGAGACCCATTAAAAAAAAAAAAACAAACCCCCCCCAAAAAACAAGGAGTGCTGTGGCACTTAAAGACTAATGTCCCTGAGTATGGTTGTTAACAATAAATGAACACAAAACTGACATCAGAAAACACAAAGCAGAAAAATAAGTTGCTGAACACTTCCATCTTTTTAATCACTCTATAAATGATTTGTTAACGACCACAATTCTACTCAGGGACATCAGAGGGACATCAAGACTTCAAAGAGAAACAGTTGAAGTGGAATTAATAGGCAAATTAGATTGTGTGAAAGCAGGTCTAAATCATGACTATGGCTTCTTTTCCTATTACAACAGGTAATTTGACTTCAGCAAAAAAAAAAAACCCCAAGGAGTCGTGTGGCACTTTAAGACTAACAGATTTGTTTTTCACATGGGCTTTCGTGGGAGAAAATCCCACTTTGTCAGATGCTTCGAAGATGGGTGAACTTACAGAATGGAATGAACATAAATGCAAAGGGGTGTAAAACATAGGATCAGGTCATACAGTAACAGCAAATCAGAGCAGTTGTTGTATGACCTGATCCTATGTTTTACACCCCTTTGCATTTATGTTCATTCCATTCTGTAAGTTCACCCATCTTTGAAGCATCTGACAAAGTGGGATTTTCTCCCACGAAAGCCCATGCGAAAAATAAATCTGTTAGTCTTAAAGTGCCACACGACTCCTTGTTTGTTTGTTTGTTTGTTTTTTGCTGGACTAGACTATCATGGCTATCCCTTTGGAATTTGAATTCACCCTGCCCAGGGTTTGAACCTTAACAACTGCTCTGATTTACGGTTACTGTATGACCTGATCCCATGTTTTACACTCCCTTGCATTTATTTTCTTTGCATTCTGTAAGTTCCTTCATCTTCAAAGCATCTGATGAAGTGGGATTTTCTCCCTTGAAAGCTCATGTAAAAAATAATTCTGTTAGTCTTTAAGTGCCACAAGACTCCTTGGGTTTTTTTTGCTGGACTAGACTAACACGGCTGCCCCTTTGGAACTTGGCAAGAGACCCATTGCCCATCATGTGCATTCATAAGCTGGTGTTGGCTGGTTGTTCTTGTAGGTATTGATAAAACTGCTTGACTGCTGAGATTTTTGTGGCAAAAAGGTAAGCTAACGCCCATTATTTTGACCAAAAGGTGCACCCTACAACTGCTACAGAATATGGCAATAAGTTTTTTAAGAAAGATCATTGCTTAGTTGGCTTGCAAAGATCATGATGCTTTTTTCCTCAAACTGCGCTCTCAAGCTGTAAGTCAGCAGGTGCACTTCACAATTTTACCTTGGCACAGTTGGACATTTTGTATCAATATTTAAAGCTGTAAATAACATAAGATCAGCTCAAGTAAGGACTGTGGCTACTGAGATTAGTAAGACTTGTACTGCTGACTGCTCCAAGATACAGTCTTAAAAGATATAGGGGAGAAAGTCCTCAGTAGAAAAGACCATGTCTCCTCCTATCATTCTCTTAGGGTCTGATCCTTTGAAGTGAAGAGATTAATACTCTTTACCCTTCTGGATTTCACCAGGATTTGAAAGGGCTTAGCATCAAAAAGTCCAGGGTTAGTTCTCTCTCACCTGCATAGCTAATTAGCTACATCTTTGTCATCTAGCAGGGAAAGATTTAAACATTTGTTTCCACTCGCATTCTCCATTTATTTTGTTGGTTTGTTAGTTGTAATATTTTGATGTTGTGTGTGTTGTTTCAATAATGAGATGTTGGGTTTTGTTTTGAGTCCCTCTGCATTCTGGAAGTGCGTGCTGCCTAATTACTTGTGATCTTGTTTTTTTGTGTTTAAGGGCACATACACACCGGAGGGCTTGGATATCAATTAATAGGACCTATCAGAAATTATGTCGACCAATGATAATCACACCAATACCACAATGACAAAGTGGGATTTTTTCCCATAAAAGCTCATGTGATAAATCTGTTTGTCTTTCAGTGCCACAAGACTCCTTGCTTCTCTTCCTGAACTAGACTAACACAGCTGCATCTTTGGAACGCCACAATAATTATTATAACTAACTTTGAAGGGTGCTAGAAATTGTAAATGAAACTTAATACAGCAGGAATATCTATGATTTTTGCTTCCTCAGAGTCAAACTCCTTCAGAAAATATAAGGCGGTATCTTGTGGTATTTGGTGCTGAGATACTAATAGAGCTGTGTCCCACCAATTAAATCTCCCCTCCTTTCTTTAAACAAACAACACTTTTTGGCAGATGCCATCTTTCCTCCTTTCTCTCCAGCAGCACAGTGGAAACAGCAGATCATGAGGAAGAGGTAGAGGCGTTGGAAGCAGTGCTTAATTTGTAATGAAAGAGGTGCCAGGTCTCAAGCAATTAGGTGCTGGGGTTCAAGTAATTTTTTTACATTCATAACTGATACAGCAAGCCCAGAGGTGCTGGTGCTCAGCCCTGGCAAGTTGTAGCACAAATTAAGCACTGGTTGGAAGTTTCAGTACAACACTACAGTTTGCAGGGCCTCTGTTAGAGAGAGCAAAGAATGCAATTATCCAAGGGCCCTGCAACTTTAAAAGGGACCCAGACCCTGGGTAAAAGCTTCCCATCAGAGACACTCACTCCCCATCCCGCCTCTTCCATCCATGGCCCTACCCATGGTCAACCCCAGCACCACCCCAGACCCTACCCCTAGCCCACTCACTGCCACTTCCTGGAGCACCAACTCCCCTACCCAGTTGATCTCCCCCTTCTTTTCCATAGCCACCTTTCACCCCTCAACTCCTTGCACAGTCACTTGCTAAGTATATCCACCTCCTTACCCACCCTTGCTCAGCCTCTCCAGCTGTTGCTTGCCACCTGGGGGGGAAGAAGTAGCATGGAAGACAGGTGGACTGAGCAATGGACAGGAAGAGGGATGTGGCTGCTGGGGGTGGGGCTTTAGTGGATTCAAGACAGGGCCGTGAGCAGAAGATGTGGGGTGGAACTCTTTTGCCCTGAGACCCCGAATTCCTGTTAGCAGGGCTGAGGGAGTGCAGTCTTAGGAGGAAGAGGCAGATCAGGTTGCTGGAGTGGTTGCTAGTTGCTAAGGCTATGTCTGCACCAGGAAGTTTAGTTTGGACTTCCTTAGTCCTTAGTCTGAACTGAGCAGTTCCTGGTTAGTTCGAACTAAACACAGGTTTTTAGTTCAAACTAACTTTTTAGGTACAGCTAGTTCGAACTAAAAGTTAGTTCAAACTAAAAAACATGGCTAGTTTGAACTAACAGTTCAAACTAGCACAGCTACATTGTGCTAGTTCGAACTAAGCGATTAGTTCAAACTTACTGTTCTAATTTAATGAACTGAGCTTTGGCTAGTTCGAACTAAAAAAAATTTTTTGTTCAAACTAGGCAAAGCCTAGTATAGACAGAGACCACATTAAATCAGATTAAGCCTCCTTAATTAGGACTAATTTGCTAGTGGAGACATAGCCTAAGTGCTCTTCCTTCCATGGAAAGAATACTGGCTAGCATATCTGCTTTATATGCAAAAGGTCCTAGGTTCAAACCCTAGGAGGTTGGACTAGATGATCTCATGAGGTCCCTTCTAACCCTATGATTTTATTCTATTCTAATAGAGCAGTGCTGACCATGGAGCATGCTCAAGCCCCAACGGCTCGCTTTTCAATTCCCTTTGGAACAAAATCCTAGTAGCCTTAGCATCTAAACACAGGCACAGCTCCAGTGCAGAACTGTTCGGTCATGGGTGCAGTAGGGGTGGGGACTGGGGACATAGGTTGGAGAGAGCCCAGGCAAGGAGTGAGGAGCTGGCTGCCTGTGACTATAAGGAGACAGCAGATAGAGGGACTGTGAACAGAGAAGAGAGGAGCTGTGCAGCAACATTCCCTCTAAGGGGAGAGAGCAGCTGAGCAACTCCTGTTGCTCGCTGCGCTCCCCCCCCACAGGGCCCGCTGTGCAGCCCCCCCCCACTCCCGGCATTGCCCTCCCCCGCTCCTGCTAGCCCCCCCACTCCTGGCATCGCCCCCCCTGCTCCCACTGGCCCCCCGCTCCCAGCATCACCCCCCCCTGCTCCCGGCATCACCCCCCACTCCTGGCAGCACTCCCCCCTGCTCCCACTCGCCCCCGCCACTCCCGACGGCCCCCCCCAGCCCCCACAAACTTACCTTGGGGCTGAACTGGAGCGGGACGGCCTAGCCATAACTCCAGGGCCAGAGAAGCTCTACGGAGCATGTTCAGATTTTCTGGGCATGCTCCGTTAGAGCTTCTCTGGGCGGGAGTTTTGAAAACTCCCAGCCACAGAGGAGCTCTATGGAGAGACTCTGACTGCCGGCGTGCACTGCCAGCAGCCTTCTCTGCGCTAGGGCATACAGGGAAGAGGGTCTGTCTGTTCACACTCTGCAGAGCAATGGTGGGAATGATAGCAGGGGAGCAAATGGGAAGGTAAAATTTATTTTCTGATGTAGGAGGGAAGACATCCCAAATGGTTTAATTGACTTTTGAAGGGAAATCATGTATGATTTGCACATGTATAGGAGATAGGGTGATTAGAAATATATACTTAGGGAAGGAGGGGTTATCTATATGTTAGTCAAGCCCTGCTACTTATTTTGGGCACTAACTGCTGCTGAGATTGTCCGGGTGGCTGGGTGTTCTAACTTCACACCTGCCAACTTCTACTGGAGGGGTAAAACTACATCGTTTGCTAATTGTGCTTCTCATAGCAGTGTAATATAAAATAATTGGTGTCTGAGAGTGATGCAGAATTGCTTTTGGGATCCTATCTAGTATCTATAGTTACAATTTTACACCTGTCTGCTGTGCATTAGCCCGCAAAAAAATGTGGCAGACTTCTGCACTCTTGTCAATATACATTCTCTTCTCATGCGTATCTTACTTACACACACACACACACACACACACATTTTCAAGAGACTACTGTTTGTAGTACCAGCTTACTAATAGTATTTCCGGCATCTTCTAGGTCTGCATTGCTATTGATTGACTGAGTACTTGCTCTTACTGCTTAAATAGATGGCTTGTTTACTGTCTTTAATTGATTGCTAGTTCATCATCATTTGCCCACTGTCCTATGCTGTTAATTGCCATTTGTCTACTCTGTTGCTTTTCATTGCTGTTGACCAATTGTAAGTCATTCGCCTGTTTGTTTACTTTTTTTCCCGTTAGCTGTTGCCTCTTCATCTTATCCCTAGTCTTTCACTGTGTGCCAGCCTCTGCCTTTTCTTCCATGTTGTAGCTCTCCTGCTCTTCATCTTGATTGTCTCATAGTGCAGGTCTATGCTGCCTGCCTTTTTGGCTTGAGTCAAAGGGAGATATGCAAGCTACTTAAAATATCCTTTGTATCTGTCTTTGATTTCTCTACACCCAGCACATCCACTGCACTGAGTCGAACAGAGGCCTTCCTTTCCACTCAGCACTACTCCAGTTGCTGGGGTGGTCTTCAGTGATCAACTTAGTGGGTCTTCACAGACCTGATCAGTAGATTGGGAAGGTCGAGCTGACAGTGAGGAATTTGCCACTGTCAGTGAAGACTAGCCCACACACATCCTCCCTTCTCCTCTCATTGCTACCTTCCATTTTCTCTCCATTCTTCCTTCTTCCCTGGATCATCTCATCTCCCTTCCTCTCTTTCCCTTTTCCCTTAGCTGCTCCAACAAGGTGCAATATGTGGCATATGGAAAATCATAAACAATCTGATAAATGATTGAACAAGATACAATTGCTTATCTTTTCTATAGGGCTGTTCATTCTCTGTGTAGTGCCTGAAGGTGAGAAGGAGGAGAGAAAGAAAGAGGATTGATTACAGTTCCAAAGTTTGTAAGGAGAATTTATTAGAAAACTACAATGTCAGTGGTTTGCAACTGAAGCAGTTTCAATAGCTAATCAGCTTGTTTGAACGGTACATTCTAGTAGTTCAATGAAGGGGCTGCAATTCTGATGAACATAATGAACTCTTCTGGCCTTAAAATCTATTAATTGTGTATTGTTAGTAACAGCACTTCAGAAGAATCTGAAGTGCATTTCCACACTTCATCACAAAAATATAACCTAGCAGCAGAGGCCTTCTGGTTAGTTGATTCTTGCAGTCCTTCAAACTTGTCTCTAAGTTGTAAGTGCATAGCCCTGGTGCTTTTAAATGGGCAGACTGTAAAACCTTGTGGAAGCCTTCTTCTCTGAAGCAAAACTACAATTCAGACAGACGTCAAAAGTTAGATACCAAGGAAATGCTGTTGGCAGTGAATTTGAGTAAATACGGCCTTCTACCAGGTGACATCATGCTGAACACATAGAACCACAAAGGAGCAAACCCATCAGAACTGAAAGGGTGGATCAAACATTTGTTGCATATGGTGGGTTCCCAGCTGGCAAGGCACAATCCAGAGCAGTCAGCACTGGGATATGTGACACCCTCCCCTTCACATCTGCTGATGGCAATAAAATTTGTTCTGCCTGAAAATTAGCCCTCTCTGAGAAAAGCACAACAAAAAGAGTCCTCTGTACCTTTAGTTGGTCTTGTGAGTAGAGGTCTATATCAGCTATCATGAGTCAGAGCATGGCCACCCCTCCCAAAAGCGGCTGGTGGAGAGCTGCAGCTTGTGAAGGCAGAGCCCTGGAGTGGCCTCTCCAGAGTTCAGGTCGTTTCAACCCAGCCACCCTAGGCCTGAACGGGCCCGATCAAGGGCCTGGGGATGAGATGGTCTCCGTCCAGGCCTGAGGTGGCCAGGTCGAAGCACCCTGAACTCCGTGGAAGGGCTGCTCCAGGGCCCCTCCTCTGCAAGCTGTAGCTCTTCCCCAGCTGCTTTTGGGAGGATTGGCCGGCTGGGGGTAGGCGGGGCAGTGCTGCTCTGCCCCACCAGCAGAGGGAGGGACAGAAGGAGCACACAACACCCGCACACCCCTCGCCAGCACTAGGGGCCACAGCACAGCCACTGGGCAGCTTCCAGCTCATGCAGTTGTGGTGGGAAGGTGGGGGGGGGGGGAGTGACACTGACGTCCCAAAAGTGGAATCCCTGCAGTACACCTGGCTCCCTCACTGAGCCTGCATTGCTGATCCCCAGCCCAGCCTAACTCAGAAGGTTATCTGTTTCTCTGTAGGGCTACTTAGCTGCAGGAGACTGTCTCCCTCATTTGGGTGGTCTCTGCTTTGTAAGGTGCATGCAGTGACAGAACAGAGAGTGCATTTCCAAACAATGACTCGCATTGTAGTAACATATTGACTGTGTTGCTGTTCTTTCCAAATATGCCCATCATGGGAGTCAGTCCATCCATAGTATATGCTGTCTTGCATGTGTGAAAAAAGGAGATCTGTAACTTGTAGCTTCATGTTAGTTAAGCCAGTGATGTGAAAGCCCCACATCTGCCTACTGCAGTGGCAATACCAAGCAGCCTTTAGCTCTCAAAGCACCAGTATAAGAGTTTATGAAGGACACTGGGACCCAGGGCCAGATCAGTGCAGGGGTTATAGGGGCTGAAGCCCTGAGTCCTGGCCTAAAGGGGGGCCCTGGGCTCCAGCTCTTAAGCCTTCTGTATGATCCCCACCCTGATGCATCAGCCTGGCACAGCTCTAGCAAGACTCTGGCGGGGCTCTGGTCAACACTGGGGGGGGGGGCAGGGCCTTGGGACCAGATGCTGGGCTCCACGGCGCTCCTGCCTTACCCCCTGGGCCGGCTTGTCTGTCCCTGGGTTGAGGTGGGCTAGAGTGTCATTGTTCCACTCCAGGGGTGGGGCTGGCTGGCACGTGGTGCAAACTTCAGTATACGGCTGGAACAGAGGCCACATTACACACCAGCTGGCCCTACCCGTGGAGGCAGACTAGTTGGATTGGGGCAGGAATGGGAATGCTGCAAAGAGCAGCCTCTGGCCCCAGACCCCCCTCCCCCAGCACTGGCCCACCTGCAGATCACCATAGCGGAGGGCTGGGGCACCAAATGGGGGTGGGCCCAAGGTGGTGTTGGGCTGGAGCCACAGAGCAGGGGGGCATACTGGGAGGGGCCCAAAGTGGTGAGCAGCCTGGGGCCACTGAGGCCCTTAATCTGCAGCTGGTGAACCCAGATCCTCAGAGGCATTTAGGCATCTGACTCCCAGGAGTGAGGAACCTGAATAGTTTTTGAGGCTCTGGGCCCTAATTATTCTTGGCCAAAATGAGAAAGAAGGGTTCATTCATTCACACTACCGCCTCAGCTTACATTTTTGTATGTCTAGCTGCAGCTTCAACTGCCCTCCATTCTAAACTTTCTAGACTAAAGACTGTTTCTACACTGAAAAACGGACACAGTATAATATCAGGTAATTTTGTGAGATGTAAGAAAAAGGAACAGACCAAAATATTGGTAAAGATATTTTGAGACCAGGGATGAGAAATGCTATACAAGAACTTAATACATTAAATATTTTATTATAACTACTGAAAGATGGTGAACTGCTTTAATTTTGTAAAACAAATGAAAAGACATTATTTGTGTATTATGGTATAATACTTATATTTCATCACCAGCTTGTGTATTAAACCTAAATCACTTTATTATGGTATGATGCTTAAAATGAAATGATTCCTGCAGTCACAGAGATGGACTCTATCGGGGGGGGGGGGGGGGCACAACGACAGCGGTGAAAAGAACTTCTCCATTTCTAATGTCCAAAACTACTATAATAACTTCACTTTCTGAAAAAAGGGGCAATATGGACACTGTGTGAATTTTTTGGAAGGGGGGGGCACTACCTTGTTTTTTTGTATTTATAACCCTACTTTGGAATAAGGCTTCATGAGTACACTCTACTTTCACTGATTCTTTGGTATCTGGGATGATTTGACTGGGGCAATCCCCCAATACATGTCTAAGTAATGAGACATCAGCAAGTCTCACATTCTTTTTCTGGGGCCTGTGAATATCATCACTCCTAGTGTGTTGTGTCATGAAAACATTTTGAGGTAATGTCATCACACGCTTGATGCAATGTTTGGTTACATTTTGATGTAAGACAATAGTGTTGCACTGGTAAAGAGCATCACATTGTACCTTGAAGTGCTGTCTCAGGGCTGACATCTTGATTCCTGAGGGTGCTCCTTGAGACAAATTCAGAGGTGTGGCAATGCTAAGACAGTGTGTAACATGCAATGTTCCATCTCATGAGCTTTTATGGGAGAAAATACCTCTTTGTCAGATGCTCTGAAGATCCTGATGAAGTGGGATTTTTCCTACAAAAGCTCATATGATAAATAAATTTTTCTGTCTTCAAAAGTGCCATAGGACTCCTTGTTTGTTTTGCTGAACTAGACTAACACGGCTACCCCTTTGGAACTTCACAGTCTTTCTGAAGATGTGCCATCATGATCACTGAGGACCCAGATGTGACAAAGCCCACCCTTTGAAAGATGTTTGAATCCACAAGGATCCTCATAGATCCTGCTGTTAGCCCTGTTTAGTCAGGTTTAAAATTCTGGTGATTTGCAGAGTAGGCATAGGCAGAACAGAATGCTTTCAAGAGTGTGAAACCCAGTCATTCTGTCAGAAAGCTTGATAGTCTTAAATTGTTTAAGTACTTGTAGACTGCAAATGTCACAGGTCTATTGAATGAATCTAAATTGTAATGATTGAATTAAAACGGGGAGCCACATTACATTATGGAATTAAAAAAAACAAACAAAAATCCTGTATAACTTGCCATTACAAGCAGGAAAATCATGCTTGTAGTTAAATCATGACATTTTCTAACTACTACTGGCACTAGATTAACAGAAATTTCTGAAATAATAAAAGTTAGTGCAACACTTTTACACAGAACCAGTATGTACACATCAGGAATTGAAGGAGAGTTACTTCTGCTGTCTGTTGTGAGCATTTTAACCTAATGTATTGCTGTGTTTATATACACAGATGCCACAGGGCTAAATACATAATAACATAGTAAAATAATTAAATAACAATGATCAGTGACCTTCACTATGACAAAAATATCTGATTTTTTTCATAGCTAGAAAGATTTCCTTATGTTAACATAATGCTGATACATATTTACTTGTCAGTGACAATTTTCTTTTTCTTACCAGTTGCATAGTCTCACATAGCTAATTTCCAAGTATGAATCTTTCTGTCTGCTAGGCTAGGGGCATCCTAATTTTGTCCAGCCAAGAGAGGCACTGACAATAGCTAAGAAACTGAGATCCGTGTCTAACTTGTGTAATGTGGATCAGACTGAAGGCATCCTTCTTTTACATTTATGTTTATCTATAAGCATTTTTTAGCTCCTACCATTACAGAATCAGAGCACATCACAAACAGATTAAGCTCTCCTACCAGGAATGGAGGCATTTTTGATCCCAGTTTACAGATGGGAAAACTGAAACACACAGATATTAAGTGACTAATCCAAGAGCACACAGGATATTTGTGGTGACTCAGATCTCTTGATTGCTCCACTTGTGCTTTAACCACAGATCCATTCTTCCTTACATGGGGCTAGCTTCTGATGTACTGTCCTCCTCAATAGGAGGAAGGGTCTCACCTCATGAATAGTCCCTTTTACTCTATTGTAACTGCTCATGTACTAATTACAAGGAAATCACACTGTTCAGGGCTGGTGTCCAAGCTCAAAGATTGTGTTCCAATGAGAGATGGGGTTTAGCAATTGCCTCCAAATTCATAAGTTTAGACTTGCAGGCATAAGTTAACAGACTGTTGTTGGAAGACAGTAATGCATAGCCTGTTGCTATTCTGAGTTATTACTGGCAGCAGCTAACTATAGAAGAAAATCATGATACAATAAACAAAACCTCTGGAATCAGTTATAAGTGATAACAGAAAAGACCATACTTAATTTAAAAGAAAAATACACAGGGCCAGATTCTGTAACCCTTAGTCAAGTTGAGTGATACCTAACTTTTCTATTCGTCCTCTTGGTTTAAATGGAATAATCACAGAGGAACAAACTGTGAACTCCTTACTGTGGTTGATGAGTCGGTTACTCAGATCTTCTCCTTCTAATTCTACAAAGGAGGTTAAAGTGGTGTAATTTACCTGTCAAGGAGCTATAAGGAATTTCTAGTTTTGTTTACAACCATTGTTAAGTAAAACACATTTCAGATAAAGGTGTAATTTTTAAGATAATTGTCTCTTACTTAAATTTAGATTAATAAACTTGTTTTATAGAAATATAGATAGAAAACTGATGCCTTCTTTCTTGATCAAAAGTATGTCCATGCCACCAGAAGTAAGGATCTGGGGACATTCCAAGTGATAGTTCTTTTCAAATAGGTACTTAGATGAAAAACATTCTACACCAGGTTCCAGAGGGGCAGCAGTGTTAGTCTATTTCAGCAAAAGAAGCAACGAGTCCTGTGGCACTTAAAGACTAACAGGTTTATTTATCACATTAGCTTTCCTGGAGAAAATCCACAAAAGCTCATGTGATAAATAAATCTGTTAGTCTTTAAGTGCCACAGGACTCCTTGCTTCTATTCTACACTAGCTACATGTTGTGAGAACTAACCGCTGTAGACAGGAAGATTCAACACAGTTGGTTTTGATGGTTTCCTGCTGTGGTTTTCACTTTTACATTTGGTAAAAATGATGTAACCCTGATTTGTTCTTATTCCAGTACCCTCTAATTTTTTTCAATGATATTTGCTTTGTTTTTTTCAATGTGATATGCATTTTGCTGTTATTCAGTAATTTGAATGATTTAAGACTAAACTGAAACAAAATTGGAAGGTATCTTTGTGAGCTGTCAATCCTTTACATAAGCAGCCCTATACGTCATACCCTAGTAAAGTAGGTGGGTGATATATATGTCACATCACTAAAATGCAAGCAACATTTCTACAAAATGTTGAAGTCCCTATCATATTGGGAGAACAAATTTCCTGTTCACATGTGATATTCAAAAATTCATCAGGAAAACGAAACAAAAATTGTACCCACAGCCTTTATCCCAAAGCCAGCTACTAGGCAATACAAAAGCAAAGAAATATTTCTCAGTATATCCATGATGAAAAGTGTCAGCTTTTTAATTACAGCATACTGGTACAAGGAAACTGGACACAATTACATTTTAAACAGCATGAAAATATACAGGGCCTGCTTGTGCTGCTCTTACATTGTTAACCATTTTTGAACAGGAGCAGTTCCACTGACTTCATGAGAATATGCTCATTAATGTGAGAGAGTTACCCAAATGAGCAATTGGCATAAATTCAGAATTATATTTTCTTAAAATCCCCAGAGACCAAGATTCATATACTGTTTCTTAGTATCCATGTGTGCATTGAGACTGTTACACTACATTAGTGAATATATGTAAAACTATATAGCAAAACTGCAGAACTGAAAAAAACTTTTGTATTGGTGTTATGACTTGAATTTTTTAAAAAATGACATTTCCATGGGCTCCCTTGAAATGGAATTGGGACAGTTAAGGCACCTTCCTGCAATTTCCTGGACAAACCCTACTGAATTAAGTTTATGTATCCCTGTGGATCAGGGCTTGTGTATAGTTCCATGGGGAAAAGGACCACAGGTGTAATGAAGCAAATTCAGTTAGGTAGTAGCACCAACAGAGAGCCTCCACCATCCGGAGAAAGGCTTGCATATTCTGATTCAAACTGGATTTTCCTCTAGGGACCAACAAAGGAAGGACTTTTGGCTAAATAGCCCAAGTTAAAAATGACTCAGGGATTTCTTTCTGATTCATTGGGACAGGACTAAGAGTCCATGGAGGAAGGGGAGGATAGTCCTTCTGGTAAGGGTTGGATGGACTTGATCAAGTCTGTGTGTTTATTCAGTCAATAGCTGTTATGAATTTATGACCACAGAAAAAATCTTGGTGGGGTTTGAATGTCTGTTTATATGCTAAGGCCCTTGTTGGAGTCACAAGGCTGATTTCTGGTAAGTTTATTAGCATGCATATAGCTTCTTTTATTGTTTTTAGTATATTTTCTCTGTAATGTTTTTACCTTAAGAGTTAATGTACTTACTTAGAAACAACCATGTGGTAACTGTGGCAATTACACTGTGTGCTGTCTCTGAGAGGAAAAATAAAGGAGATTAGCTTAGGAAGTCTGACTTTGCTGGGGAGTTCACAATGAAGACAGGGAAGAGCACAGCCCGGGCAGGAGGTAGAGAGATGGATCTCCACCCATAAAAGGTGACAGATGAAGAACCGGAAGTCTAAAAGTGGGTGCCCTTGCTGGATTGTAGAAGGGGAATACAGGTGCAATTGCCCTTAACTGTGACAAATATGTACATATATTTAAAATATATCTGTTTTTCTGCTTTACTGGAGATTTTTAGGGAGGTCTTGTGGGTGGACATGAACAACAAAAACAAATGGACTTGGGTCCACCATTTCACCTCCTTCTTTTCTGCTTTGTGCACATCTGTCTTCAGTTTCCACTTCATTGTGGCTGTTACTGGTAAACATCTTTTGGCAGAAGTTGGAGACAAGAACATGTAAATGAGCTGTCTCTAAAGCCAGGTACAAAAATGATGTTGCCATGCTAGTACATCAACATAACAGTGAAACTGACTAAGCACAAATGTTGTTAAAGGTGCTATGTAAACAAATTGAGAATATAGAGCAGTCATTTTTCGTGTTACCTCATTCTGCCATAATGACCTTGGGAGGACTTATGATAGAAGTTACTAAATGTGATTTTTCAGTTGATGCACCTTTAGTCGACCAAACCTACCATAACTAGATATATGTACCCATTTCTATATTTTTGATTCCTCGTCATATTCCTTGCATGTCTTTGCCTTGTTAATAGCTATATAACAAATGCTAGAAATTTAGAACTTTGAGTGAACAACATTTAAGAGAAAAATCTCTTGAAAAATTGGCACCATTCCTTTTTAAACAATCTGCCATGTGTAGAAGCAAGGCCATATCTGTCAGACTTGGAACATAAAACAATTTTTAAGAATGTCCAAAGTCAATATATTTGTTGAGTATTGGCTAAGTACTCAACCCCAAATGAAACTCCATGGGAGCCAAGGCCCTGAACCATGGAGTTTACAATCTAAACAAGGTATTATAATTTTTGTTAAAATTGTGTTCACATGTGCTACTGTGGCCCTGCATCATTTTCACAAAAATGTACTAGCCCAGGCAGAAAATTAATTCATCTGTCCTTTTGTTATGATAGTTTTTTATTCCAAGTAAATTGCACATCCAAGAAAACTACTTGCCCTACCCAAGTGGACAAATGGGATTTCTCAAGCCTATGTTGTTGTGAAAGCATAGATCAGTGATTCCCAACCATTTTGGCTGAAGGGCCATGGATATGATTTTTACAACCCTGAAGAGCCATCAGTCTCTGCTATCAGGCCTCCCTCCACGCCTGCCACTGCAGCCAAATAAAAGGAAGTCAATGGGGACACTGCTTTCTCACTGATCTCCCATTTCTCTGGCTGCAGCAAGAAAACCACGTGTCCTTTAGCCTTGTGTGTTTCACCTGGGTCTCCAGGCAGTGGCTTCCTTTTGCAGTCAGGAGGACGGAAGATCAGTGCTCCCCTTCCTCTGGCTCCAGCAGGAACCTCAGTGATTATGGACCTACATGGAGCACTTTGCCATACTCCCTGCCACAGCCATGGGGAGGGGACTGCTGATTGCCCATTCCCCTTGGCTGCAGCAAGGAGACTGCACTGGTCTTCTAGCTCCATGGAAATGTGCTTGCTCTGCCTTGGTCCTTAGATGGCAACTCTCTTCTGTAGCCAGCATGAGGGGAGCCACAGGCCTTTTTGAAAGGTCCCGTGGGCCCCTTTTGGCCCTTAGACCACAGGTTGGGAAGCACTGGTATAGATGATCTGTGGCCAGGAGTGTCACTGCCCTGGGAAAAGACCCAGGGCCCATGCCCAGCCCTTGCCCCCGGGCCCCATCCCCATCCCCTGGCCCTGATCTGGAGTTGGGGCCCCAGACTCGTGCCGCTGCCAACCCGGCCCCCGATCCCCGGCCAGGGACAGGGCAGGGCAAGGCAGTGATTGCCACGGGCGGCTCAGCCCAGATCCTGGGCTGGAAGAGGCAGGCACTGCTGCAGCCAGCAGGGCACCAGATACCTGACTGGGAGAGGCAGGTGCCACTGCAGCCAGCCCGACCCCAGATACCTGGCAGGCACTCAGGGCACTGATGCTGGGACTTGGGGCATGTGTCACCTGTACTAGGCATCAGCAACGCCCCTGTCTGTGGCTAAGGACTGTCTACATATGGACTTGTACCAGTTTAGTTCAACTAGTGCAAACCTCTGTGTGGTGATGCTTGCTTTGGTCTAAGAGTGATTTATTTTGGTTTAGTTTAAACCTGTTCCTAATAAACTTGAACTAAATCAACATAAGCTTTGTTTGGACCAAAGTAAGGGTATCAACACTGCTTTTTAAGTGGCTTTACATGAGTTTTGAAATCATACCGTAAGTTAATCTGATGCAACAGCATGTGGCAAAGCCCTAATAAAATGGGCTGAGAGATCCAAAGTTTATTTAAGGGGGGCTGGAAAGGCTTTTAGGTCAAGCAGCTGGTATCCCCCCCCAAGTCATCAAAGACTCTTTGGGGTGATGAGTCATCCCTGATCTAGAACTTGATTAGGCCATATACTAGGCGTGGCCAAACTGCAATTCGGGAGCCACATGCTCTTGAATGAAAGAGCATGGCTCGCGGAAGAACGTCAGCAAATCAATTTAGTAAGTAAAAGTATATGGCTATAAGCCTCAGTGCAGCTCTTGAAGGTTTAATAATCAACTTGTGTGCCTCTTGAGTTCCATGAGTTTGGCCACCCCTGCCATATACAGTGATGCACATATTCCTGTGTTAGGCTCCAACCAAACCACAAGCCAGCAGCTGATTCAGAGCAGGTGTATAAGCCTCATGGGAGAAACAGCAGCTCTGTCTGCTCAGTGTTATTTTGTAACTTGATACTCTTATCTCCCTTATAGAGGTGATGGACTTCACAGGCCTCAGCCTGCCCTAGCCCTGTCTTCCTCTAGTCTTATCCCTTGTCCTGTTCAGGCTCTAGCATAACTCCCACCCATATTCTTGCCTCATTCTAACCCTCCTGTTGACCCCCTGATTCTGGCTCTGACCATTCACTGTGACCCCAAGGCCCGACCATCCACTCCTTGGTTTCTGATATTCTGGATTCATGTTGCAAGAAACATGATTCAATTTCATTAAACACATTAAAATACTTAAACACCAGATGAAATCAAGAAAATGCATCACCAAAGATAAGCTATTAATATTAAACAAAACTGGCAATAAAGCATTACATCTCCCAAATCAAACTCAGATCAAGATAAAATAGCACCAATTAGTCTAAGTATAGATTTGGAATGACATTGTCAAATTAGTTGAATCATCAAACTAACACCAAAGATAGTTATACTGATACTTTCTAAGAGTCTCAGTAGGCAGTTGTCCTTTTGGTTAGAAATCCCAACTAAATAATTGAGTCATAAATACAAACTTTGATTTCAATAGTTAGACGTCTCAAACTGAAATCATATTACCTCACATTTAAACCAGAACCTCAAGTCAGTTATAAAACTTTCTTCTCAGAATTCTGTTCTTAAATGTGACTGAGGACCAGATTTTCAAAGGCATTTAAGTGACCAAACATACAGAGAGGTGCCTAATGGGATTTTCAGATCACCTAAGTAGGTTAGTGCCTAAGTCCCAAGGGTACATAGATTTTTTTTTCAAAGGTATTATAAGGCCCTAACCCTTTCCTCTTCTGTCCCCAATTAAGATATTTTTAATATGGACTTTAGCAAAATAAAACTCTTGATAAGCAGAAGTTTGACAATTCTTATTTACCAGAAATTACATGATAATTTCAAGTATATCAGGATTTCTGAACATAAAACAAAATGCTAATGAATAATCTTATGAGATACTATGTAGGACTGTTTAAATCTAGAGAATTTCCTATTCTGGCACCTTCCCTTTGTGAACATTATGGCTGCTTGCAGGCACATAACATTTTCAATCCCTAATATTAAAGGCTATTAAAAGGCTTTGATATCTTTTAGACAATAAAAACAGAAAAAGGAAAATAAGATGTGTAATATAACAGGGTTTTGCAAATTGCTGCGTGAGTCTCTGAAGACGTGCATTGAGAGCACCAATGCTGTCAACAAATCTGTTGAAATAGATTGTTTGCCATAGTGCTAAGTTGCAATAAAGCCTAGCCTGGCACCTTCATTTCTACAAGGATCCGTGGTCATGTTGTTAACCAAAGGAATACTTTGGCTTAGAACCCCCAGGCTAACTAAGTCCCTGCTGAAGATCCAATCCAGGCTCTAGATCAGTGTTTCCCAACTGGTGCGCCACAGCACACAGGTGTGCTGTCAGGTCTGAGCAAGTGTGCCACAAAATTTTTTTGAAAAACTACTCAAAGAGCTCTGGGTTGGTTCATGAATGTTCATTTGGAAACTGTATGGTGTGTCTGAAATTAATTAAAGGTATCAAGGTGTGCCATGGCAGAGGAAATGTTGGGAACCACTGCTCAAGACCACTGGGCTAACTAAGTACCCACGAGAGATCTGAGCCAGGGATAATCCTGAGGGAGCACGTCTTCAGAGACTCTCACACAGCCAAACTGATATCAGCATCGGACACAAAACAACACTGATAAGAACACATCTTGCCTGACCGCACTCTGCCCAGCATGCCATGATACCATTTTCAGGTATCTGCTGTAGCAGCATGTTTGCATTAATCTGATTAGCTTGTTTTATACCACTTCCTTCTAGAGAGACATCTATTTGCAGTAAGCAGCAGCAGATGAAAGAACATGAGCTGCTGCTGACAGGGCTGTGCTGCCTCAGGTCCCCTTACAGGGATGCTAATGCATTGACAAATTATTAGAGGGCAGGGCTCTTCTTCTCTTATACAGATTGGAAATAGAAAAGCAAATCAAAAACATGCTCATAACCTACCAAACGAAAGCAAGAATCTACAAGCTTGGGGGACCATACAAGTTGTTAGAGGATCACAGCTACTGGCCACAACCTAATAAAGTTCTTGAAGTAGTAGTTCCCAGGGATTTTTGCTGGACCTGCTGCTTGAGATAGGTTGGCAAATGGGAACCCCCCATTGCTTCCTTGTACGATGTCCGGACACAGTTATTACCATCTCTCTTATTTCTGCCCATTGTCTTTCTCTTTTGTCTTTCTAGTTGATTCTCCTTTTGTCCATTCTCTCTTTTGCCTTTCTTTATTATTTTACTTTTTTTGTGTTTCTTTTATGAGTTGTCTTCTCTTTCTTTCCGGAAGCTACAATGCCATTCTTCTACTCACTAGAAGGCTATATGTTCCTGGGATTGTGGGTAGTTTGCTAGTATTCCTCAAGGCTGAGACAAATGCCACTTTCATAGTAACAAAGAAGAAAAGCTTGGGCTGGTGGGCTACAGAATGAGCCTACAGTCCTGTACACAGAAGCGTTGCTGCTCCAGGGCAAGACCCGGGGCCCAGGCCCGGGGCCCGGGCCCAGGCCCAGGTCCTCCCCCCCAACATTCCCCCCCCCCCCGCCCCAATTCTGGGCCCCTTGACCCTGTCCTGGGCTCCTGCCGCCGCGGGCGGCCCAGCTCCGAATTCCCAGCTGGGAACGGCAGCGCTGCTGCTCCTGGCGCAGGATCCGGGGCCAGGCTGGCAGCCCGAAACTTGGGGCACTGGTGCTGGGATTCAGGGCACGTGCCCTGTGTGCCAGGTGCCAGTGACACCCCCTGCCTGTACATATGGATGTCTATAGCTGGCTGTACTGGGGCCTTGGTACAAATAGGGAGGAGACCTGGGTGCAGTGCAAGAAGCCAGCCGCTGCTTTACCTGCAGTTACCAAATAGATGCAGTAGCATTTCACAGTGTAAGTAGTGAGTGGGTGTGTGTTCCTTTAGCTTTCCTCATTACAATTAACCCCATGATAGGTATTAGAATGGGATGTGTGTGTGTGTGTGTGTGTGTGTGTGTGTGTATTTATCATATGTATAAATATAAAAACAGACACATTAAATTTATTGTAAACTTCATATGTTACATGAGTAGCAATCATTTCTCATTGGTTTTTCAATTTTATTTATGTGGCTACTAAACAGTCACATCAGATTCTCAGCTGGTGAAAATCCATGCATGACCACTGAAATCTGCTTTTTCGTGTTGTGCATGAATATAATTCAGAGCTGAGCCATTGAAGCTATATGTCAATATTCTATAGCAGCTGACCATTTGGACTAAAAAGCACAAATCTATACTTTTTCCTGACACTTGCTTCCTGATGCCAAAAGAAGCTTAGTTTAAATTAGGATCATCCATCCATTCATCCACTCTACTCATTTGCTAAAGTTAATTTTTAAAAGATGCTGATAATGAATTAAATTCCTCATGGGCAATGTTCCCTCTAATTACTCGTAGACTCTGTGCGCAAACAATTTCTTTGTGTGTGCAAAAACATTTCTTTGTGAGCACCAATATGAGCCCTATTGAATTTTTTGTGCGCACTTTATTTTTTGTGTGCGCAGGTTTCATGACCTGTGTGTGTGCGCACAGCTTAGAGGGAACAGTGCTCATGGGAGATAAACAGAAAACTGTTAAAATTATGACTGTTGTTAACGATTTCTTCCAGTGCTTATCTCTACAACTATAACTTTGCTTGCCTGATGATAGACTCAGGGTTCTATTACATATTGGTAAAATGATCATTTTTATTGAAATTGTTAACAAAATAACTGGCTGATTTTTACAGTCTAAAGGACAGGTCAATTTGTATTGAATTCACATACTTCTTTTTTCTTCAAAGCTTTGTAAGTATGCACTTCTCTTTGTGGGGTATGATAAAATAAATAAGAACATAAAAAAGATCATATTGGGTCAGACCATTTGTCCATCTTACACAATATCTTGTTTTCTAACAGAGGCTAATGGCAGGTGCTTCAGAGGGAATGAACAGGCTATGTAGTCATTGAGTGATCCATCCCTTGTGTCTAGCCCTAACTTCAGGCAGTCAGAGACTCGGGACATCCAATGCATGGAGTTGCTCCCCTGACCATCTTGGCTAATAACTATTGATGTACCTCTCCTCCATGAACTTACCTAGTTCCTTTTTGAACCCAGGTACACTTTGGGCCTTCACAATGCTCCCTGGCAATGAATTCGACTGGCTGACTGTGCACTGTGTGAAGAAGTACTTTATGTTTACTTTAAACGTTCTGGCTATTAAATTCATTGGGTGATTTCTGGTTTTTGTGTTATGTGAAGGGGTAAATAATACTTCCCTATTCACTTCCTCTACACCATTCATGGTTTTGAACACCTCTATTGTATTCTCTTTAGTAGTCTCTTTTCTAAACTGGACAATGTCACTCATTTTAATCTCTCCTTGTATGAAGCTATTCCATAGTTTTAATTATTTTATTTGCCCATCTCTGTACCTTTTTCAATTCTAATACGTTTTTTGAGATGGAGCTATCAGAGCTGCATGCAGTATTCAAGGTGTGTATCATGGATTTATATGCTGGTATTATGATTCTTATTGTCTATTTCTTTCCTAATGATTCCTAACATAATGACACCAACTCCCAGGTCTGAATGCACAAATCTAGAATGGCAAACTATCTGAACTGGTGACAGACAAGAGTTTATCATCTGAGTAATCCTAAAATTATCTTTGAATTTCACATTTTATTTTTTGGGAGTCTCTATTATGGTCTTTATTACTAGCTTCTCTTCCAGACCTCTTTCACAACTCATCCATCTGACAGCCTGAATTTTTAGAAACTCATCTAGCTCTGACTGAGTCAATTGGGGAGTTTCTTGGGTTGTATCAAGCCTTTAATGAACAATTTAGGACATACCAAAGAGGTAGTGTTTCCCTGCTTTGCCTTAGATTAGAATGATACAAATGTATCTGGTGCTGACATTGACACTCTCCTGTCTATCTAGCTGAGGTCATAATAGCTCCAGCCATAATTAAGGCTATGATTTTGGGAGACATATGGGGTATAAAAGATAAGTCATGCAAAGGTCACCTTTTCATTATATCAACGTGCACAAGTCACAACAATCTCTTGGTGGTGTGTTGTGACCTTATGGGACACACCAGCCTACTATCCCCTGACCAAATCCATTTCACCCGTTCCCTGTGACATGCTCACTGCCATGAGTTGACACAGTAATGTGTTCCGACAAAGCAGTTGAGAACCACTGGCCTATGCTGTGAGCTCTGCGTGGCAGGGACTGCCTAACTGTTTAATATATGTACAGTGCCTAGCATAAAGGGACACTTCTAGATCTGATTAGGGCTGTGTCAAACTTTTGTTTTCTTAAAATCAGTTTCAAAACTAGGGTAGCACATAAAATGTGTTGTGAGAACTGAAAGATTAAGGGTTCTGGCTCTGTATATCTGCTTTCCAAGGATACATTGAAATAAGTAGGGGTTCAGAAGATCTTGTGACTTCTGAAAAGCATTTACATTTTCATATCTCTGAATTCCTCCCTTTACAATATGTGAGATGTTGCTTTTTTTCTGAGACTGGAAACCTAAAATTCAGCAGCTGTGCACAACTGTGAATTGCAGTAATTTTTAAACAATGACAGTGCTCTCACATCTACAGTAATTCTTGTATTGTTTAACAGGTAATAGAGCATCCTATAATCCCTGACAAAAGAAGAGTTGTCATACATACACAGTCAGTATGGTTGTTGTAGGCAATGTAGTCTGTGATTCATTGAATGTAACTATAGCAGCACCACACAAACCATTGCTCTCGTTAAGGCTCTTTTAGCATTTCCATTATTAATGTCACTCAGGTATTTAGTACTCAGTTGTAAAAAAAATTCATCTCAAAATGTAATTTGGCATACAAAGGCTCATCCAAAAAGTTTGTTTTAAAATACGTTTTATCCATGTTAGTTTGATTATGTATTTATTTTTATATAATTAAATACAAGATTACTGGTTTATGAGGCTTGTCATACTTCCACAACTTCAAATCAACTCTGATATTAGAATTAAATTATTTACAGTATTCCATAGGTAACATTTTAAATTATTTTTAAAAGATGCTTTATATATAATACTGTATTTAATGGTCAGCTACTGTGCACATGCACCAACATTTTCATAATATGTATGTCTATAAATCTTGTAACTGCAATGTACTCTGGATGGAAACAATAACATGTTATAATGGTTCAAGAGGAGAGTTGCAGTCAATGGATTAAGTTATGTGATCTCTTTAATATAGTAGAGAAAGGCATAATGAATCCCAGTGGCTGGAAGTTCAAGCCAGACAAATCTGAATTAGAAATAAGGAACAAATTTGTAATAGTGAGTGTGGCTAGTTAAGTATTGGAACAAACTACTAAGAGAAGTAATTCATTGTGTTTGGAGGTCTTAAAGTCAAGACTGTTACCTTTCTGGAAGATAAGTTTTAGTTAAACACAAGTTATTGGGCTCTGTATGTGAGCTAGGTTAAATTTATAGCGTGTGTTACATAGGTCAGACTAGAGCATTATATGATCACTTCTGGCCTTAAAAATCTATGGATTAGACTTGTAACCCACCCTCTTTCAAGGCATAATAATGCCTGAGACAGGGAATCATATGATGCTGTAACTTGGGGTAGTGTTCTTACTTACCCTTCTGACAATCAGTCAGCTGACTATAAAAAGTTTAAAAGGGCTGCAGCCTCACGGTACTGTGCTCTCCCTAGGTGAAAAAAATCTATTCTGGTGATCACCCAAGGAAAAGGAAGTGAATCATACACATTACATGGATCTGAGATTTTGAAACAACAAAAGGCACTGCTGCCCTCTGCACTCTCCAGATTTTGTGAGGAGAATGCAATCCTCTCTGGGAGTTAAGGAAAGAAATCTGTTGTCGCTTCTGGCTATTGGCTTCGGGAGAGCATCTCTAGACCAAGGAATTTTTAACAATCTTTGTCCATCTGCCATAGTCCATACATTGTATGCAGTGTTGTTGTTGTAGCTGTGTTAGTGTCAGGATATTTGAGACAGCTTGGGTGATGTGATATCTTTTATCAGACCAACTTCTTTTGGTGAGAAAGACAAGCTTTCGAGCCTGCACAAAGCTCTTCTTCAGGTCTGGAGAAGGGTTCTGTGTTAATTCGAAAGCTTGTTTCTCTCACCAACAGAAGTACATCCAATAAAAGATGTTACCTTGTCCACCCTGTCTTAATAAACTATACAGTTGTGAAGTGGAATTTCCACCGTGCTATGCCCTGAACTCCCATGGTTTTGAGTGGTTCTTGCTGGAAAATATAGACCAAAGTTTTCAAACTCTCAGGTCTTCAATACCTCTGAAAATCAGGCCATAATTATAGGTATCTAATATGGATTTATGGCTCAGATTCTGAAAGATATTTCACGCTAACTCCGATGGAAATCAATAGGAGTTATGCATTCTAGTATGTTTGAGGACCTGGGTCCTAACTCCCCAGTTTAGGCATTTAAATACTTGTGAGGATATGAGCCCAAATTGAAAATGTTGACCTTCCTATTCTGAGAACTAGAAGGATTGTTCCCACAAGACTCACTGCTTTTTTTGGAAGGATTGTGTAGTTCAGAAGATGCTTCACCCAGAGGCCTGGATAACTCCACAGTTTTTGTCTAGGGAGCTGTATTTTATTTTTTGTTTTCCTAACAGCTTGGTCTTCCTTCTGAATAGCTCAGCCTGTTGTAGCATCAGGCTGCACAGCCTTCCATGGGTTGTGCATCTTTGAAGACTGAGGATTGTTTGAACTGGATTAGATCCTAAATTGGCAGGTGTATTTTTTTTAAGTGGCTAAACACATTTTTAAAAAAGTGTTTACATTGCTGTTTACATGATAGGTGTTGAAGACTCTGAAGAAGCTTGTGGAGTAGAGTACATATACAGGAGTTGGCAACCTTTTTGAAGTGTGATGCCCAACTCTGCTCCCTGACCCTCTCCTAGTGCAGACAATGAGTGAGGGCTGAGTGGTGGGGGCAATGGCAGGAGGGGTAGGCTGTCAGGCAAGGGTGGCTGGTGGTGGGTGCAGGGGTGGCAAGGGAGCAAGGCAGGGCAGGTTAGGACAGGGATGGCAGGAGAGTGTGGAGAGCAGTGGGGGCAGGGATTCTGCTAATTCCTCTTCTCCCTAGCTGCTGCCCCCCATTCCTGAATCACTGTCTCCACCGGTCCCACCACAGCCCTTCCACCTCCAAGCCTCTGCAGCCCCTGCACCACACTGCCAGCTCCTCGGTGCCCACCCAGAACCTCAACACACTCACCCCCTCATTGATCGACAGCTGCCATGCTGATGTGGCATTTTAAATTTCCCAACGAAGGTGAGAGATTTAAAAAGGCCCTGTCCGGCTCCAGCTCCCAGGCATGAGGGTGAGCTGGGGAGGGCTGGAAGCAGCAGAGTGGCTGCTAGTGCAGCCTGCCTCAGGAGAGTGGTGCTGTAAGGCTGGGAGCCTGGGTGCCACTCAGAATGAGACTGTATATCCCCTTTGGCACATGTGCTGGGGGTTGCTGACCAAGAGTCATAATTTGTTTTAAAACTTGCAGAAATAGATTATAATCTCTTTTAGAGTTATCAAACTAGAGTACTACTCATTTAAAAAATTATATATATATAAAACTTCTAAGAGCCCCAATTTAAGCTTTCACATACCTCTAGGAGATATTTTGATTTTTCTCATGAATATTCTGGCAAAAATTACAATATTTGCATTAGAGAATATAAGATGACTAGCATTGTAACAGGATCTGGTACCTGCACCTGATGACCAGAAAGCATTATTATTATTTATTTGTAATGTGTTATGTGAAGAGGCCAAATCAGCAATCTGAGCTCCCTTGTGTTTAGTGCAATATGCACACATAATGAAAAGATGGCCCCTGCCCCAAAGGGTATGCAATCTAAGAGTCTATTGAGCCACAGCACTAGTCATGGTGTTTGTGGGCTGCAGGAAGACAAAGTAACAGTACAAAACTCATGACTAGCACAGTAAACTGTGGTCATGGAACACCAGCTACTTAGCCATGATCAAATAGTTTTTATGCATTCTGATAGAAATGAGTTTGAAGGATGACTTTATAGCAGCTTTGTGATTTTTTTTTTTTAAGAGGCACTTCTCTTATGATTAACGCATGGCACAGGAAGAAATGTGAAGACATTTGAAGATATAAATGGACTAACTGGTATTAAAGGCCAGGGTTATTAACAATGCAGAGTATAGAGGCAACCGATCAAAAGCATACAAGAGATAATCACTAGAATGAAACTAAACTGTGATGATTCTTAAAAGTTTGTCTGATACAGTGGAGAAGGGGAAGTGAATGGAGGGATTTGAAGGAGGAAGAGTCTACTGAAATTGAAGTTGCATGTCAGGAATTCTCTGCTTAGCTTTTCTACAGATATAGGAGGTTGTGCGATCAGGTAAGATTGTTGACCTGAATACCCAGTCATCTTCCATGAGAAATTTATATTAGAATATACTAAAAGAGAAACCAACAACTTTTGCCAGGAAGTTGGGGAAGTCTTTGAGAAGGTAGAATACAACACTAAGTTGCTACAGGGTTGAGATTTCCCTGTAGTTGTTTTGTAGTTGCTTTCTATTCCACCTATAAAAACAACTCCTTGTTACTCTTGTAACCAAAACATTCTAAGACCTTCCTTGTTAAGGAAAACTTGCTGACCGAAAAGCAGTCCTTTTCTTGCTGAACCAGCTGATTCAGTCCACCAGTTTACATCCATCTTTTCCCATCAACTTATAACTTTCTGAAACATTCTCCTTGAGGGTCAAACTACGCTTGGGGTCTGGTCCTGCAGCCCTTAATTGAGCAAAAGTATCACTGATTTCCAGTGGAGTAAGAAGGTCAAGATGGAGCCCCATTCTTTGGCCAATGGCAAATTATTTCTGAAGAAAATCACTTAATTCATTTTTGGATTAGCTGTTGAAAGAACACCTCTTTTTTCCCGCCTATATCCCCCCCCCCCCGTCATCAAATTTTTTTCTTTTTTAAAAAGTCACGTACGTGTCATGTATATTGTACAAAGAACTCAAATGTTGCTTATCTTTAGAACCTCACGTGTAATCACTGTGAGTACATAACATGTTTTTATTATTTTAGTAAAGGCATGTTAGATACAGTGCATGATTTAAACAGTGCTTATATTTTAGTCAAGTATTAGAGAGCTGACAGGAAGCAGGGCAAGTGGGGTGGGCTAATGAGAACACCCAGTATCTGTTTGGCCTGGCTACAAATGTCTGGAACAATCATATACTGTTGCAACTAATAATTTAGCTTGACCGTCATAACTGATATGCCACCATCGATTTAAAAATATAATTTCTGTCTAAGCATTTTTACTTATTGTTGTTACAAGTGGCATCTAACATCAAACAGAGATTAGAGGGTACATATTTCTGGTGGGTTTCTTCCCCAGCTTGCTTACATTATGTGTTTGACAGCACTGTGTATAGAGTCTCTTTCCTTTTCGTGGTCACTTAATTTCCTCTGTTGCTTGTGTCGATCTTTCATGGAGCAACAGGATAGAAAAATAATTTAAAATGAGAAAAATATAGTAAAACCCCATACAAATTGCAAGAGCCATAGAAGTACTTCAAGACTGTAAAAATAAATTCACAGAATTTAAGGTCACAAACACCATTACATCATCTAATCTGTCCTATTCTATATCGCAGGGCATTGAATGTCTGTTACCCTGTACTGAGATGAATAACTTGTATTGGTTAAAGCATATCTTCCAGGAAGGCAACCAGATGTAATTTGAAGACCTCAAGAGATGGAGAATCCTCTGCTTCCCTTGACATTTTATTTCAGTGGTGAATTACAGTGAATTTTTAACTAGGATCTGATCCTCCTTCCATTAAAGTCCCTAGTTCAGCAAGGTACCTAAGTGTGTTTCTGTTTTCTACCTGTAGCCTCGTTGATGTCAGGCATGACTTTTAGTGTCTTGTTGCAGTCAATGAAACTACTCACATGCTTAAAGACACATGTGTAAGTGCCCTGTGAGTTCAAGACAAAGCACTGACTTCAGTAGAAGCAGAATTGAGATATTGGACCCTGATCTTGCAAGCCCTACTTGAGCTGTACCATAGTCAATAGGATTAATCAGGTGCAATAAATCCTTTCGGGATTAGGGCCCCTATTTGAAAATCAGCTATGCAGAAGAGGGTTCATGAATTATGAGCTGTTAAGAGAATTAGCTTCTGGAAGCTGGTGAGGCTGCCTGTTTTTATCTCTAAACTATCCAAGACTCTTTCCTTTGTTTCATAAAAGTTAAGCATTTGCTTAGGGAAATCCATTTTACTGTTTTGTGATTCTTCAATACACAAAAGTAGGCACAATAATTTATTGTTGTGTGTTTATCTGCTATTGCATGACATTCAGGCCACACTTCCCCCCCGGCCCCCCCCCCCCCAAAAAATTAGAAAGAATGAGGATGGTTGAGTTTAAAATGTAACCAGTTCCACAAAACAACTGCATAGCTTGATACTCTTTACTTCCACTTGGTTATTAAAAAAAAAAAAAAAAGTCAAAGAAATTAAATGCAAGCCCCTACATTGCTACAGATATAAGGCTGCAGATTTAAATATACTACAGCCACACAAAATGAGAGCTTTTAGTGCAATATTAACTGGCCCACAGAGCACAAATATAGTACTTCGGTTTAGTAATTAGGTTGATAAACTGATACTTTGATGTATGCAGTGCTTAATTTATGTAGGTTAGTTAATATTCCTATGAAAGACAGCTTTTTCCTGACCTGACTTCTCTACTGTCCAAATGTGCAGTTCTTACTCAGGCTAATGTATTGACTTCAGTGGTTGTTTCTCCTAGGACAAGACTGCTGCTTGATGCTCTGAGGTTGCAAAGTTATGTTGCATGAATGTAGGAGTTGCATTTCATTATATAAAATTACAGTATAAACAAAAAGTAGGCGGCTTCGTGTAGGGTTAGCTCATAGTTTCACCCTGAATTTCTTCATAACCTCCAACAGTGTACTGATTCATATCATGGTATAGCACTAGTGTCTGAGGTGCAGAGCTAGGTAAACTTTAGAAATGTACCTACTGAATTCTGGCCAATGGCACCATATAAGCTGGTGACTAGCAGCCAGAATCTCAAAAGAGGGCAGTCCCCACAAGCAGTGTCCTACTCTCATCCTGTTCTTGACTGGCTTCAAGGAGTAGCGGTGAGTGAGCAGTAAGGGGCAGGCACAAAGATGTGGTGACTCTACCCCAACAGCAGGAACACTCTGCAGGTGGGGCTGATTCCTGGGATAGTGGCCAGGAGGCAGCTCCCTTTAAATCACTGCTTGACCTACCTTCTGTACACTTCCTAGGCAGTGTCTGCTGTGATCTTCCTTTCCTACGCATGATCACTAAAGAGGGCAGGTCTGCCTGCTATCAAGTATTGACCCAGACCACTGTAACTTCATCTGTCTACTATCCTGTATATTTGATGGTACTTGCTAGATATCAGCTGCCAATACTGAGCTATTTATTGTTTGCTTCACAAACCTTTTGTCTCCATTATTGTGGCAGGTAACACAACTATTTTCTTAGTCACTCAGCCTAGAGGTAACCTTTAACTTCTCTCTTACCACACATCACAACTGTTAGCAAGTCTTGGTGCTTTTTCCCCCTCCAATATTTCAGTAAGTCTTGATGCTTTCTTTCCCTCTCAACAGCTGAGACACCTGTTCACATACTGGCAATCTTTTGTCTTGATTTCTCTTCCATTATGATCTCCTTAATAGGTGCCTTCCAATTGCTCTCAAATGCAGCTGCTAAAATCAGGCCATGGCACTCCTCGCTGAAATATTTTCACTGTCTTCCCATTGTCCCCCACGTTTAGTTTAAATTTATTGAGGTCACCACCTTCAAGAAACTTAATTCTGTCCTGATCCATACATCAAACCTTTTTTTTTTCCGTGTATATCCCCCATGTACCTTTTTAGTTCCACTAGTCTCAAGACCTGCATCCTGACTTTCCCCTATGCTGCTCCCTCTGTGTAAATAACCACTCTACTGCAATGTGCCAGGGGCCCTTCCTCTCTTCAGGCAAATCACTCCTAAAGACTTATTTCTTCTGTGATCCCTACAAACAAATTTCAAGGAAAAGGAAATAATAAGCTAATAGAACCATCAAAGTTGCTTCATAACAAACCACATACTTTTAATATTTTTAACCATCATCTTTCCCATTTCCCTCGTACATCACTACTTCCGTTTGTTGTGTTCAGTGATTGCTCAAAGTAAAATTAGATTGTAATTTCCATAGGGCAAGTTATTTTTTATTTGTTCAGTAAAGTGACTGTCACACATTAGGCACTGTATGAATAGAAATAAAGGCTTTTTTTAATGGTAGTTTACCTAATCATCAATTATTTCTTTTGAGAAGTCAATCAAACATCACAGTGTTCATGTAAGGGAAAAATCTAATTTTTGCAATTTTACATCATGTAAATAATATTCTCCTTAGGGGAATTTTTCTTTTAATTTTTTTCTGTTGCTTTTGCCAGCTTTGTTCCATTATTTGTCATCAATTGTTTGATTTGCCTAATATACAGCCAACTCCAGTTGTCCTATTTGACTTCTGTGGAACTATTTTGTGGCAGTAATTTCAGTAGGACTGGGCATTAAACTGTAATCTCCTCTGGCACGGACCTTGCTTTCTCTTTTGCATATGAAGAATCGTGTCCCTTTATGGCACCATAGAATCGATTAAAGGAAAAAACTAAAAAAGTGAAAACAGAAAAGATTCCAGAAAATGTTTTTGTTAATAGTCCTCACTAGACTTTTGATAATACCTCTGAAACTGCTAAATAATTCCCTGTATTGATATAATCATCCTTGCGTGGCACAGCAATGTTGAGACAAATTTACAATAGGCACAGAAAAACCTCCTTCCTAATCCCAAAGTTAAACAGCTGCTTTTGTTCACCACAAGTCTTGAGAACAACTTGGTTTCTTCAATCCATAGAAGAGGCACAGATCTAAAAGTAGCCCCCCAATTCAGCAAATGTAATCTACAAGCAAAACATACAGTTGCCTACTTGGATAATAGGGGCTGCCTAGCTATTATACCATGAAGTTCATATGGCTCTAGCTCTCTGCGGGGACTGCCAGAGCATCCTTTGTTATCTAGCTACAGCTGGGCTGTTTTTTTAATTCTAGCAAAAATTTTTCCTGCTCAATAAGATTGGGGAGCTAAATTTTCCATTTGCTGATGAACTAAGGTTGCTGGTATTAGGGGATTCACAAGAGTTCCAGTAGACTGTGAACTCAATTTTTTTCTCTTACAAGGCACCAGAGCGTCTATTTTAAAACCTCAGCGACCTCACTGCTTACTGGGAACTGTGGCATAGGTTTCCACAGGGCTGTGTAACTGCAAAGATGTGATGGAGCACAAGTATAGTGTCAATAAAATTGTAACTAAGCTGCACCTCTAAAAGCAGGGGCTAGAGCCACCTACCATTGCTTGAACTTACATTGGTACCATCCCGCTACTTAAAATAACAATGATTTAATGCTCTGGTGTGGACAAGGCTTTGAGTACAATCTCTATTTAAAAATAGCCCAGCCCATGAAACCTCATCAACAAAAACAATTAATCTGAACTGTTTAGCTAAGGAGGGGTTTGCAATACTCTGCCAAGTACATTTCACAGCTCTGTCACAACAGACACCATATTATTAGTTTCTTGTTCTTTCAAACATTGAACAAATGTTTTTCTAGTAGGGCCAAGAGTGGGCATTTAAGGCAGGGTTTCATTTTGTTTACCTTTTCTAATGCAAACTAAATAAAAATGTTGCAATAGTGCAAACACACCATCCAGTAGGGATTCCAACTAGTTCAAGGCTTGCAATTCCACCATGAAAGAAAATCTGCTTGATTCCAAAGTCTAACACAAGTAGCATTGGGCATACACATACCAGATTCCACATAAGGTATGTTTAAAAAAAACAAACAAACCCAAAAGATCTGACACCTTAATCTCTGATTTAGCCAAAGCTGTGACACTGTCTATCAACGCTGTGCTCTGACAGAGTTGCTTTCGTGCCAGGCTACGCAGGGTGGTGGAGAAATGTTGCTAAACAGCTCAAGACCGCTGTGAGCTAGACAGTCCCATTATTACCCTCATTTTACAGGGGAAGAGGGACAGAGAGGTGATTTGTCCAGGGAGAAGCGGAGCAGGGCGATCCCGGGACTCCCTTCTGCCCCAGCCATGTGCTCCAATTGCTGGAGGGTTTTGTTTGTTCAAAGCGTGAGATTTCCCACATCGCCAAGAAATACAAAGAGCAAAGCCGTGCCCCCCTTTTTTGCGGGCACGAGCAGTCCGTAAAACCAGCCCCGGGGGCCGGGCTCAGGGAAAGGGGTGGAGTGAGTCCCCTTATTTTTTTTGGTTGGGAGCGAAACACCTCGCAATCGCCCCGATCCGGCTGCCCTGGGAGCGGGCGCCACATCCCCGCTCCGCCCCTTCTGCGCGCAGCAGCAGCAGCGGCCGGGGCTTTATTCTCCTCAGGAGCAGGCGCGGCGGCGGGAAAGCGCCTCGCTCGCTGCCCCGGCTGCAGCCGCCGCCGCGCGCTCCCGCCGCGCTCGGGGCCGCGCAGGCGGGCGCGGGGGGAGGTGACTGGCGTGGGAGTGGAGCGCGCAGAGGCGGCGGCGGCGCGCACGGGACGGTGTGTGTCTCCTGTGTGTGTGCGCGCGCGCGCGCGCGGGAGAGAGGCCGGGAGACACCGGGCCGGGCAAACGGCTGCGCTCGCCGCAGCCGCGCGTTGTCCGCGAGGCGAACAGCCCCAGCGCCAGGAGCGCCCCGCCCCCGCCGGAGCAGGAGACCCCCCCCGAGGCGGCGGCGGCGGCGGCGGTGGAGGAAGAGGAGGATGTCGGGCGGCGGCGGCGGCGTTGGCGGCAGCCGCGAGGAGGAGCGGCGGAAACTTGCCGATATCATCAACCACTGGAACGCCAACCGCCTGGACCTCTTCGAGATCAGCCCCCCCACCGAGGTGAGACCCCCCCCGCCACCTGCCTCGGCGGCCCCCTCCCACCTGCGCCCGGCCCGGCCGCTGCGGTTGGCCCCTCCCCCCGCGAGGTGAGCGCCGCGCCCGCCACAGGCCGCGCCCGCCCCGCCCCCCCCACTCCGCCGCCGGGGGGGGCGAGAAATGGAATGTTCCGCCCCCCCCCCCCCGGAGCGGCGGTGGGGACGCCCAGAGGAGGGGGTCGGCTGGGGGCGAGAAGAGGCGGGAGAGCGATTGCGGCCCCCCCGCCGGCGCGTGGCAGCCGTAGGGGCGCTGCGCGGGGCTGCGCTTTGCGCCGCTGACCCCGGGCAGGGCAGAGCGGGGCCGGGGGTGCCTGAGAGACGCCGCTTGAGGGGGGGAAAATGGCACCTTTCAAACGCAGCCGGCGCCGCTCGCGGCTGGTGGAGGCTCCTGGTCGGTTTTCAAAGGGCGTGAGGGAGGGAGCCTCTTGGGCTCGGCGTGTTTTGAAAAACTTTCAGGTTGCCAACGCTCAGTTTGAAGGCGATATTATCGGTCAGCATAATTCCTGCCAGTTCACATGTTGTACCGGAAAAACGCAGCGGGTGATTTCTTCCTGATGAAACGGGCGGCTTTGGTCACTGGAAAGACGCTGGGGTTGCTTTTAAAAACTAACATTCCAGCCACACCCCTGGGCTGGTCACTGTTGTGTGTCTGCTTTGAAAGGGCGTGGGGGAGGGCTTGGGTAGGTAGGTTATAGTCCGGTTTGGCTGTGACAGCCGGGTCGCTGATCATAGGGTGGTGGTGGATCATGTGCTTTCCCAGGGAAAAGGAGGAAATTAGCACTAGCTTTTTGCCTGGGCCTATTTGTGGTTGTTTGTTAACAAAGATCCCAGGAAGAATCATTAACTTTCAGTCCCGTTTGGAGCTTCAGGTACAGACTACCAAGATGTGTGACCATGGACAAGCTAAAACAATCTAATATCTTTAAATTTTTAGAGTTCGAACAAAAGAAAAAATGTTCTGTTACATGCACTCTTGTGAAGTGGTGGTGGGCTATAAATATTACCAAAGATAAGGGTTCTGCCCTGCGCTGCCACATGTATCATAATCCAGATTCTTTTACTTACTAGGTGTTATGGAAGGCATTGACATCCTATAGATTTGATTTTTATTTATTTATTTATTTATTTATTTTTGAAGTAAGAGCTAGCATAAGGGTCTGCAACCTGCAGCTTTGGAGCCACATGTGGCTCTTTGGCTGCCACCGTGCTGCTCGAAGGCCCATTCCTGGTTCTGGGCACCCCTCACCTTCCACCAGGTGACCCTGCAACAGGTGCCCTGGGTCAGCTCCCCACACCAGGAGGTTCGTACCCATTGTGGCTCTCAAAACACTTGGTTATTGAAGGAATCTTTCAAAACAGCTCTTATTATCTTTGGGTTGCCAACCCCTGAGCTAGCACTAACACTGTTTTAAAATTGCCTGTTGGGGAAAAGAGGATACTTTGCTCTTCAGTGTAGACCTGGAGGCTGACACAGAATGTCAGTAGTTGAATTTTTACTTATTCTGTGTGTCCCCCTGCCCCCCAAGTGTTTATCATCTCATCATTCTTTCTTCCCATTTATGGCAAGTTATGTTTGTGCAGTGTTGTGCTAATGAGAGCCAACTTGAGAACATCGTTACTTTATGTTGGCTTAATGTTTTTACCATGGAGATTGACTGGTCTTTGCACATAAAATGCTTACTTGTCCTTTAAATGATTATAATGAGAAATTATATTTTACTCATCCTGGTGAAACAGATTGACAATTTAGGCCTAGATTGTGCAAATGCACATGCGTAGTTTCACTGCTCTGAATACTCTGTCCCATTGATTTCTTTGGGGCTATTCACTAGAGTAATGTTGAGCATATGTATAAGGGTTTACAGGAGGCCCTATGAGATAACTGTGGATTTAACATGGGCTTTTACTCAGGTGTGTTGCCTCTAAGTCACCTCCAGTCCACACACAAACCCCGTCCCAGGTTTGGTGGTGCTTTCAGCCATATGCTAGTTGACTTATCTGGGGCAATAAGCTAATAAAACCTGAACCTACTTGTGGTTGGGTGGTAGCATGTGTGCTTCGTAGTGAGAATACCAGATAAACAGAGTGAATGTTAAAAAAGCAAGGAGTCCTGTGGCAGTTAAAGACTAACAAATTTATTTATTTATTGCATGAGCTTTTGTGGAGGAAAATCCCACTTTGCAGCCCTCCAGTACTTTCCTACTGGTACATGCAGAACAGAAGAATTCTCACACAGTTCACTGGGAAAAAAATTATATAGTGGCTGAACTTACTGCACTGCAGAAAAACTGGGGGATATTGTCCCCCAGAAGTCCTGGTGAGACACATGAATGAGTGCAGCAGCAAGTACCCAGTAACTTGGTTGTGGCTTTGAGGAGCGGTACTACATAGTAAGGCTAAATTAGTCATTCTCAGGCTGTGGCCCATGTGATGTTCTTAGGGCCCTACAAATAGTATTGGATGTGCCCCACAATGGCAAATGGATGGAGAACCACTGGGTTAAACTAATACTGGTATTAGACCTGGGGCCTGGCATCCAAGTTGTCTGCAGCAAAGACATATGGCACTCACACTGTAAGCTTTTTGGGACAGGGTCTGTCTTGCAAATAGTGTAGTGGCTAGCACCTCTGCTTAATGTGCAGAAGGTCCCGGGTTCAGTTCCCAGGGGGTTGGACTCGACGATCTCACGAGGTTCCTTCCAGCCCTATGATTTGATTCTATTCTATTCTATTCTATTTTTTGTATATGGAGCAGTGGGGCCTGATCCCTGAACTCCACATGCTACAGTGATAGTTTAGATTAGATGATCTGCCTCATATACAGTCTGTATAAATGGGATGACATTTTTAAAGGACCTGACCATCAGCTGCAATACTAGAGTCATTGGCAGATCATTGGATTCAACAACAACAACAAAAGTTAATTTGAGAGTAGCAATGATTTGCAATTCTGGAAGATGACATCCCATTTTCCCAGAACAAGTTCAGTGTAGACTGCTGCAGTGAAGGGCTTCCCTATGCTATCTGCTAGTGTGCTGCAGTTTTAATTTGAAAGGGCTGTATCTTTGGGGCAGGTGATCATTTAGTTTTTATGTTCGTCACTCTGGCATCTTGGTGGAGGCTGAAGGCTGTGAACTATAGTGCTGTTTTATAGACAGGGTTTTCAAAGGAGCCCAGATATTGGTTCTCACAAGGACGTGAGCTGAAATAACTGTCAGTTTTAATTCACATCTCATGTTGTGTCAGTGCGTCCCTGTGTGGACACTATCTATTTTGGAATGCATATTGTTTCAGTGAAAGTTTGTTTGGATCAGTCCTAAGGGGACTAGATTCCCAAACTCAAATGATAGTTTTCATTCCCTTTGGTTTTCTTTAACAATCCTAATTCTAAAAATAAAACAAGTCTTCCACAGAGTTTGTGACAGTGTGATCCGTTGGCGAAGATCTAAGATTTGGGATCTATTTCCAGTTCTCCCTGGCCTGCTGTAGGATCAGAGCAAGTTAACTTTTTTTTTTTTTTTTTCTGTTTTCCATATATGCTTTTTTGGTTCCTTTTTTTTAAAAGTAACATTTTGCCAAAGGTTATTAAGTTCTATAGATGAAAGTATAAAGTGTTTTGATTGTGCATGGTGAAAATTCAAAATTTTTTTTAGTCAAGTAAAGTGAGCAGTGCACATTTAGGGGATTCATGTTTTGTTGCACTATGAACAAACAAATATTATGTGGAGTTATTGAAAGTAAGGTAACGTAACACTTACTAGTATTGTGGGAATTTACATTTTTTAACATTAAAGGGTGTTTCACAAGTCTTAATAGTCCACATTACTAACTAGTGTTGCAGATGTACATGTGATAGTTGGAGGTGTCAAATAAGACTAGGTTCTTGGCTCAAAAAGTTTGAATATAATGCATGTTATGACTTAATTTACATTCACTAGTCTGATATTAAATTAAAATCTCATGTTGATAGGATTGATGCAAATAATGGGATGATTTAATTTCATTAAAAAAACAAGGAGTTGTGGCACTTTAAGACTAACAGATTTATTTTTTGCGTGAGCTTTTCTAGGAGAAAATCCCACTTTGTCACATGCTTCGAAGATGGGTGAGCTTACAGAATGGAATGAAACTAAATGCAAGGGAGTGTAAAACATAGGATCAGGTCATACAGTAACAGCAAATCAGAGCAGTTGTTAGGTTCCAACACTGGGAAGCCTGAAGTCAAATTACCTTTCGTAATGGGAAAAGAACCCATAGTCTCGATTCAGTCCTGCTTTCACAGAATTTAGTTTGCGTATTAATTCGAGTTCAGCTGTTTCTCTTTGAAGTCTTGATGTTTGCTGTGATTTAGGCAATATTGAGAGATTTCTTTTGAATGTGAATTAAACTAGAACTAAAAAAGGTGGTTTTAATGATTTAGTTCACTACACAACAATATTGTAAGGAATGCTGGGACAGCAGGTCGCTTGGGACATCTATACCAAGTCACCTGTGGATGTTATGGTTTGAAGAAATGAACAAACAAGCAAAAAAGACCAAAATAAAATAACTGCTCTCTCAAAGGAAAAATGGAACTACAGATTCTTCTACTCTTAACATTTTGCTTGTTAGTCTGTTGCTGGGTTTCCATCTTACCTATTTGGAATTTGAGCTTTTTTCCTGATGTCATGTCATGTAGTTGGGTATCACTCAGCACTGTGGGGCTTTGATTTGGTGCTTTGAGTACTGTCATAAACCAGATTAAAAAAAATATTATTGAGTAGCAGATGTTTTGTCTTTTGAACTGTTTGTAGATAGGGTGCCATTACTTAAAATCAATTTGTTATAAGAATTTTGGACTCAAGGTTTTGCAATGAAAATATCAGCTGTAGCCACTCTGTTTAAAACATGAAAGTAAGTTTTGAAGGGAAACACTTGCATTAGGCCAGAGAGAATTAAAATCACTTCATCTCTGACCTAGTAAACTATGAAGGTTCTAATCCCCCTCCTCAATGATTTATTTATACAAAGAGGAACAGCTTCAACAGAAAAATTGAGCTTCCTAAAATATCCCTTAGACCAGTGGTTCTCGACTGTGGGGTAGGGGACTCATTACTGTGTTGTCACATAGTGGTAAGTATGTTGTGGAGAGCTGGGGAGATGGCTGGATTCTGCGTGGAATGGGTGTGCTGCTGTGTTTTTTCTTGACTTTTTGTGATTGTGTCACTTTTGAATATTCAGTTTTGGTTCTGCTTGACTTGAATTTTTTTTGACTTTTCAGAAGTGCCAATAAACTGAAAAATCTGTTGTTTGCTCAGCTAATAGCATGGCTCGCTTTTTTGTAAAGTGCATTGAAATTTACTGATGGAAAAACTGTGTAAGAACTAGAGATTGTGTTGATGACAGTATAGTTTTAACTTCACTATGCATCTTACTCTTAAAGTGAAACAGGCAAAAAGTATAGTGATATTCATAATATTGATAATGCATCATCCTGATCCTGTGTAGCTAACTTACACATTGAGTTAGACTTCTTTTTGGTGGACTGTTTTAAAAGAGTTTTTAAGCTTGCCTGAGGGTTTCTGAGTAGGAGTGTAGTCATGAACAAAAATTTATTTTGGTTTTTGAGAGAGATTATTTTAATTCTTCTGTGGTATTTTCATTCATTAACATGTATTGTAATTTTAATGGATATCTACAAATTTATCTGCAGCTTCTGTTAATCTTGTCCCTTTTGGGTGTTAAATCTAGCTTCTGAAGTCCAAATAAATGGTTGTTTCACATTTAATAATTAGTCTGTTTTTAAAAAGCAAATTCTGAAAAAAATGTCTAGTTTAATTTGTCAGCTGTTAGAGAGTTTGGCCTGTGGATATCAGACTTGCCTTTATAGTTTCAGCTGCAGCATATATTAAGCTAACTCCGGTTTAAATCTCAGTATTGAATGGTTGACTTAATTTTTTTTTCTCATTGAGAGGCTATGTAAGTTCAAACAGAAACTTGGTCTAGGCAGGAGAACTATAAACTTAATTATTGGCTTTTAAATTGTGGTGTGTGTGTCTGTTCAGGAAAAATTGTGAGATGGATTGGGTAGCGTGAGGGAGGGTTGGAAGTAAGGTGCGGTTTTGCACTGCTTGGTTATGGATTCAGATGATATCCTGAGTTAACTGACAGAGGCTAAAAGTCATTGCCAGTTGAGGGATGTATGACAGAGGTTGTGTGAAGGGAGTTGATAATCTCTGAGGCTTTTTGAACACTTAAGATTTTTCAAATTTCTGCTTCCAAAAGCATGCAGCTTCATGAATTGATGGAAACTCTTGACTGGAACGCTGAATTGTTCATTTTTACCCTTCTGTCTTCAAATCCAGCCCAGAATAACGTGAAACAACATGGTGTCAGGAAGGCTTGAACGTTGCTTGTGTTTTGTATACACTGCAACTTCCACCCTTTCTGCCCCTAGCATAGTTTTTCCAGCTGGAAGTTATGGATCTGAAAAAGCTTAAGGCCGTGGTTACCAAAGATTACCAAAAACGTAATGAACATGGAAAATCAATTCTTTTTGCAGGAACTCCTTGAGGATTGGGTTTTAGAGAAATTGGTAACATGTTCTGAAAAATCTCGATGTGCAGCTACCTATGATGTAGTGAACAGAAGACTTTTCAGTGATTTCAGATTGACACTTTTTACTATTTTACAAAGGATATAAGTGGTGGTACTTTGCAAAGTTATTGTTTAATGATGTACAATTAAGTTATGTTTAAACTTGTGCTGTGGCGTTAACTCATTTGGCTCACCATTGAGTCACAATTTTGCATGAAACCTGGGTTGAAAAGACAATTTACAGAAAAGCAGATAATGAAAGTCTGCCTTATTACATTGAGGAATGCTTTACTTACAGCAGTTTCGCATTAACTGTGTAAAGTGGTTGTGCAATCTTTGCAAACAGAATGTTATTGTAAGATGCCTTTAGAAACATAATAAGGGTATGTTCTTGACTGCCATGTAAAGCACAGTAAAGGGAAAGTAGCAGCTCAAAAAATTTTCATTTTAAGATGATGCACTCTTTTGCCCTCTGAATACTTCTTATGAAAGTTCCTTTTTAGGTTAGTGGCTAATTAATTCTGTAAGGTTCAGACAAGTAGGTGGTTTTTTTTGGTTTTTTTTTTTTGGTTTTTTTTTTAGAGTTCCCTCTTGATGGATGAATCTGTTGTTTATTAAAATTCTACTGACAAGCATTACTCTTCATTGAGAAAAATGAGTCCTGTTGAAGTATTAGGGTTTTATTATACGTTTGCACAAATGTGCTTTCTCTGACAGTAAAACATGAGACTTCTTGATGTCTTCTGTTCAAAGCACATTTAACAAAATATAGGTAATGGAGCACACTTCTAAATTTTTATGTATAATAGTGCTGCAGCAATGCAAAGATAGCAGAATAACAAAATTGATGTCCCTCCTCATTCAAATGTTCATCCAGGTGGTTTATGAAGATCATTTTACACTTAAAATAATTTTAAGAATTGGACAGACTAGACAGATTTTATCTCAGTTTGTTTTTAATTTCAGTGGTGTAGATAGTGAGTATATGGCTTGGAAGGAAAACATTCAGGCATTTAACTTTGCTGTGTCAGAATGTGTTTTTTTTCTTTTTCTTTTAAATTTGAACAGATGCTTTATTATTTAAGGGAAGTAAGGTGGTGACTCTCAAAATCCAGAGAGGTGTGTGAGAAATAATTTCTTGTTTGGCAAGTTTGCTGGGTTGCTGAAGGTGTAGTAGGAAGCCATGGGATGAAGTAATAGTTGAATGATCTGCTGTGCTGTCACTGAAGTTTGGATTTTAGGTCCTTCAGGTATGTGGGAGGGCAGGTCTGTGTTTTTTTGAAACCTAAATATTTTAAATTTTGGTGGAAGTCTCTTAATATTTTTGAGCAAAACTTATTTGTGTCTACATATGGCAGAGTTTTTGTGTATAATACAGTTAAGTCATGCTCATTTCAGTGAGTTAAAATATGGGAAGTATGAGAGATTTTATTGTTCATTTGTCAATAAATTAGCCAAGTATTGAGTTCTGTTTTAAATTGCCTTGTTATTCATATAGTAATGCAAATATTTTTCCCTCAGTATCAGTTTTGCATTAAAAAGGGTTTAAAGATATTGGGAATGGTCAACTAATTCTGTACCTATATATAAAAATAAAATACAGAATTTTAAAAGGATGCTTTACCACCATAACTGAAGATGAGAAGAGATCATAAGACATGAACAGGTTCAAGAATTTCCAGGCAACTGGAGAGTGAAATTTGATTGCTCCTGCTTATAATAGCAGATATGAGAAGTAATATGTTTATCTGTGCCATTCCTGCTTTTTAAATTATAGTGTTCATCCAGTCATCATATACGCAGTAGTCATAGTTCTGTGACCCAAATAGGGATAAATCCTTTCAAATAAACGCTAAGGCAAAATTTAAGGTTGAAACACCAAGTACTTCAAAGTCAAGAAATGCAGATTTCAGGCCAAGTATTCAACCTTAGCTCTGCCCTCTCCTGGGTATTTGTGTGTTTAAAATTTAATCTTGTGTGTCCAGGTTACCCAGCCATGATTGTGGTGTTCCTTTTGAATCTCATTGCTGGCTCTTTCTGCTCCACTACATTAAACTGAAGCCTCTTGTCTTCCCACTGAAGGCACAGCACAACACTTGCCACTATTTATTTACCTGACCTATTCTCTTATTATTTAATCTCTTCTACCCATTCTGTTCTAGTGATTGCTATGTCAGTACACCAGTGTTTTTGACTTTTTGCAACTGTTTGTGTTTTGCTCCCTAGACATGGAATTACCTACCTGAACTGCTGTCATTCTTTGCATTAGTTAAGTTCCGGGTTAAGCCCCATTTTTGCCACAGTGCTAACAAGAAATGAATGGACCAAGACTTGTTTAATGTTTTTTCAAAAAGCTGTGACTGCACCTTTAGAAACTATGTAACCTTGTAGTTAGTTTTCTGCTCTCCTTGTTCTCTAGTCTTTCGGAATTTCACTGTTGCAGTTAGATTGGCAACTCAGTAGGATGAGAACAGAGGTGTGTTTGTGGCTTTTTTAAAAATTTATTTTAAATGGGATTATACGATGCCTTGTGTACATCTTGAACCTGATTTATTCAGTAGTCAACTATTCTTTCAGGGGGTGAAGAATTTCTTTACCGTATAATTTAACAGAGTTGCTTACCTCTGAGTCACCAACGTGTAGCCATACCTCAATTTCTCTTCTCTAGTATGGTAGTGTGCCTTCCTTGTTAAACTGATAAATTTCTCTGACTTCTTGATTAAACAGAATTCCCTAAGAAAAGACTTTTTCAAAGAGTCTTTTATGGGGAGAGGGGAGGTTGGGGGGAGGTGCTTTAGTCAGTCTGTGTGACTGCTTCCGTCTTCTATTCCGCTTGTATTAGGAGGTTAACACACCTGTACCTTTGAGTATAAGGGGTTTCTCAGTGCTACAGAGGCACCTGTGCCCTTCCTTGACAGTGTGCTCCAGCCTTGGGGCCAGAACAGTAAAGTGGTTAATGGTTCCAGCCTTGTGTTTCTATTTCACTACCCCACACCACTCTCTTGGACTAGTTCCTTGCTTGGCATGCTTACTTTACCATTGGTTAGGCCTTCTATCCAGCTCTTCATCAGAGCGTCTTTAGTCCATTTCCTTATCCTGGTTCCTTTTTAAGAAAGGCAGTATGTCTCGGGTCCTGCCTAGACCTTCTGCTCAATGGAGAAGCCCCATCAGCAAGCTACAGCTTTCCCCAGTTGTCTGTGCTAAGCAGAAGGAAGATTTTATTATCCTGACCTCTTTCTTGGGAGGCCTGTTTGTAGGCACGTTTGCCTTGGGAACTAACAGCCTTCATAACACCTGTCTTCAAAGGACCAGTATGAGTAACAAGAGTGCTAAGCCTAAAGCTGTGGACTTACACTCAATATACCATGTTCCAGGTGGGTAGCCATGTCAGTCTAGTTCAGCAAAACAAACAAGGAGTCCTGTGGCACTTTTAAAGACTAACAGATTTATTTAATGCATTAACCTTTGTGAGATGCTTGAAGAAAGGGAACTTACAGAATGGGAGGAATTTATTTTCCTCTCATTCTGTAAGTTTTCCATCTACAAGTGTCTGACAAAGTGGGATTTTTCCCCACAAAAGCTCACATGATCAATAACTGTTAGTCTTAAAAAGTGTCAAGGACTCCTTGTTAGTTTTTCAGTTTACCATGTTACCTCGGATAACTGGAAAATATGCTAAGAAACGTGGAAGTCAGGTGTTCCCAGAACTTGTTTTAAAACAATTAATGCCTTGATTTGTTTTTGGGTGACTCTTCTCAGACTTAAAAAAAAAAAAAAAAAAGAGAGAGAGAGAACATGTTACTGTGTGGTTAAGGATGTTATCTACTCTTCTCATACAGATGATTTAGCTTCTAACATATTTTGTGATCAGGTATCTTTCTGGAGCAGAAAATACTAATCATGGCTACTTAGTTCTTGTCAGATAGTCTAGCTGTTTCTTAGTGTAGTCTAGTCTGTTTTAGGAATGGATTGTTGTCAGTTTTATTCTCAAGAATGAAATGTCAAATGTACTAATACGTATATTTGTGATGACTGAGAGATCATTTGTTTTTGATAAACAGCCAGACACTTTTCCTTCAAGGGTGATATTTGTTGTCTCCCTCTAAGTTCCTTATACATATGCTTCTATGATTCTGCTACTACATATTCTGCTATTTGCAGAATCAGGGCTTTTGTTTTTAAAAATGCAAATAGCTAGAGCTTCTGGTTGGAATGCTCCTTATGAATATAGTAAAGTTTTTTTTGATTTTGAATCTATGGAAAGCTGGGAGTAATAGCTCTGAATAAGAGTTATGATCTGCCTAACACCTTCCAATATAGTATTCACTCTGAAACCTAATTTCCATTTAACTGTCAGCATTCATCATTTTACTGCCATACATTTCAGCAAAATCACCCAGACTGTCTTTGTGCATTATCATAATTGCTGAAGTTGAAAATTATTTGTATTGTTGTAGTGCCTTCATGCCCCAGTCATGGATCAGGACCCCAGTGTTGGGTACAGTGCTGGATATTTGGTGTAAGAAGAGTAGTTGAGTAACTGGTAGTGGTTATAAAAAAATTTATGTGGGAAAGTGCTTGCTTAAGCTAGACCAAAAACAACAACCCCTTTTTTTCTTTCTCTCCAGAAATAAAGGGAAAGCAAATAGGTATCCCATTTTTTTCTGATATAAAAATCTTTGGGTGGCAAAAATAGAAACCATCCCTTACTTGCTAGATTAAAACTTCAGACTTCTTTTGACAACTTATAAAATGCAGTTGTGTGGTATTAATATCTCAATCACCTCTACAGTGAAAATTTGAGGCAATGGTAAAAAAAGAAAATTTTCAAAAATTGAAAATTTATTTACTATTGAATGTCAAAAGATTTACTCTAATTGTATTTTTGTGCAGCTTCAAAATCAGGTTTTTATTTTAATTGAAAGCAAAATAATCATTTCAGAATAAAAATTACTTTTATTCATTAGAAAAGAGGGTCCTTATGGAAAGCTATTCAAGAATAGCTAGTGAGGAATAGTTTATTTTGCGACAGGTATGTTGGTCATTTCTGCTATGTAGATAAGGGCTACATGTTTGGAGGGTTAGGACCCAAGTTGTTGTCTTCACTCATGTCTATTTTTACTTAAGTTTCTGACACTTCATAATGTGATGCTTTACTGTTATAACTAGAGTTAACTAGTAAATTACTGACATCTGTCATTAAATTGCTTGGTGAGCTGTGGTTTTGTTTTGATGTTTGCCCTGGATATGTTTTTGCATTCTAGTGCATGGGTGAAAGCAGGTTATTTGCCCAAAGGTGAGAGCACTTCCATGGCAAAACAGATGAAGTAGCAAATAAATCATTTGTAGGATAGGCAAGTAAATTTATTAGTGTTGCTATACAGCATATTAGCACTAACAAGGAGTCATATGGCACTTTTAAAGACTAAGAAATTAAAAAAATTTTTAAAAGCGCTACAGGACTCCATGGTTTGCTGAATTAGACTAACATGGCTGCCTGTTTGGAACTCATCAACATATTAATACTTTTACATCTTTAGAAAAAAGCTATATATAGAAGAATTAATGTTGTTAGTGGAGATGTAACCCACACAATCTGATACTGTCATAGTGTGGCTTGCCTACTTTCATGTAGCATTGAAGATAATGCGAACTCTTACTAGTTGATTGGAAATTGTCCCATTCCTTAGTCTTTTGATGAAATGATTGCAGTTTTTAGGTTGGCAAGTTCAGTGGTATTCTCTATAATAAATACCACATTTGTATTCTGAAAAATGGATTTCTCAGTGGAAACTAATACAAAATGTGCGGTCCTAGAATGTGAGCACAATTAAGGTTACAAAAAAAGGTTGGAAATACATGAAAATTTGAACTTCTTGGGTGAGATTGAGTTGTGTTTAGGTACCATGATGATGTAGGGCGGAACAACTCTGATAGCACTACACCTGTGTCATAAACGTAGTTTGTTTATAAAAATTGTATCTCGCATAAGAGCATAAGGTAATATAACTGACCAAAATAATTATTTGTGGAACTAATGACTTATCAGTTCAATATGAGTTAGTGGGTGTGAGGATTCATACGGTATTAATGTATAGATTTGAAATTGAAAACAGTGCTGTAATAAGTACTAAAATAAAATGTGCTGCAGCAGTCTGAATATGGAAATCTGAGATTTTAAAATCCTAGTAAAACTCAGGTATTGGGAAACTGTCTTAATTTAAACAAATGTCACACTCTAGTTTCCTGATGATCCCCTTTTGTGCAAACTTGTTTATCTCTCATGTGGACACTCTGCTAGTGAAATTGTTGTGTCCATGAGAGTTGTCATTATGTTTATAACAGTTTTTAGTTCTGTTGGTAAACATCTCAGTGTAGAGTTAGTTGGGGTACAAAATAGTTACCCCCAACCCCCATGGCCATATATGAATGTGCACATCCTGCAGTTTGAAGAAATAAATACTTGTCTCCCCTCCGCTCCTCCCCCCAGTGCCCTGGACAAGGCAGAAGCAATGAGGTTTAACTAGGCCACACCTGTAATCAGTAGCACATCTGGGAGCTATCAAGTGGTAATTTCTCCAGTGCAGGTCATCATTTATTTGTAATCCAGGCCATCAGGTCCACATATCATTGTTGGGACCCCACTACTCTTCTTTTGTTAAAGATTACTGGGGCAAGCAAGAGGGGTTACATCCTCGCTGTAGTAGACATTAGGAGCCTCAGCTCCTCTCCCCATTTTGTTGGGGGGGGTGGGTGTCTTCTTCCAGTTCCCTGTGTTGGGAGCCAACTGCTCTGTAGTGGCAGAAGCTAAGTTGTGGCAGAACCTAACCTGACCTACCCACTGTCTCCCTGGCTTTCTGAGACGAAGGCAACAACTATGCTGCCTGTCTAGCAAGCAGGGGACAATTTCTTGCCAGCTCCAAGAAGGTATTTGAGTGGTCTCCATAGCAATATCTCTGAATCCAGTCCTCCTCTAATGCAGAGGGGGGAGACTCTTTCTTCCCAGTGCAGAATGGCACCAGAGGTCAGTGGGAAGGGCTAATAAGCCCTCGTCTTTGAATGTATAGGAGCCTGGGGGTTTATGTTACATCTGTATCTAACCAATCAGCCACAGAGCCTTCTTCCTAATGTACGAGGAGAGAGCTGGGTGCAGTGTTAAAAGGATAAAAAGGTTTTCCCTCCTGCTGGCCCCTTCCCGACTCTGAGGCTGTGTGTGTCAGGTGTGTACAGTTGTATGCTATATTTGACTGTAACGATATGAATTTCCTATAATATACTTTCAAACTGCATTTAGTATGTCTAACTTTTTATATTTTTTTATATTTCCCAGCTTCACTCTTTTCCTCTGCTTTATGAGATCAAATTGTAACTCTTCTGGCATTCTTTTCAGTGTGTTCCTCTGCTGCCTACTTTCCTGTATGTATTCTCATTTATCAGCCTACTTCTGCCTTCCCTAAAGTATCTTTATCAATAACAAACTTCTCTTTTGCAACTGGCATCATAATTCACTCTGTTCACAACCCATCCCTTCTTGCGGAGCTTAGAAATGTTACTGCATATGTGGCAGCTAGATCTTTAAATCTCCTAACTAAAGGAGGAGATGAAGATGCACCCTCACCACCACACTGTTGTCTAGGGATGACAGCTAGTTGAAGACCCCTACCCCTCAAACACCTGTTGTCAAAGGTTCATGGGTTCACATGAAGGTGCTGTCTCTGGGCTGTCCTCAGGACATCAGGAGTTTTATGAGTCTTTGACTAATAGGTAGTAGATGAATTTAATACTCACTCAAATATCTTTGGCTAATTGAATTAGGGGAAAGCACTTTCACTCTTCTGCACCTACTCCCTCCCCAGAGTCTTGAACCACAGTGTGAGTGGGAGATTTAAAGCAGTGATACTCAGACCTCATTGGTTCACATGCCAAGTTAGTAATCAACATTACCCATAAGAGCTCCAGTAGTGTGAATTCATTCATATAAAAATTCTCATAGCAAAATGACTGACCACTTGTTGTTGTTTCTTCAACCACAGTTGGCTAATAACATAGTAAAAGAATCCTGATTGGGTAATAACTTAGATTGCTTAATAATTTGAATCAGTGTTTGAATATCACATGCTGCAAAGAGGCACAGGAGAAGCACTAAAGAGCTCATGAGCCTCTGTCTGAGTATCAGTGTTCTGAAACTTTTCTCATCTTCCATCTTTGAATTTTTTTCTTAGTGGAAAGCTTTTTTTACCTGCCTTTGCTGGTGTTAGTAACTTCCTTAAATAACAGCAGAAATAAGTTTAACATGGTTCTTGTCAGTGTTATGGCCTCTCAAGGGTTCTGAATTCTGGCATTAAAAACTGACCAGAATCTTGTTAACATTTACTCTCTCGCAGTTTAGAAAAATAATGAGCGGCAACAAAGATACTGGAGTTGTTCTGGTTACTTAAAAGGCTGCAGTACATTGGTTCAAACTTATCTGGTGCTTAGAAGGGTATCTTCACAGACTCACTGCATATGAGAAATCTAATTAGTTGAAAAATTATCTGTAGGTACAGTTAAATTCTGTAAAAGTTGATAGCTTGTGCCATGGAGGACTTTGTTTGTTGTAGGCAAAAGGATTTTTCAAGCACTGAGCTCTAAACTTTTGTTTTTATGTATGAGGCAAATGATATTCCAGTCTTTTACTTTCTTTATACTGCCTGATAACTAGAAGAATTCCATAAGTAGGAAGAGCTGGATTGGACTGTGATACAGAGTATGCTGACAGTGCAGTGAAAAATAGGGACCTGTCTAAATAACTAATGATATTAAAGCAGATTATAAAAGATATAAATTTCAGGTCAGGCATTCTGTACAAAGAGGTTGGAAAGATAAAAATTTTTAATACTATTGCTAGGATTCCCAAATATATCTTGCTTTAGTTACAGTAGATACTATTTTTATTGTGGGACTGGGAATTATTATGCCATGTTTGTTACCCAAAGTCAGAAGCTTATTTCATTAGCAGTTGGTTAAATTAAAAGGTGTAGTACGATTTAGGTGTTAGTGTTTTTTACATTGTTTCTTTGGTTTCAGTGTTACTATTTCCCTTAAAGGTCAATATTTTTTGCCATATTTAGGTATCCCGCCCTCCAGCCTGTTCAGTGTAGATAGCAGCATTGACCTTAGCAGAGGGGTGGACAAAGTTGGCTCACAGCTATATGCCAACAATTTTACTTTGGTCGCCAGAGGGTACTCCTCTATTATATTTCTGCAGTAGAGCTAGGCGACAGATTACTAAAACTGGTTGATGTGGCAACCAGAAACATATATTTGTCAAGGCATGCCTTAGCACTATTAAATGCATTTTTAAAAGACAACCTGTCTTATGTACAAGAGCATCTTTGCATTTCAAGGAAATAGTTTTTATATAGAGGTGAATTATTGCTTTTCATCCTTGTACTCAAAAATTGAATGTATTGCTAAGTTTCAAGTTTAAGGGTTACATCTGAGATTGGTCAGCTTTCACAGTTTTTGGTTTGTAATTTTGTAAAAATAACACTGTAGTGACGTGGATAGGAGCCATAAATACTTCCCTGTGGAATTTTACATTGTGAATATTTGAACTTATTTGTGATGTTAAAAAAATCTTGGCAACAAAATGGGCTGTGTTTTGAATATATTTCTCCGAGTCCTGGATGGGGGACTCTTTCCTGGGGAGCAAAAGCTTTGAAAGAAGATTTGGGGAATCATGGTCAACAATCAGCTGAATGTGAGCTCCGGTGTGACCATGTGGTGCACAGTGGTAAATCTTTGGATGCACAAAGGGATTCTTGCATAGGAATAATGAAGTTATTTAACCTCTGTACTCGGCACTAGTGTGACTGCTACTGGAATACTGTTTCCAGTTCTAGTGTCCATAGTTCAAAAAGTATGTTCATAAGTTCAAGAAGGTTCAAATGAGAACTTTGGAAATGATTAAAGGATTAGAAAACATCTTTATATTGATAAACTCAAGGAGCTCAATCTATTTAGCTTAACATGGGAAAGGTTAAAGGGTGACTTCATTACAGTCCAAAAATGCCTATATGGGGTACAAATGTTTGATAATATATTCTTAGTTTCTGAAAATTGGAGAATTATTTCTGGCCTGAGTTTGTCAGACTTCGGTTATTAACATTAAGGATAATTAAGCATTGGAACAATTTATCCAAAGTTCTGGTTTTATTTTCCACACGTGGCAGTTTTTTAACTGGGATTAGATGTTTTCTCAAATACATTTTGGGAATGATTTTGGGGTGGTCTGTGGCCGGTGTAATAACAGGAGGTCAACTAGATGATCGTTGTAATTTCTTGTGCCCTAGTATCCGGCAGGGGGTTTGACTAGATGACCTCATGAGATCCCTTCCAACCCTATGATTCTATGAATCTAATCTTCAGTCTTACATTTCTGTGTTGGAACCCTAATAATTGCCTTGACTGCCTTGTCTTCCTTTTCCTCATCTTTGTTTTAGTTTTCACAACTTGAGTTTTCTTGTTTTGGGTAACCTGGGTATTCTCTTTGATGGTTTAATGATGCTCTTATCCTTCAAAGCAGTTGAAATAGTTACTTATTAGTCTTCTGCTTAATGTTCCAAGGTATATAATCAAATTTTGCTTCCAAAGTGATCTGAGTCAAAGCTCCTTTGTGGCCCAAATAGCATTTGAAGATACACAAAGGCCATGTAAACTGTTAAATTGAATGTTCCTAAAATTTTATTTTTCTTACATATGCAGATGAAGATGAGCACTTTCTAGAAGTATGAATATCCCAGCACACACTGAGTTGCTGGCTGTAAGCGTGTGTGTGTGTGTGTGTGTGTGTGTGTGTGTGTGTGTGTGTGTGAGAGAGAGAGAGACAGAGACGTAAAGCAACATTTATGAACCTCTTTTCTTCAGCTTATCATTAAGTAACATGACTGACCTCTGTTAGAAATGTGGAAAAGTGTAACTTGTAATATACTGAAATCTATGCCCTTTTTAATTCTGATTTTATTTTTAAACATTTGAGTTAAAACTAAAGTACATTCAATAAATGTCTTGTTTATAAAACTGCCTAACTGCAGTCTAACTTCTTTAATTTCAGTCTTTTTACCTCATTAATGTAAAGATTTGTTAGTCTATCTTGGATTCTCTGAGGACACATTTTGTTGATGGAATAAACATGTGACCTTCCATTTCATTGTTAGAAAAGTGTGAAAGGTAGATAAAGCAGAGTTTGGTGGAATATTGCCAATGATGCAGAATGAGACATAGGGAAGTCTTGCATGTCTTACAGATCATTATATGAAATTATATGTAGTGGATGGCTTGATACCTGAAGCAGTCCCATGTGCCAAGGTTCCTACATTTGAGGGGAGCCTCATTAACGTAACTGGCTGGGGTCTGCTCAAACAGGATTGGGGACTGTGCTCTGACAGGTGACCTGTAAGTTAAGATTGTGCTTGTGACTCTTGGAATATGTTAAAAGTTTAGTTTCTGGTGATGGGGGATGAGTCTTTTTTCCTGTCTCTGCGCCCCCCCCCCCACCATTTAATAGCTCAAGTCTTGTCCACCCTGGATGCCTGTGGAGTTATGACATCGCAAGAGACTGAAACTTGAGTAATTTAGAGGGCATAAACAAGAGCCCTGTGGCACCTTATATAGACTAACAGATTTCTTTGGGCGTAAGCTTTCATGGGCTCCAACCCACTTTGTCAGAAGCATGGATGCACGGAAGCTTATGCCTGAAAAAAATCTTAAGTCTATACAGTGCCACAGGACTCTTGTTTGCGCTGTACACAGACTACCACGGCTATCTCTCTGGACTTTTCAGAGGGCATAAGTCTTTTTAATTGGATTGACCCACAAAAACTTTGTTTGATCATCCCATCAACATGCCAAGGACCAAATATAAGGTACTTTGTGTGATAGACCTGAAGTGAAGGACACTAATTACAGTAAACTTAAAATAATGTGAAAATTGCATTCTTTTATCATAAGCAACACTTAAACTAACTGCAGTTTCGTGATTGTTTCTGGCATAAATAATATTCAGCAACACAGTCAGAGGAAACTAGTGTTTTGTAGACCATAGATAATTTTGGGTCTAAAATGAGTGACACTCTTGAAATCAATATTTGAAAAGTACAAGTCTAAAATTCATTCGCCTTTCAGTTGTTCAGGTTTGTCTCTTGTGAAGTAACAGTCACTAGCTCAGCAGTTGTCAGTGTTTTGTTTAAATAATTAAATCACTTAAGATAATGTCAGGGTTTTTTTTAAAGAATTTATGACAAAAAAGATGTGAAACCTTTTATGGTATACTATCTTCTAGTTATTGAACTTTTTTGTACTGTGGAGTCTTGTGAACTACTTTATTTGTTGTTCTCGGTCATGCACACTAATTCCCTCACTTGGCAAAGAAATAACATTTGTGAGGCAACTACACTGACTGCTTAGGTAGAAAATTAATACTAGTAAAGCATTGAGTGTATTTTGGGCTTTTAAAAATGCTATTTAGATGCTGAAAATAAAGAGAGACAGCATCATGCGACCGGGCATTCAGGAACCTCATCTAACGTTTACAGTACTTGCTGAGCCATACAAAATGAAGAGCCCTAAGGCTACTCTTAAATTGTCATTTGACACACATCAACACGTGCTATTGACTGGTGGAGGTAATTGACGGAGCGTCATCATGCAAAACCCCATGTGTAGTGATCGACTGCATATTCGTTGGCCAGTTTGGAAGTGTGGTCAGCAGAATTCAAAAATAACATGGCAGGTCAAATCCTGGCAGTTGAACTGTAGGATCAGTGACAAGGAGACTGTTCCAAATGTCTTTAGTTCACCACTCCTTGTGCCATAGGGTGGCAGCTGACAGATTCTGATCTGGCAGTTGAGACCCCAGTGCATACCTAGACATAAGTTGTGCTCTGGGGTAACTGAAAATGTCTGTCTGTGTAGAGTGACCTGAACTGGCAGGTGGCTTTTCCACCAGTCTGGCTGTAGACTATCTGTAATGAGTGTGTGGAGGAACCAGGTTGCCCAGAAACAGGCAACCATGGGATAGGAGTAGGGCACAGGGCACCTATGGTGATACTCGTGGTTGAGTTCAATTTAATGTCAACCAAGGTCGTCTTGTATAAATGACATCACACTGGAGCACAGTATTCCGTTGAGGAGTAGGATGGTGCCAAAACTGAAGTGTGAAGCATTTTAAATTGCTCCTGGTGCTGACTTTAACAGTAGGTTTTTCTAATGGTCACGAAAAGTCAGAGCAGTCCTGTGTGACACCAAAATAAACCGGTTTTGCCTTGTGTTCCCATTATTTCCTGTAGCCTAAGACATCTAGAGCACATTTAGCATTCTTTGTGCTGGAGGTGAAAGAAGCTTGAAACTGTCTTGGTCACACTTGGTTGGAGGCATCAACTGCTACAGTAGGCTGATATCTTGACTAGATTTGCATTTAAGATGTTCCCCAGTTTGGTGAAAGAGTGTAACTGGGTGCCACAGCAGATGTCATCTACATGAATAAACTTGTGCAACAGAGTTGATATTTAGTGGTTTTGTGTATGCGTTGGAGGGGGTGGGTGCAAGCATGGAGCCTTCAGGTAAACTAGTGGAACAAGTGTTTGGAGAAGACAGACCATCTCCCACATGTGTCCAAAAACCCTGGTCATGAAGTAGAAGTTCAGCAATGTCCACTACCTGTATTAGGAGAGATCTTGGCTGTTTTACCAGAGGACTAGTGAGCCATGCATGTTGTGTTGTAGGCTGCTGTCAGGTCCAAGAGAACAGTTGCCGTCTTCAAGTTCAGTTGAAACCGGTTCTCAACGTATGTAGCAAAGGCTAGGACTTGGTCACATATGCCTTGACTCTTATAAAGCCAGCTTGGTGGTGGTAGTGATGTCTGCCTTTGGGGAGATGTGCTGGAGAATGAGTTGCTCCAAAACTTTGAAGATGACAGATAACAGGGTGACCGCTCTAGCTTGCTGTATTTTGTGGGTCTTTGCTGGGTTTTAGAAGGGCAATCACTTTTGACATCCTCCAGGTCTGTGGTTCCCAATCTTTCTGGCTCAAGGGCCGCTGATACAAATTTTTACAATCCTCAAGGGCCCCCAGTTTCTGTCAGTAAAGTTCCCCCCGCTGCAGCCAGGCGAAATGAGTGCAGCAAGGAGGCAGTCTCTTTGCTGATCTCCCCAATTTCTGGCTACAGCAGGGAAACCGTATGTGTCTTGTAGTTGTCAGTGCTCCACCTGGGTCCCTGGGTAGTGGCTGCCTTCTGCAGTTGGGGACAGAAGATCAGTGCTCCCCTCTCCCTACCTCCAACAGGGACCCCAGCACTAGGGATCTAGGCAGAGCACTTTTCTGTGTTGCTTGCTACAGCCAAGGGAAGGGGAGTGTTAATCATCCATCTCCTTGGCTGCAGCAAGGAGCCTGCCCTAGTCTTTTAGCTCTGCGGTAACTAACATGCTCCTCCTGGGTCCTTAAGCAGCAACTGCATTCTGCAGCCAGCAGGAGGGGAACTCTGGGTGACTTTGAAAGCCCCCACAGACCATTTGTGGCCCCTGGACCACAGTTGGGGAGCCATTGCTCCATATGCTTGCCAGGTTACCCACATTAAAAACCTGCATCAGAAATTTGGGTTACAGTTGATGGCATTGGTTCCAGGATGATTCAAGAACTCTGGCAAAATATAGTCTTGTCTCACTGCTGTTCCAGGTTTGATGTTGCTCAGTACAGTGTCTGGGTGCTTGTGAATGTTGCTATGCGCTGACAAAGTGGATATAATCTGTATACCACCGGTGAACCACAGTTTGGGAACTACTGTCTAAGATAGGTATTGTCCCAGATAGACAGGTAGATTTACCAATAAAAATTATTTGGGTTTCAGAATCTTTAAAAGGTTATAGCCTTTGCATTCCGTGTAAAGGTGAATAATTCAGATCCGTACAAAAGGATTGCATTTACTTGTTTTTCCTCTTCCTAGTAAATTTTCATCCACCTTCACCTTTGATGTAGCTGTTTGCAGATTTGGTTACAGCAAATATGTTAATTAGCATGATGTCTGATTCATGGATTGGGTAGATTTTTCTGCAAAATACAGCTGTCTAAGAAGGCTGAAAATATGTCTTGTAGATATGCCAATTTTAACTTAAATACTGTATAGTCATTACTATGTTTATCTTTAAAATATAAAATGAGACATGAAATATAAATTTTAGAAAGTTTTTTAGGCCATATGGTGTCTCAGTTGCTCTTCAATGTGTTTTATTGTTCAGAACATTAAATACAGTATGTTAACCACTGCATCCCTTGCTTTAATTTCATTGTCACATAATAAGATGGCACTTGTCCTTTTCTGCAATACTTTCAAGTGGTGAAAGTTTAACTGTTGAGGGCAAGTTTTTAAAGTTGAGTTGATTGGCTAGTATTTTTTGTTATTTCAGGTTGGTGGATTAACCTTAAATGCATTTCTCTGTCTAAAATAAAGCTATTTATTGTCTCATCATACACCTTCCTAATTTATTTCTGCCAGTCTTTCTCCATTCTTTTATTCCTTAACAGCGATATCTAACAGCCATCTTCTCTTTGGTTCTGAAAGGATACTTCTTGGGTTAGTGGTCTTGTTCTATCAGTTGGTCTGAGGTCCCTGTAGAATAATGAGGCATATCTTTCTCTTTTATGGCTTAATGTGCTGCCTTAGAAGGAGCACTTGAATGGTTGCTATACAAAATGAAAGAGCAAGTTTGGTACTTAGCTGATGGTGTGCCTAGCGAATGTTAATCTATGATTTACACTACCCTGCATTTATTTCCTCTCATTCTATAAATTCCTCCATCTCCAAAGCATCTGATGAAGTGGGATTTTCTCCCATGAAAGCTCATGCAATAAATATTTGTTAGTCTTCAAGTGCCACAGAACTCCTTGTTTGTTTGTTTTACTGAACTAGACTAACACGGCTGCCCCTTTGAACCTTTTCTTAGGGTCTCTTTTGAGGCTAGTGTAGACAAGGTTCAAATTAGTCCAGGGTAAGCTTGCTTAGTCTGGGCTAATTTGCTAGTGTAGACATAGCCTAACAGATTTGTTTATTGCATGAGCTTTTGTAGGAGAAAAATCCCACTTTGTCAGATGCTTTGAAGATGTACTTTGGCAGTGTGGCTGACCCTTTGGATTCAGGAGAACCTTTTTGGTAAATGGAATATTGTTTAATAACTTATCCTTTCACTGGACCTAGTGACTACTTGGGGACCTGAGACTGAAAAGGGGCAGTGTGGTTTCTTGTGTTTAGCTTCTTGATTACCAGAGTGGGTTTGTGACTGGCTGGTGAATTTACTGGAGGGTGAGCCACAAGTATGGGAGAATCTGCTCTCTTTTTTACAGCCAGTCCTGGCCTGGGAATTTTTCAGGTAGCTACTTTAGGCACTGATGGGTCATCCTCTTAGGCTGCGGAGCTCACATGGACAACTGCATAGTGTGGGGAGCTTGGACATCTCAAGAGTACAGGATGTATGTCAGAATTTTGGAATCGCAGGCACTTTGGGAGGCTCACAAAGCCATTCTCCTATTCATTGAAGGTTCCCATGTCTTTGTCATGTCAGACAATACAGCTCTGCCTTTTACCACAACAAATAGGCAGGAGTGACATCTCTCTCTGTGTGCAGAAAAGTGGTCAGCCTGTGGAACTGGTGCATCAGCAATCAAATCATGGTGTTGGCAGTTTCTGGAACAGATTCTGGAAAGGTCCAATCAGAACTTTTCTGCCAGTGAGAGAGACTACTCCTCATTTGGACCTCAGTGTTCTTTTAGTGCTCACTGAGCATGCCTTTTGAGCCATTTGCTTTGTTCCCATTTCTCTCCTATTCAAGAAGATTGCATTCCTGGTAGACATCACCTCAGCAAAGGTGAGCTCAAAGCTCCGATGGTAAATCCATTTTACACTGTAGTGATATCCTAGCTTTATACCTAACTAATCTCACCCCAACCAATCAAATCTCTGATTGTTTATCTCTGTAGTGGAAAGAATTTGAGATCAAGCTGTATCCTCTCAAAGAATCACTAAATGGATCTTGGGCTGTGTTTTACTTTGTCAACTTCCTGATCTTCCTCTCCCTTACACAGTAAAGGGTCACTCCACAAGAGTACAAGTGACATCAGTTGCATTGCTTTGATATGTATGTATGTTTGACATCTGCAAGTACCTACATGTAGTTCCATCCACACATTTGCAAGGCTTTGCGCTTTAATTCAGGACTACACTGCTGAGGCATCTTTTGGAGCATTGGTCTTTCAGATATTTCTGCTGCCAGCATCTTCACGCCGTTGTCCTACTTGAGTATTTCTTGTCAGTCACCCAGAGTGGAACACAAATTGAGACCAAGAGAAAGGTGCTTACTTGAAGTTCTTTGAGTTGTGTGGCCCTTGTCTGGATTGCATTATACTTCAGCACATCCTTGTACATGTGGTAGAAAAGGAAATGGAGAGGTGGTTAGTGTGCTCCACCCTTTTTGTTATTTGGAGGCAAGAGGAGAGTGAAGGTATGTGTGTAAGCGAACAAATGCTGTTTTCAAGATTCTCCAGTTCTGGTCATATGGAGCACGTGCACACTCACAGTGGAATACAAAGAGGGATCATTCATCTTGAAGAGCCTCCAGTTACGATACAAAGCAAAATAACTTCCTTGTTGTCTGATTGCTTTCCCCATCTTCTCAGCATCATTGTTGTCTTAGCCAAACTGACTCCTAGCCAGCCAGTCTTCATTCATGTCTCACCTTTTACCAAATATTTTGGGGAGCATTTAATGGTATTGGTTGAGTCAGGTGAAGAAAAACTCAACTTAGTAATGTCCTGATGACATTTTCAGCAATCAATGATCAGATGATAGATTATACTACCAATATTTAATTCTCTGGAGTTATAGACCAATTTTCTTATTTCTGTCCAAGGTAACTGAGAAGAATAATTACTGGATTTTTAGATGTTGAATATAGCTCTTCAGCTTTTTTTGATGTACTTCCATTTTCCTTAGTAAGATTTTTCCTGTAGTGTCTATGTGACCTGTTTTTCTTGCAATATTTTTGAAGAATGAGTAGTTGCCTTTGCACTCAGGCTATTAAGCTAAGTGTTTATAGCTAAAATGTTGAGGTTGTATTTTGTCAGCTATGCTGATAAAAATCTCATAGTTTCACAGGTTTTCTTTTAAGTTGCATTTGATTCTGAAAAGTGCTGGATTGTTAGGCAGTGAAGTTCTTTAATTCACAGATCAGGTACAACAAAGGAAGTACAAGCATCCATATATGACAGGCCCCTGACATTGGAGGGGACCAGCTCCAGGATTTAGAATAGTTTCTCTTTGTATTCATTCTGTCTTTGGTGCCTTGTTTGCACATCAGGGTGCCAACAGTAGCTGTTTTTTTGTGATGTGACAAGCATGAAGCTAGGAAGTAGTTACTTTTTTGGCTCTTATGGATTTGCCTGCTCCCCATGTTAACGATAATATTTAAAAAAATTAATATTGAATACTGAAACATACCACTTGCTTAGGTGCCTAACTTGAGAACCCAGCTTCAGTTGTTGGTTTTTAGAGATTGTGATACTGGTAAAGAGTTACTTAATTTTTGGGATCATCCTTAAAATTTCTCTGTTTATTGATTAGTACTGAATCCATGTTCTCTTCCTATCCCATGGCACAACTAGGAAGACAAGTGGTATAAATGTGTGTGCTGCCTATGCCACAAGACTAAACCAAATGTGAAGTACAAATTGAAGTGGAAGGGAAGAGAGTCATCTTAATGCATTTTGAAAACAGAAATTCTTATTAAAAAACTAGTTTCTTTCATGGCTATTTTCTTTTTCTTATCTTATCAAATCATTTTAGTCGTTCATAGAAGTTGAGGAGACTTTAAACTAAACAAGCTTTTAGTAAAAACACTGATGAAGTCCAGGATCTGCAAATAACTTCAGGCCACCAGTCATTGAAACATTTACTGTGCAAATATCTTGAACTCTCGTGTTTTGAAAAGCTTAGACGGAAAGGTTAATGTTATAGTTTCTAATGAAATGTCATTTGACAGGTTAGCCACTAAGAATGGCTTGTGTGCGCACACCACATGATGTCTCTTTTCTAGCTTATTTGTACAAGTTATGGTGAGAACAGTACAGGAAATGGGGAGTTTCCAATGTAATCAAGTGGTCAACTGCTGTTTCCTCTATAGGGAATAGAAGTGGCTATTAGAGAGTCACTAAATTTGCAGTGTTACCCTGAGTTTGGAAAATAGTCTTTCAAACAGTATCTTAACTTAAAGTGAGAGAAAATGTCTGGGTCATGGTCGAAGTATTGATGATTTAAAATAAAAATGAGATTTTGATCAGTGTAGTTATGGGTGGCTCAAGTGACCCGTGTTGGTTTGTGGAAGTGATCGTTTTTGATTTTTGTGAAAGTAGGCCTGGTAACAGACTTAATTTACTGGAGACGTAATAGTTTGTAGTCCAAATTAATCGTAGCAGGATGAATCTCATTCATAGACTTTTTTTCCTAACAAGACTGCTTTTTCAAATCACTTTCAGCATGCAATGATATGTATTAGCATGCAATGATGTGTGTTAACTAATGGTCCTTTTTCTCATTTCTGTTGGACTCAGTACCAAAATATCTTGGCTCTGCAGGTAGAGGAATACAAAATCATATTTGGGTTTACTGCATACATAGTAAAAGCAACTTCTGGAAGGTATTGCTTAAAAAACAACTTAAAACTTTGTTGGTATCATGGAGTAATTACTTTACAGCTTGTGACATGATTGTTGTTTGAACTCATGTCAGTAAAACACTGTGTATTGGGCCTCAAAAATGTTTGAGAGTGGTTGATGATAGAGGTAGATGTTAATATCAGCTTCGTTTTTTGTATCTCTTAACATATGCAGGAGTTCTAATGTTTGAAAATGTTTTACACTATTTCTCTGTTGTAACCACCATGTTAAACAACACTTTAAAAACTTCAACCTGGTCATTAAATATTTTTAAATAATGTGAGGATAAACTTATTTCCTGTAATGCCAGTATATTATACTACTTTGGTGATTAATCATCAGCTACCACTATTTTGTTCACCCATAAGCTACTTTTTGATTGTTTTGTAAATAAGCATATTTAGTACCATACTATTTTAAAAAGTAGCAGGATTATAAATGTCAATGCAGGATAAGAGAACTCTTCTATTGCAAGATTCAGATTGTGTATGTTAACTTCTGTAATGTTATATAGGTAGTTTCAGATTGGTGGAATGAGTGGTCAGTCAAGTTCGATACTCTTTCATCAGCAGGAAAACGTGACTTGTTGTAGACAGTGGAAGGGGAGTTCACATCCAGATTAAGACTGTTCTTTTTGAAACCTGGCCAGCTATTGATCAACTTCAATGAATTGAAGGGCTGCTTAAAGGGCCACATCCTCAGCGTAAGTCACTGTCATTGCCTTCAGTAGATTCGTACAACTTCTCATCAGTAGTGTGTCTAACACAGAAACTTCAAGATACCATAACTCTTCCTATTTGTTGCTAGATGGACAGTGTCTTTGTCATATAGTCCTTCAGCTTTTATTTCTTTCTACCATGAGTTTCATTCTAGTACCATTTCTGATTTTGTCCTTCCTTTTATTACTAGCTTCCCACTTGTTTGCAAGTAAAGAACTAAAAATCTTTTTTCTTCACCTTCCTTGAAATGATGCAGCACTACGTTGAGTGCAGTTATTCTTTTCCATCACTGCTCTCTCTGCCCTCTTGGAGAACTGCATCTTATTCCCTAAGGTGTTCACATGGAATTCTATGGGGATCTTTGTTTCCCCATTCCCCCACCACGAATACTGTTACAGGACCATTTGGGGATATGGTGACTTAGTACATTTGCCAATAATAAGCCACTGATTAGAGCCCTGCACGGATACGATTATTTTGGTCTACATCCCATCTGCATCCTTAGTAATGGTTTGAGCATGTCCATATCACATCCACAGATTCAGATATCTATCGATTTGCAGGGATCTACAGATGATACTCAGCTGTGTATCTGTTTTCACAGATTCAGTCACCACAATCAAAACAATGTCATAATGCTGGTGAAATCAGCTCCTGGATATAAGCCTAGCTATACCTCAATCCAGGCAACATAGAAATTATATTAATCCCAAGAGAAAACTTCTATAAGTTATCCAGGATGTTGCTCTGCCTTCCACTAAAAATTGTTGGCTTCCCATTTATCAAGTGGTGCAAAGCTTTGCAGTTCCAATGGGTATGGCATGGATGATTATAGAATCAGAAGGGATCTCAAGAGGTCAACTAGTCCAACCCCCTGCTAAAAGCAGGACCACTCCTACTAAATCATTCCAGCCAGGGTTTTGTTGAATGGGGCATTAAATATTTCTAAAGATGGAGATTCCACCACCTCCCTAAGTAACCCATTCCAATGCTTCACCACCCTCCCAGTCAGTTTCCGGCGAGCCGTGCACGTGGCGTGCAGACACCTAAGGTGGAATGGCCAGGAGCACACCTCTCGAAGAACACCAGTTACAGGTAAGTAACCTCTTCTTCCTTCAGTGTCTCATCATAAGTCACGTGCCCCAACCCCCTGATCAGTTTTGTTGCCCTCTGTTGGACTCTTTGAAATTTGACCACATCCTTTCTGTAGTGTGGAGCCCAAAACTGGACACAATATTCCAGATGTGGCTTTGCCAGCACCAAGTAGAGGGAAATAATCACATCCCTAGATCTGCTGGCAACATTCCTACTCATGCAGCCCAATATGCCTTGACCTTTTTGGCAACAAGCACATTGTTGACTTACATCCAGCTTCCCATCCACCATAACCTCCAGGCCCTTTTCTACAGTGCTGCTCCTTAGCCAATTGGTCCCCAGCCTGTAGCAGTACATGGGATTTTTCCATCCTAAGTGTAGGACTTTTCACTTGTTGAACCTCATGAGACTTTGTTTGGCCTAAAGTTTCAATTTGTCTAGGTCTCCCTGAATCTTATGCCTGCCCTCAAGCATCTTTACTGTTTTCCTCCAGCTTGATGTTGTCCACGAATTTACTGAGTGTGCAGTCTATCCCATCATTTAGATCATTAATGAAGATGTTGAACAGAACTGGCCCCAAGACTGACACCTGTGCCACTCCACTAGTTACTAGTTGCCAATTAGACATTAAGCCATTGATTCCTACCTGCTGAGCCTGATGATCTAGCCAGCTTTTTATCCATCTTACAGTCCATTCATCCAAACCATCCTTCCTTAACTTGCTGACTAGCAAAGCTTTGAATATGGTTTCCCACAGCATTCTTAAGCCGAGGTATATCCCATTGATGGCTGTTCCTGTATCCACATATCCCATCATTTCATCATAGAAGGCAATCAGGTTGTTAAGGCACGATTTGCCCTTGGTGAATCCATGCTGACTGTTTCCGATCACTCTATTTTCCTCCAAGTGTTTCAGAATGGATTCTTTAATGACCTGCTCCATAAGCATCTAGTGTAGCTGATTGGGAGACAAAGCCTTGCTTTTTAGCTCTTGTTTACTGGGAAACTATTACTATTAAATACTGGCGTATCAGTATGAATGTTGGAATACAAAACAAGCAAAGGAGTCCTGTGGCACTTCTGAAGACTAACAAATTCATTTATTGAATGAGCTTTCATGAGAGAGTATCTGACAAAGCTCAATCAATAAATACATTTTTTTGGTCTTGCTACAGGACTCCTTGCTTGTTTCGCTGAACCAGACTAATAGGGCTACGTTTTTGGAACTTGGTTTATTACTCATTCTCCTAAGCTGAGCATTATAGTTTTTTCTTGATTATTAACTAGGTGGACAAAAAGTGAAACAGCTGATGCTTATCTGCATTGCTAGTTAATAGGTTGATGATGATGTTCGAAAAATTGTTTCCTATCATGTTCAGTTACATCAGTATGCCGTCCCCCCTTCATTCTCCAATTTCACTTCCCAAAACAGGTGATTTTAGCTTAATTGCTGTCAGAGAGCAATAACCATTAGTAAGTAATTTCCTTGTATCCTACACAAAATCAGAAATAGCACTGTCACTTAAATGTTCTAGGAGACCATGGCGCGCACACTACCTATTCATGTGGTGATAGTGTTTTTAACAGGAAGTCTGTTCATCTTACATAAATTGATAGAAGTATGTCAGATTCGTATTGATGTATGAATACTTGAAGATTAGTGGGTGGGTTTTGGTAGGCTGTGTTTAGTTTTGCAAATCAGATGATACAAAATGACATTCCTCTCCATTGTTTGTCACTCATTCCTTCCTCCTTTCAGCAGATCACCTTTACTGTAATTGGTCTTTCCTCAGGTAAGCTGGGGAGTTAAAAGCAGTTTCTGAACTTGTTTTGAGTTTCATGACTCAAAAGCTAGCCCTATAGATAAGCAGATGCAATGTTGACATTGTATTGCTGGAGATGGAAGGATGGGGATCAGAATATTTTACATGTTTGGACCTGAAAGGGAAAGTCTAAGCATTAAAAATGTGCTTTTTAAATGTAATATGCTCTAGGGTAGGAAGCCTTTTGGGAATCAGTAAAGAACCTTGAGATGTGTGACAGATGACTCTCAACTCTGGATAGTACTGTAAAAGCACCAAATGAAATAACTTTCAAGAGCTTTAATGCACCATAAAACCATATTGTAGTTAAGTAGTATTATTTAAAATAATCTCTTAGACCAGTGTGCCACGAGAATTGTTAAAATGTGCCATGAAAAGTTGTACAAAAAGGTAATAAAAATCAGTGTAAAACAAATTCTTTTATCTTAAACAATATTCTGTCCAACCAAAATTACAACTTGTAAAACTCATGAAAATTAATCATCAAATTAAAAGCGAGGTATCAGTTAGTTCTAAAATGTGAACATTCAGAATGCAGGTGGTCAAGGACAAAATTGAGATGATACTTCTTTTCCGGTGGATTTGAAACAATGCTTTTAATCCTTCTTTTACTTTTTGTGTGCACTGTGCTGCAAACCTCTAGTAAAACTGTAACCACAGTAAATTTGAGAATTGTGATGTTTATGTCTAATCAATTCAGCTGAAAAGAATGTGCACACCATGGCATTGTTTGTCTCATTTGAAGTGTGACGTGTTACTAAAAAGGTTGGGAACCACTCTTTTAGGTAACCCTTTTTGTATCAGATTTCAAATTGCTTTACGGTGGAGATTAGTGGTGGTGTTCCTATAGTACAAATGAGGAAACTGAGATACAGGAGAGAGCCTTCATCCACAAAGAGTCTTAAGCTCCTAGCCACTTCAGTAGAATCAGCAAGCCCTGAGGTAGGTACTAATTTCCCTATACCAGGGATCTGTAACTGCGGCTCCGGAGCTGCATGCATCTCTTTGGCTTTCCCCTTGTAGCTCTGGGCTCCAAACCCAAGCCTGCCACCAGGGGACCTTGCAGGTGTCCTACACCTTGCTCTAGGCTCCTCACCACCAGTGGGGGACCCTGTGGAAGGCCCATTCCTGATTCCAGGCTCCCTAACCTGGCCATGGGACCCTGAGACAGGCACTCTGGCCCAGTTCCTCTCACTTCCCACCAGAAGGCTACACCCATTGTGGCTCGAGCACTTGGGCATTGAAGGAACTTTTTAAAAATGGCTCTTATCTTTTGGGTTGCCAACCCTTGCCCTATACAATGCTGTGGAGGTGATAGGTGTCAGAAAGGTATCCACAAAAGTTAGTCTAGTAGGTAGGAAGTTCCCTGAATTAGCCAGTGGGTTATGCTGAGGAGAAAGTTGTGTCCTGACCCCTTCCCTGTTAGGAAATTAGGCATCTGTTTCTGCTTGGGAACAGCAGCTGTAAAACTCTCCACTGAACTGTCATTCTAGGTGCCTGAATGATTTCTTATAAGAACAGTGGTGAGACATGCCTAACTCCACACAGAATGGCTTGTTGATGGGGAGGAAGTGGAGGCTTCCCATATAGTCTTTAGGCTAGTGATTAGGGTAATTATCTGGGATGCGGGAGACCCAGGTTCAGTTTTCCGTCCTCTGCTTCATGTGGAGGGCAACAGAGAAAGAGAGTGAATCTGTAGTCCGCTTCTTAGGGTACTTAAGAGGAAGGATACCCCTTATGTGGCCCAGATCCACAAAGTATTAGGAGTAAGTTGCCCTAGGTAATGCAGCAGGTTAGGTACAAAGCTAATAGAATGTAGGCGGGCCTGACTCCAAGTCCAATGCTCTGGACACTAAGTCACATCACTACACAAACAGAATGCAAGTTTAAATACAAATTGGGTGAAAATGAATGAGTTATCAAGTTAAATTAATAAATTGTGTGTTGCTTTTGTGGTTATATTAGTGTAGATTACATTTTTCCTTGTTTTTAACACACTTTTTTGGTGAAAGGAACCTCTAAATGTAAGATTTAGTAAATAGTACTCTGACATAATCATTTGATGTGTTCAAAAGGATTTTTCTTGAAATTAAAATAGGAGTGATAAGCAATTTTCTATTGAACAGAAGCCATGGTTGGAACTACTCTATAATGGAAAGCATGACTGGATTTTAGAAGGATGATGCATCTGTATTTTCCTCCTAAAAGCTAAATATTGTCTTTATTCAAAATTACTTATTTGAAAATTTAGCCAATAAAAACTCTGAGAAAAGATGTTAGCAGAATTATTTAGTAATTGCCTTGGCCAGCTGTTTTTCTAACAAATTTGATGTGCGTATGCAAGGTTCTGTCATATTTGGCAGAATGTCATCTCCTTTATTGCAAATGTAATTGGAAGAAGAACATGAGGTTTGGTTTGATTTACAAATCTCCTTTAATATAAAAATCTGCTAGTAAGGATATATATCTGAGTAAGATATAGGACACATCCTCTGGGATTTGTTAGGAGAGAGAATTTGGAGCCATGGAGATCTGAATGCAAAAGAAGTCCATTGGTGAGCAAGAAACATTAACTGAGTCTTTGTGTGTGTCTGAAGATTTGAGATATTGATTTGTAGTAAGCAACCAGTGGATAGCTTTTAGGACAAAATAATTGCTAGTGCAATATAGAGGGTAAAATATTTAATTTATGTTCATGAAATAAAAAATGCCAGCTCAACAGTGCAATGCTGGTGTCCTGGTATGTTGAAGATTTAGATTATACAGTTTATTTGGAGAATCTGGCAAAAAAAGCAAAATCAACTCAATATTTTTTGGTTAAATAAAAAAGCAAATTCATAATGTAAGCTGAGGTACTCTAAAATATGTAACATTATTTATAACATAATTTTGGTTTTCTTGAGATGAATTTCCATGTTGGAACTGTGGAATTTGGTTTTAGCATGTTTTGAATAAGAACAGTATGTACAATGTTTCAGAGAAGTGTGGATTGGGAATTTTAAAATCAGTGTGAAGCTTTTGTAATCACTGCTTTAAAACAATTGTTGAAATGTGAAAAACAGGAGCCCTCCTTTGGGTAAATTATAATTACCAGAAGCTGTATGGTATTAACCAAGTTGATGCAGAATGCCTGAAGAAATTCCTGCCAATGATTATACAACTGGATGAAGCAGGATTTATGGAGGGAAGGCTATTAGCAGATAAAATTTGCTGGAGTATTACAGTGTTCCCTCTAAGGGGTGAGGGCAGCTGAGCAACTCATGCTGCTTGCTGCCCCCCCCCCCCCCCCATGGGGCCCGCTGCACAGCCCCCACCCCGCTCCCGGCATGACCTGCTCCTGCTAGCCCCCATGCTCCCGGCAGCAGCCCCCTGTTCCCGGCATCACCCCCCCCACTGCCGGTGGCCCCCCCCAGCCCCCACAAACTTACCTCAAGGCTCCTGGGGCCAGAGAAGCTCTACAGAGCATGCCTAGATTTTCTGGGCATGCTCCGTTAGAGCTTCTCTGGGCGGGAGTTTTGAAAACTCCCAGCCCCAGAGGAGCTCTATCCAGGGACTCTGGCTGCCGGCGGTACGCTGGCGGCTGTGGCGGGCTGCGCTGCAGCACGCCAGCGCAGCTTACAGGGAACATTGGAGTATTACAGCTACTGTGTTAAAGATTTTTCAGGCTAACTGTATTGTAAGGTAGCCTTGTATTGATATCAGCAGTCAGAAAATAATTTGGTAGTGAGTGATATTATTTTACTAGTTTATGGAGCATTGGGTGTGACTGCAGTTACTTCAAATAGTATTAGTAAGTTAAATTTCTCCAGTTGATGTAAATGAACAAATAGTATTGGATTACTGTTTTTTAAAGTTGCTTGCAGGAGGCTCAAAGATGGTTTCTGCCACTGCCTGCAAGTGGCAGGAGGCTTGGAGACTGCTCCTGCTGCTAGTGGGAAGCAGCAAGAGCTGGTTCGGGCTTTGAGCCTCCTGAAAGCAGCTTGAAGCTGGATCTGGCCCCTGCGGCCACTGGCAAGCAGCAGCAGCTGGGGCCAGATTGGGCCCTGGAGCAGGATCGGGGCAACGGAAGGATCCCCGACCCTAGCCAGTAGTGCTCCTGCCTCAGATAGAGATGGACACCTTCAGGATCTCTATCAAGCATTCTTAAAACTACAGTACCCACCTGCGGCAGTCAAGAAACAGATTGACAGAGCCAGGCGAGCACCCTGAAGTCAACTACTGCAGGAGAAGCCCAAGAAAGAAAACAGAATGCCTCTAGTCATCACCTGTGACCCCAAGTCAGACTTATAAAGCACATCTTCAGGGATCTGCAGCCTATTCTACAAGATGATCTGTCACTCTCTCAAGCCTTGGGAGACAGACCTCTCTTTGCCTACAGACAGACCCCCTAACCTTCAACTGATACTCACCAGCAACTACAGACCTAACAACAGAACCATTAAAGCAGACACATACTCCTGCAACAAACCACGTTGCCAACTTTGCCTGCGGATCTGCACAAAAGACCCTATTACAGGAACTAATAAAACCAGCTACTCCATCAAAGGCTCATCCACCAGTGTGATTTATGCTGTCATGTGCAAGAAATGCCTCTCTGCCTTATATATGGGACAAATAGGATAGTCTGCGCAAAAGAATGAATGGGTGTAAAATCTAACATCAGAAATCACAACACTCTAAAACCAGTGGGTGAGCATTTCAATCTTCATGATCACTCCATTGATGATTTACTAATTGCTGTGCTCAGACAGATGGATACTAGGTTAAGGCTTCAAAGAGAATCTGCTGACATTGTTTATTTGCAAATTTGGTTGTATTGCTGTAGGACTTAGTAGGAACATTGGATTTTTCTCTCGTTACAACAGGTGACTTGACCTCATCTTCCTGTGTATGCTGTTCCCCAGTGTTAGAATCTTCACAGCCATTTTGATTTGCTGTTACAGTGTGACCTGTTCCCCTGACTTGCGCTCCCGTGCATTTATTTCCTCCTGTTTTGTAAGTTCCAGCATCTTTAAAGCTTCTGACGAAGTGGGATTTTCTCCCATGAAAGGTCATGCGATAAATAAATGTGTTAGTCTTTGAAACTGCCACCGGACCTCTTGTTTGCTTTTTCAGTTTATCTGGTGTTTTTTTTTCCCAAGCCTTCAGACTCTTCTGCGCTTATTCCTTGCTGCTGCTTATTCTCTAGTTGTGCAAGTCAGGTGCTTGTTTCCTACTAGGCTTGTTAGCATTCTTCTGTGGAACTCCTGACTCATTAGGTCTGGCTGCCAGAGTGTTTACAGCCATAGTGTCAAGTACCAGCCTCCCTTCAGGTCATTAATGCTTGTGGAATGTCTTGCTGTATGTTTTAATCCCCTGTAATGAGGAGTCCAGCCTGTCGCAAGTAGGTATGTGTAATTCACAAAGTTCATATACCACTGTGACACATTTACTGTGGTGCTACACAGCAGTAAATGTGCCATGGAGAGCCAGATAGATGGGTGGATTTGCCTTATGGGGCATGGGCTGATGTGCCCTGTAGGGTCACAGAATACATGTCCTGACCCACAAAAGATAAGAGAACCACTGACTTAAAGCTCTGATCAGTCACTCAGTTTCCTGATTCTCAGTGAAAAAGAATAAGTGAGATTTTAACCAGAGGCCCTCATGAGTAAGGGGCACTGTTTTGTTTTCTTTTGGCATCACATTTGCACTGCATCTTAGTACAGTACTGTTGGCACATAATCTAGTAGTCATGAAGCTTCTACTATAAAAATACATAGTGCTGGCTCCCCCCCACCCCCCAACCCAAGTAATCCACTGTTGCCAGATTGAAGGACTACTGTTTTCTTAATTTTTGTCAAACCTATGTTCCAATTTATTTTACGTATTTAAAATGTTGAAGAATAAAGAGTTGATGTCTTGCAAGGGTGGTGGAAGATAAAGATATACTATATTAAAAATCATTTGTAGATCACAGCTAGTTAGACTGGTAAAGCAGCTGCAGTCACTCCTGATGTGTGAAGCTCTAGTATTGCTGCATGCGGTAGTTCATATTTCAGCAGTGCTTGAAAGCTGGATACAAGATGTGAGACCTCCTACTGATGTTATACATATTGTTCTTGTGAAACTGTTTGTTTTAGTAACTGTTTTCCCCATCCCCATCTGTCATGTTTGAACCATGTTAAGTTTTTGTTTGGATTTGAGTTCATCAGTACTGAGTTAGTTTTTTAAAATGGATGTGGAGGGGATAGAGGAGGCAGAAAGAAAACTAAGTGGGCTAGTATGTGTATTGATGACTTATAATAGCATGCAGTAGTTTTTGGAAGTCTAAAAGAGAGGAGATGTGAAGTTAGGTATGCTTAAAAATAGTACTTTCTGGGAAGTGCGGAAATGTAGATGAAAGGTACCCTGAATAACTTTAATGCCATCCTTGTATTTGGTTATCCTCCACCAGGCGGTATTCCTGCTTACTATATATTTTTGGCTTTCATAATATGAGCCATGTATGCTCTATTACAGTGAAATTACCACCCTCTTGCTTTTGGTAGGCTGAAAAATGATTAAGGAATGTTCCTTCCCCCACTACCTTAAAAAAAAAAAAAATATCCCCAGGAGATCTTGGATCTGTTCTTAACTCTGACAGATTTCACGTGAGCATGGTCAAGTCACTTAACTCCATTTTTTCATCTGAAAAAACAAGGCGATGAATTCCTGGTGGCATCTTTACTGAAGTAATATTTGCAAATTTTGTGGAGATCATTAGATGGAATTAAGCACGAAAAGTAGTAGTATGCTTCTGACACATGAGACCCAGACACCTTCATAATATGCATCCCTCGCATCAAGGACGGGAAATGGACAACTATTTAAACCCATTACTATACAGAGAATTACTTGCAGCTGCAGACAACTAAAAGCCTCAGTGCCTTTTATTGTCTGGTTACCTGTGTTCTGCATGGTAAACCTCGCTGAATGTGATTTGACTGCAGCTGTAGCCAAAGCAGTGAGGCCAGGTCTGCATTATAGACATATCTGAATATAACTGCAATGCACACCCCAAGCAATGTAGTTATATGCTGAGCTAACCACCGGGGGGGGAATGTCCCATTAACATAGCTACAGTCTCGTGAGTGAGGGAGAGGGGGTGGATGATTTAATTATGTTGATAGAAGAAGCTCTTCTGTCAGCATCTCTGTGCTGTATGTGAATGTAAGCCCTGATGCAGCTGCTTTGGACACATTGGTGTTTCTAAGTAAGGTGTCTTCACTGCAGAGTCTATGCTGGCCTAGCCTTCTAGTGTAGACACAACATCAGCTGACAGATTTTCTGGAGGTGCAAGAACTCCATCAGCCTAAAGGGTATCAGCTGAGCTGACACAAACACTTTTCTGACCGGCTGTGCCTACACAAAGCCCTCCTCTGTCGCATAACTGTGTGTGTACTGGGTTTTTTGTCACCATAGCTGTGTTGTTGGGGGGTGAGGTTTTCCATACCCCTGATGCAGAGCTGTGCTGATAAAAAGTTTTAAGAGTAGGCTTGGCCTACTAAGCATTTGGGGTTCAGCAGGTTATACTTGCCATGGATCTGTTGTACTTCCCTTTTCTCTTTCCCATGAAGAGCACCCATGGTGGTCCATATCTGATGGTGTGATGCAAAATAAGATAGTTCCATACCTTTCAGTGGTGATTGTTTCAGCTGTAAACCAACTTTCTGAATTTCCTTGCTTTTGAGTGATTGTACCTGCTTTAAAGTGCAGTCTGCCTTTTTCCTGCTGTAAGATGCTAATAAGTCTGCAAATCTGAGTGTAACTGAAATTGTTTTATAGTAATGGAAATCAACAGTGAGAATTATGGATTATTTAAAATGTCTAACTGCTCAGGTCATTTCTAGTTGTAATGTACTTTTTCGCAGGTTATTCCCTTGTGACTTTAATGACTGATTCTTGCTTCAGTTTGGTTTGGTAGCGATTACTCATGCTAGTTGTTAGAGAGAATGGATGTTTGCTATAGAGCAGGCATGGCCAAACTGTGGCTTGGGAGCCACATGCGGCTCTTGAATGAAAAATTGTGGCTCCCAGAAGAACATCAGAAAATGAGTTTAGGAAAGCAGCCCCAGCTTAGGAGTTCAGGAGGGGGTCGGGACAGTGGGGAGAAGTGCGGCATGGTCGGGATTTTAAATAACTTGCCACTAAACTGCAGTCTATAACATCAAGCAGCAGCTAAATTTTTATGGTATAGGCCTAATTTTCATGGTAACCTTAAGTATTAGAATCTGACATTAGTAGGATCAATATTTGTCCTCTTTTCATGATAAAATTAGCATGCAATGAGTTTTAAACTTAGTAATTTTGGAGTAGGTAACAGTATATGGCAGTATGCCTCAGTGCAGCTCTCGAAGGTTTGATAATCACCTTGTGTGGCTCTTGAGTTCCATAAGTTTGACCACCCCTGCTACTGAGTTTTGGAGTACTTCTGTAAGTGCATTGTTACAAACAAAACACCACTTTCTAAACCTGTCAGTCAGATATTGCTCACCAAGGTGTTTCAGGGACTGTCATGAAATTACTGATACCTCCATCCAAAATGTGTGAACAGGACCATTGCATTCAGTGAGATTCATATGTGTAACAGAGCAAAATTTGTGTCTTGGTTTCATCCGCTTAAAACTTCAGTTTGAGTAAATATTCCCGATATCCCCATATGAGTACTTACTGTTAAAATTAATTATCAGGTTTTGAAAACAGCATGACTATTAAGCATGAACCTTGGTTCATTCGATTTTCTGTTAATACATACAGCATATTAAAATTAATACAGGGAGTCAGTAGGTAGTATTAACTCAAGAATGAGTCTTCGTATGTCAGATTCTCACTGTCAGAACAGTAGAGTAGAACTGGTACATTCCTCAGTACATGGTGGGTACATTAATTTCATTACCATCGTTCATCCACTTTAATGACAATTAATTAAAAAATGCACTGTTCCTGGAGACGCTAATTCCATGTCATCACTTCTAGATTTGAGATAGTTCTTAATGGTAAATAAACTTATCAAAATAAGATAGTTGTGGAAAATGGTTTTAACCAGGCTGTTATGTTTTTTTAAATGTACAGAAAGTCATCTGTAGTTAATTTTTGATATGTCAGTTATAGAAATTATTAGGAAAAATATACATGTTGAGGAACAATGTACTGAAATTTTAGGGTTAGCTGATTGCTTCTTGTACACTTCATGAATAAATTTTTTTTTTGTAGGGTGGAAAATAATCTTCTACGACATCGGTTCCCAACTTTTGTAGGGCTGGGGACTGCTTTGTAGTATTAAAAGGAGAGAAAAAAAAAAAAGAGAGAAAATTGTTGCCCCTCCCCGGAGGGTGCTTGATGCAGCTGTGCTGGGCAGAATCAGGCCTGCACCGCTCTCCTTCCAGGGAGTGAGAGCTGCTGCAGCCATGGCCCTCTCCCCCAACCCCTCCTGCCTGGTTGTTCTTCGTCCCAACCTCCCCCCAAGCCACCACCCCCCCTTACCTGGTCACCAGTGGTGCTGCTGCACCTGGCCACCCCCAGGCTGCTCTACCCAAGCCCTTTCTTTATGCTCAGGCAGGGTGGGAGTTTTAAAATCTCCCTGCCTGGTGGAGCCAGAAGCCTGGGTCCCCATGGGAACTGGAGACCCTGGCGGCATCCAGCCCCAGCTCCTAGCCTGTTTGCGGACCCCTGTTGCCACACTGTGGACCACAGGCTGGGAACCACTGTTGGAGGACACTGCTTTTTATATCTAGGTCTGCCACTTCTACAGTGGGTTAAAGTTTCTGCTCAACATTTTGTCAGAGCCAAAAGTGGCCATTAAGTGTTAGGGCACTTGGGTTCTGCCCACCATGGAAACTGCTCAGGATGATTCAGTACAGTGATACAGCTTAGAGGCAGTTATCCAGCCATTGATTTGGCTGTTTAATTATATAATAAGATGCAGATAGAATTGTCTGCATCCTTTTATAATTTGCATATAGGAAAGGAGTTGGATTAAAGTTGCTTATAGGAACCATAACACTAGGTATCCAAGCTGTTAGGATTAAAATATCATCTTTGGTTACACTGGATAACTTAAGTGACTGAGCAAGATTTTGTTGTATTCCAACACCATTTAGAAGAAATCACCATTCAAAAAACCCTTCACTTATATTAAACTTCAGAAATCTTTGTTCAGTAGATAGTGTGGTAATGGTTTCAAAAATATACAAGCAACTAAAATGCAGCCTTAAAATGAAATTGCCAACAAAAATATCAACAACACTTTCTTCAGAAATACACATTGTACATCAAAAATTAGAAATTGAATTTTTGTCACTCAGGTATTACAAATCGAGTGAAAGCTCTGTGTTGATGAAAGCTCCATATGCAACAGATGTGAAATGAACAGTTGGTGACTTCTCAGATGTTGGATGTTAAAATGGATTAGAAACATTGGACAGGTTATCAAGAGGCTTTTTTTGGTGTTCTGATTTACTGTGGCGACGTTTAATAAAATGCTTAAAGAATGTAATTTTAACTTGCTTTAATTGTGCTTTTCATTTAAAAATAAACCAAAAACTTGGAGTACCAGGATTTCAGCTCCCCAGGTGAATGACAGCCAAGTAGAAGCCAGAAGCCAGATTTTCAGTACAAAAATTAATTTTGGCTTTCTTTTGCGAGGTTCTCTTCTTCATTTTACATTGTTGTGGTATTTTGCTTTCTGTTGGTATCATTTCCATTGTCTGAAGAAATGACTTATTGAAAGTTTGAAAACAAAACTTTATTTTCCTACTTAATTCTTTTTCTGCTTCCTTTCTTGTTTGTTGCGTCTGTTTATATTGTGCAATCACACTGGCATCTAGGCACCAAGTTAATGCAGCTCTGATCTAGTGTATTTAACCTCCATCCTGACTGTTTTTATTTCATAATTCTTCTCTTCAAAAGCTAACTTGCTTCCTTATTTTTAAGGGATATCAAGTAAAATGCATTGTATTTTTATTTTTGTTTTTCAGTCAAAAATATAGCTAGATAAGTCTATTGTAATAACTTGGTAGAGATGAGATTTTTAGGTTGGTCACATGAATAGAATAAGAACGACTTCATATTTAAAAGTTAGATGTAGATTTCTAAACAATATTTTAATACCTCAGTCTGCTATAATCAGTTTTCTTTGCTGTGCACTCTGAGGTTAAAGCACTGTGCACATGTCATAGTAGGTTGTGTTTCCTGTAACTAATGTTGAAGCTTGAAAGAGTAGTTTTTTGTAGACTTCAGTTTAACAAGAACAACCCCTAGATGGCAGTCAGTCTTCATATGTTTAGCAAAACAATCAGGGAGCTAGAGGCACTTTTTAAAGGCTAACACATTTATTTATTATATTTGTTAGTCTTTAAAAGTTCCTCTAGACTCATTATTTGCTTTGCTGAGCTAGACTGACACTGGCTACCCCTTTGGAACTTTTGCTTAGTAGATCTTTATTGACATACCGTTACATGTGTTAGAACAGTCTGATAAAAACAGACTTACTTCAGTTGACTTAAGATGCAGTGCCTATGGGTTTAAATATTATTAAATAGAAAGAAGATAAGCCAGGCATTTGTACACTGATTTGGGTTAAGTTTAGAGGGGAGAGCAACAAGGGGGATGTTGTGGTAGGTGTCTGCTACAGACCACCAGATCAGAAGGAGGAGGTGGATGAGGCATTCTATGGACAACTGACAGAAGTTTCTAGAGCACAGGCCCTGGTTCTCATGGGGGACTTCAATTACCCTGACATCTGCTGGAAGGCCAATACAGCAGTGCACAGGCAATCCAGGAAGTTTCTGGAGAGTGTTGAGGACAACTTCCTGGTACAAATGCTGGAGCAACCAACTAGGGGCCTTGCACCTCTCGATCTGCTGCTCACAAATAGAGAAGAATTTATCAGGGAAGTAGAAGTCAATGGCAGCCTGGGTAGCAGTGACCATGAAATGATTGAGTTCAAGTTGATGATTAAAGGAAAGAAGGAAAGAAGCAAAACGCAGACCCTGGACTTCAGAAAAGCAGATTTTGTCTCCCTCAGGGAACTGATGGGCAGGATCCCTTGGGAGGCTGATCTGAAGGGGAAAGGTGTCCAAGAGAGTTGGGTGCATTTTAAAGAAACCCTGCTAAGGGCACAGGAAGATAAAATTCCGATAAGGAGAAAGCACAGCAAATGTGGAAGGCGCCCACTGTGGCTTAACAGAGAGCTCTGCACTGAGCTGAAGCATAAAAAGGACGCTTACAGGAAGTGGAAGCTAGGACAGATGACTAAGGAGGCATATAAAGACATTGCTCGGGACTGCAGGGATAAAATCAGAAAGGCCAAAGGACAAATGGAGTTGCGACTAGCAAGGGATGTGAAGGATAACAGGAAGGGGTTCTACAAGTATATCAATAACAAGAAGAGGATCAGGGATGGTGTAGGTCCCTTACTGAATGGGGCAGGCATCCTCGTGACAGAGGATGAGGAAAAAGCTGAAGTGCTCAATGCTTTTTTTACTTCAGTTTTCACAAGCAGGGTCAGCTCCCAGCCCACTACACTAGGTACGGTAGACTGGGGAGAAGAAGAGAGGCCCTTGGTGACAGAAGGTCAGGTTAGGGACTGCTTAAAGAAACTAGATGTGCACAAGTCCATGGGGCCGGATGAACTGCATCCGAGGGTGCTGAGGGAGCTGGTTGATGAGATAGCAGTACCGTTGGCTATTATCTTTGAAAACTCGTGGCGAACAGGGGAGGTGCCAGAGGACTGGAAAAAAGCAAATATAGTACCTATCTTCAAGAAAGGCAAAAAGGAGGATCCAGGGAATTACAGACCTGTCAGCCTCACCTCAATCCCTGGAAAAATCATGGAGCAGCTTCTCAAAGAATCCATCCTGAAACACTTGGAGGAAAATAGAGTAATCAGGAACAGTCAGCATGGATTCACCAAGGGTAAATCATGCCTGACCAACCTCATCGCCTTCTATGATGAGATGACTGGATTTGTGGATGCGGGAAGAGCCGTTGATGTGATATACCTTGACTTTAGCAAGGCTTTTGATACGGTTTCCCACAACATTCTCACTGGCAAATTAAGGAAGTATGGGTTAGATGCATGGACTGTAAGGTGGATAGAAAACTGGCTAGAACAACGGTTTCAGCGTGTAGGAATCAATGGCTCCATGTCAAGTTGGCAGGCAGTAACAAGTGGTGTGCCCCAGGGGTCGGTCCTGGGGCCAGTTCTGTTCAATGTTTTCATTAATGATCTGGATGATGGGATAGATTGCACACTTAGTAAGTTTGCAGATGATACCAAACTGGGGGGAACGGTAGACACCCTAGAGGGCAGGGACAGGATTCAGGGAGACCTAGACAAATTGGAGCAGTGGGCCAAGAGGAATCTCATGAGGTTCAACAAGGATAAGTGTAAAATCCTGCACTTGGGACGAAAAAACCCCATGTACTGCTACAGGCTGGGGAGTGATCAGCTAAATAGCAGCACTGGAGAAAAGGACCTGGGAGTCATGGTGGATGGGAAGCTGGATATGAGTCAGCAGTGTGCTCTTGCTGCCAAAAAGGCCAATGGCATACTGGGCTGCATCAGAAGAAGTGTTACCAGCAGATCAAGGGATGTGATCATTCCCCTCTATTCTGCACTAGTGAGGCCACATCTGGAATACTGTGTCCAGTTTTGGGCTCCCCACTACAAAAAGGACATGGACAAATTAGAGAGAGTCCAGAGGAGGGCAACAAAAATGATCAAAGGGCTGGAGCACAAGCCCTATGAAGAAAGACTGAAGGAACTAGGCTTATTTAGCCTGCAGAAGAGAAGACTGAGGGGGGATTTGATAGCAACCTTCAACTACTTGAAGGGTTGCTCCAAGGAGGAGGGAGCTCGACTGTTCTCGGTAGTAACAGAGGGCAGAACGAGAAGCAATGGTTTCAAGTTACAGCTGGGGCGGTCCAGGCTGGATATTAGGAGAAACTTCCTTACTAGGCGAGTGGTGAAACATTGGAATAAGCTGCCTAGGGAGGTGGTGGAATCTCCATTTCTGGAGGTGTTCAAGTCCCAGCTGGACAAAACCCTGACTGGGATGATCTAATGGGAGTGGTCCTGCTTTTTTTGGCAGGGGGTTGGACTAGATGACCTCGTGGGGTCCCTTCCAACCCTATGATTCTATGATTTCTAAGTGGGATAAGTCATCAAAAAAATGCAAGGGGAAAACTGACCATGTGAGCCTCTAGATTTGGCTGAAGAATTTTGTCCGTAGTTCTCTTGGACAGTGTTCTTTCTAAGGTGGTGATGCAGCTGAGCAAGTTATGGATGCAGCTGAGTGAGCTCCCCAAACTATATTGGGCCCCTGCCTGCTGGCTCCCCAAGTGCATCTATAACTTGCCCAGCTGCATCAGCTTAGAGGGAACATGGCTGTCATTACCATATTATGTCATGCAAAATGGATAATTATTGATGAATACAGTGTTAAAACTGCACAAAGCCATGTGTTTTAAAATTATTTTAAAGTAAAAAAAAGTTACCAAAATGTTTTCTTTTACTGAAAACTGGATTTTTTCAGTAAATGTTTTTCATGACCCTTCATTAATGTTCATGAGATGAAAAAAGTTAAACTAAATTTGCAAATATAAACTTGAAAACCACTTAAAAAGGGGGGAAAAAAGTTAACTTGCCTTTTTTTTGATTTTCCACAGCAGCCTTTTTAAAAAAATTGTCCTACATTGCTTCTAACCAGTTCAAATGTGCCCTTTATTTGTTTTACTTAATTGGTCCCTGTTAGTAGTTTTTATTCACAGTATACCTTATTTTCCTTTATTTTATTAGTGGTCACTATATTTTCCCCCCCAATTTAGCCCTTTTTTAGGAAGCAGCCATCCAAAAAATCAAACTGCTCAACACAGGGCTCAAACCCATGACCCTGAGACTAAAGGTCTGCTGCTCTACCAACTGAACCACAGAGGCTGCTGTTAGAGGCCTTTAGGAATAAGGGAAATGGTGCTCCACTCCCCCTTGATTTCTCTGCAGGCTCTTTTGTTCCTTCTGTGTACAGTAGACTCTTAATCTCAGGCTAATGGATTCAAGCCGTGTGTTGGGCACTTTTTGTTTTTAACCATTCTACTCATCAAAAGTGGAAAGCCAGACAAGATCACCTGTTCTTGGAATGCCTGCTGGCTGGAGGACATAAAGGTAAAAAGGAGGACATAGCCTCCTTTTGCCGGACATCTGGTAAACCTAGCCCTGGGGAAGCTGCTTGCTCTCCCCCCAAGCACTTTCCCTGCAGGCTGGGGGGCTTCCCTGAATGAAACAGCTGGGCACCTTCTCTGTGCACCCTCTGGCCGACTTCCCCAGGTCCCCCGGGCAACCCTTCCTCTGGCTCCCCGTCCCCAACTCCCTCAGGCCACTCACCCGGCTGCCAGAGCTGCTTCCACACTGAGAATGCCCCTCGCTGCCTCCATTCTTTTTAAACTCCCCGGAACAGCTCCCTGCCAGCTGGAAGAATGTTTGTTTGGGGCTGGCAAGGAGCCACAGTTGTGGGCCCTGCACGACCAGCAGTGAGGCATGCACCGGGGGGTCAAAGCTGCTGTATGCATGCAGCTTAGAGGAAACATTGTAAATCTTGGATCACATTATTTAAAAAAAAAAAAAAAAAAAAGTAAATGCTTTTTCATTTTAAGGAAGAATTTTAATCAGGAAAATAATTTTATAAAGTGGATTTAAAGGGAATATGAAGTAGAAAAAACATGCTGCTTATGAAGACTGTCAAGAAGTGTTAGATGTAATCCTGTGAGAATAATGGAAGAGATCCCTTATAGTACTTTCTGTTCACTAGGCTTTAGGTCTTGTATTACAGTGCTATGTGCTTCTGGCATGGTGAAATTTTCTGTTTGAAGATGTTTATGTTCAGGTGCAGCTTACATAACACTTTTTTTTGGTTGAAGTTATTTTTGAAGATGTTTGATTTTTTTCATTTACTTAATACAGTGATGTTTGCTGACTGTATATAAATATTTATGCCAAAATATTATGAAATAAATTCATAATATAATGTGAGGTACATAGAGAACTGCACAGAGTCACTAATGTTTGATGCTGAATGGTGGTAGTAATCATAAGCGATCTGTGATGAATGAACTGTTTTTATGCAGTTCTGTTATGAACCTGGAATTCAGAACCCCCCTAAACTTTAATATTTTTTACTACTTTTAAACTGAGAGGCAATTGAATGTGTAACTTCACTGGATTGCTTGTTAGAGCAGTCATGAATGCTTATTTAATTACAGTAATTTAAATTCCTTATGCTGAATATTGCAAGCTTTCCTACAGAACAACTAATCAGTTTTCCACAGAGGAGGAATAAAAAACTAATCAGGTGCAACTTTAAGATAACTAAATTTGTTTATTGCATTGTAAGTTAACACACGAAAAGATAGACAGGTGGAAGAGTACATCAGTGTTGTGTACAGTGTATATTAGTGATAACACCTATGCAGTAATAAAAAGCCGTATTTAATTTTTATGTTTCAGCGGTGGTGTAGCAAGGCCGTCCATCCCTTGCTGTCTGTCACAGAGAGTGGCGCTAAGAGATATCTGTACCCTGAAGTGGGGCAAGTAGTCTGTTGCCCCCAGGTGGGGTGGGGCAAGCAGTAGCTCTTGAGTTTTCCAGGTGGAAATCAGGTGCAGACTAGGGCTATAAAAGCAAGGGGGATGCAGACCTATCCAGTTTCACTGCATTTAGCCCAGATCCCTATCTAAGGCAGGCGAGCCTGCCTTGGTTTCAGCAGAGTTCCTACTGCAACATGCTGACTTGGGCCCTAGTACCCAGGCCACTGGCCCACTGCATACGCTCCCTAGGCTACTTCCTCTCCCTTTTTCCTGGCAGTACCTTATTGGTCAGCTCATGTTTGGTTTTGTCTGTCGATATTATCCAGCGGTGGTAGGTCAGGTAGCTCAGATGGGTCTGACAGCATATGGCAGTCCCTCCAGGTCCAGAACCATATGGGCTTCTTCCTCCTCATCAGCATTAGGCAACTCTTCCAGATTACAGGGCCCCAGGTGAGTTCCTGGCTCCTCAGGGCCCAGCAGGGCCAAGAGTGGCTCAGGACCCAAGGCGGCTGGTAGCTCTTCAACAGAGGCGGGGTCATGGTTAGCTGATAACCCTTTGGCAGGGGCCAGATCCCAGGTGGCTAGTAGCTCGAGAGAGAGGGGAGATGTTCTCCTTCTCCAGGAGTTCTGAACAAACTGAGCTTCTCTTGTGTACTACTTGTCTCGCCCCTTGACTTTTCTGGCTGATGGCCACGGGTCTTCTGATGTCTACCACCTGGGGGTGGTCTGTTCCTCACAGTGATAGAGAGTGGCCTTGCTCCTTCACTTCAGGAAATAATCAAACCAATTTTAAAATAGCTGTTCTTTTCAATTATGTTTCACTTAATTTGATTATTACTATTATTATTAAAATCTATCAGGTCCCTAGTTAAAATCAAAACACATCAGTATTTGTACACTATTGTTCAGGAGCTCTGGCATCACAAAAGCAAATTAAGAACACATCATCAGTTAAACTGGTACAACTTTGAGCAGACAATTTCCAGAGGGGTAGCCATGTTAGTCTTTGTACAGCAAAAACAATGGGAGTCCTGTGGCATCTTAGACTAACAAATTTCTTTGGGCATAAGCTTTCATGGACTCCAACCCATTTCATCAGTTGCATCTGACGAAGTGGGTTGCAGTCTATGAAAGCTTATGACTGAAGAAATTTAAATAGTTAAGCTGCCACAGGAGTCTCTTTGTTTTTGAGCAGACAAACTTGTAAGTTTCTGTCCCCCAACTCAGTTTTTTTATTTCAGTAAACTTGTGTGTCTGTTTAGAATCTCAATGACGTAGTGAAGCTGGATTCTGCCTCTGTAACTCTAATTAACAAAAATGGTTCCTGTGAAGTGTAGTTCTTTTCAGTAAATGACTATTTTAAAAAAAAATCATCTTCTGTATATTTTAGTTCAATTTCACTCCCTTCTCTTCCTTGGCACCCCCCATCCCTCCCCACTCCAAGGGGGAAGGGGAATGCTGAGATTTAATTCTGGTGCTTTGAGGGAATAAGTTGTTCTATTGCTGTATAGGTTTGATGACCAGACATCCAAGAATGAAAAAAGAAAGTTTTTAGTTTAGAAAAACTGGTGTTTAATCAACTTGGTTTTACATCTCTTCCTTTCAGTTTTCCATACTTTTTTTTTTTTTATTTGCTGGCATTTATGATTTCACTCAACTGTCTGAACACTGCACAACACGACTCCTTGGTTGTTTTTTTGCTGGACTAGACTAACACGGCTATCCCTTTGGAAATTGACAGGATGAAATGTGCCAGACGTTTGTGCTGTGAGGGAGGGAAAGTTATGGGGTCGTCTTCTGCCAAAGTTCAGTGATTATATTAGTGAACTATGGAAAGAAGATTTTCTCCTGTCTCTGACACAACACCCTCCCACCCCCAACATGGCTTGTTTTGAATTGCAGAGGATTTTCCCCAAAGGGCTTCTCTATACTTGAAAGAAATGCATTGTGAGAAAATGTGTTAAACTTACCCAGGTCCAATTAACATGGTGATTGTTGCTCATACTGTAGGCAAGGCGGTCCTCTAATATGTTGTTGAAAAAGCATTGCCATATTTTGTAATGTAACATGTTTGTGGCTATGGAGAAATAAATAAAAATCTGCTGTGATGTGTGTTTGTGGACTATGTCTGCCAATAAATACAGTGCAGTACAAATCCTTTGGAAAATCTATGGTAGTCTTACTGCTATCATTTTGGTAATAACTGAAGTATATTTTTTGTATTGATAAAATCTAGAACATGCTGTGTTTCCATTGTATGCTAGGTATGATTAGTGTGATGTAAATTATAAATAGTAGTGTTGGAACAAATCATCTTTGTGAAGGTAGCCAAATTATTCAAGAGAAGATGATCAGTTACTTTTATGTCAGTATTGTAGATGATCAACATGTTTAACCCATAGTGCTAACCAAAAAGAATGTGCTTTAGGAGACTGGAAAGGGGAAAAACCACACCCTACATTTCTATATTAAGTTATTTTCCTTTTGAAAGTATGATTTTAAAAATAAAAATTTACTTTGTTTTAAAATGTCTGCCTTGGGTTTTTTCATATAACTATGCTGAGTATTTTGAAGCATGGGAGTCAGTTCAGAAAGATCTATGTAAGAAAGAACTTCATAGTCACATTTCGAGACTGCTATCTGTTCAAAAGATTATCTTGATCTTAAAGCTGCATAATTTTTAAAAAAAGCTGGGAGAATGCTACAGGGAGGCAGAAATCATTTGGTTTAGGTGGAGAGCAGTTTAATGAAACCAATACTAATAGCACTATTTTTGACTTTTCAAGTCCATTTAGGATATTTGAGTACAAGACGGTATATGTTGAAATGTAGCCTGTCTTTGAAGTCTGATGTAGGTGCTGTTTTATACATGATTCAAACACAAATGCTGACTAATATGATGGTCAAACATCTTTAGTTTTAAAATATTGTAAGAATCACTCCCTTTTCCTTTATGTTGTCAATAGTAGACGTACAGATGACTGAATCAGGCATTCCTGTGGTTATGAGGTGGGGGAGGCACTCATTCCACTAAAATCTATCAAGCATTTTTCTACAGGTCAGTTATAGTGGAGTCATTCCATGAGTTTTTTCCCAGTAATTTCTCCAATAGGCATTTTATTGTTATGCCTGGTTTTGTATGTGTGGAATGTTGTGAAATTGTTGTATTAATTTTATATTAATTAAGGGTAATTGTTGCTCTAAGTTAATATGATTTTGATAATAGTTTTATATATTTTGCAATATATTTGAAAAAAAAACCCCAACTTTTTATATTTGTCTGAATAGCCATCACAGGTTAGAAATCTGGATTTTAGTTCTGTCCTGTTTAGATCTTCGCAGAGCCAGAAATTAGGAGAACAGTTAAAATTGAGATGAGTGTTGTCATTGCAGTAATACCTGCACGATTACCTTTTGTCTGGTGGATTCTGGGAAGAAATAAGACTTTCTATGACAATTGGTGCTAGAAAATACTTAATCGTTTATGAGGCCAAAAGCAATAAGTCTGCTAGTTAAGGCTGATGCCAGAAGTGTGTTCCTTCAGGTTCCTCCCAGTAGGATTCCAGTGGTGGTCTCCTGAAAAGATCCAGAGGTGTAGCCATGTTACTCTATTTCAGCAAAACAAACAAGGAGTCATCAGAGGAAGTGGGATTACACCCACAAACATTTATGCAGTAAATAACTTTTGTTAGTCTTTGGAAGTGCCACAGGACTCCTTGTGTGGTTTTCTTTAGTCTGAATATAAATCCATACATACATGTCTTAAAGGAATAAATCAGTGTCTAAAATTGGATCTTGTACGTATCCATCTTTAGTTCAGACATTATTTAAGCTGTTGTTTTGTGATTAAAATGTGAAAGAAATGTTTTTATTTTAAACAGGCCTATCTGTGTTCCCCATTCATCCTCTTGACTTCTTAGAACAGTGGTTTTCAAACTTAGGGTCAGGACCCATACTGGGTCCTCAAGGGACTGGGTCATGGCACCCCCTGCTGGTGCCACCAAAAGACTGGAATGCGTTGCTCAAAGTTGTAGTTCTTGGGTTGTGGGCATAAATTTTTTTTTTTTCCCCAATTTGAGTCCTGAGGGAAAAGTTTGAAAACCACTGCCATAGAATGATGAGCTCCAGTTGTTTTATTCACTGTCCTGTTCTAGTTGTTGAGAAAGGAATGACATCCTTATCACACCAGTTCTCCTTCAAGTAGTGTCCCTGTGAGTGCTCCACTCTGTGTTTTGAGCACGCCCCTGTAACAGATCGAAGATGTTTCAAACAGTGCTTGTTGGAGTCTTGTGCGTGACACAGCAGTCTCACAGCAGTTTTTGGCACCTTTTTGGAGCACATGTGGCTCAACCCGCCTCAGTTCTTTCTTAACCTGCCACAGTTAGAGCTTCGTTCTAATTTTTACCTCAGCTAATGTTAGCTTCCCCTCAAAATCTATGCCCTTTTCTCCCTATTCCCATTCTTATTTTTTGTTCCTTTAAAAATTTTCTTTTTTCTTCACAAAATTTCAGACTCCCCTGGCATAATACTCTGAGAGTCTTGTTGGGATGCTGTGCTTGGTTCCAGCAGACATGAGGTGTGTATGAAATGCCTTGACAAAGAACACACTTCACAGAAGTGTCCTCAGCATAAAAGTATGAGTGCACAGGCAAGATGTAATGGAGACCTGTGTCTTAAACTCCTTTTAATGGAGAAATATCCCTGCCCAACCTCCAGCGCTGGTCAGCAGAAAGCAGCAAACTGACAGTCTTTAAAGAGGCACTGTACTCCACTGCACTGTGGTGGGAAGAAGAAAAAGAGATCTATTTCTTCTTCCAGGATTGCCTGTACCAAGGAGGCATTAGGCTCCTTAAGTATGCCTAGCACTAGGCACAACAAGTGGCCTTTTACAACACAGCCTGAGTACCGACATAAGGTGGGTCATTTTTAACTTTCATCCATTAAACCAGCAAAAACTTCCATACCTGTGATTCCCCCACAACCATCAGTGCTGACACCATCTTCGGCACCAACAGCACCACTCATGCAAGTCCCGGCACCGCAACTGACTACTGACAAGACACTGTCAGACATAGAAACTAGACCTTGAGAGCTGACAATTGCCTTGGCACTGACAACTGCCGGTGCGGTGTTTACGGCACCGAAGCCTCTACCTTCTATGGTCTGGTGCAACCATTTCCTGCGATGGTGCTGAGGAAGCACATTCGGAAAAGAAAACATCATGATTTAAAGCATGAGGGTGACAAGGTTTCCCCACCAATGTTCCCTTTATGGCCCTGAGGCAGCTGAGCAACTCAAGTTGCTTGCTCTGCAGGCCGCCCCCCTGCAGGCCCAATCCTGCCACTGTGCAGACCTGATTCTGCACACCCAACCCCTCTGCTTTCCTGGTAAGCCCCACCCCCAGCCAGCCCGATCCCCTCCGTCCCATTCTAGCCCGCTTCACTGGTAACCTCCCCAGCTGGCCTGACCCCTGGCACTACACTGTTACCCAGCCACTGGAGCAGCACAGCTGAGCCGTGGCACCTTTGGCCAGAGAAGCACTGATAGAGCATGCTCAGACGTTCTGAGCATGCTTCCTCAGAGCTTCTCTGGGCAGGAGTTTTAAAAACTCTGAGCTCTGAAGGAGCTCTCAGCTGGCCAGAAGACAGAGTTTTTCAGCCAGGTAGGGCCTCTGGCTGCTGTCTGCGCGCAGTTGGCAGTCCCCCCTGTGCAGGGCAGCACTGGGGGGGGGCATGCAGCTTACAGGGAACATTGTTCCCCACCACCCTCTTCCAGCTCTGACTCCTCTTTTGATGCCGTCTCACATCAAGGCACTGTCTCTCCGATACCTTTCTTCAATGAGGAGTATGAAGCGGATGGAGCAGTTTTCTCACCACAGCCACACTCCCCTCACAGAACGGGGCTCCTACATTGACTTACCACTGTATTCATGGTATAGTCCTCATTAGTATGGACCACCCACTACTTATCATCCACATTGGTGAAGATGGGAACCTTGCTCTCTGTACTCCACATCCAGGACAGAGTTCCCACCCTAAGAGTCTTCCCAAACAAACAGAAGCACGTTTTTCAGGGGTCAGCAAGGAAAGGGAATCTCCAGCTTCCCCCTCTCCTCCACACAATTCTTCATCTTCTTCAGATGAAGTCATTATTCCATCTTTGCCCACCACTGTGCATGACTTTAAGCAGTTCCAGGAACTGTTTAAAAGGGTTGCAGACTCCCCTGAAATTCCTCTAAAAGAAGTAGCCAAATCCCAGCATAAATTGCTATGCATCTGAAAGACCTCATTGTCTGCTAGAGTAGCACTCCTTGTGAACAAAGCGTTAGTCAAACCTACTGAGACTATCTGGCAGATCCCAGCCACTATCCACTGACATGCAAAAGAGCAGATAAGAGTCTATGACTGGTATATATTTTTAATATGTGTTTTCACACCCTCCCCCAACTCACTAGTGTTGGAGGCAGCAAATCTCAAAAATAATCAACTGCAGTAGATCAACTTCTCACTATAAAGAGGACAAAAAAATGGACCTCTTAAGAAAAAGTTTTATGTATCTTCCACCTGACTATTTGCCAACTATTCCTCGTTATTGGCAAATTACAATTACAACAGTTATTTGAAATTAGTGGATTTTATCGATAACATCCCAGATGACAGAAAATGGCAGTTCCTAGCAATAATTCCTGAAGATCAGTTCATCTCAAGAACCACTTTCCAGGCAACATGGATGTTGCAGACACTGCCACCCAAACTATAGCCACCAGAGTAGTGATGAGATGCTGTTCGTGGCTCTAATCCACCCACTTGACAAAGCTGCTCTAAGTTGCCATAGAAGATCTGCCATTTGACAAAAGAAAATTATTTTAAGAAAACTTATGACATGGTGCAATTCTAGAGCTACCCTACACTCCTTTGAGATTATATCTATATAATATATATATAGATATAAATAATACATACACACACACACACCTGTCATCAGAAGGTGGCAACGTAGATAGCAACAATACAACTCCCGATACCATTTCCAGCAACCTTGCATAACAGATGTCAAGATCAAGCACATGGGAGAAACCAACCTCAATGTTGGAGACAATTGAATAATCAACATTCAACTTCCCAAGCCACACCATTCAAACCCCAATTTTGAGGGTGTGGTTGAGGATCTGCAAGACTTCCTGAGACTCCAGAGCATCAAATATCCTGTACATTGAGACACAAATGATATCCTTTTTACAGCCAGTAGGCACTCGTTATGTTTGACAAATGGATCCGAGTAATCAGGCCTAGTTATACGATTCCCTTTGTGCTGAACCTTACTTTTTAATTCCCTTCCTTATCACTTTTCAGGGGCACATCTCACCAACAGCTCATACACTGAGAGGCCCAACGTCTTTTAAACATAGGAGCTATAGAACGAGTACCCAACAAATACAGGGGAAAAGGGTTCTATTTTCCCTCTTTTTTGACGCAGAAGAAATCAGGTGGATGGCGACTGATCCTTGAGCTCCAAAAATTGAACAAATTCATAAAACCTCAACGATTCAGGGTGGTCATGTTATCTATGATTATCACAGCTCTGGAAACTGGCAACTAGTGTGCAGCCCTTGATCTCCAGGATGCATACTCTCATGTATCCATTCATCCACCACGCAGGAAATTTCTCAGATTCGTCATCAATTCAGACCCCTACCAGTATAGTGTACTCCCATTTGGCTTATCCACCTCCACAAGAGTCTTCACAAAAGTTCTGGCAGTTGTAGTGGCATATGTATGCAAGGAAGACATCATCACTTTCCCTTATCTGGACAACTACCTAATAAAGTCATGAAGTCAAGTTCAAGCCATAGACTATTTGACCCAAACAATGACCTTATTTCAGTGACTTGGACTCCTCACAAACTCAGACAAATCAACATTACAACCAATCCAAACACTGGAATTTAATAGGAATATGTCTAGACTCTGACTGCTAGAGCCTACTTTCCTTACCACAGATTCCATGCAGTAACACAACTCATACATTCAGTATGCATGTCTCTGACCACCAGTACCCTAACTTGCCTACAACTACTAGGTTACATGGTCTGAACCACCTTCATGGAGAGACATGTAAGGCTTCATATGCGACCGCTATGGCTCTGACTTGCTAGGTCATACAGATCCAGCAAACTCTGAATTCTCAAAGGCATATCATTGCCACCCAACACAAAAAATTCACTAATATGGTGGTTGACACCACAAAACCTGTTATCAGGCATTCCATTCCTATTAGATGCTCCTTCTATAATGACAATGGATGCATCTCTTATGGGCTGGGGTACTCGCCTTGAAGACCTCACTGCTTAAGGGCAATGGTCACTACAAGAATCAATTTTCCACATGAATATTTTAGAATTTTGTGCTGTCTGCAATGCATGTTACCATTTCTGCTATTGCATGGTTCACAAACACATGACTCCTGAAAGATAATGTTGCCTGCTTGTTCTATATCAACTGACAAAGTGGCACCAGATCCAACTTCCTCTGTAGTGAGACTATAAAACTTTGGAAATTGTGCATAAGGCATGGTGTCAGAATTTCCACATCCTACCAGGGGTTAATGTATGGTGGAATGTTGTTTTGGGGCCAACAAATTTGAGGGGCCAGTGTTCCAGGGCCCCAAAAAATATAAAATAAGGGCAGAATGCATGTTTCACTCTGCCTAGCTGCTGGCAGGTCCCAGCGGGGCCATGAGAACTCTTGGTGGGGGCCATGGCCACTGAGTCCTCTGGGAGGAGCTGCTGCCTCCCACGCTGCCACTGCAGGGCTCTGGAAGAAAATGGGAATCCCACTACCTCCCCCAGGAACATCCAGCTCACTGTTCCTGATCACCACAGACATGTTATGCCACCCAGTTCCACTGCTGGGCCTGGGGAGATGGGTGGGCACTGCAACCATTACCTCCTACAAGCTGGGCAAGGCTGCAAGAGGACCCCAAGGGTGTATGGAAAGTGTTCCCTGGGCAGATGCCAAGGGGAAGAAAAGGAGGAAGCTAGCCTAGCCTACAGGGACCAGCTGATTTGACTTGCAGGCCGCCTAAGGATTCTGTAAGAGCCCAGCAAGGCTCCCCCCCCCACCCCGCCTGAAACTGGGAGCGGCTCCAGACGGTAATTCCCGATCCTCCCCAGGGGAGGGAGCCCAGCAGCAGGCATGGCTGCAAGGTGATCTCTGCATACATGCAGCGTGGCGAGGCTGAAGCTCAGGGTGGCGCCCACCTGCCCTATCCTGTGTGGCTGGATCCCAGCGCGTTGTTCAGCAGCAGAGCTGTCGCCTCTGGCATGGCCGGGGGCATGCTCTGGGTACTGGTTGTATGGTGCTTGTGCCTGGTGCTGGGGGGTAAGAGGGGGTCATGCCACCACCAAGCCGGGCACCCAGGGGCCCTGCCCTCAGCAGCTGCTCTTGGGCGTGCCATCCTCCTGGCTCCCCATGGGCGGGGTGGCAGGCACAGAGGGGGGCGGTTCTGGTGAGTTTAATGCGAAGTCAGCCCCATGGGGTTCACTTCCTAAGATTTCTGCAGGGTCTGGGCTAATGTCTAGGTTCCAGTTCCCCCAAAGAGCTGGGGGGGGGGGCAAGGTTCCCAGATTGTGCAATGGGGCCAGGCAGTTCCCCCCACCCCCGCCGTCCTGCACCAGTCTCCGGTTGTGTAGAAATTCCCTGTAGTGTCCCCTGTACAGAGGGGATGGGTCCCCCATCTCCCTATGCTGACGTCCCTAGACCCAGCCCCACTTGGCACAGCCTCTTTGTTACTCATCCTTTGCCAGGGCAGCTGGCTCCCTGGAGGCTTGGCTCAGCAGACGAAAAACCTGCTCGGTTGGTTGCAGAGGCCCTGGGTGCTGCTCAGGTACCCAGCTGGGACTCTGGGACTTCCTTGGGACTTGGAAAGAGACGGGCAAGATCTGCTCCATTCCCGCTGTTGGGGGAGTTGCTGTCTCTCCTGTGGTGGGACAGTTTGGGTGGGTCAGTTTGTCATATTTGACTATCAGCTTGGAATCCTGCCTCGCGCAGCACTGTATGGGATCTGTCGTGGCTACTGTAGACTGCAAGTATCAAAAGTATAGCTCCCTGGACTGGGCAGGCTGCCCCTCCTGGAAGGCAGTGGGACAGTGTTGTCTTCCTGGCAATAGCCATCAGGGGGCTGAGAGCTGCCCTTTATCTCCCTGGGTGCAGACAGGGCCCCTGAAAGATCTGGCTTGTTCCATTGCTGAACAGTGCCATGGAGACAGACCATGGCTTTGTGGCCTCTCTCTGCTTGGTGTCTTAGGTTCAAGAGCTTAGACTTGTAAGGGATTCCTGGGGCAGAGAGCCAGGCTTGCAGCCCTCCTGCTGACTCGCCTCCACTTCCAGTTGGAGGGCAGGGGGCTTGGGGCTCAATTCCCTGCACCCAGCAGCAGCAGCAGCTTCCCTCCTAGGTGCAGATCGTACCTGGGCAGCCAGATACTCTGTGCTGGCACAAACTTGTCTCCTGCAGCAGAAGGGCAGTATGTAGCAGCAGAAAAGGGTGGGCAGCAATGTTCCCTCTAAGGTTTGGCGGCTTGTGTGCAAAATTTTCAACCCGTGTGCAAAACTTTTTCTGAATAAAATTTGTGTGCAAACTCGTGCAACAAAAATTATTGAAAAATCTAGACCAATGAAAAATTAATATAAACTATTTAAAGTAGTTTTTTAGTACTAAAATCACCCAATTTATTTAAAATTTACCCAAATTGCTATATAATCAAAAGAAACTAATCCATGGCTTTCAAACAACCCAAGACCAAAGTTATATTCAATCCGGATCCTAGGTGTCACAATTCTGCCTAATACCCTCATCTCCTGTGTTCTACATGCAGAGTTACAGTTCACACGGAAGCCAGCTAATTATCACTGACAGCATTTAAGATGCACAAGGAGTTGTGTGGCACTTAAAGACTAAGATTTATTTTTCGCATGAGCTTTCTTGGGAGACTCCTTGTTTTGTTTTGTTTTCCTGGAATTTACTAACATGGCTACCGCTTTGGAAATTGGCAGCATTTAAGATGTCTTGATGGTCCCAAAGGGGTAAATTCTATTGAAATTTTAAAAATCAAAAAAAGATTCCAGGCATCTCTTTTCAGGAAAATGCTGCTACAAGAAGGATGCTAAACACAGCTGAAATCAAAACAATGGGCTTCTAGCTGCTTTAAGATAAGGCTACAGTATTTCTTAAAAGCCCATTTTCAGTCCCTTGTATCTTTACCTGCCCCATCATTTTGGGGCTATATTTCAACTTAAGAGAAAATCTCTACCAAAATACCACATCACTTTAACGCATTATGATTTCTTCTGATGGACAGACTAGGGTGCATAGTGAAGAGAATAATCTCATGGCTCCTTTGATTCCCAGTCTTTTGGCTGTTACTATATTTAAAACAAGTACTTATCTGATATCTCCATTACATCTCTAAGATTTCTGTGAATTGTTCTTCAAAGCATCTGATGAAATGGGGTTTTCTCCCATGAAAGCTCATGCAATCAATATATTTGTTAGTCTTTAAGTACCACAAGAATCCTTGTTTGTTTTGTAATGAATTGTTGTAATTTACAGGATTCTGGAGAAAACATGTTCCAGGTTCTTTGAAAGCACAGGGTTAGCATGCTCAAACACTCTCACTGTTCAGTCACTCCACTTAAGTAACATCCACGCTAGCTTTCAGGAAATATACAACTGATTTTTAGATTTTTCACCTCCACAGCTTTATCTAGTTACAGAAGGGACATTTTGGCACTATGCACTCCCTTTTTCCCACTTGAGGAGTTTCAAACTTCAGGATATGAATGGCACTTACTCTTTGCCATGCCTCTTGTTTAAAAAGCTGAAGAATTGCCCCAGTTCTGACTCCCTAAGCTCCCTGCCCCCATTCTAGCCCTCCTAAACCCTACCCCCAGCTCCCCATCTTCATGCCACCTCTTTCAGCCCCCCAAAGCCCTCCCCAGCCCACCATCCTAACCCCTTCTCCTCCCCGCCCCCCCACTTTCCGTGCCAGCTGCCTGACCAACCCAACCCCTCCCCCCAGCCGTCTTTACTGGCCAAAGAGGTGGGCGGAGGGCAGGAGGCCACGGTGCTGGCCGGCAAGGACGAGCCCGGTCTGGAGGCTGGGGCTGGCCATGCGAACGGCCAGACCCTGGCTGGAAGAGGCGGAGCCTCCACAGTCTCTGGGGAAGGGAGGGGAGGGAAGAGGAGGGAGGAGTGGCAGGGCTGGCTCAAGCCTGTAGACCTTCCCTTCCTCCGGCCAAGGGGCTGGGCTGAGGCTTGTGCCCGGACACAGCACTCCGGCGCGTCTCCCCTCGGCCACGCTGCCACCCTGAACTGCCCCATGCGCGGGGGCAGGAAAATCCTGCGCGGCAGGATTTTTTTAAGCGCGCGGCCGCGCTGCCGTGCGCCTTAGAGGGAACAGTGGTGGGCAGATGGCTTGCTTGGCCCCTGCTGGTCTGAGCCCCTTGACAACGCTTAGGAGAGCATAGGTGATAGGGAGTGCTTTCCCAGGATGCCTCAGTATTGCCTGGGCTGTGGGGGCCTGCAGTCTATGACAGCAATATGCCAGCAGGCCTGCGCACTGGCCAGTTATTGATTTTGGCTGTTTTAGGCAGGGATGGCCATGGAAGATGTTAATCTGCTTGAGATCTGTGGGGAAGAAGGAGCCTTTTAGGATTGAGATATAAAAACATTGATTTATGGTGGGAAGGTATTTTGTTGACTGGCTGTGACACTGTCTGGGTCTAGGGAACTGTTTGATTAGTTTTTTTTATTGATATTTCATATTTACAATGATCCATATGTAATATGTCATGTTTGGTATCAATAGAAAGGCTGTAATTTGATAGGAATGATTATATGATTTGTACGTAGGTATCATGCCTGTATTGGAGATTAGAAATCTATTTGTTTTTATGTGTGTTCCAAGTGCTTTGAGCTAAAGCAATCCCAGACTGGGTGTGTGCAAACTATTGTCATATTGATGACCCATCAGGAGGGGACTCTCAGCTACAGTGGGCCCAAGAGGAAACCTGTTTGACCAGTTACCTAGACTGACCATGTGGCCCACCTCCATTTTGATCTGGCAAGGACTCTGAGATAAAAGGCCATTGCCCATTCTCCATTTTGTCTTTAGTCTCTAGTCTCTCTGGTCTCTCTGCAACCAAGACCTGCCTCTGGAACTATTCTTCTGGGTCTGAACAAAGGACTGAGACCCACCCAGCTGCTGCTGCTGCTGCTGGGTGCACACCAGAGTGGGACTAATCTGCAGACTACAGGATCTTCAAGGATTTGTTTTCTATGGACTCTAAATCATTTGTATGTGACTCACTTTGACCCTTTAACATCTCTCATATGTAGCTTGTTTTCTTTTTATGTTAAACCTTTAGTTGTAGTTACTAAAGGATTGGCTGGTAGCGTGGTATTTTGGGTAAGATCCAAGCCTGTATTGTTTTGGGTGATGTGGCTGGCCCTTTGGGGTCAGGAGAATCTATTTCTTAGGAGACTTAGTGGTTAGAGGAGACCATAGGATGTGATGTGCAATTAGGGGGCTTTTTCTATTTTATTATGCTTGGTGATGACCAGAGTGGTTAGTCAGAAGCGTGTTTTGTTACTGACTGGGAGACTGGTTTAGGTACCACACGTCAGTGGTTTGGGGGTTTGGCCCCTGGTTTTGCAGCTTGCCCTGATTTTGGCACATTCAGAAGGTTATCCCAGGAGGCCCGGGTCACATTGGGTCAATGAAGAAGAAGATTGCCCTACCTGGGAATACCACATACCAGTGACTCTCAACCCTTCCAGACTACCGTACCTTTTTCAGGAGTATGGTTTGTTGTATGTAGTTAACCCCTTGTTTCATCACATTAAAACTTGCTTACAAATTCAGACATAAAATACAAAAATGTCACAATTTACTGAAAAATTGTTCTAATTTTACCATACAGCTATAAAATAAATCAAATGTAAGTACAATATTTATATTGCAATTAAATGTATCATATGTAGAGCAATATAAACAACTCATTGTCTGCATAAAATTTGAATTTGTCCTGATTGATAGTGTTTTTGATGTAGCCTGCTGTAAAACTAGGCAGCTATCTGGATGAGTTGATGTAATCTCTTGAAGACCTCTGTGTAGCCCCAGGGATATTTGTACCTCTGGCTGAAAACCACAGTCACAGATCACCTAGGGTTTTTTCTGTAGGAAAGCTTCTCAAGCATCAGTCAGGAGTGCTGTTAAGTGCCCTAGAAATTTACTAATGCTACAGCATTGTTAAGGCTGCTAAATTCTTACAGCTGGTGGGTGCTGCTGCTCTTGGAGCTCCTGTTTTATTTGCACAAGCAGAGTGTGCAGTATGCTGATTCAGCAGGCCTTGATGTTACTCAAAAAGAAAGACCAGTGACTTGGTTCAGTGGCAAAGGCACTTGGCCAGGTTTACTGTTGATGCAGCATGGCACTAGCAGACTGTGAACCAGGGTAGGCCATGGAGTTAGCCTTTGCTTCATGTTGTTAGTTATGCCTGGAACTCTGGCAAGGCCTACAAGAAATGGTGAAAGTGTGGCTGAACATTAACAGGAGGCCATATTAGCAGTGCCAGATTAAGACGTGCAGAGGCCATAAGCTATGTGAAGATTCAGAGGCCCCATACCATAAAAATTGAGAAAAAAGTGTATTGCATTATAGTAGAAATGGTTTAAAAAAATAAAAATGATTGGGGCAAGGGGGCAATGCATGAGGCCAGAATCACGGCCAGCAGGGTGGCAGAGGTGTAGTATGAGGCTGGGATTGAGGTCAGGGAGGTGCAGAGGAGTGGAGGGGGGCAGCATGTGAGGCTAGGATCGGGTACAATATTTTTATGGAGCATTAACTGATACATGTGGTACTGAGAAAAGGTTGCAAATGTCTACTTGGGTCGGGGTCTGCACAGTATAGGAAGTGGCCCAGAGATCAGGAGGGTTCTGGGGCCTGTCAAATTATACTTTAACCACTGCATCCTACCTTTCTGGCATCCACAATACCTTACCCGACTGACTATCAGCCAGGCTCACAAATGGGAACTGCATCCCAAGATCCTAGGATATGTTATTTTCAACAGTGAGGATATCCAAAAATGCTGTTTTGCTACCCATGAAAATTGCAAATGCCCACTCTTCTGCTCAAGTGCAGGCATAGGAGAGGGGTCATAGGACTTAGAATATACTTTGTCTTCCTCCCCATACTGTTGGTTCACATAATCCTAATAAAAAGACGTCAAGAGCTGCAAAAGTAACCATGCTAAGACCTTCGTGGCCCTAACAACCTTGTTTCACTCTGCTCTCACAAATGTCTTATCAAAGAACCAGTCATTCTCCCAACATTGCACAAGCTCTTCTCTCTGGATAGGGGGTGAACCATTCATCCCAACCTCAAGGCCCTATGTCTAACGGCCTAGTTCCTTCATGGTTCCACCAGCAGGAGCTACAGTTCTCGGAACTTGTAAAACATGTTCTCCTAAGTAGTAAGAAACCATCTACATGGCAAACTTGTCTACAAAAGTGGACCAGATTTTCTAAATAGTATGCGACGAAACAACTGACTTCAGTATCTGCACCCATCTCAAATATGTTAGAATACCTCCTAATCTTCAAAGACTCAGGCCTGTCTACTAGCTCTCTATGCATACATTTAGCTTCCGTCTCTGCCATTCATACCAGTGTTGAAGACACTGTCGTGTTCATGCTACCCATAGTAAAACACTTCCTGGCCCGTATACAAAATCTATATCCAGAGGTCTACTCCCCCACTCTGACATGGGACCTCACTCTGGTTTTACAAACTCTTACTAAACCACCTTTTGAGCCATTCACTCCCTGCTGCTCGATCTGGTCCCTACTCCATGTAACGATGAAATTAACATTTTTGGTTGCAGTTGCATCAGCCAGGTGTGCAAGTGAAATCTTGAGCTTTGATGACTCACCCCCCATTCATAGCCTTCCACAAGGATAAAGTCATCCTAACACCACAGCCAAGATTCACTATCAAGATATCTTCCACGTTAATCAAACTATCCACTTACCAGTCTTCCCGAAACCACACGATCACCCTCAGCACGCTTTTCTCCATGCTTGCTGTCTGATGTGCCCTTGCATTTTACCTAGAAAGAGCAAAACTGTTTAGATCAATTGACAGGTTTTTTTTTGTCTCAGTAGCAGACAGGCGTAAGGGTAATACCGTTTCTACCTGAAGACTATCCAGACTAATTTCAGGCTGCATTTATTAAAGCTACAAACTAACAAACACTAGTTCTCCAGAACATATCCACTCTCATTCTATGAGAGCTATCGCTGCTACTACTGCTGCCTTTCTCAACAACATAGGTATCCATGAGGTCTGCAAAGCAGACACATGGTCCTTGTCCCATACCTTCATTAAACACTATGCACTGGATCAAATAATTATATCAGATGTGGCAGTCAGCCAATCAATCGTCTCCATACTTAGTGATGCAAATGCCAAAGTCCTTCCTGTCTATGATAGGATACCGCTCAAGAGTTACCTGAAGTGGAGCACCCACAGGTGCATTTACTCTAAGGAGAAGGGAAGGTTTACTCACGAGGTGCAATAACCAGAGTTCTTCGAGATGTGTGTCCCTGTATGTTCTCTGCTACCCACTCTCCTCCCCTCTCTACTTCAGAGTCCATAGATATGCACCTAGTTAGAGAAGGAGCTGAGACGGGTCAAGGTTCGTGTGCTCCAAAAAGGCACCAAAGTCTGCTGTGAGATTGCTGCGTCATGTGCATGGCTCTGACGAGTACTGCTTGAAACATCTTCAAGCTGTAACGCAGTGATGCACTAAAACCTAGAATGGAGTATCCATAGGGACATGCATCTTGAAGAACTCTGGTTACGGCACTTAATCAGTAACCTTTCTTTCTTAAAATGGAGTTGTCTGCTTTCTCAAAACAGAGCATCCACAGATATGGACATACACTGCTGAGTATAATCAGTCTGATTGCTGAATGCTTTTTGTTCCACTCTTTGGGAAGTCTGGGTTCCCTTGGCTGCACAGACCACTGTGTGATGTTTAGAATACTCTTTACATTTCCTGCCTCAGAGTAGAGAAATCTATTAGCATTGCGCTCTCCTTGAATCTTTGCTGCTTGGTATTTGCCTGTGCTTTCTTGCTCCAAAGGAGCAGGGGAAATTGGAAGACCATTAAGCTTTTTCCCAATTAGGGTTTTGAAGTAAGCAAAATATATTGAACATAAATAAATTCAGTTAACTATGAAATATCTTGAAATACTTCCATGATTTGATGATGATTTATGAATGCTACATGTTTAATGATCTTATTTTTATTCTTGGACTCCATACTTGATCTGTAGCATCTTTGAGTTTTTTGGGTAGGATTTCTTTGGATGACTGTCACCTGGGTTGACATTGGCTGTCTCCAAGATCACAGCTCACCTTTCTGCAGAAAGTAAGATTTAGCTGTGTGTGACAATAAATAACTACAATCCAGAGCTGTGTTGAATGAAAAACACAAAATTAGTTTATTCCTCATGGAAAACTCAATTTTTTTTCTGTATTAGGTTAAATTCTTCTATGTCCCCTGTTTAGGTAATCTCCCTTATTTACAATTAAATGATTTATATGGCTACTGGATATAACTTGATATATGTATGTGTATGTGCATTTATACATACTTTTAAAGCTTTTAATTATTTTCTACTGCTTGTTATATACTTGAAGTCAAAATTTGTTGCTGTGAGAAGACTGAAGTAGAAGTGGAGATGCTGTTTTCATGGAAATACCATGGCAACACATAGACACACACCTGCAATTGTTTCTAAAACAAGATTAAAGCTTTTATGAGGCTTCATTGTGTTTCAAAATGGTCTGTTTGTTGTGTTGTAGCTAGACTGTGCTTGACCTTACCATTGAGTTTTATTTGCTTTTGTCTGTATAAAGATACTGACATTTTGAAAAGTGCTCTGGTGCATGGTATTTGTGCTGCTTTAAATAGCAGTAAACAAGTCATAACTGAAACTATATTTTGTTTGGCTGTGATGACAGGCAAATCTGATTGGCTGTGGCGCCATTGATCAGTCAGTCACTTTATTGTACAGGAAAAAATTTGGCAACTGAATGATATGCAAGCTTTTCTGTCCTCATTGCAGGAGACATATGATTTATTTTTATTTTTAGTTTGAAACAGCAGATCTCGGATGTTTGTTAGCATCATCCACGTCTCCATTGTGTTGCTAAAATTTATGGTGGAATTTTGAACCTTTCTTTTTCTTTTTGGGTAGAGATTAATAAAACATTTTGTGCAAATTACTATATTTTATTCTGCTTCACAGAGTAAAATAATTACTTAATGTATGTCATACTTTAAAATCAGATTTTGGCTTTATTGTGAGGGCACAATTCTTTTATCCATTGTTTTTGGAGTTGGAATGCTTTAAAGTGAGCCGATTTTAACTGTTTAGATTAGGTGTGACCAAATTGCATGCGGCTCTTGAAAGCGCGGCTCCCAGAAGAATGTCAGCAAATCAATTAAGGAAAGCAGCCCTTGCTTGGAGCAGGAGATTTAAAACTCCTATCATCACAGCCAAAATGCTTGGGGAGCCCCAGCCTGTGCCTGGTTGCCAGAGCCGCCGGGTAAGGGGGCTCTGGGGAGGGGGAGGTCGGCTCAGAGGAGCTAATGTCAGGGCATAAGGGTCGGGGATGGCAGGGAGAAGCGGCAGCGTGGTCAGGAACAGTGGAGAGAAGCAGCGGCGTGGTTGGGATTTTAAAAAAACTTACTACTAGCCTGCAGTCTTCTACATTGAGCAACAGCTAAGTTCTTTGACGAGCAGGGCTCGCAACTGCTCCACTCCGAGTGCATGTGCTGCACCCCCACTGGTGACGTCAGCACCTTGCTCTCTCCACCATGCTCTCCTCAGTTCCTTTGTACCGCCTCCGGACGGAGTCAGCGGTGGCTCCTCTTCAGGGAACTCTGAAACAGAAGAAATAACAATCAGAAAAATACATGCAAGAAGACTCATCATGATAACCAGACACATGATAAACTACCAAAAAAAAAAAAAAGCAAAAGAAAGCGAAACAGAAAACCAACAACAGAGCAACGGCGCAAGCCAGCGATGCCTAATCCATCTGGCTTCAAACGCTGTGCTGCCTGTAATGATGCCATGCCGGCCTCAGATGGCCACGAATCTTGTATAAAATGTCTAGGTGAGGGGCATTTGTCTCGTAAATGCCAGCATTGTCGCAACATCACCTCACGGACCGGAAAAGACGGAGAGGAAGCTGAAGCTTCTTCTGTTGGAAGGCTCCCTCCGTCCCGCTTCTGACCCGGATGCCTCTCCTCACATATCTGAGTGAGTGCACAAGCACCACTCTGCACTATCTTCACCAGTACCTCACAAGAAATCTGAAGCCTTGCAGCAGGAACCCAGTTCTAAAAGGGTAAACCCTGCAAGAGCTGACACCTTCAGACTCTCTAAGGCGGCCATGAAACTGAAAGCGGCACCACTGGCGGCTACGGCGCCGAGCCCACTGCCGCCGTTAACTATGCTGTTGCTGTCATCACCGCCAGTGCCTCAGCCTTTCCTTGCGCCAAGCACGGCACCACCATCGGTACCGAACCCCTACCTGTCTCCAGCACCGCCGCCATTATCAACTGCGGTGCCTCAGCTACCACCTCAGCCAGGTTTAACAATGTCGGCACCTCTGGCGCGGCAACTGATCGTACCTCATGACCCCCCTGCATCTAAGAAACATGTCAGAAAGTCTAAACACACTGACATAGGACAGTATCTTACCATTCACTCTGCTCCTGTGTCGCCTCTATTTCAAACAAACTCTTCTAATAGTAGTCTGTCTGCCATGCCTGAGTCATCAGGAGGTTCCACATCATCCACTTCCTCAAGGCCAACACCTCCTGACTCCCCTATTCGCCAGCCAGCTGCAGCGGCTCCATCAAACACCAGTGTCTCCTGTCCTTGGCCATATCTGCCCTGGATGTTTTATCCACATCCTCCAGGCATCACTTATGTGAACTGATGTTCCAGATGTTCCAGTACCCACCCGACTCGGTTTCAGCAACCGCACCTATACTACAGGGTTTACTAGTCCCTATGCAGCAACAACAATTACAACCCACCACAATCCACACAATGACATCAGATATTTCTCCTAACACTGCGGATCCCGCAAGTGACACTCTGCAGTAACCTCGGTTGGATGACCTCAAACAATTCAGAGAGCTATTTAAATGTGCAGCTGACACCATGAACATCTCCCTTAATGAGAACCCTACACCTCAACACAAATTGTACAAAATCTTACAGGCATCAGGTTTCAATAAATTATCCCTACCCATGGATGATGGTATAATGGAACCTGCAATGGCAATATGGCAAGCCCCTGCTTCTGCGCCTCCATCAAACAAGAAAACTGACAAAAAGTACTTTATTGCCATGAGGGGTAATGAGTTTTTATTTAACCATCCACAGCCAAATTAATTAGTAATTGAGGTGGCTAACCAACGGGCTAGGCGATCATATTTAAAAATCAACCCCACCAATAAGGAAGATAAAAAATTGGACATCCTCGGGAGAAAAGTTTATACTTCTGCAGCGCTCCAGTTCAGAGTGGCAAACTATACTGCTTTGCTCTCGAACTATGATCACAAGTTATACATCAAACTCAGTGAACTATCTGATTTTATTTCACAAGACAAGAGTGAACAATTTAATCTTCTAATTGCAGAGGGTCAACTTGTTGTGAGGACAGCTCTTCAGGCCTCCCTTGATTCAGCTGATGTCACCACCAGAACCTTGGGCACTGCCATCGTCATGAGGCGCTCTTCATGGCTCCATGCTGCAGACCTGCTCAAACAAGTGCAACGCACCATTGAGGACCTCCCATTTGACAAAGACAACTTATTTGCTAAGTCCACAAATGAAGTGATGCATGACTTAAAGGACTCACGAGCCACATTAAGAACCCTTGGCATCTTTCCTCCTTCATCATGCCGCAAATATTACAGGAACCAATCATCTATCTCCAAGTACCGTCAAATCCAATCCAATCGCAGAGTCGACAATTATAGAAACAAACCTCGACAACCTTGCAGGAACAAACTAACAAACCAAACACACCAAACCTCACAACCTGGTAGCCTCAAACAACAGTTTTGATGGTCATGTCGAGGGAACTGCCAAGCAACTCATTCGATACCAGCAACTGTCACCTCTGCCATGCCTGATCTTCAACGACAAGCTATGCCCATTTCTCCATCACTGGCAGGCTGTTGTTACATCCGACAAATGGGTAATAGAGATCATCCAAAAGGGTTATTCTATCTCTTTTTCTCTCGAAACCAAAACCCCAAACCCCTTCCCCATCCCTTTTCAGGGACCCTACTCTTGTACAGCACCTGTACAACGAAATTCACCATCTTCTTCACACTGGCACAATCAAAAACATCCCGAAAGATCAGATAGGAAGGGGTTTCTATTCCCCATACTTTCTAACCCAAAAGAAAACAGGGGGTTGGAGGCTGATACTAGATCTCAGGCATTTAAATGGACACATCCAAGTAAAGACATTCAGGATTGGTGACTTTACCCAATATACTCTCTTCCCTCCAGCGGGGCGATTGGTTGGCCTCCCTCGATCTAAAAAATGCGTACTTTTGTATCCCAATACGTCCACCACATTGGAGATTCCTGTGGTTTATGTTCCTTCATCATTATTACCAGTACATGGTCCTCCCCTTCGGCCTCTGCATGGCTCCGTGGGTTTTTTCCAAGGTTATGGCCTTGGTGGTGGCTTTTCTATGCAAACAGCAGATTTCCATATTTCCATACTTAGACGATTTTCTCGTGAAGGCTTCCACGCAGCAAGAAGCCAATCAGGCAATCGAAACAGCAGTCAATCTCTTCTGCTCATTGGGCCTAAACATAAACTTCACCAAGTCATGTTTGCAACCAGCGCAGGAAATACACTTTATTGGCACTCGTATCCACACACCATCAGCGAGGGCTTTTCTTCCCTTGGACAGATTCCACAACTTGCAGCAGATAGCCACTACCATTCAGAATTCACCTATCGTTTCAGCCTGTATCTTTATGCAAATGCGAGGTCACATGTCAGCCACCACTTGCTTAGTCCATCAAGCATGTCTCCACATGCGTCCCTTCCAATTATGGTTCCTATCTCAGTTCAAGCAAAACCGACACTCCCTCGTCTGACCTCTGTCTGTCCCAGCCACAGTCAAGCAATCTCTCTCTTGGTGGAAGGATCACAGGAATCTCTTACAGGGCGCTCCCTTTCTTCCACCTCAGCCAGACATAACTGTTAGCACCAACGCCTCTCTCGGCGGTTGGGGAGCGTACCTCCAGGACATGGCTGCACAGGGCAAATGGCATCCAGCCAACTCATGCGCCCACATAAAACTGCTCGAGTTAAGAGCAGTCTTAAAAGCCTGTCACTAATTCCTACCTACAGTCTCCGGGAAAACGGTCAGAATTTGCACTGACAACAGGACGTGCATGTTTTACATAAACCGTCGGGGGAACCAGATCTCAAGCCCTCTGCCTAGAGGCAATGAAATTATGGGACCTATGCATAAACCATGCAGTATACCTCCTTGCGGAATATCTCTCCGGCAAGGACAATACCCTAGTGGACTTCCTGAGTTGCTCCTTTCCCATCCAACACGAATGGGAGATACCCTGTGATGTCTTACAAGCAGTCTTTCAACAATGGGGCCTCCCCACTGCTGATCTATTCGCCAGCGAGGAGAACAAGAAGTGTTCCCGCCATTCAGGGCTGGTGCTAGGGTTTCTGGTGCCCCCCCTCCAATCTATAAATTGGCGCCCTCCTCCCTCATTAGTAGTAATCAGTTTGTTATTATAGTAAGAAAATTGCAGTGAAGGGGTGAATGCATATTTATTTGAAATAAAAATAAGTACTGAGCAGTAAATACTTATTATATGAACATCAAAAAATCAGTTTTTTAGTTATTTAATTAAAAAGGAAAGGTTTTACAAAAAGTTAAAATAGTACTTTTCGTGTTTTCATGTTTGCAAAATTTGCAATTAATTCCTTGATGTTGAACTGGGCACCTGTATTGTTCTCAATAGCAACCATGGCAAGGCTTACAAGCCTTACTTGAGAAATACTTGATCGCAAGTAATTTTTTACTATTTTTATCGTGAAAACGATCGCTCGCCACTTGCCACGCTGGCAGGAATTGTCAGCAATATTCTTAGGGCAATGGTCAGATTTGGAAATGAGAGGTTATTTGATTGAATAAATTTGAGAGTTGCATAAGGATTATGGAATTGGTTTAATTTGTACTTGAACAGATCTTTAAAGGTGCATAGCTCATCATATAGTTTGATTGCATTGATGTTCTTATCACCGACTGATAAACAGTTTCAAATCATTGCAGTGCTGTTGGAGCTTTTCGTGGTTGGTTTCAGCAAGTTTATGTTGTACAAAAATTTGAATTGATTGTTGTGTTGTTTTAACTGTTCAAATCTTTCACTGAGGGAAGTCACTGCAACATCCAAAATTGTAAAGAAGCAGCAGCAAGTTATACCAAATGAGCACCTGAGATCTTTTCAGGGGGGAAAAGGCAATATGCTGCATTTATCACAAATAAAAACAAAATGATATCCAGCTTATACCTATGTCCCCTCACACTCTCTCTCATCCTTGCGCCCAAGCATTCCAGACAATGTTCTGCAGTCTGTGTTATTACCAGTCCTGACAGTGCTGTTGCTGGAGTCTGTGCTAGTGTCTGTCACTGGGGTTTGTGGCAGCTGCCTGGCCAGGGAAGCTGGACAAGAGGAGGAGCAGAGTCTTTGTCAGGCATGAACCAACACTCCTTTCTTTCAGGTGGTGTGCAGAACATTTTCCCCCTTTAGTGTTTGGATCTCACCCAGTCTTTATAGCTTTGTCATGCCAGTCCAGGTGCTGTGTGTGACCGTTAGTCAGTGGCAGCTTTTGGGGTAGGCAAAGCAGGCGGCCACCTAGAACCCCAAGCAATAAGGGTCCTGTCTTCAATTTGGTAGACAGAAATGAAAATATAGGAAAATATAGAAATTGTTCCCATCTAGCAGAGATAATAGGGCTAGAAGCCTAAGCACTTTTCACTCTTGGCTCATCAAGGCAAGCTATCATTAGGATCTGTGCTTCATCTGAATGGCAGATTTCACCATTATCTGCCCATCACCTTCACATTGAGATGGTAAAAAAACAGGAACTTGTCCAGCGGCCTCAGCTTTAAATTCTTCAGTGTGGCCATTTATTCTGCCATTTTTTTTAACTTTGTAAAATATTGCCTTTTCCTTTTCTGTATTACCTGGTCTTTTGCCTTTTCCTTTGACTTTGTGACAATTTTTATTTTGGCTTTGTTTTGCTCAGGTTACCAGGTTGGGCCATATAGGCTGCTACATCTAAATACAGTGCTTCCCTTAGGCAATCATTACATCTATGTGTGATGTCTGTGCTGTATGTCTTTCTTTTGGAACGTAATTTTTTAGCTTCTTCTGTACTTAGTATTTAATATTTCTGAGAGGGCCAGAGTCTTATAAACTTGAGTACTTCAGATAATTTCACTGAAATTTGGTGTTTTTTATGTATAGCTACACACTAGAAACCTTCTTTTCACTTATTTTGGGGCTGGTTCACACATACATCCACCCTCCAGTCACACCTTATACCTGTTCATTCCTATACAACATGGGGTACATTGCTATGCAGTTTCTACATTTACAGCATGGAGTATGGCATGTTACGGAGATTGGGGGAAAAGTGGCATTATACCCAGAACTTAAAGATAGATAGCAACAAATTTAAACACTATTAAAAGCTGGGCCTGAGTGGCTCAGGGGCAAGTGCTGCTTCTTCTGCAGTCGAAGTGAACCCCCAAAGGACAGTGGTTTGAGTCTAGTGCTCCCAACACCACAACCAGTATGGACAAGTGGGTGTAGTTTCAATCCCATGGAATCTGAAACAGTCTTTGAGGTTACTGCTCTGCTTAGGAGACATGGGTGAGAGCAGGGAATGTATCATCCATCAAACTGGGACCTTGCTGTCAATAGGTCTGAGTGACAGTGTGTGCCATCCACTTCCCAAAGCATACTGAAAAGAGAGCAGAGAGGGCTTTTCTCTGTGTCCTTTTCTAATCTGGAGAGTCCATGGACGAGAAATACACACGTCTTCAATTTTCTACACAGCTCTGCTCTTCTTTACTTCTGCTGCTGTAACTGCGATGCTTTATGGGCCCAGCTTGAACCAAAAGTGAATGAGGAAACATTTTCTTTTGTCAAATTCCAAAGGGGTAGCCGTGTTCGTTTAGTAAAGCAAGGGAGTCTTGTGGCATTTAAAGACTAACAGATTTATTTATTGCATGAGCTTTCTGATTTGCTGTTGCAGTATGACCTGATCCCATGTCTTACACTCCCCTGCATTTATTTTCATTCCATTCTGTAAGTTCCCCCATCTTCAAAGCATCTGATGAACTGGGATTTCCCCCTACTCAGAGCTCTGGTTTGGCTCTTGGCTCATGAATATTCATGAGTTCATTTGGCATCATATGGTGTGCCTCTAATTAATTAAAGATAGCAAGGTATGTCACGACAGAGAAAATGTTGGGAACCATTGGACTAAACAGCAGCAGTCTGCTTCTAAGGTGTCTCTTTAAAGATCCTCATGTAGTAAAACTAAATTTAATTCAAAGAAAGTCTGTGCTGATCTTTAGGGGATTTAAAGTGCAATACTAGAAGCATCAAATCTCCCCTGCTTCATTTACAAGTGAATCACCCCAGATCACCCCCTCTCCTGCCTCATTAACAAGAGAATACAAATCAATAGGTGAGGGTTTCTCTCAAGCAAAAACAAGCAAGGAGTCTTGTGGCACCACACCCCCTGCAATCCTGACCTGGCATACTGTCATGGTGAAGAAGAATTTTACCACCTTTAGTCAGCCCTGCTCATCAGGGGAGCACAACTGTGCTGTCCCCTTTTGGTGCCCCTCAAATGCCAGCGCCCCCTGCAGCACAGGGGCTGCTTACTGCCTAGCACCAGCCCTGCTGCTATTGCTTTTGAGCAGGAATGGGCTGCGGCTCAATCAGCGATGCCTTTCTTTGTCATTGGGACAAAAAACTCTGCTATGCCTTTCCCCCAATACCATTGACCCCAAGGATTCTCCGCAAAATCCAACAGGACAGTGCACGGGTAATCTTAATAGCACCCGCATGGCCATGCCAGCCATGGTACACCCTTTCCCACACATTGTCCATAGCACACCCCATCGCTCTTCCCCTTGTTCCCGATCTCCTCTCACAGAACCACGGAAGCCGCTCTCATACTCACCTGGACAGACTCCATCTAACAGCATGGAACCTTGATGGTTCACTAAGCTAGAGAGCCGCTGCTCCCATAAAGTCAGATACATACTACTGAATAGTAGAAAACCTTCTACACAAACTACTTACCTCCAAAAATGGTGTTGGGTTTCCTCCTGGTGCGTCCGACGATCCATCGCTCCGGATACAGCTCCACTTTCATCTGTCTTAGAGTATTTGGTAGACCTGAAAGAAACGAACGTTTCAGTCGATACAGTTAGAGTACACCTTGCCACTATCTCTACCTTTCATGAGCCTATAGACGGCATCTGTCTTTGCTCACAGTACCTTCAAAAGATTCATCCTCGGCTTACAGAACCTTTATCCACAAATTCGGCCAACGGCTATTCCATGGGACCTCACAACTCAAAACGTTGATGGGGCCTCCTTTTGAGCCATTGGCCACAACTACCTTATTACATCTATCCATGAAGGTAGCCTTCTTGGTGGCTATTAGCTCAGCTTGGCGAGTGGGAGAGATAGCCGCCCTCCTGGCGCATTCTCCATATGCTGTCTTCTACAAGGACAAGGTCTCCTTGCAACCTCACCCTAAATTCATGCACAAGGTCACATCCTCATTCCACATCAATCAAACCATCAACTTACCTGTCTTTCATCCCAAGCTGCATGCAACACCGCAACAAAGGATACTTCGTGCCCTTGATGTCAGGCGAGCACTCTCTTATTACCTTGAAAAGACTAAACCCTTTAGAAGGACGCCATGGTTGTTCGTTTCCAGTGTGGAATGTTCTCAGGTCAGCCTATCTCTGAGCAGAGGTTATCCACCTGGATTTCATCCTGTATTAGAACTGCCTATGGCATTTAGCAGTCAGCTCCACCTGACTCTGTCTGATCGCACTCTAGCAGATCTATGGCGTCTTCCATTGCCTTTCTTACAAAGGTCCCCCTTCAAGTTATCTGTCAGGCGGCAACCTGGTCCTCTACTGACACCTTTGCTAAGCATTACGCCCTTGAGCGACTTTTCTCCATGGATACTGCAGTCGGGCAAGCAGTGCTAAATTCATTTCGAACATCACAATCCGAAGTACCCACCTCCATACGCAATAACTGCTAGACAGGCACCCAGGGTGGAGCAGTCGGGAGCACTGGTCGTCAAAGAAATGGAGGTTACTCATCTTCGTGCAGTAGCTGAAGTTCTTCGAGATGCGTGCTCCTGACATGTTCCACTACCCGCCCTTCTCTCCTCTACTTCAAAATGCTCCATTTGTTTCTGCAGGCAGTCTTCGTAGTAGAAAGGAGCTGAGGAGAGCAAGGTGCTGACGTCACCAGCGGTGGGAAGGAGTGCTGGATGCCGCGATTGCCTCCTCTCTTCACTACCTGAGCCACTGCTGTAAAATCTCTGATCCAGAGTGCAGTGCAGCGCACGCACCTGGAGTGGAGCATGTCGGGAGCATGCATCTCGAAGAACTTCGGGTACTGCACGAAGGTGAGTAACCTCCATTTTTTTTTTACTGTATAGGCTAGTTTTCATGGTAACCTTAAGTAATTATCAGAATCTGATATTAGTAGGATCAATATTTGCTCTCTTTTATGACAAAATTAAACTGTGCAATGAATTTTAAACTTAGTAATTTGGAGCAGGTAAAAGTATGTGACTATATGCCTCAGTGTGGCTCTTGAAGGTTTAATGATCGAACTTATGTGGCTCTTGAGCTGCATAACTTTGGCCACCCCTGGTTTAGATGGTACAAGCAGACTGATCACTCTTCAGTGGAGATAACAAGTGAAGTTTTTTCAGTTTCGAGGAGTATCTGTGGAAGAAGGCATAGATTAATCAATATATGCTTTACTTTGTTGACAAATTTGTTTTTTTTAATGTTCATGCACATCTGATGCATCATTTATTTATTTCTTTTTCTAAAGTATTGCTACACAATAGTGTAGTGGCTAGCACCTCTGCTTAATATGCAGAAGGTCCTGGGTTCAAGCCCCAGGGGATTGGACTCAATGATCTCATGAGGTCCCTTCCAACCCTATGGTTCTATTCTATTCTAACTTTAATGCATACTGTAAACAAAGTTAGTTTATCAGTTGAATAAATGCCTCCAAATAGGAAATGTTCTCTAATACCTTTTGGAAGAAAAGTTGTAAGCCAACATTATACATACATACATGGCTGTATGCATACATACTGCTGGAGATCCGAGGGTTGTAGTGGAATACAAATTGAGTCAACAATGTGATGAAGTTGTTTTAAAAGGCTTATAGTCTTAAGCTACATTAACAGGAGTATTCTGTGTAAAATACGCTAGGTGTTTGTCTGGCTTTGCTCAGCACTGGTGAGACCTGAACTGTGTTGGTTCTGGGTTCAATTAAAATAGTAAAAGGTTGAGAAAATCAGATGTATGAGGAAAGGATTCAACTGAAATGGTAAAAGGTTCAGAGCAGGGGTCTCAAATCAACTTGAGGGCCGCAAGAGGACTAGTAGAGGACCTCATGAGGACTACAGTGTTAGCCCGAGGGCCGCACCACTAAAACCTTTTCACACAACAATATTGCAAATGTCGGTAACGATAGTGTCATTGTGGGCCGCAGGAAATAGCTTTTGGGACCAAACGCGGCCCACGGGCCACATGTTCAGGGACCCCTGGTTTAGAAAATAGGATCTATGAAGAAAGGTTTAAAAACCTGGGCATGGAAAAGAAGAATGGTGGCAGACCTGTTAAGTCTTCAGTTAAGTTGAGTGACGGCTGTTATAAAGAGGACCCAGGTCAGTTATTTTCCACGTCCACTGAAGGTAGGACAAGAAGTAATGGGTTTAATCTGTAGCAGGGGAGATTTAGATTAGATATTATGGAAAGGTTTCTAATTGTAAGGGTAGTTAAGCTGTGGAATAGGCTTCCATGGGAGATTGTGGAGTTGCCATTACTGAAGGATTTTAAGAACAGATTTGACGAACACCTTTCAGGCTGTGATCCAAGTTTATTTAGTCCTACCTTAGCAAAGGGGACTGGACTTGATGATTTCTCAAGGTCCTTTCCAGTTCTACATTTCTGTGATTTCTATGCAAATTTAAGGAGAAATGGAATGGCAGTGGGAAGTGCTTTGATTAACTGATCATAGAGCACTGACATATTGATGTATAATCCGGAATGGCATTTCTGTGAATGAACAATGTTGCAGATAGCTTGCTTTGCTTTACCTGTAGTACTGTACCATGATGTCTCTAGCTAAGCATTGTGTGTACTTGCTACTTAAATAATTATCTAATTCCCAAGCTTCCTCTAAAATCTGGGAAGGGAAAGTAGTTTGAGCAGTGAAACAGGAACTCAGTCTGAAATAACTGCACTGTGTGGGTGTGCCTGCACTGGAATACAAGATTAATAACGTAGCCATGATTGGCCTTGTTTAGCTGACTTGGGCTTGTGGGGGTTGATCTGCAGAACTAAAAATTGCTGTATGGACTTTTGGGCTCTAACTGGACTCCAGGCTCTGGGATTCTTCCCCTTGTGGGTTTCTAGAGTTTGGGCTCCAACCTTGGCCAGTATGTCTACCCAGCAGTTTTAGAGCCCTGCATTCTGAGCCCCTTGCATCTGGGTGAGCTGATTGGGGCCAGCTGTGAATGTTTAAATGTGGCTAGATCTCTTCCATCAGCATAATAAACCCTTCTATGTGAGAGGTGGTAGCTCTGTCCACAGATGAAGCTCTCCTGCTGATATAGCACTGTCTCTGCTGCTGCTTTTTCTGTGTAACTTGTCACTCAGGGGGATGACTAATTTATACACCAAAGTAACATACATTAGTTACACCAACCTAAGTGGTAATGTAGACCAAGCCTTAGTCTCATACAAACATATTCTTTAATACAGGGGTGGGCAGACTGTCTGGTCTAAGGTCCACATTGGGGTCTAAGCAGATTGATGAGGGGTGGGGAAAGAGGTGGACAGGAGCGTGCTGTGCTCTAGACATAATGCCTCTGTGACCACGTTTTGGGAAGGATTGGGGGCAGGTGGAGGTGCTGCTGGCCGGGGGAGGGACCAGGGGCATGGGCCCAGGCCCCACTTCCCTGGCCAGGGACAGGGCCAGAAGCCGCTGCGCCACCACGGGCAGCTAGGCCCCACATCCCTGGCTGGGGACAGGGCCAGAAGCGGTTGCAGGTGGCGGGGTCCTACATCGCTGGCCGGGGATTAGGCTGCCACCAGCGCACGCCGTTGGGCCACGGATTGCCTGCCGCACTGCGGGCGGCCAGGCCCCAGATCCCTGGCCGGGGATGGGGCCACTGCAGCTGGCGGTGGCTGGGCCCCAGATCTCTGGCCCGATTGAGCCGGAGATCCGGGGCACTGGCGCTGGGGTTCGGGGCATGTGCCCTGGGGTGCCCAGTGCCAGCAATGCCTCTGGGGGCAGGGTGGAGAATGGTCACTACATTCCCACCTGCGCACTGCTGGGTCCATGTGGGAGGGGCAGGGCCAGGAATGGGGAGCAGCTGCCAGGCTCTGAGCAGGCCCAGCTGGAAGGCCAGATGAAAGGTTTCTGCTGGCAGCCCACAGCCTGTAGTTTTCCCCCCTTTGGTTTAATGCAAACTGCACTAGATTGCATTTCTCTTAAGTTACAGGAACAGAATAGAGCAAACTTGCATTCCTTTAGGAAGTTTAAGAACGCTTGGGACCCCCTTCTGGTCTTTTTGTCTCAAAGGATGTGTCTTCATTAGGGGAAAAAAGGTGTGCTCCTTTCTTTCTTTAATTAATGAGTCAAAATCTTAGGAGACTAGGCAGTTTGTCCTTTTCGTATGTTAACAGAATGAGTTACATGTAGGAGCTTAGAGCTTACCTTGGCCTGCTAACTAATGCCAAAACTACAAGCTCTGTGTCTTCTCTAGATTTTGTCTCATCACATTGTAGGTAAAACTTAGTAAGAATACATCTTTTTTTTTTTCCTTCCCCGAATGAAGATGTGCTACCGTAAACTCACTCTACTCTCAAGTCTACACTACAAAATTAACTTTATGTAAGTTATGTCTATATGCAGCCACTGGAGTAATTGAATTGTCTTTACACATCCACATCACGCTTCCTGTGTGAACAGCGTGCATCCCTACTAGGAATGCTTGTACCAGTTTAACTGCTAGTGTCAGGTATTACGTGATGGCATTTGAAAGACAACAGCTACTTGCACTGTCCCTGTGTCAGCATAATTATGTTGACCTCTACACCTCTTATGGAGGGGGAGTTAAGTCTGCGTAGTGGGCAAATTACATCAGAGGGAGCTACATATTATTGTAGATGCTTACACAATTAGGTTGATGTAAGTTTCCTTACATCAGGGCTCGCCATGGTGCCCTGAGTTGTTCCATGGTGCCTAGAAGTGCTCTAGTAGTTCAGGAGCAGAACACCCCCTGGCAAGCGCCCAAAAAAAAAAAAAGGTCCAAAATGCCTTCACTGTTGAGGTGCTCTTAGCCCCATATGGCTGCCTTTCTTCAGCTATGGCTTTTAGGCAGCAGGGGGAAGGAGTGCTTTCACACACACTGACACTGAAAGCGTTGACGGTGGCTTTTTGGCAATGGGGGGCCCTCTTAAGTGCTAGACACGTAGGTGCCTCTGTCTTTGGGGCTGGCTTCTACATGTGTGGGATGTTTTTCAAAGCCGGCCTTATGTCCATCTCTCAGTAGTGTAGAACAGGCAGCTTTTGTTGACAAAACAGTGGAGGTTTACACAGTGCAGTGCTTCTGCTGATAAATCTCTTCCTATGTCAACATAATGAAACCAGTTGACCAAGAAACATGAACCTTTTTCGAAGGGAGCTAAAGCAATTCAGCATGAGTGTACTGTGTAGCTGACATCTCCTTAAGGCAACCAAATTTATTTATCACATGAGCTTTCGTGGAACAAATACATTTTTGTTAGCCTTTAAGTGCCACAGGACTTCTTTGTTTTTTGCTGAACTAGACTGACATGGCTAAAAACCATGTTAAGACATTTTACAAATTCAACTCTCAATTTATAATTTCTGTCTCCTCTTTTCATTAAGTGAAGGTTGTGGAAAGTTGAATGTAATTATGGTTAAACAGTTAAGCATGGACTACTTAGCTCTTGTATCCCTCTTGCATTTAGTGGCTTAATGCTATCTTCTATATCTACAGTATAAAAAAAAAAAAAAGATAAATGCCAGTGTACATTCTTTTTTACTGATGCATGTTCCTTGCCTGACTCTTGGTAAGGGGGTCTACTGTATTGATAACTGAAGTGCTTCCTGGATCTTGCTGGGATCAGTGAATTTAAGCACCAGATTTTAAGATGGTTCAATTGTCCCTATTTTCTTCTAAAGAAAGGTGAATTTATATGAAGAAATGCAACATAGTAGTCATTGAAAACATGATGTTAAAAATAAGGCCCACATTTATAGATGTTCTCAAATAAAGCGGTAAATAGTAGCCAAGTGAAACTTGTCTGGGAAATGTGCTGTGCTGCATTTGTCCCTTTAAAATTATTATGTTTTGCTTGCTTGCACCTACATCTATGTCATTTCTCTGGAGAATTGTAATTGGTCTGATTAAGAGTGCCTCTGCAACTTTTTAAAATGACATCAACTTGTACATTTACGTGGCACTGCAAAATCTAAAATTTAGGTGCATTAATTTGAGTAGAAAGAAATAAAAATATAATTAGATGTCTGTGTGTGTGTGTCCATTGTGAAAATCAAAAGTTCCTTTATGCTTTTACATAGTATAGAAAAATGAAATTCCCAGAATTTAGAATTTAAATTTGAACTGGAAAGGTAAACCTGAATAGGAAGAGACCCTGTAAGTGCACAGAGTGATCTGCACAGCAGTTAACACTTTTGGAGCCAATTTCCAGAGGGTAGCCGTGTTAGTCTGTGTACAGCAAAAATATTGTGTCCTGTGGCACCTTATAGACTGACATTTTTTCAGGCATAAGCTTTCTTGGGCTCCAGCCCGCTTCGTCAGATGCAAGAAACATGAAATGGAAATCTACAAACATCATGAGGAAACGTGCACACAAAGAGAGACATCATCTTCCTCTCCAAATGCAAACAAATGGACATCATACCAAATGGACTCAAAGTTAAAAATCCATTACAATTGATGTACTGCACAGGCTATCGTTAGAGATTGTGTCACACACTATAAAAAACCCCATGGAACCATCTGATCGGCATCCTGTACGGCAAACAGGAGAAGATCAAGACAGACCTCTCAACGTTGGAGATGCTCATGAAAAAGCCAGACTTCCACATAAACTTCCATGTGGCTGATCTTTAAAAAAATGAGACAGGCCACCTACAACATACACGTTGCTTCTCTACAGAGGAAAAAGGGCATTAAACTGTCTAAGCTCCTACATGCCTCAAAGGGCCACACCTGTGGTACCAGTGACTTACCGAACAATATTGTAAATATATCCAGCTACACCAGGGGTAGGCAACCCCTAGCATGTATGCTGACAGCGGCATGAGTGCCCATTCGGAGTGGCTACATGCTCAACCCAGAAGAGTCTGTCTTGTCTCGGGGGTTCTTTTTCTACCCTACCACCCCCACACGTATGATACAGTTTGTGGTGACCTGGAAGCCTACTTCTGCTGTCTCCAGCTCAAGGAATATTTCTGTCACACCACTGAACAACAGACTAATTCACAGATACCTTCCTTCTTGAATCTGACAAAGTGGATTAGAGGCCACAAAATCTTATGCCCAAAGAAATCGGTTAGTTTATAAGCAGAGCCGTCCTTAGGGTAGGTCAAAGGGGACATTTGATGTGGGCCACATGCTTTTGGGGCCCCGCGCCCCCCCCTTCCCCCCCATGGCAGGAATCGGCATGAGCCCCGCCTCTCCTACAGTGAGCCTGAATGTTTTTGGCCAGGCAGACGCAGGCTCACTCAGAGGCTGCTCTGCCAGTGAGTAACCTGCAGTCCCTCCCCCTGGATCCAGCTGAGCAATTAGCTGGAGGGGAGAGGGAGGTTTAACCCTTTCCTCCTCCAGCAGACACTGCCAGCACCAGCCCAGGGAACACACAGCCAGGTAAGTGCCGGGGGGAGTCTGGTGGGACCCTGAGCCTGAGTCTGGAGGGGGACAAGGGTGCTGGGGATCCAAGACTCCCCCCTGGGCACCGATTCACATTGGGCTAGTGGGGGGCAGGTAGATCAGGGATCATGCTGTGACAGACCACTCCCCAGATCCCATTCAGTGTGCTGCTGGGACCTCCCAATTCCCACTCCTGAACCCTGATTCATCTCGCTTTGCCAAGTGACCACTCACTCCTGAGTCAGTCCACTCCAGCCTCTTGCGTACCGTCGGTCCCAGGCAGGGGGTGCATGCCTCTGGCTACTTGAGGGAGGGTCCCCCAGCAAGCACCCCCAGCCCCTGTTACTACACCAGGAGCCACTGTCTACAGAGATTGGGAATCACTCCCAACCACCACACACTCAAGCCCCTCCATTTAACAAAGAAAAGGATTGTGCCCAGCCTCCTTCACTCATACCCTCTAAAGATCACACAGCTTTAGGGAAAACTACTAGTTTATTGATCAGATTATAATTCTAAGTGAGAATATGGCCAAGCATGGCAGAATCACAGTATAAGTAAATCAGGAGAGACCGCGAGAAAATAAAAGGCAAAATACGCGTACTAACCTAATACTTCTACTTAAACTAACCTCATAGTCCAAACAAGCTTATGTTCAAGGTGTTGGTGGTTAGATGTTTGCACAGCCAGTCTCCACCTGAGGCCAGGCAGGGCCCATATCTTGCTTGGAGCTGTTTCAAGATGGAGAGTCCCAGCTCAAAAAACCTTTTAAAACTTTCAGGTCTCAATGTCCAAAGGGATAACCGTGTTAGTCTAGTCCAGGAAAAAAAACAAAAACAAAAAACAAACAACAACAACAACAAAAAACAAAAACAAACCACACACAACCCAAGGAGTCGTGTGGCACTTAAAGACTAAAAGATTTATTTTTCACAGGAGCTTTCATGGGAGAAAATCCCACTTCATCAGATGCTTGTCTCAGTCTTTGTTTCCGAACCCCTCAGCCCCTCCATTTCAGGGCTAAGGTGATTCTTTTGTCTCTTCACAGACACCTCCATTAGCATACCTTTGTCTCTGTCTGACACTGCTGGGAGAGACCTCTCTTTCCTTATCCCTGAGCCATAGAAACCATGTTACATGTTTGTTCACATGCTTGAAGCTGTAGGAAACATATCATCATAGAAATCATGTAGAATAGGTTAGTAGCATCCACACAGAAACATTGCATAGTGCAATTGGCAGCAAATCATACAATTCTGGTGTATAAGTGAACAGGAAAATCATGTAGATCATAACCCAGGGTGCATACCATCACACATGCCCCTCAGGGTCCCGGGTCATGCTGGGTTGGTGGCCAGGGGAGAGGATGGCAGGCAGATGAGGCCAAGGACTGGCCTCCCATCCCCCCCAGGCCAGGTGGTGAGGCTGGAGGGCAGGCTGGGCCAGGCATCCTGTGTGATCATTGATCACCAGCCATTTACAGACATGACTTTTGCTTTGTGTTTTGTTTTTGGGGTGGACCCTCGCTTTTGTGGGACTTCTTTGCATCACTTAGCCACTAAGGTAGTACTTGCATTTCATCAGAACAGGCTGGTATTAACTGATTCCATCACACGCATCCTTCATTCACACATCTTGTTCACACATTTAAATGAAATTCTAGAGTATACACTTAAAAGAAGTTTTATCAAGAATACAAAATATATTTCTAAATTTACAACATCAAGCTTTGTTGGACATTGGTTACAATGTCTATTAAACTGAGTTAGTTATTTCAGTTATGATATTAACGAACAGATACAATGTTGCCTAACAGATGCTTTAAAAGGTACATTCAGTTAATTTTATCTGTGTCCCTATATTATGGCTACAGAAGCCTGCTATACTGGCACGAAGAATACAGTTAGGGAAAGGAATTCCTTGAGTGAAGTATGTGGTATTAATTTATACAGTATTGCCAGTTTCAAGAGATCAAAAATCACAAGAATGGCAAAAATAAGTCGGGGGGGGGGCAAGATTATACTGTGTTTTAAATTAATCTCTTGATGTTTGAATTCCCCGTATCCATCCCAGGGTGAGTAGGTGACAATTAGTGTTGCCCGCTCTTTCTACCACACATACTGGGTAAGTTTTCATCTTTTTACCCATCTTTTTTATTTGCCGACTCTCAAGTACATCTATGGAACTTCCTGTGTCTTGCTTCCTCAGAGCTCCTGTGTGATCATTGTAAATGGCTGGTGATCAGACACGACTTTCATCTTGTATTTTATTCTTTTTCTTTCTGAGCAGATCCTTCTTGCTTTTCCCATCCTGAGTGAAATGGACTTGTTTGCCTTGTGGGTTCCCTAACTTCCCCCACCTGATTCGCAGGCACCTGTAAGCTGGGACCAGGCCAGAGCCTTTTTAAATTTTCTGCCCTGCAGCATGTCCAGGCATTTGGCCTAGGGCAGGAACAGCATGGGGAATTGCAGATGCTGTGCTGCCTTCCCTGGTGCCTGCCACCCAGCTGCACTTCTCTTACTCTCCTGACACTCCACTCTGTCCTCTCCTGTCCCCCACTCTCATGCTGCAACTCAGAAGATTGTGAGGAAGGCAGGCATCACAGCAAAGTTCATGGGAGGGGCAGGGCTGGAGGTCCCAGGAACAGTATGATCCATCACCCTCCCTCTTACTCCTATTTGTGGAGCTTCTTGGCTCCTGATATTCAGCAACAGGAACCTGGAGGGGTTAGGGAATGATGTGCCTTGTCAGACACTCCGCAGGGCTGGCTGTCCCCGCCCTCCAGTGCTGGGGTGGGTGGGGACCCTGCAGAGACCGATTTGCCCAGGGCCCCGCACCCCCCCCAGGAACGGCCCTGTTTATAAGGTACCACAGGACTCTGTTTTTGGAGCCAGTGCTTTTCTCAGATAAATGTATATGTGGATGTGGGAGTAGCTGTTTCATGTGATATACCTCAACTTTAGCAAAGTTTTTGGTACGGTTTCCCACAGCAGTCTTGTGAGCAAGTTAAGGAAGTATAGTTTGGGTGAATGGAGCATAAGGTGGATAAAAAACTGGCTAGATCATTGGGTTCAGTATACAGGGATCAGTGGCTCAATGTCTAGCTGGCAACCAGTAAATAGTGGAGTGCCCCTTCGGTTGGTCCTGGGGCCGGTTCTATTCAATATCTCCATTTATGATCTGGATGATGGGATAGATTGCACACTCAGTAAATTCGTGGACATCATCAAGCTGGGGGGGGGGGGAGTGGTAAACACACTGGAGGGAAGGGATAGGATTCAGGGAGACCCAGACAAGTTGGAGCTTTGGGCCAAACAAAATCTCATGAGGTTCAACAAGGACAAGTGCAAAGTCGTGCACTTAGAATGTGTCAGCTAAGTAGCAGCACTGTAGAAAAGAATTTAGGGGTTATGGTGGATGGGAAGCTGGATGTGAGTCAACAATGTGCTCATTTTGCCAGAAAGACAAATGGCATATTTGGCTGCATCAGCAGGAGTGTTGCCAGCAAATCAAGTGTGATTATTCCCCTCTATTTGGCTCTGGTGCAGCCACATCTCAAATACTGTGTTCAGTTTTGGGCTCTGCACTACAGAAAGGATGTGAACACAGAGTTGGCCCAAGGTTTTTTGGTGCCCTGGGCGCCTGTGATGCTGGCGCCCTTCCTAGTGCACCCCCCCCCCCCCCGGCAGCCTGGCCAAGTTTCTGCTGGGGCCAACTCCTTGTCGGCAGTCTGATGCTGGTGGTGGCACGGCTGCCCCAGTCGGGGGCCAGCTTACCACTCATGGCCTGATGCCAGTGGAAAAGGGTTGGGGGCTTGCTGGCCCTGGCTGTAGCCCCAGCCCAGCTCTTGGCCACCCCTTTCTGGTTGGCGCCCTGGGCATCTCTCTGTGTCACCTTTATGGATGGACTGGTCCTGTGTAGCCAAATTAGAGTCCAGTGGAAGGCAATGAAAATGATTAGGGGACTGGGGCACATGACTTATGAGGAGAGACTGAAGGAACTAGGCTTATTTAGCCTGCAGAAGAGAAGACTGAGGCGGGATTTGATGGCAACCTTCAACTACTTGAAGGAGTGCCCCAAAGAGGAGGAAGCTAGGCTGTTCTCAGCAGTAACACAGGGACAGAAGAAGGAGCAATGGTTTCAAGCTGCAGCTGGGGTGGTCAAGGTTGGATATTAAGAGAAACTTTCTCACTAGGAGGGTGTTGAAGACTTGGGATGGGTTGTTTAGGGAGGTGGTGGAATCTCCATTTTTGGAAACATTTAAGGCCTGGCTGGACAAAACCCTGGCTGGGATGATTTAGTGGGCATGGTCCTGCTTTTGGCAGGGGGTTGACCTAGATGACCTCATGAGGTTCCTTCCAACTCTATGATTCTATGATATGAAAAAATCCAGCTTATTTTAAAAATAAAGCAACCTTTTGTGGCAACTGTTTTCACTTAGTTACCTTTTCCTCATCCGTTATTCTAGACCGGAAGTGTATTTCAAAAGGGATCATATCAAATCACGGTATATTCATGGATAGGCTGAAGAGGTCCTTCGATATTAATCTTCCTCTTTCCCTGAGTGTGGCCTTAATTTTTCTCCTTTGAAATCTGCCCTTTTGTTTCATAATTATAATGGTGATTTAAAGTGTTTCCCCTTCTAAAGCTTTTCAGTTTTGCCTTAGATAACATTACTGTAATATTCTGTGTTACATGTGCAGAATATTTAGCCTATAGTGTATCTCTAATAAAGAAATAACCAATGTACTGTTTTTTAGTGCATTAGATCTGTCTAGTTCTTTACAGATGGATTCAGGTGTGTTCCTGCCAGAAGAAGCTTAGATTGTTTAATGAAGGGTGGGAAGTGTGCTATGGGAAGAACAGTGGTCACAACAAAATTGGTGTTCTACAGAAACATATATGCCTTGTTGGCTTCAGTATTGTCTTTTACAAGACTAGACTATAACATTCTCTGCTGCTAACATCTTAGTGTAGAAACAGTTTCAGTCATCTATGGTTCTGGGAAGATATTACCAGAATTATTTATAGTCTACTTCTAACAAGATGTCATTGGAAGCGCCACTCAGGTTTTTTCCCCATAAGTTTAATGCTTCATTTAAGTTTGTCTTGGTGGCTGCCTACTGCTAATTCTCTGAGAACTAAAGGTACGCTCAATATTTTTTAAAAACTGATTTAATATTCAGGAGAATGTAAATTTGCTCTTGACTCGGAACTTTAGATAATAGCATCCCAGAAGTTTTGACCAAGGATGCCAGGGAACAAACTGTTTTTTAAAGGCATTGGGATATTTTAATGTCCATACAAAACTGACAGGATCTTGCTGTTTAAGATCTCACTTTAAAAGATAAATTGTTATTATGTAAACTGTCTATTAATCAGTCTACTGAGAAAAGATGAAGGGCTGAGCTAATTCTTCTGCAGGTAAAACTGGTGATTTTTGGATATCTTAAGTAATATCTAAGGCTCAGTTTGTAGAATACTATGGGGTATTTAACACCTGCTTTGGTAGAATATCCAAGGTTTTTCCAAATTTCTTCCGCTTAATGAAGCGTAGTGTGCTCAGTATGCTTCAGGAAATTTAGTAAATTATACAGACATAAATCAATGCTGTATGTCTGGAATAATTTTCTCCACTTCTCTTTTTCCAAGAAAGAAATCAGCTACATTCACTTCTTATTTTGTTACAGGATCTGGAGTTTCATGGAGTAATGAGGTTTTATTTTCAAGACAAAGCGGCTGGAAACTTTGCAACAAAATGTATTCGTGTTTCTAGCACTGCTACAACACAAGATGTAATAGAAACCCTTGCAGAGAAATTCCGACCAGACATGCGAATGCTGTCATCCCCTAAATACTCACTTTATGAAGTGCATGTCAGTGGAGGTGAGTGTATGCTGCCTGGATCTTGCTGCCATTTTTCTTTTTTCTTTCTTTCTTTTTTTTTTTTCTTTTTTTTTTTTTAAGAATATAGAAGTATGTTAAATGTACTTGTTCCTTTAGCACTGCAATATTTAACTATGAGAGGTTCACAGCTGGGTGTGATAGTATTTCAAAAATGCAACGGTCTGTAACATGGATACAACTTATCTAAATTGTGATGATAGTGTGACCTTTTTGGAAAATGTTATACTTGATATCCTGTAGGTAGGAGATGACACTGGTGTGATTATAGTCATTTCTAAATAAAGGCCTTCATTAAAGAACAACCAAGCTAACATAGATGAAGTATTCGGCATGGCTATAGTTAAAGAAATATTATCAAGTTAAAGAACACATTTGTCAGAATGAGTTGTTCGTACCTGCTATTACAAATAGCATCCAAGTGTACAGTAACTGAAAGATTACGGGGGGATAATGTTAATTGGTGTATTAGATAAGTGTATAACAAACAAGGAGTTCTGTGGCACTTGAGGACTAACAAATTTATTTAGTGCATGAGCTTTCATGGGAGAAAAATCCCACTTTGTCAGATGCTTTGGAGACGAAGTGGGATTTTCTCCCACAAAAGCTCATGCAGTAAATGAACTTGTTAGTCTTTAAGTGCCACAAGAACCCCTTGTTTGTTTTTACTGAACTAGACTAACATGGCTACCACTTTAGATCTTGGGAACAATTCGTGTATAGTATTTTCTCTTTCAGTTGTATATTCAGTTATTTTCTTGTAGTTTCTCTTTCACCTGGCAATAGAAGAAAAAGAACAGTAGGTTCCTTACCAGTACCTGTCCTCCTTTGAGATGGGCTGCTCAGATTCATTCAGTATCAAGTGTCTATGTGCCACAGTGCACAAATGGCTGGAAACTCTTTAGCCTTAGCCTGTCAGGACAGGGCTGGTGTCCACCGCCCCCTGACCACAGCCCTGCTCCTCCCCAGTTCCTACTGATCGCTAACTCCAAGTAGCGGGGATGGCGGGAGGGACCTGAATGAATCCGAGCAGCCTATCTCAAGGAAGGACAGTTACTGGTAAGTAACCCACGGTTCTTCTTCGAGTGCTGCTCAGATACATTCAGTATCAGGTGACTAGCCGTACTGTGGAAGGTGGGCGGAGTTAAAGCCTTACTGCTGTCAGCATGGCTACCCACAAGTGGCACAGCACCCAAAATTGGGTGAAGAAGCAGTGGGCCGCCAGGCGAATGCGTATGGACACACCACCAAGTGCAAGATCTTTGAGAGAAGATGTGCATGAGAGTGCAGAAGGGGTCATTTCCCACTCTGTCTGGAGACTAGAACTCCACCAGGGGCAGCCCCTGGCTCATTATCGGGGAGTTTGCTAAATCGTAATAGCAAAAGAACATCCTTGTCACCAGCAAGACCGTCTAGTGTAGGAGGGTTGCCCTTTCCTAGTAGAATCGACTCCTGAGAAAGGCAGTCGTGATCCAGGGCAGCAGGCTCCTACAGTTGCAGGCAAAAAGCAAGGGTGGAATAATTGCCGCCCTTGCAGCCTGAGCCCCAAAAGGGGGGGGGGTCAGATGGGTTAAGTTACTAACCGAGACTGGGAGTGGGGAACGCATCGGCCCCTGACCAAATGGGAAATACGCAAAAGGCCTTTCCCCATGTGGCATATTGGCAGGATATGTTATGGGTAGGATTGATAAGGGGTGCCCTAAACTAAGGCATCCTGCCTCCATATCGAATCTAATGTAGGAAGGATAATGAGGAAGGAGTGGCTGGGGACCCCCGCCCTGGAACAAGGTCTAGATGCTTGGCAGACCCATCTCTGGGGCCCAAAAGTGTCAGACACACTCTGTCAAGGTTGTCATCGTAAAGAAAGGAGTGGACATCTCAAAAGGGCCCTTTAGAGGTGACTCTTGAGCAGGTTATCATAGGAAAAAAGGGGGGAACCCTTAGGTACACCCATCCCAGCATCAAGAGAGAAACTGGGAGAAAGGTGATTGAATTCCCATGTTAGGTTGTCCCTGACCAAAGGGGTGGGGGAATGACCTGAGACAGGGGCAGTGAGAAACCATCACAGGGTTTGACGGGGGGGGGCTGATGCAACTTCAACGTTAGGTGTGCTTTTCTCTCCCCTTCCCCATACTCTACTCTCCCAATACTTGGACTCACATAGGGAAAGGTGCGCTGAATCAAGTGAAGGGGTATCCAGGTGTCTCTAGATGGGTCAGGTCCACCTCGAGGGTCGTGCCCCCAAGTTCCAGAAATGGAGTGGTGGGGGGGGGTGGAAGGGGCACATGGCTTGCGAGATAGTCTTACTACTCCTTTCACATGATAGTCTCACTCTCACTTCTGTGGAGAGGCAGTCAACCTTCATAACACAGCTGGTTGACTCATCTCTAGCGATGGATGTAGGTGTTGGGTCCCGGCTAAAAAGAACCAACTACGAGGGATCTTGCATAGCTCCTGACGAGGAGAGAAGACGATGCGTTAGACAAGATGCAGGTCGGATGTGGTCTATAACACTTGCTCTGAGGAGAAGTGGTGTTATTGGTGAGCCTCCCCATGTATTGGAAGGGGTAAGGCTTGGGCAGGCCCTGTGTGGGAGGAGGGTAGAGAGAGAGACCCTGGGAAGAGGAGAGGAGAGCATAAGGCAACCCTTACTTAGGGGAAAAACAAGGAATATCCGCTGTGTCCTCTAAGGAAGGGAGGGGGGCAAGGAGGGATGTTACAAAATCGTCACCCATAAGGCGTCAGGCTCGCCAGCTTGTTAAGGGATTGTAAGTTTCCCTGGGAGCCAGAGTTCTGCAGGGGAACCACCCTGAGCTCTAAGGACCACATGTTCTCAAATGGCTCACTCAAGTGTACGAATAGTAATGGTAGTTAATTATCTTCTAATATCTCACTTCATTGCAATTCGAGGCTTTTCAGAGGAAAGCAACCCTTACATGGTTAGAGGGAGGCACCAGAGCAAAGGAGGTTCCAGTTGAGGGCTAAACTTGAAGTTTCCCTGTGGACAGAAGGACCAATGTGATGTGGTGAAGGTCCTTGGGGAGGAAGGGTAGGAGCTGAAGAGACAAACCCGTATGGTGAGGCTTGAGGATCCCTCAGGCAAAAGCCTAACGCGAGTCTGAAGAGTATGGCCCTGATATTAAAAGGGGCAGTGCCTGGGAAGGCGAGGAGGGAGAAGATAGGTAAGAGGGCAAGCTCGTACCCCTTATTCTCTATCACCTAGGGGGCAGGATGCGTCATCTCGCAATAGTTTCCCCAAAATCTGTTGCAGGCTGACACGGATAAGGAGCGCTCTTGGGATAGAGACACAGGAGCATACCCTTTTCAGTGTGCCCGACTGGGAAAGAGTTGGCAGAGGTGTAGGTATTCTCCCCTTGTCCCAGAGGGCTATAGTGGTTCCTTTATTTTATTTTATTTTATTTTATTTTATTTTATTTTTTGGCAGCGTGCATCGTCTACCTGCTTCTCATACCTCTGTGACCTCTGGATTTCTACCAAGGCTCCAGGAGCTTATGCAACTGGAACCAAGTGCATGTGAGGAGAGTTCTCTGGTTGCCAGGCCCTTACCTGACCCAAGGGTGTGGTAAGGGAAAAGGGAGACACATCGTTACTGGAGAGGGGGAAGAGGTATCCCGACTCTGATTGTGAGGGGGCATTTAACAAAAGCGTTTAGGGTACTGCCCTAATGTTCAAGGGTTTGATGGAGGGAGAAGTGACCATGTTGGAGTTGATCACCTATAACGAGGGAAGGGGACCATCATCCCGTGGTCCAAAGGCTCCTGAAAGGTAGCCATTTCGGTTGTGGGGGGGGGGGGGGGGGGAATACGAGGACCCCTCCCCCATGCATTCAAGAGGCCACAGTAGACTGGGGGAACATTGAGGCACCTGGGGAGTAAGCACACCCAGGGCTCTGATGGCTGACCTATGGGCACAGTTGCCACGGATCAGGGAGTCTGTGGGCGGATAAAGACCCTCCCTCTAAAGGGAGGTCTAACATGGACTGCTGAAAGTCTTGGGAGAGGTCAAAATCCCAAAGCCAGGCTGCTTGGTGTGTAACCACAGCTGTAGCAGTGCCGCGGCTGGCTATGTTCGAGGCATCCCACGCCACTGTAAGGGCATCATGTGAGGCCAAGGCACCTTCTTTGACGAAGGCATCCAAATCCTCTAAGTGTTCTTGTGGGAGGAAGCTGCTGAAACACTACATAGCATCCACAGGTCTAGGGAATATCTTTTAACCAAGGCCTGATGGCTAGCAACCCTCAACTGAAAAGCTGAAGGTGAATAGGGTTTTTCTACCCAGGAGGTTAAACTTCTGAGACTCCTAGGTGGTCTGGGGGTGAATCAGGGTGGCTTGGGCCAGTGTGTCCAAACAATGTCAAGGACACAAGTACGAAGGGGTAAAATCGTAATGGTGACCAGGGAGGTTTCGAACCCCAAGTCGAATAAGGGGTCGTGGTCCCCTTGAGGGGTGTGACCCTGACCCAGGTAGGCGGTGACCCAATGAAGGGGGTCAAGTGTGGTAAGGTCTTCTCTGTAAGATCCTGGCCCATGATCATGGCTGTAGTTGGGAGAAGGGGCAACCACGGTCCTGGGATGCTATCACCCGGGCCATGGCACCGAGTCGGGCCTCAGTAGGAGGTAGCCACTTTAGAGTGCAGTACTGGAAAGGAATCTGGTGCCACAGACCCTTCAGTAAGAGGCTGGGCCTGAGGAATGCACTCTCGGGTCTCTTGCGGTGCCAGGGCAAGGGTGTTGGTGTCGTAAGGTTGGAGCCCACAGTTTTGCAGTGGCACAGGGCCCAAGTAGTGAGCGGCTCCCACTGGTGCTGGGTAAAGTGGAGGAAGGAAGGCGGACTTACTGTTTGCTTTGGTGGCCTGGTGGTGTGTTCAGGAGCTGAAGGGCCTCTGCCACTTCAAAGGCCTCTGGTGTGGTTGGGACCATGATAGGCTCCAAGCGCTCACCCTGGAGGGGAGGGCCAGAAACAGCAATGGCACTTCGTTGCCAAGGTTGACCCTGAGCGCGCTCACCTGAGCTCTGCTGGAGAGCAGTGCCGAGAGAGGCTTGGTGCCGACTGGCATGTGGAACTGCTGCCAAAGTGTGGAGGTCAGATGCTTCAGCCCTTTCTTCACAGAGGAGGTGCCAGCGATAAGATCACATGGCGCGAGAGGGTGCCATGTACAATGCCGATTGCGACTCTTGTTCTCAGCTGGAGAGCGGTGCTGAGAGGGCGTCCAGTGCCAATCCAGCACGTGGTATCATGTTAGAGGCCGATCGCGGCTTTTATTCATAGCCAGAGAGCGGCGCTGAGAGAGCTCCAATGCCAAATGAGCACACTGTGCCGGTTAATCCTCGGGTGCGACACATATCCAGCGTCAGATGCGGGGCCCATTCGTGGGTGACGTTATGCAGCCTTTGCTCACTGTCTTCCTGGGTTCTTAATTTAAAAGACCTGAAAATAGAGCATAATCCACCCGGTGAAGGTCTCACAGGCATTAATGTACCTCCTGTGGGGGTTGTCCCCTGGGTTCAGGTTTCTGTTGGAAGGACTCAGTAGGAGCGTTGGTGATGTCCGCAAACAGATCTTCCAGTAGAAAATACATGTAAAACAGAGCAAAGAGACAGGCACTTGCATGAAGCAAGAACAGGCTGTTCTGTAACTGTCGCTGCGGGCGGAAAAAATGGGGATGGGGAGGAGCAGGGTTGCAGCCATACATGTGGCCAGGGGGCTGAAGAGTTTCCAGCCAGTCGTGCGCTGTGGCACGTAGATACCTGATACTGAGTGTATCTGAGCAGTGCTTGAAGAACTTCTTTTAAAAATAGGATGGTTGATTGTAAAACTAGATGGAGTGATTTAAATCAAGGCAATTTAAGTCAGTGATTCAGTTCACCAAGTGGAAAGCTGCTTTTACTTAATAAGAAACCGCAAAGAAAGTAAAACAAACACTCAATTTTTAGATTTTTCTTTATTTTGACAGGCTTAATAAAGCTGGCGGTGTGCACACCAGTTTTACAATAATTGCGGGAAACTCCTATGTTCCCCCTTTCACATTCTCCACCAATAAATGTTGTACTTGATAAGAAAATATTAGCAAGATCTTATTCAGGGGGAAAAGGCAATATGCCACATTTATTATCAATGTAAGAATGCCAAAAAGCAGTCACACATGCACTTTCTCTCATACCAACAAAGTTCTGCGAGCTGGTGTGATACCAGTCATCTTGTACATTGCTTGAGCCAGCCTGGTGGCCAGCTAGGATGGGCACAAGGAGGAAGCCAGGCCTATGTCGGTCGCAAATCCGATGCTTGAAGATAATAGTTGCAGAATGAGATCCCAGAGTTTTCATGTTCTTACCCATCTTTTATACTTGCTGGCTCTCATGTAAGTCTCTGGGACTTGGTGTGTCATGTTGCCTCAGGCTTCCTGTGAGATCATTGGTTACCAGTCGCTTATAGACTTGATTGTATTTTATTCTTTTCTTTCTGGGATGGCTCCTCCTGTTTGCTTTAATCAAAGATGTCTGCCTTCTTTAGCGAGTAATATGGTACTTGTGCTTCATCAGGATAGGCTGGCAGTTGAGACTGATCCTTTCATTAACACACTTTCACACATTTAAATGAACTTGCACAGCATACACCTAAACCAGGTTTTATCAAGTATACAAAATGGAGTACAATGTTTAAGCAGGCGTTCCAAACTTACAATGTGGACTCTTGTTGGACATTAGTTATAACGTCTATTAAACAGGGTTACAGAATTATTTTATTTATGATACTAAACAACAGATGCGCAACATTAACTAATATGCTTTAAAGGTAAATTAATTCATTATCTATCTGTGCCCCTACAAGCTCTTTTAAAACAATTACATATCAATTTTTTCATTTGTATTAGTTTGGGTTTTTTTAAGAAAAGTGCATTCTCATTGATTGATATAGCCATTGAAACGTTGATTTACATCTGTATAGAGTTTTACGTTAGATTTGGTGCATCTTTTGCCATGAAGGTGGGACTGCTCTAATTATATACATTTATATAAGCTGATGTTTAGCTTAATATTTTAGAATCATGTTAGTCATACATTTTAAGTATATTAGAAGATAGTGAATAATATATTGCTTATTTATTACATAATTAACTTTTTGCACATGATTTACATCAAGCTGCATTAGGATGGTAACTGGAACTTAAACACACAACAGCATATAAAATTTTATTCTTCTTTGAGCAGTGTCCCTGCTGCTCCACTTCAGGTATGTGGCCGCGCCCACACCTCGCACCAGAGATGTAAATAGCAGAGTCTGAGGGGGAGTGGGGGAGGGCATTCGATGAGATCACTGCTGCCTTCCCGCCGTTTGGAATGCGCACGCCCCCCTCCCACCCGTCAGTTCCTTCTCAACCGCCCAGCACTTAGCACCATATTACAGGAGCTCTTACCTCTTTAGTACTCTAGTTTAATGTTGTTTGTTTTCTAAGTTTAGATAGACAGTTAATTAGTTAATAGTTAAGTAGTTACTTTTTTTTAAAAAAAAAAAAAACAAAAACAAAAGAGAGACACCACTAATGCCTGGCAGCAACGGCTGACTCAGAATGCCGCCTGCCTCAGGTTTCAAACGCTGCGCAAAGTGTCATGACCCAATGCCTGTCTGACGGTTGTGACAACTGTATAAAATGTTTGGGAGACACACACTTGGCCTGATCCTGCCCTCACTGTGCCTGCTTGAAGTTGAGGGCAAGGAAGGACAGAAGCATGAAGCTCAAGCTTCTTCATCGAGCAGTGTTCTTGAGTGCTCCACTGAAGGTCTTTGTGCGGCACCGCACCCGAGCTCGGAGATTTTTTCTCTCAGCAGTGGCTCCATCAGCGGGGAGAGACAGAGACGGTAATGATAGGCTGGAGCGCTTCCCGCCTTGGTGATGTCATCTGTTCGATCTCCCCGCTGCCCTCTCCAGTTCCCTCATACCACCTCCGACTCCAGACGGAGTCCGCAGTGGCTCCAGCGTGATTCTACCTATGACGTGACAGAAACAGTTTTAGAATAACATCGGACAAATGGCCGAACAATCTTTAATTCAAGCAGTCAAATTAACAAACCCAGCGGGTTTTAAACGCTGCGCTTCGTGCAATGAAGCAATGCCAGTGTCAGATGGACACTTAGCCTGTATTAGGTGTCTGGGAGAAAGTCATCTCTCCTAGAAATGCCAGCATTGTGGAAATCTTACTGCCAGAACAAGAAAGGACAGGGAGCGCAAATTGAAGCTCCTACTTTTGGAGGGGTCTCTCCGCCCCGCGTCAGACCCCGGTGCCTCTCCTCAGTCACCTGAGGGAATGCAAAAGCAGCGCTCAACACTGTCCTCTCTGGTCCCACCTAAGCGTGGCAGGACCACTGACAGGAAAACTAATGAGCTGCAGAAGGGTCCTCCGTCAGGCATGGCAACCCTCGCAGACTCAGCCAAAATCAATTCAAAACTCACCAAGATGAACCGCGCGTGCTCCATTAAAGCTGTGGCAGTCTCAGCAGTGCAGACAGACTCTCCGGCGCTGATCCCGGCTCCACAAGCGGCAGTACCGCTCCCACAGTTTCCGAGCACACTGACCACCTTTTCAGTACCGGGCACGGCACCGCTGAACACACCGCACCTGGTCCCCCACTTTCTGCTTCCTGCACCGGCTCCGTTCTCCGCTCCGCTGCTGGTTGCTGGCGCCACAGCCCGACGCTTCATTAAACACTGACACCCAGCTACAGCCCAAGCAGCGGGTTCATAGGAAGCATAGAAATAAAACGAAGCACATTGAGCCCAGGGATGTTTTAAGCATTCATTCTGCCCCTGGGTCTCCTTTATTTGGGTCGGACTCTTCTCAATCTAGTCCACCCTCGACTCCGGGCTCCTTCTGTCACTTACCTTCCTCTGCCTCTTCTAGCCCCCCGATCGCTAGAGTCAGCAGATCCAAAGACACAACAGCCTCCAGTCCAGAACCCTGCACCAGTTTTTACATGGCCGTATCGACCATGCTATTTTTATCCTTCCTTATCAGGGATGCCTTATACTAACTGGCCAGGTAGCACTACTGCGCCGCCTGCAATGTATCCTTACTTACCAACACAACCTAGCCCAAGCTCTCAACAACACCAACAACCGCAGCTTGCGGGGTCTATGGCGCCATCATCCATGTTGGAGTACTCTGAGGATCCAGACACCCCTAGTTCTGATGCTAAAACTGATGACCTAAGGCAATTTCGCAAGCTTTTTAAACGAGCCGCAGATATTATGGACATTCCGTTAGACTCCCGTACCACGAGTCAACATAAGTTGTATAAAATCTTGCAGACAGCAGGGTCTAACAAACTGGCTCTTCCAATGGATATTGGTATTCTATAGCCTGCAACTACTCTTTGGCAAATGCCGGCATCTAATCCCCCTTCTAATAAGAGGGCAGACAAAAAGTATTTTATCTTCTCTATGACCAATGAATTTTTGTTCATGCACTCTCCACCAAATTCTTTAGTGGTGGAGGTGGCCAACCAACGTACCAAACAATCCTACTCTAGATCCGCTCCCATGAACAAGGACGACAAAAAATTAGATACGCTTGGTAAGAAGGTCTACACCTTCATGGCATTACAACTCCAAATAGCCAATTGTACTGCACTACTTTCTAATTATGATTATCATTTATATGACAAACTCAAGGACTTCACTGAAGACATTCCACATGACAAATGTGAACACTTTCAGTCACTGATTTTGGAGGGTTACCTGGTTGCAAGGACAGCCCTGCAAGCATCGTTAGATGGAGCAGACATCGCCGCCAGGTCGCTCGATACGGCAGTCGTCATATGGCGGGCCTCCTGGCTCCACTCGGCTGATTTACCCAGATAGCTGCAACACACAATTGAAGACCTTCTCTTTGAAAAAGACAACTTATTTGCCAAAAAGACAGATGAGATAATGCACGACTTAAAGGATTCCTGTGCTACACTGCGTACATTGGGTATTTATACCCACTTGTTTTCAAACAAACGATTTCACAGGACCCAGACATATAATTCCAGGCCCCCACAATATCAGCCTAACCATCGGTCCAACAGTTATAGACCAAAATCTCGTCAGCCTCGCAGGAAACTAAACAATCAATCCATGCATATGTCACAACCTCTGAAGTCGACACAACACTTCTGACATTTCGGTCGGGAGAGTTGCTAACCACACCGTAACAGATCAACCTCAGTCACCACTTCACCATCTGATCTTCAAGGACAGACTACAACCCTTTGTCCAACAATGGCACAGAATAACATTGGACAAATGGGTATTAGAAATCGTTCAACGGGGCTATTCCATACCTTTTATCGTACGCCCCAAATCCCAATACCCCTACCCGTCCCTTTTCAGGGACCCCACCCGCGTACAGCTTCTTCAAGAAGAGGTCCAACACCTTCTCTACATCGGAGCGATCGAAGAAGTACCAAACCATCAGTGGGTAAAGAGTTGCTACTCCCCATACTTTCTTACAAAGAAAAAAACAGGAGGATGGAGACCAATTCTGGACCTCCGACACCTCAACTGCTACATACAAGTAAAAAAATTCAAAATGGTGACTCTAAACACTGTCCTTCTGGCTTTACATCAGGGGGACTGGTTGGCCTCTCTTGATCTCAGGGACGCATACTTTCATGTCCCCATCATTCCTGCTCATCGAAGGTTTCTGCGCTTTACCCTTCTTTCCAAGCATTATCAATACAATGTTCTCCCCCTTGGGCTCTGCACGGCACGCAGTTTTCTCCAAGCTCATGGCACCGGTAGCCGCATCCCTCTGGAAACGTCATATCAACATTTTTCCTTACCTCGACAATTTTCTCCTAGTGGGCCCCTCATTTACTCAGGTGCAACAGGCAGTACGATACAGTCAGCAATTGTTCCTCGCTTTAGACCTAAGCATAAATTATACAAAGTCAATGTTAAAGCCCACATAGGTCATTCAGTTTATAGGGGCAAGAATACACTCCCCTTTAGGGAGGGCATTCCTTCCTCCTGACAGGTTCCACAAAATAACTCAATTAGTCCAGTTAATTCAAAACTCCAACTTCACTTCTGCTCGCGGCTGCATGGAACTGTTGAGACACATGTCAGCAACTACTTACCTGGTCAGATATGCTCGTCTCCGCATGTGACCATTCCAGCTGTGGTTCCTGTCTCGGTGGCGCACATTCAACTGGTCCGTCAACAGACTGCTAGCCATTCCACCTCCCATCAAACACACCTTGGACTGGTGGACAAATCCAAGCAACTTGTTACAGGGCGTCCCATTTCTGTCGCTGCAACCACTTCTCATATCACTACTGACGCTTCCCTTGTTGGATGGGGAGCTTTTCTCCAACAGCAGATGATTCAGGGCCGCTGGTCACCGGCAGAGACTCTCCTCCACATAAACATCCTTGAACTCAGAGCAGTCTTACATGCATGCCAGTTTTTTCTTCCCACCATCGCAAACAAACATGTCAGAATCTGCACAGAGAACATGACGTGTATGTGTTACATCAACTGCCAGGGTGGCACCAGGTCCACCCTTCTTTGCCTAGAAGCAATGACCCTTTGGAACTGGTGCATACAACACATCATCTGCCTCTCCGCGGAATACTTACCGGGCAAGGACAATACAGTAGCGGACTCCTTGAGCCAGTCCTTTCCATCCCAACACAAATGGGAAATTCGCACCAACATCTTACACGGCATCTTCCTTCGTTGGGGATTCCCCACCATAGACCTCTTCGCCTCCGAAAGCAACCGGAAATGCAAACACTATTGTTCTCGCGCAGGAATCGGTCATGGATCCAGCGGCGATGCCTTCCTTCTCTGTTGGAGAAAAAACCTACTTTACGCATTTCTCCCGATCCCAGTGATCCCCAGAACCCTCCGGAAAATCCAGGAGGACAAGGCAAGGGTATTCTTATAGCACCAGCATGGCCTCACCAGACGTGGTTTATTCTCCTCCAAACCATGTCTACAGTACCACCCATTTCCCTACCTCTCCTCCCGGACCTGTTGTCACAGAACGATGAAACACATCTCCACACCCACCTGGACAGGCTCCATCTGTCAGCTTGGAACCTAGATGGTTCATGGGCATAGAATTACAGTGTTCACAGGATGTTCAACACATTCTGCTAAACAGCAGGAAACCCACAACCAGAGCTACTTACCTTCACAAATGGCGTCGTTTTTCCTCTTGGTGCGTGCGGCATTCTGTGGATCCCTTTACAGCTCCGGTGCCTCGAATACCTCGTCAATCTAAAACAGAGCAATCTATCAGTAAATTCCATAAGGGTTCACCTTGCAGCAATCTCTACCTTTCATGAGCCAGCCCACACATTTTTGATTTTCGCTCATCCTACGGTTAAACGTTTCATGCAGGGTTTACAGAACCTTTTTCCATATGTGCGCCCTCCAACTACCCTATGGGACCTCACAAGAGTCCTAAAGGCTCTGACAAGACCTTCTTTTGAGCCGCTTGCCTCTACAACTCTCCTACATTTATCGATCAAAGTAGTATTCCTAGTGGCAATCACATCTGCCCATTGCGTGGGGGAAATTGCGGCGCTTATGGCCCATCCACCCTTTAAGACTCCATCCAAAATTTGTCCCTAAAATCTCTTCCGCCTTTCACCTTAATCAAACGATTCACCTCCCAGTTTTCTGTTCTCACATCACACTATTAAGTGCTTCATGACAGGAGTGCAAAATACTTACCTGGATATTAGACCTCCCGTGCATCCATGGGACCTATTCTTGGTCCTAAGAGCAATCACCAGGCTGCTGTTCGAACCCATGGTGACATGCTCCTTGCTATACTTATCAATGAAGGTGGCTTTTCTGGTGGCGGTGACATCGGCCGCGTGTGTAGGTGAATTAACAGCACTAATGGCGTGTCCTCCATTTACTGTCCTGTTGAAGGATAAAGTCTCTTTCAAACCCCATCCAAAGATTTTACCTAAGATCTCTTCACCATTCCACATTAACCAAACAATCCATCTACCAGTTTTTGCCCAAAACCCCACTCAAACCCAGAGGATGCAGTGTTGCACGCCCTGGATGTTAGATACGCGATAGCATTTTACATTGACAGGGCTAAGTCCTTTCGTAAAACCCCTAGACTATTTGTCTCAGTAGCAGAAATATCTAAGGGCAACCCAATATCCAATCAAAGGGTGTCCAAACGGATTTCTAACTGTATCCGTATGGCCTTTCATAAACATGGATATGAACCACCAGGCCTAATCAGAACTCATTCGACCAGGGCAGTTTCCAGTACAACTGCGTTCCTCCGCAATGCACCAGTATCGGACATATGTAGGGCAGCCACTTGGGCATCAGCTGATACTTTTGTAAAACATTATGTTATGGACACTCACTCTTCCCTTGACACAGCCGTTTGTCTCTCAGTACTTAATGCAGTGAGAAGGGACAACTCCGAAGGTCCCACTGCCAGTGAATGATACTGCTAGGTAATCACCTAAAGTGGAGCAGTGGGGACACTGCTTGAAGAAGAAACGGAGGTTACTCACCATGTGCAGTAGCCGTGCTTCTTCGAGATGCGTGTCCCTGCGCTGCTCCACTTCCCACCTGCTCCCCTCTGCTTCAGAGTATCCCATAACTGATGCTCTGCAGTAGAGAAGGAACTGACAGATGGGAGGGGGGCGCGTGTATTCCAAATGGCGGGAAGGCAGCAGTGACCTCATCAAATGCGCCCCCCCCCCCGACTCTATTTACATCTCCGGTGCAAGGTGCGGGTGCGGCCACACTCCTAAAGTGGAGCAGTGCGGAGACACGCATCTCGAAGAAGCATGGCTACTGCACATGGTGAGTAACCTCCGTTTTTTCTTAAACACCACCTTAAGTGTTTTGGATATGTAAACTTCTTTTATCGAGACATATTTCATATTTACAAATGATTTATTAAAGGAACAAAGGGGTTGGTTAACTGTAGTCAGTGAATTAAACTAATGATCTTGGGTGAGCCTGGAAACACTCTCATTTATGCCATGTTATAAGATGAGTGATTGAAACTAAGTTTCTTGAAAATAAGAAAATAGCCATCAAAGTTATTAGGCTGTCCTTCAGTATTTTAGATCTATATTAATCTATAAAAGCCTTTATTTCTAAGAATGTATCAAATAGACTGGGAAAAGAAAAACTTTTCTGGGTGATAATATTAATCCCTAATAAAACTTCAAACAGGAAATCTTCAACTTAGGTGTTTGATTATACTGAGCAATAAAAAACATTTCATAAAGTCTAGCACTAACTGAAAAATGTAATTAATAATTGGTCCCACAACAAATTAACGTACTAGTTAGATTTGGAACACAAATATTTTGAAATTCATAAGCAGATAATCGACGCAAAACATAAATTGGATAAAATAAACAAGGAGTCTAGTGGCACTTTAAAGACTAACATTTATCTCTGAGTCTTTAGAAGTGCCACCATTTGGATCTGTAAATTCCCCCATCTTCAAAGCGTCTGAAGTGGGATTTTTCTCCAATGAAAGCCCATGCAATAAGTAAATTTGTCAGTCTTTAAGTGCCACACGACTCCTTGTTTGTTTTTGCAGAACTAGACTAACATGGCTACCCCTTTTGGAACTTGTCATAAATTGGAAAGTAATTTAATTTGGAGAGACAAGGTGGATGAGGTAACTTCTTTTATTAAACCAGGTTTTTCAGTGAAAGAAGATTTCCGGTTATACCTGAAGTTAATTCAATAAAAGCTGTGATCTGACCCACCTTTTATCTCTAATATCGTGACACCAACACAGCTACAACAACACTGCATACAGTAATTTGTTACCATTTATTAGGATAGTAAGACATGGCAGGCAGTCCATGAGAATGGTGCAAAATATGTTTAACTGGTTGATCCAGGTTATTCAGACATGTCCACATAATAGTCTTAAGTTTTTGCCTCCTTAGGAGCACTTTTCATTATATTTTATTCTGACAACCAGGTTTTGAATCTTTGTTGCATTGTTTACATTTGGCACATGTTACTTTTTACACAGGTGTAAGAATTTTTGAAAATATTCCCAGATAGGGTCTTTATTATGACCCGCAGCCATGGCAGTTTTTTCCTTCCTGTTCCAGGTGTTGAAATCAGCACTAGAGGCTGCATTTTGAAGAATGTTGTTGTCTCTTTTTCTCACAGTGTCCTGCATTCACACCTGTGGTGTTTTTCCTGTCTGGTTTCTCTTTTTGCTCTTTTTTCCCCATGTTACACAACTCCCCAGTCATGCCCTAGCTTGGCGGTGGGGGGGACCCCAGCATTCTGGAAATTCTGTTCTTGTAATTGCTATGCAATGTTTTATTTATTTAGAAACAGGGGGGTGGGTGTTCAGAAATTAGTGGATTTTTGTTTGTAACTCTGTCGGTGTACCCATGCAAGGAGACAGAGTGAATCCATTCACTTGAAGCGTCCTTGCCTCTGGATGGTTTGGGGCTGGTAGTCATGAGTCATATCACTGTCTTTCCCTGTCCTGGATGAGTTTCCGTGATGGGTAGAATTATTATAAATAATCATAATTTGAGAACTGAGCCAATCAGAGCTCAGAGGTTGGGGAGAAGAGAGAGAATAAAAAAGGAGGATGCGCCCACCCTTGTGGGCAGTGGATGGTCCATGGTGTCTCCTGGAGTCAGAGGCTGGAACCCAAAGCTGTGATGAGTTTGTCATTGACTTTCCACTGCTCCTGGATCGCTGTATGGTCAAGCCATTAATCTAATAGGGGACCTATTGTACCATAAGTTTAAGCCTTAACTTCCTTTGTATTAAATTCAGATTTTATTTTAAACAAATTTATTTTTAAAAAGAAAAACTTATTTCAAAGAAGAAGATTTTCAAAGAAATTTAATTTTATCTACCCTGTTATAAAGCCCTTTAAAGACCTAGGAGAAAGATTCAGGGTAGTAGAAGTGCCTGAAGTATTTTTAGAAAGTTACAGGATTTAAGGTAGACAGTGGTCCTTTAAAGTTATTTAAATGTTCCAGTTTATAAATTTTCTAACTCTTCTATTCCAGGCTGAAACTTTCCGTATCTATTTTTTTAAAAAAAGTGAGCAAAATCTTCTTCAACTGTCATTGAGTATGAAAAGAGTAAAGCTTCTCCTAGTTTTTCACAGTTCAAATCACCCCTGTGGTTTGGAGTAGAAACTTTAAACTTGCTTTTTTGGGGAAATATGCCTTTTGGTGATGCATTGAAAATGTTTTAACTGTGGTGAGTTATAATAGTTTTAATAATAGTGAGCACAGGTTTTGAACAAATACTTTTTTTGTTGGCTGACTGTCACAGATCCACAGTATCTGTTCTATGCCCCAGCTTTTAAACTACCTCTTGCAGTAACCCTTGCAGTGCGATAGGCTCCCAAGACATCTCTCTTCTTTCAGGCTTGGCTGTCTAGCCTGGTCCTACACTTAGCTAGTGTGCACCTGGTTTACACAGTGAGCTCTGCTCAGAAAGTCTACCATGAGATAGACTCATGGCAGAGATTTTTGTACACTCTTGAGACCAAAGAGCATTTTCAAAATAGTTAGATTAGTCACTGGAACACAGCTTTGTTTGTCCTTAAGGTTAGCCAGGACAAGTTACATCATAGTCTATCCTGGTTAAACCCATACAGTCAACCAAGCTGGGATGGAGTCTCTCTCTGTGTCCTTTAGTTCTAGGTGAGAATTATATGATTCTTTCCAAGCCTACATTTTATTCCCTACTGAGCATATATATCCACTGTTCTCCAGGCAAAGACAATCCTGAATTCACAAAAGCTGTAGCTAGAACTTCCCTCTGTTGTGAGACAATTTTGAGTCATTACTGTTTGCATCACTTCTCTGAATGGTTTATTGATCTGGCTCGGTTTCAGTCAATTTCTTAATGAGACTATTCCTTCTACTGAGACAGGGATATGAGGTGCACACCTGACTCCCTTAATCTGCCTTGAGAACAAACTTATTCCTCCATTCCCTCCTGGATAACAATGCAAAGGAAACTGAGGCACAAAAGGAGTTGCAAGAATATTATAAAATATTCTGCTTTGGCATAAACGCTAACATATGTGCATAGAGAAAGTCAAATGACCATGGCTGAATTCCCAGTTGAGATGTGTAAAAAATACATTCTCTCGAGTAAACATTGCCATATGAAAAGTGCGTGGGAGCTCTACCTCATTCAGTGTACAGTGTTGCACACTCAGTGAGGCATACTTGTGCATAGGCCTTGCCTTACAGAGCAGAGGTAGTGATATATGTCTTTCTCCTATTGTCTGATGCACAGATTCATGTAATACAATTCTTATGTTTTATTTTTCACTTATACACTAAAGTCCCATACAAAAACTGTTAAAAGAGCATTCAAAATACCGAGAAAAGCAGATCAAGTTAATAAATAATAAGAGTTTAGCTTTTATGTACAATTGTGGAGTTTTTAACTTTTTTTGTACTCTAAAATTGCTCAACTTATTTTTGTTCAACTTTCCCAAAAGTATTCATGTCATCTGTGCAGATACAGATGTGGTAATTTTCAGTCTGATAGGTAACTATTTGAAAAAGTTAAAAGCAAAAATTAAAAGCACTTTTAAAGTGGAAGTGCTTTAGGTGTACTTCACTGTAGTTATTACTATGTGCCCCACCTATAGTTACGCATGGGAAGTTTGTACTTGCCAAATTTCATCGCTTTTGTCAGACAGGGTCCACAGACATGCTGACAAATGGATATGTGCAGCTATAAGGGAAAAAAATTAACCTGTCAGTCACTTATCAGGGAAAGGAACAGCTCCCTGTACTGAGAGGCCCAGCAGTTAGTGTTCTGCAGGAAACTCCATAGCTGCAGGAAAGCAAACCTTTTGGTGAACACCAAACCTTTCTTTTAAGAGGGAATCAATTTGATCCTAAATTTGTCAACTAGATATAAACCAAAGTAACACAGTAACAACTGTTGACTCTCAAGGTGCTTGAATTAACCATTAGTTATTATTTTTCTCTTTTGTGTTTTGAAGAGGAAAGAAGATTAGACATAGATGAGAAGCCTCTTGTTGTACAGTTAAATTGGAACAAAGATGACAGAGAGGGGAGATTTGTACTCAAGAATGAAAATGATTCACTTCCTCCAAAGGTAAGGAAATAATAATATGCACACTGTTGGTTGTGGTTTTAGCTCCTAAAAAAAATTGGTGTTGTGACTTGTATAATTTGTTCAAATTCATTAATTTTTTTATTTTAATTTATAAGTTGTATGCCTTTTCATATGCTCTAGATCAGTTGTTCCCAACATGTGGTCCATAGACTCCTGGGGGCAGCAGAGTTACTAAATGGGGTCCACAGACCTACTGGGAGCTGGGGCTGGACACTTCTGGGAGTGGCGGGGGCTGGATTCCACCAGCGTCCCCTGTCACTGCACCATGGTGGGGACCATATTCTGCTGGTGGCCCCCACCTGCGGCAAGGACTTGGATTTTTCTGGTCCCCCCCACGCTTCAGTGCTGCCTCTCCGTGGCGGTGGCTGGATTCTGCCGTGGTGGTGCTGCAAAAATTTTTTGGTAGTGAAAAGGGGTCCCCATCCTTGAAAAGGGTTGGGAATCACTGCTCTAGATGGTCATGACATTACTTAAAAATAGCTTAATTGCTTCAGTGCTATTTATATTAGCCCACTGTTGGTATGGAGAGAATGAATTCTAAAGCTGTGACGATCTCTCAGAAGAATAGGTTGCCAGCCAGCCTTATTGGTATACATAAGGGAGTCCTAGTTTGAGCATGTCTTCTGATCCCAACTGTGGAAGTATGGCATGAGAAGAGAGTTTGACTTGGATAGCTGTGCCCGCACTTACTCTGGGGTTTAGAGGTCAAAACAGCCACTTAAACTTTACGTGCAAATACACTGGCTGACAAGTGTACATTGTGGAGAATAGGTTTTAATATTCTTGCACCTAGGGGACTGCTATGTTTTGCACTTGATTCACCTAGTTTTTAGGTATAGTCCCGTGAAGACTACAGAATAATTTCTAGTCTCTGAGAGCAAGTGAGTTTGTGCCTGATATTAGCAAAGATGAAACTGAGATGTTTGTTGTGAAGGTACCCAGGTCAATTTTAATTCCACTTCATAGAAAGTTTGCTGATTTGTACTGGTGAAGCTGATTTGAAGCTGATTCTTCTTTGAGTGATGGCCTCTGTGTATTCTACACATGGGTATGCATGAATTGAGTCCAGAAATTCTTCAAAGCTGTGTCCATTAACCCACATATGCACAGTTGTTCTGTTGTGCTCTTGAGAGAAGGTTTAAGAGGCAATGATGGTCAAAGTCTCTTCAATTTCTTCTTTCTGCCACGTGGCTTGAGTTGGAATTGTCCTCGTTTGCTGTTGCAAAACCTGTTTAAATTTTTGTTTTTAATTATAAATTGTTTATATCTTAGTTCCAAGGGTGTAGCCGTGTTAGTCTGGTTCAGCATAACAAACAAAGATTCCTGTGGCGCTTCAAAGCATCTAAAATGGGATTTTCTCCATGAAAGTTCATGCGATAGGTACTTTTGTTAACTTTAAAAATGCCACAGGATTCCTTGTTTGTTTGTTTTAGTATACTTCTGGTTAGTATATTGTTTAGTACAGAATATTAATTATTTTATATTAATTGTATTAATATATTATACTCCATTAAAGTAGAAAGAGGAGAGTAAAATTAAAATAAGTACTGTAAGTTATTTGGAGAGGCTTGTAATCAGTTCATACATTTTTTGAAGTATGTTTTTAGTCATTTAAACTTAGAAATTCGCTGCTTAATTGTTAATGGAGGTTCATAATATTTTGGCTCCTGCTTTCCAAATTCAAACTGCTAAATCTAGTTTGTGATGGTAACTTTGGATGATTAGCAACTTTGCAGTTTCCAAGTGATAAAAGCCATTTAACTTGATTTCATTTCAGAAGGCTCAGAGCAATGGGCCTGAAAAACAAGAAAAAGAGGGAGTGATCCAGAACTTCAAACGGACTCTATCAAAGAAAGAAAAAAAAGAAAAGAAGAGGCGAGAGAAAGAGGCATTGCGACAAATGTCAGATAGAGATGATAGACCTTACCATGGAGATGATATGTGAGTATATTTTCATTTTGATCAGTTAATAATAAAATCAATTTATGTCATGATTATCCCACACACAAAATGAAAGCATAAATATCTACTTAACAAGGTGTTGAAGAGGGCATAATTAAAGGTAAGTCACAATTGGCTGACACAATAAGACCAAATTTTTTGGCAGCAGTTCCTAAAGGCTTCAACAGTTATGCCCAAGCAATCAGTCTTGAACAGTCAGCCAGCCCCAGACCTGCCCCTAGGGCGGAGCAGAGTGAAGGGAACTGGGCTGTCTTATGCTGGCCTCTGGCCCAGGTCCCCTTCCCTCCCCCCCCTGCAGAGCTGGCAAGGCAGGGTCTCTTTGAGTCTCTCAGTGCTGTGGGGGGCTGAGCAGGGTGGATTACTGCAGGGGCTGGAGCCTAGGGCCGGCCTTCCAGCTGGGGCCTGGAGTGTCAGCCCTTATAGCCCCTGTGTTAATTCAGCCCTGTCAACAGTCTATAAATGTTACAGCAAAATTATTGCCATGTGACAGCTTTCACTCTTCTCTCCTGTCCCATACAAAAATCCACTGCTATTGCTTGCAGATAAAAAAAACTTTTTGAGAAATTATTTTTTTAAAATAAGTATTTTCAACCGCAAGGTTTTTTTTTCATTTGCTCTTCAGGTAGCCTGGATCAATTCCCTGGGCCTTGGCTCTTGCAGTCTTGTCCAGGCAACTTGGTGGAGAACTTTCTCCCCTCTGCATGTGCTTCCATTAAGCAATGGAGGAGCTTGTAGTGAGTGGGCTTCAGTGACTCACCTTTTTAACTCCCTGGGTATTGTCTGTTCACTATTCCCTAGGCTGCTTAACTCACCAGCCCAGTGGTTCTCACCCTTTAGCAGGTTGTGACACACTTGGTGGCATACTGCAGCCGTACAGGACACAACAGGACCCTCCCCGCTGTCCAAATCCAACCATCTCCTTGGATCTCACTGACACAGTAATGTGTCCCAGTACAATAGTTAAAAACTGCTGCAGCAGCCTATGCATTCTGGCTTCTGTAGTTCTCTAACTGCGAACTGGACCCCATCTCAACCTTCTACAAATATAGCAGCCTAATTTAGTGGAACAGTTCAGAGAGCATATACTATTAACGCTTATACAGAGCTTAACTCCTGTTTGGGAAAACTGGAGAGCAAACATCAGGTGGTAAACAGGTCCTAGGAGAGCTCAGAAATGAAACAAAATGTTGGTTTCAGGAAAATGATGCTTTCTGTGGATGAAGTGCTAAATTCTCTGGCATCTGGTAAATGCAATAAAATTTTTAGTCTTGTAATCAGTATCCTGTTTTATACTTGAGTTAACATTTTGTTTTCAAGGCTATCACTGCTGACCGGAATAATTATTTACAAAAACCCAGATTTTGGAACACAGTGTGAGTTAAGGATGAATTCTGCTGAATTGCGGAATACATGGGACTCTGACAATTGATATGTAACTAAAATAAATGTAATTTAAAAACAGTATGTTATTTTCTTATTCTGTCAGTTTCCTTAGTATTGTGGGCTCAGAAGAAATACATATTTAAAAAGTAATAGTGAAGATTATGTTAAGACTTTCATCATAGCCTCTGTCATTTGGGTTTGCTTATAACTTTCCAAAAGACTCTGAATTTGGGTTGAAGTTTTCCATGCTTCTGAGTTCTGGAAGGCTGGGGAGGAAAAGTACTTCTGTAAGATTGTTGGGTTTCAGCCCTACAATTCATAAATTGAAACTTTAAAAATTTGAAATGTTCAGGTAAATTTGCAGTCATGGATGTTTACTTCCTTTGCTAATTTGCTATTAAAGAGCCAAACACACAAATTAAGGTATTATGAATCTTAATATTTCACAAATGTACATTTCTGTCCTTGGCTGATGCGAAGAGCTATGATAATCAAGGAACTGAGTGTTATAGCTTATGTCAATGTGGTAGACTTAAGGCCAAGACACCTAGGAATGAATGCCAGAAATTCAGGTTCTGAACACTTGTTCAGGCACCAAAGTGAGATGCCCGACTTTCAAAAGTGCTCAGCATCCCATATGTCCTGTTAAAGCAGATACGGGTACTTATTACTTTGAAAATCAAGACACTTGTTTAGGTGTCAAACAAGACACTTGTTTAGGTTTGAGTGCCTAAGTTTAGGCACTGATTTTTTAAAAATTTTTGCCTTCAGCTCTGCAAGTTGAAAACTTGCAATCACAATAAATCTAGTTTACAAGAAGATTAAAATACAAAATCATACCCGTATAACCTTAATGTTATAATAGCATAAGATTATGAATTTTCAGGCTATGAGATGAAACAGTTAAGGTTCTCTTAACATTAATTCGGTCAATTTGTATGCATGTGTTTTGACATCCTGTTGTTCCTTTAAAAGATACGCCATAACATTTCTCATTTTTCTACTCCTTGACTGACTGACTAACTTGCTGCCAACTTGCAGTCCAGAGGCAACTTATGAGAGTTCCTTTTCCATTGTTATAAGCTACAAGTCTAGCGCGCTGCTTGTATTTCCTATGGGATCACCATTCCTCATCTTCTGTGAATAGAAGCGTCGTCGTCTTTTGCTCCCTTAAACTTTTGCCTGCAAGGTTTTTCTTTCCGTTTTCCTTTTTCCCCATTTTTGGACTTGAATATTTTGTTGAGTTCAGACACTTTCATCTGAATGGAAAGTTTAGTGTCATTCAGTTCATAACAATAGTTTTCTTTCCTTAGCTCTCACCATGCAGTAGGAGCCTGAAATAGCTTGCCCTAAGACTTCAGAGCACCAGTTTTCTCCCTGCTCCTACTTTACTGCTTTATTTGCAGCAGAGATTTAACAGAAGCTTTCTGAAGGCACATAAGCCTCATTTTCTCAGTGCACACCTTTAGTGAAGAAGCAAAATATTAAGCTGTATGAGGAATAGAACAGATAACAATGCCGAAAATATTATCCTTTCCATATAAAGAGTAGTACCTCTTTACCAGAAACACAATGTTCAGTTCTGGTCATCCTGTTGCTGAATGACAGAGGAGAAATAAGAGGTCTAGAGGTAAGTGGAGAAAGTAGAGGCCTGGTGAAGCTGCCACATGAGGAGCGATTGAAAAGATAACTCCTTTGTATATAGAGGACTCAACCAGGAAATGTAAACTTTTTTTTATTAAGTGAATAATATATATGGTGAAGTAGGTACACTTACTAACCCTTTTCATAATACAAGGGCCAGTGGACAATCAGTATAATGGAAAGGCAAATTTAAAACTGTTTAAAGAAAATAGGGATAACAGCTGTGTAATTCACTTCCATGAAGTATTATTGGAAGCAAAGAGCTTATGAAGATTCAGAAAAGGATTGGATACTTACATGGGTGATATTAACATCCACATTAGAAGAGGATAAAAAGGAGGCTCTAGAGTCTGAATTCTTATGCTTCATGTTGCAAGCCAACTACTTACTGTCTGCTTTTAGCAAGAGTCTTGTAGGCAGTTTATAACATAATTACTCATTGTGAGGCTTCTTGCATTTGACTCTGAAGCATCTGGTACTGACCACTGGCAGAAGCAGGATACTCTATTAGATGGAATTTTGATCTAATCTGGTATGAAAGGTTCTACATACACTTTATGAACTTCAGGAATAACAATATGGTCTCTGAGTAAAACATGGGGAAAGATAATATTGTCTCATGACTTTTCAAGCTAAAAAATTGCCTACCATAAAAAATCAAAAGTGGTATGACTAATAACTGATTATTGACTTTATAGAGCTGTAACTTTTAAATACCACACTGATTTTTTTGAAAACTCCCCCCCCCCCCGTGCTATATGCAGAAGCCATTTTAAGTGGCTTAGAAGAGAGCTATGCCTTTGCCTCTTACACATGTTTCTAGTAATGTTCCCTGCATCTCGATTTGGGGGCTAACACTGAGCATGGGGAATTAGTTTGTCTAGTTGTGTATTTTATGTTGTGACAGATCTTTTAAAAAGTCGCATCTACTTTGCAGAAAACCAGAATTGGAATGTGTTTTGTGGCAATCAGGATTTTTTTTTTTTTTTTTACAAAGAAGATAGGCTTTATTTGTGAAGCAGTTGAACGGTTTCATGATAATCAAGATCTTTGACGCTTTTCTGAGTATATGTAACTTCATGAAATTGTGCAAAAGGATGATGGAGTTAGAGAAATGGTTTTAAAACTTTTTTCCTTGGGACACAGTTGAAAGAAATCATTTATGCCCACAACTCAACAACTATATCTTTGAGCAATGCATTCCAGTCTTTTGGTGGTGGCAGCATGGGGTGCTGCGACCCAGTACTGGGTCCTGACCCTGTGTTTGAAAACCACTGGATTAGAGGAAAGAGCTTGCCCTGTGTGTGACGTATGTGGAATGTGTGGGTGGCATTTGGGAACAAGTGATGGAATGCTGACTTTCTTTCACAGACAGGGAGGGTTCTGTGGTGCATTCTCTGTGGTATATGGTGGTTAAGTATGTTTCATGGTGAGGGTATAGAAATACTACTGTTGGTAGCCTGAAAAGCCTTTCTTTTTAAGGCTTTCATAAATTTTTAAGGTCAGACGGGACTGTTGTGATCATTTAGTCTGACCTGTGATATAACACATGCTGCGGAATTTCCCCAAAATAATTCCTAGGGCACATCTTTTATAAAAGCATTGTCTTGATTTAAAAATTGCCCATAATAGAAGATCCACCATAGCTCTTGGTTACTTGTTCCACCTCAGTGTTAAAAATGACACCTGATTTCTAGGCTGAGTTTGCGTAGCTTCAACTTGCAGCCATTGCATTGTGTTATGCTAAAGGAAGAGGCCTTTATTAAATATTTGTTTCCCATCTAGGTACTCTTAGAGTGTAATCAAGTCTTTCCATAGCCTTCTCTTTGTTAAGCTAAATACAATGACTGAAAAAATTCAATCACCATAAGGCATATTTCTTAACCCTTTAATAATTGTCATGGCTCTTCTGTGAAGCCTCTCCAATTTATCAACATCCTTTAATTTATGAAACATAGTAAATACAGAGAAATCTTGTCTGCCCACAATACAATGTTCTTGTGTATTGATGCTGGAATTTTGACTTAACGGAATTTCTTTTTTGGCACAACAGTCATAAAAAGAAATTATTGTTTGACATATCTGTGGATTTAATTGTTTGTTTGAATTTTTAGTAGAATACAGATATTTAGTGTTTGTCCATAGCACTTTTTGCATGTTTGTCTGTTTTGCTTCCAAATTCAATATAATCTTGTTAGCCTTCGCTAATGTAATCTTGCTTGAACTTGATTTTGTGACTCAAGTTGAATGAAATAAAATTAATTTTGAATACTGAACAAATATGAACGCTGGTTGCTTTCAGGTGGTCTCTCACTTGCAGGACCTGAGTAAAATTAAAAGTATATGAAAATCTGACTAGAATTTCATAATTTTAATTTTTGCTAGGAGTAGACATTTTTTCCTTGCTTTTGTAAAATGGCTAGTATTAATATATTAGACTCTCACTATTTATTGTATGCAAGTGCAAGCATGTGAATAATCTGTTAAAGGTAGAATAGGAAAACATTCTTGTATAGTCGTATGTTCTAACTCATGGATTGTTTTAATATTTTATGTAGTGATGATTAGGATGTGTTTCCATGTTTCAGGGTGCTGGCCAACATATTTTTTTTTTCTTAAAATAATTTTACAGTGAGAATTCTCGTCTTGCAGCAGAGGTGTACAAAGACATGCCTGAGACGAGCTTTACTCGCACAATATCCAATCCTGAGGTAGTCATGAAACGACGGCGACAGCAGAAGCTAGAGAAGAGAATGCAAGAGTTCCGCAGCTCTGATGGCCGGCCGGACTCAGGTAGTGATTCAGATTTGCTTCCTGTATGTTTTGATTTGATGATAAACGACTTAGAGGAAGCGTATCCCTTTTTCACATGGCCAACAAGTCTTGAAAGCTTGTCTGTTAAGTTAGTCCAGTGAAATTTGAAATTTACTCTTTTTTAATTTACTCATACTAAAGCTAGTGCCTGTATCTAGTAAAGAATCATTTACTTTGGTTTTGTTGCTAGTAACATCTTTTTAAAAAGAAGCGGGGGAGGGAGGTCTGGCTAGAATTTGCGGAAGTCTAGAGCAAAGCTATTAAGTAGTTCTTTGAGTGTTTATGTTGATTCCATGGTAGGTGTGTGTGCACCCATATGCGTGGAAAGCTCATGCAAAAAATAAATGTTAGTCTTAAAATGCCGCATGACTCCTTGGTTTTTTTGCCAGAAATGTTTTGCCTTAGTAACATTCTTAGGGCCAGCTCTGATGCCCTCTAGAGCCCATGTGCTGGTATATCTGGCACTACCAGCCCTGCACTCTCTCAGTTCCTTCTTCCCACTGTGGTGGTTACTGGAATTCCTTCTCTCTTTCAGTTGCAAATGCTTCAGAGTTGCTATCATAGTTGCTGTAATATGGTTCTTCAGTGTTGTATATAGTTTTAAGTTAAGCATTAAAAGTCCTGTTGGAGATCTTCATCTTAGAGTGGGACATGCACCATTTCCTCAGCTTCATATTGTGTTCTCCCTACTGTAAGCCCTTTTTGCTCTATGATTCCTATGATAGCTGTTTGAAATGCTTAGTGGCGATGCACAAAAGGTAAGAGTGTAAGATCTGCAAGAGCTTTGGACCAAGAACCAAAAAGAATAGAAAGCTCTGTCTGAAATCCCTGCTCATGGAAGTGTCATTGAGACCGGCCTTGGACCAATTGCCTCCATTGGTGGTAGCAATAATGAGCCTTTTTTCCTAGGGTCCCAAGCCAAACAAGGAAGCAGAAGAGGCCCTTCCAGCTAGTGGTACCAGCAATGTCAGAGGTATTTCGGGCAGCGAGCAACCTGGTGGCCTCACCATGCCTATGCATTCCAGAGCCCTGGCATCAGTGAAGGCACCAATTTTTAGGAAAATATCTGCAGTGGATGCTAGACAGGCACCATTCCTTGGAATCCCAGTGTTACTTGCATAGGGATGGTCTCCACCTTTGGGAGCCCTGGTTCCCAAGGGGACGCTTGCAGTCCCTGACACCAAAGTATTCTCCAGCACAGTGTTGCCAATTCTTTGCACTGGCCACTGATGACATGGGACTAAGCATGGGATTCCTGATATTGATCCAGCACCTTGTTCCCTGCTGGCACTCCGTTCACCATATTATTGGTGTTATTACCAGACAAGTAGCAATTCTGGGTAACCTGGTGCCCATCTCATTCCCCATTGCACTGTTCTAAGGCACCACACTGCAGCCAAGTGGAAGCACTGTCAGCTGTATCTTGGTTCCTGAGGGAAAATCTGTCCTCCTCCAGACTTCAAAGGGGAACCAAGCCCTTGACACCAGCCACCAGGATCACAGGTTTTTTGATGCAGGATCCACAATTTACAGGTTGGCCACAGGATCAATGTTTTGTCCAATGGCCCTGCTGGAACCCATGGAAGATCCCTTGGTCATCAGGCCGCTACTTTATCTGTCATCTGGGAAATTATCCTGAAGGCCCCATTGGAAGATCAAGATCCTGCTTCTGACCCAGCACCGAATCACAGGACTTGGTAGCTATAGCAGCCCCCTGCAAGAGGAGGAGATGCAGTTCTCTTCCCCTGGTTCTTTTATCATGATCATTGTCCTCGAATGAGGTGGCTGCTGGCACCTGTTGGATATGTTTTGGGTGCACCGGGAACTCTTCAAAAGAGTTATTTCCAACTTAGGCCTAGGGACAGAAGAGCTCAAGAAACCCATGGACAAAGTTTCTGATGTACTAACAGCTGCAGTTCTGACTTAGGTCTCACCATCAGTGTACAAACTGGTACTTAGTGTTCAGAGCCCTGAGGCACCCCCCCCCCCAACATCAAAGGGCCAAAAAGAAATATGAGCTTGACCACAAAGAATAAGGACTCTAAGCAGCTGGATCTATTTGAAAGAAAGTCTTATTACATAGCCAAAGTTAAGTTCCGAGTCTCTAACGAGCAACCACTTCTGGGGAGATATAATATCTGGGACTCCTTGACACAGTTTAAGGACCTGTTGCCACTCGAATCCAGATGAGAGTTAGCCGCTATCTTGGAAGAGGGCAAGACCATAGCTAGATCTGCGCTGTAGATGGCAAGATCAGTGCAGTGTTTATGCACAGCCATTCATGGCTATAGTCACTGGGGTTGTCCAAGGAGGTACAGCAATTGATTCAAGACTTTTGAGGGCAACACCCTTTTTTCAGGATTGTTGTTAGATTCCACAGCCTTAAAATTTCTAAGGCCACCTTGTGTTCACTAGGCTTCTACATTCTGCGGACCTTTTGGAGACAGTTTCACACTTTGCTGCAACAGCCTAGATTTCTGGGTCTTCCACAGTACAGCTGATATAGGCAGAAAGAGAAAGACAGAAGTTTTAAGCATCATCACTCTGTTCCAGACTCCTCCATGACTCAGCTAGGCCTCTCCCACTGCCCATGTGGTCAACCTCAGCCATTTTGAGGGTGTGCCCAAGGACAGTGCCCCAGTCTCACCTCAGGATCCACTCACTTTTATTTCTGAACTGCCCATTGCCCTGCCTACCTTCATGACCTCAGGTTACTTCAGATCCTTGGGTCCTCAACATACCATCAATGGGCATGCTACACAATCCAGTCATCTCCTACTACCTTATTCACCAAGTTTCAAAGGGCTAGCCATGTTAGTCTAGCTATGCAAAAAAGCAAGGAGTCCTGTGGCACTTAAACTAGCAAATCGATCTACCACATGAACTTTCGTGGGAGAAAATCCCCCTTCATCAGATTTTCTCCCACGAAAGCTTATGCAATAAATAAATTTGTTAGCCTTTAAGTGCTGCAGGACTTGTTGCTTGTTTTACCTGATTCACATCTCTCTAGGAACCCTTCTCACAATCACCTTCTTGATTGGGAGATGGAAACTCTCCTGCAAGTGGGGGTTATAGAGAAGGTCACTCCAGATATGAAAGGAGGGTGGTTTTTCTCCAGTTACTTTCCTGTCTCCCAAGTAAAAGGGGGCCTCAGACATTTCTGAGAGCTGTGCCACCTCAGCAAATATTTCAGGAGGCTGAAGTTCCACGTGGTCTACCTAGCTTCCATCAATCCTTTCTTTGATCTAGGGGACTGGTACTCTGCTGTTGACTTAAGAGAAGCATATTTCCACATTCAGTTTTCCTTTGGCATGGGATATTCCTCCAGTTCATGGTGAATTAAACCCATTAGAAATTTATGGTACTGCCCTTTGGCCTTTCATCCACCCCAAGGATCTTCACAAAGTGAATGGTGGTAGACCACTTACTTGAGATATCAGCAAAGACAGATCTACCTTTACCTGAACGACTGGTTCATCAAAGGCAGGTCTCAGACTCAGATGCAACAAGCTCTCAGTCTGCTAAGGGCCACCTGCCAATGTCTGGGCCTACTCATAAAAGAGCAGAGATCAACTCTCTCTGGTTCAGTGTATAGAGCAGGCGTGGCCAAACTGTGGCTTGGGAGCCGCACGTGGATCTTGAATGAAAAAGTGGCTTGTGAAAGAACGTTAGCAAATCAATTTAGTAGGTGAAAGTATATGGCTATAGGCCTCAGTGTGGCTCTTGAAGGTTTAATAATCAACTTTTGTGGCTATTGAGCTCCATAAGTTTGGCCACCCCTGGTATAGAGTTCACAGGTGTGGTCCCTGGCTCCACCCATGGCCTTCCTCCCAGAGCCTTGGTTCTAAGCCATATCAGATCTCATCAGAAGCATTCTAGTCTGTTCCATCATGATGAAATGGACATGCCTCAAGATTCTGGGCCAAATGGCAGTCTGCACTTAGATGGTACACCATGTGTATCTGTACCTCAAACCTTTACAGTTATGGATGGCCTCAGTGTATATGAGCAGTGGGTAAACTACGGTGACCCACGAGACCCTTTTATCAGACCCTCCAGCTGGGTCTGGCCAGAGCATGGCAGTTGCTTTTGCCTCCCAGCCTCACACTTCTTCCACCATGTGGGCCCAGCAGTGCCCTGGTAGAAGTATGGCAGATGTTCTCCCTTTCTGGTCCTTCCTCTTCCCCCTCAACCCACCATATGCAATGGTAGCTGCTGACACCTTGGCTGGAGTGTGACAGGTGCCCCTCTTCCACTGCATGGGTCCAGCAGCAGTGCACTGGCCAGAGCACAGCAGCTGCTCCCCCCAGGGTCCATTGGTGCCCTGTGCAGAGGCTACTCTCTTGACTCCACCTCCTTGTCACCTTACCGTGTAGGGCTAGCAGCACCCTGACTGGGAGGCAGGGGTTGTTCCCACTTCAGACCCTGCCCTTTCTTTTCTCTTGGCCCCTCCTCCAGTGCTCTTAGATGCAGATGTGGCCCTCATGCCATAAATTTTGCCCAGTCCTGCTGTATACCTTGAGCAGAGGCAGCTTGGAGTGCATGATCACAGTGCTGCTGCTATACATCCTGTCATCCTTGAGCTAGTGGATGAATTGGCACTCTGATGGCAGGCATGCCTCTCCAGGTGTTATCTACGTCAGTGCCACTGGTTTCTGAGGCCTTACACTTAGGATGGGAAGCCCACATCCAACAATCTTAGCACCCAAGAGATCTGATTACAGGATGACTGTGGTCTCATAAATGTCAGAGAGCTCAAGGTAATAGGTCTAGCTTACTAAATTTTCATTCCTTGCATGTCCATACAGCTCTTTTTTGCAGTGGCAGAAAGAATGAAAGGTTTGCCAGTTTCCTCCCAAAGGATTTCCTTATCAGTAACCTCCTTTACTGAGTTCTGTATCAGCTGGCAAAGGTGTCCTTGCCAGTGATTATTGCATCCCATCCTACCAGAGTGCAAGCCAGATCAGTAGCGTTCCTGGAGTAGGTGCTGATACATGACTTCTGTAGAACCTCTAGCTCCTCGATCCACAGCTTTGAATCCCATTATGCCATCATCCAGCAAGCCTGGGACAATGCCAGCTTTTGCAGAGCAGTGCTGCAGACAGTACCTCTGTGAATTCATCTCCAGAGACACTGCTGGTTAGTGACCTAGCATGGAACTGACATAAGCAAGCACTTGAAGCAGAAATGGTTACTGGCCATCCATAACTATTGTTCTTTGAGATGTGTTGCTCATGTCTATTCTGTGACCAGCCCTTTTTCCCTCTCCACCATTGGAGCGGACAGCAGGAAGGAACTTAAGGGCTGTAGGGCTGGCAGCACATCATATACCACTGCATAAGCATGTGTGCCAGAGCTGACCCTACGGATACTGCTAAGGCACGAGATTTCTGGCAGCTGTGCAAGTGGGCATGCACATACTTAAAATGGAAAGGGTAGGAGGAACACACCTCAAAGAGCAACAGTTATGGAAGTTCAGTAACCTGTTTCTTCTGTAAAATTCCTGGACTTCAGTGTGCCAATGTATGGCAGTGTTAGGGGATTCAGGTAAACTGTGATGACTTAATCTCTTCTGTGTCCCTGTCTGTTACAACTATTCTGTGTGTAACTGAATTTAATTGACAGAAAGATAATAGATCTGTTGCTGTAACACATGGTTGTCTATTTGGGTGTCATTTACATTTTCAGAAAAGGATTCTGGGAAGCTGTTTTACTTTTGATAACAGTGACAGCATGAACAACTGAAGCCTTGTGGCACCCTAAAGAGTAACAAATTTCTTTGGGCATAAAGTTTCATGGGCTGCAACCAACTTTGTCAGATGCAGTGTCAGCATGTTCATTCTTGTTCTAAGTAATTTTGTTTAGAAGGAGGGAGAAATGGATCTCTTAGGGAAATTTGGAAGAAGCTATATACTGCTATACTGCTGTGTATTTATAAACTCTTTTTTCAGATACATGAAATTAAATATTTAGAGCAGGGGCCCCCAGCCTTTTTAAGGCTAGGGACCCCTTTCGGAGGGGGGAAAAAAGTTTGCAGCCCCCCTGGGGGGAGCCGGGCACTGCTGCGTGAGGGGTAGAATGTGACCTACGCGGCTCTCCTGTTGAGGGGAGGGGGCCACCTTAGCCATGGCCCCTTCCCTCTGTCCAGGGAGCTTGGAGCTGCTGCAGCCATGGCCCCCTCCTCCTTCCCCCAGAGTGTTTCCAGCCCGTCAGGCCTTTCTCCATCCCTCTCTCCCCACTGGTGCACCTTCCCCACCTTATTTGCCCCCCCCCCCCACCTCAGACGGCTGTGCCTGAGCACATGCTCCTGGAGTGGGAGTTTTAAAAGCTTCCTGCTGCCTGGAAGCCTGCGTCTCCATGGCAACTGGAGACCCTGGCATTGTCCGGCCCCAGCTTCCAGCCTGTCCGCGGCCCCCCGGAGCTGGTCTGCGGCCCCACAGGGGTCTGCAGACCACAGGTTGGGAACTGCTCATTTAGAGTAAAGTAATAAATGAAAATCCATTTTATAATGTGGTAAAAGATAACTTTTGCTATTTTGGTGGGCACAGTATTTGTACACAGGATGGGCAGGAGATGGAATCTGTAGAAGAAGGAATCTGTTGATTGTTGTTGTTAAGGGCTATTGAAGTCTGTTCAGATGTTTGATTCTGAAGTTTGTGATTGCATATACCCTTGCTCAGATAAAACAGTATTTAATATATTTTTAAGGTGGCACCCTGAGGATTTATGCAGACAGTTTAAAACCAAATATACCATACAAGACCATCCTACTGTCCACTACAGATACTGCGGACTTTGCGGTTATTGAAGCTCTAGAGAAATATGGTCTAGAAAAGGAAAATCCCAAGGATTACTGTATTGCTCGTGTAAGTAAAGCTAACATAAGAACTCTCCTGATGCTTCACTTTGAGGTTTTTTTCAAAGTTTAGGCTTTTCATAGCAGTGTGTAACTGATGGAAATATATTTAGTACTGTAGACTTATGAAACTATCAAATAAATGTAGCAAAGTTTTGTAAATTAAGATCCCAGTCCTTCCAACACTGAGAACACTGAGCTAAATGTGAGTACACCGTTTGGGATATTTTTCAGATGCTGTTCAATAATAAGAAAGCTGTTACTGAAGCTAGAATTGAATTTCAGTTGGGTATTTAACTTTCAGAACTGAATATGTATTTTAAGGAGATCTAATTTTAAAAAAAACCTCAGTACCTTGTTGAATGATCTGAAAACAAGACAAACAACATTTTTGTTCAAATTAATGAAAAGAATCCTAACTTTTTAATACTGAATTTCTTTAATTTGCCTGCTAACTGAGTGGTGTAGCTTCACTGGGGTTGTCCACAGGCAACACACTGATTAAAAATACAGCCCATCTACCCTTTCTAGCTGCTGGACAAGGGTGTGGAGTGGTGGGATTTGAAAGAGGGTGCTGCCTCTGAACTTTGAACTGCATTCATTGTATGAGCTGCTGGCTAGTACCTGTCTAAAAAATTGGAAGCCGCTATTCCCTCTAGTTGCTAGAAAAGAGAAGAGACTTATTTCTTGTTGCCTCCCCTAAGACTTATAGCTGCTGAGAGTGAAGCAGGGAGGATCTGCTCTGTATCTGGTGCTTTTTTAGTCTTCTAGTTGTTGAGAAAAGGGCTGGGACACCATGTCTGCCTCCCTGGTCTTCTTCAGGTACTGCTTTGGGGTTTTTTCCTGTGAGTAACTTAAGTATCTAAATCTTCAACACTCATAGCTCTTAATAGTGTCATCAGCATGAAAGTGATTCTTAACAGCATTATGTCTTCTCACGTGTGACTGAATAGGATCAGGAAAGTTGAGTGGAGATTTATGAGTTTTGGTCTCTTGATGTTTATTAGACAGAACTGTTAATAGTTGCATAGATATTGCAGCCCTCCCTATACTCAGGAAGATGGCAGTTTACTTCATCAGTTTACCTTTGGTTCCCTGTGGAGGATTTCCTAATTTGGTTTAAAAAAAAAATATATATATATATATATATAGAAGTAAATGTTTTAAGTCTTGCAGGCATGCCAGAGAAATATTCCATACAGTGGTGAAATTTTTAGGCTATATTGTGTATAATTAACTAAAATAGAGTTCTTGTAGCTTAAGGAATTTTGCATTAATTTTATATAAGATTTTGCTGACCATTCCAAAAAAGCAAATTGCTGTTTTAACTGTATAATGTTATGGAAAATCATTTTTGTTTGACCCTGGTGTCAGTGATGTATGTCTTGCTGCCCTCATGAAAATTCCATTCAAATTTGACCAAGTTAAACACCTCTGGAAAAAAAAAAATCACAGTTAGCACATTCTTAGTAGCAGTTTTAGAGGCTTGTAGTATCTTCTGCAGGTTCCATCAAGGATAATCTTCTACCTGCCTATCAAAACAACTTTTTAAGATAGCTTTGCATTGCCAGAGGGGCATAAAATTGCATTTAGGAGGCCAAAGATCTAGTAAAGTATGTTAATTGTGTTGGGCAGAAGAATTTTATGGTGCATGTTGGGGGAGGGAGTGTAGAAGGAATTATTAAGTGAGAATAAAGAGTGCATGGGAGGGGCTAATAAGCATGTGTTAGACTCCGATTTACAAACTGAAGACAAAATCAATTATTCAGTCAGTGGAGGACTGTGTGTCTTGAGGGAAATTTATTTCTCCTTGGTGTCATGAAAGCAAAATTGACCTTAGGTCAAGCAAGGACCAAGGGAGAGAGTCAGAAAATAAGTTAATGGTTACTTATCAGTTTGTTTTCAAATTGCATAATTCACTATCTCATAATATAAACAAAATAGAAGATGTAGTAAGGAAAATCCATCCCGAAGTCCTCTGTACTATCCTCTGATAACCGGTCAGTGGAAACTCACAGTTAACTTTTCTCTATAGGTCATGCTTCCTCCTGGTGCTCAACACTCTGATGATAAAGGTGCTAAAGAAATAATCCTTGATGATGATGAGTGCCCACTTCAGATATTCAGGGAATGGTCTAGTGATAAAGGTACACACAAAATATTATATCAAAATTTGATATTAGAAGCCATCAATATGAAACTTTGTAAAGTAGGAGATTCATTTTAGTTTCATTCTACAGTGTTTAGTTGCATTGTACTTAATTATATTCTGTCCTTTAAAAAAAAAAAAATTAAAAAAAGTCTATGTCCAGACTTTTCCAGGATGAACTTTAAAGCTGATAGTGTTTTTCTTATTCTTTGCTGTTGATTGTAATTTGTTAGAATACATTAAAGTGGAAAGTTCACCGAAGTCCCTAAAAGTGACCAATGTAGAAATATATATTACAGATTTTTAAAAATTCTGTGGTTTCGTGAACCTTCAATAATAATTTTATTAAACAATTAAAATATAAGAAACAATATATTCATCATAAACAACATTTACCACTTCATGGATTTTAAATTTCTTTAGACATCGGTAATAGCGCTCCGTGGACATGTATAATGTGTTGTGTTTTAGGCATACTAGTCTTTCAGTTGAAAAGACGGCCTCCTGACTACATCCCAAAGAAACTCAAGAAACAAACTGATGGAAAGCCATTAAAGGGGAAGGAAAGAGTTGACGGGTCTGGCTATGGCTCTTGTCTTCCTCCTGAGAAATTGCCCTACCTGGTGGAATTAAGCCCAGGTAAGAGTTCTTCATTTATAACTTATGGGATTTTATGTAACTGATCAGACTTCAGAGTGAATTATAGATTTGTTGTGTTTACGTTTCAGAGTTTGGTACTTATAGAACAGAATAGTTAAAACACTTAATGGATATCACTTCAGCAGATTGTCCCTGGATTTTTACTTACAATTTAAATACATGAGCTTCAAAGTGTTGCAAAAGAACCTTTGTTTGGTATTCTTTAGTTTGCAATATTTTAAGAAGATTTATCTCTACAAATAAGTTCACGGAAGGCAGATCACATTTTAATAAACTGACAGTGTGAAAACATTAGACTCTTTGATAATTAATAGGAGTTTGGCTTTGAATTTAAGATAAAATGAAACAGTATAATATTGCTGAAAACATTGAACTTTGGGTGTATTGAAAATGAAAATTTCATAAAAGGGAAAAAGAGGTCAATTAAACTATACTTGATAGGTCCAAAGAAAATTCTAAAGCTTCATTTTAAACTTTAGTTACCTGTGAAGTGTTCAGTGTTAAAAAAGAAAGCATAAACCTGTGTTTTGTTTGGATTTTTGAGGGCCAAACTTCATAGATTCATCACTGTGTTTAGAGGACTGATACACTTAAATCACCTTTTAACACCTTATAGATGTCTTTTAGTATACAATTTAATATGGAAAAGTAGTTGTACATTGGGTTGCCACCTTAATAAATAGAGGTATTCACAGAAAAGTAATTCTTTTGTGTTTTACAAATTTATAGATTATATACATATTTTATGCTTCCAAGAGATTAATTGAAGTATTGTGTAACTTGTTCCACTGACAAGACGTGTTTTTAAAATGCCTATTGCTAACAGTTGAATTACCTAATTACTTTGATACACACTGCAGTAAACTTATTAAAACATAACTATGTAGTGTGGATTATTATACATACAAGGATACTTGTTAAAATCACGGCATGCGTAGTTCTCTGAATTCCTTAAAAACCAATTATATTTTTCTAATATACAACAATTATGTGATTTATGTTGTGTCTCTAAATCAGTAGCAAAAATGAGGTTTTTCTTGCGCAGTTTCTATTGCCATTCTTCAGGCTGTTCCCTGATCTACAAATAACATTTTGAGAAACATCTTGAAGTATTTGTAACTACATTTTCTTCTTTGAGTAGTGTCCCTATGGGTGCTCGGCTTCAAGTGCTTGTGCGTCCTGTGTGTCTTTGATTGAAGATGTTCATTTCCAGTGTCCATTCCGCCTACACATGTGCCACTGGTATTTTCATGCCCTGCACCACGGCTGTATCAGTCTATGTGGGCAAACTGCCATCTGTTCCTTGTCAACCACCTCTGCCTGAGGTGGTGGTTGGCATGTCTGCTTGGTGTCACCTTGATTTTTGCTATGCTTGTTTATCCCAACTTAGCTAGCTAGCTAGCCGACTCTTACTTTGTGGTACTAATTTGTAATTGCTTTGGTTTTAAACTAAAACATGATGATGATTTTTTTTTCTTCCTAGGAAATCCTCCTGGGGGGGTGGCATGCATGGTTCACAAAGGTTTGAGTTCTAGAGGGGTAGCCATGTTAGTCTATTTCAGCAAACATAAAAGGAGTCCAGTGACACTTCCAAAAACCAACAGATTTCTTTATCCCATAAGCTTTCCTGGGCACAATACTACTTGGGCGTGAAATGGAAAATGCAGTTTCTGTTATGTAGAGCAGTTATTCTGATCAGCAGCACACTTTAAGTGCATTTGCTGATTGGGAGAGTTGCATGTTTCTCAGAACTGTAGCTTCTATTTAGTGCTCATTTTTAGGGCATGGACTACTTATGATGGAGCATTCCACTTGCTCTAATTCAGAGTGAGACTGGGGAGCAGGGGGAGGAAACCCTAGATATTTTGCTGAGAGCCTTGAGCTTCCCTTCAACCTGATCACATTATTCTCCCAGAATGAGGAAATCCCTTTCGTCTTTTAAGCATCCTAAAAGAAGGGGCTTTAATTTTTCTCCCAAAGAACCAGAAAGACCTAATTCCCTGACCTTGTGAACAACCTCAGATTACATGTCTTCGAAGTCTGGTGCAGTGGAGGCAAAAAGCTGCTTTGGTATCAGTGAAGCAGAAAATCCCTTCAGCAATAAGTCCAGGCATGGTGTTAGAAGGATGCTGGTACTGTTTACTGGAGATGAACAAAACAAACACGGAGGATCAGTACTATCGGACTTAAATTCTCTCTCAACACCCATGTTGAGTTCTTTGGTATCATATGTAAGTCTCCAGCCACATCGGTGCCATCTGTGTAGCACCTGAAGCAAACACTACAGACTGGCAAGGACAATGCAGTGATTTGCTAATGCTGCAACATCTGTTGGTACCATAATATCCCTCAGTGCCGTAACGAAACTTGGTGCCACAAGATTTTTGATGCAAAACTTAATGATGACTGTAGAACCAGAGTCCCAGTTGCTGGCAGGTACCAAGCACCTTCTGATATAAAAAGTCTGCTTGATCTCTGGTGCTCAGTACATTCCCTGTACTGTCACACCCCTTTTGATGGAGCTCCACCAGTAGAAGAAGAGCAGAAGTATTTTCTTTCAGCATCATTGATTTCCATTCATGGTTCAAAGTAGCCATCAAAGAACCCCTTTTCTTACCAGGGTAGGGGTGATACTCAAGGGCGTCACCAATCCTGGCAGAAGCAACCTGGGATACCAAACAGTTCCATGTATGGATACCCATATTGGTATCACTGAATAGCTTATTGCAGACACTTTTATGGAGGCCAAACCCTATCAAGAAGGTAGAGCAGCTCAAGCCTGTCTTCCCCAGCAGTTGCAGGAACATTTTGAAGCCCAGGAAACTAGGGTGGGTGAAGAATCCGCTTCTCAAACTGCCATTTCATTGTTCTCACTGGGGAGAGGAGGTTGTATTACAGGTTCACCTAACTATTTATTTCTGGTGATTTTTGACAGTACTATGATCTTGCTAGGAGGGTGGCAGAATCCCTACAGATACTAATTGAAGAGGTCAGAGAACCCCAACACAAGCTGCTGGATGTTCTGAACTCTGCAACACCATCCAGAATGGGGCTCTCTTGGAACCTGTGAAATCTATTTGGCAAATCCTTTATTCAAAACACCCACATGTAAGAGGGATGATTGAAAATATTACACACCCACTAAAAATTCTTATCCTGCCCCCCTCCTCCAAACTCTGGTGATTGATGGGACAAATGGATGAGGTGAGTAATGTTCTGAGTCAGTGTCGTACAACAGAGCCCAGAAATGCCTGGACGTTCTGAGGAGAAGGTCCTGTTCACTGGCAACTGTATAGTTCTGTATTGCAAAGTTTGGACTCGTTGAACACCTTCCTCGGGAAGAACATGATACTGTTCCACTATTGCTGAGAGACAGTTATCAGCCAGAACACCTTTCCAGGCAGCACAGGGTGCTGCATATATCACAGATTGCTCTGTTGCTCTATGGCTTCTGAGTTAATCTGGCCTGTTGTTAGGTATCTGTACTCCTGTAGTCAGAATGAGGTTTAGTACATTGTGAAGATCTCATCTGATGCACGTCTCTGGGTTTCAGGGATGGATGAAAAAGAGAGAGCTTTCAGAGAAAGTGTTCTTTTAACCCACTTGATGTATCTACACCAGTGGTTCCCAACCTTTTCTCTGCTGTGGCACACCTTGATACCTTCAAATTTTTCGAGGCACACCACCATTAAAAACTCATGAGTATTCAGATTAGCTCAAAATAACATGAATATTTATGAACCATGGCACAGTGGTTCAGAAATGCTGCTATGTGGGGTAGGGGTAGCAGAGCAGGGATGGCAAGACAAGTGAGGTCAGGAGTTATTTGCAGTGGCAGGAGTGAGTGTGGGGAGCAGCGCAGGGGCAGGGCCAGCGCAGCCCAGTAAGCCTGGTAAGCATTGCAGGGGGGTGCTGGCACCTGCTCTGCTTGCAGGGGGCGCCAGAAATGGTAGCACCATTCCTGGGCAGGGGTGGCCAAAGAGGACAAGGGCAGCCATGTGGGGAGTAGCACAAAGGTGCAAAGAGAGGAGAGGGAAAGAGAGAACAGGAGTGGCATTGTGGGGTGGCAGGGGAAACCTGGGGAGTGGGAAGGTAGGGCAGGGGAGCACGGTGCAGCAGCCACTTCCCCCTTTCACCACAGTGGCTCCCTGCCACCCAGGGAAATCCTCACCCAACTGCTGCCTGTGATGGACCTTCCCATCACTGCAGGGGCCAGAACTATCCCTCAGCTACACACCCTCTGTGACACATCCACTCCCACCCACCTCTGCTACACACACATCCCCTGCTCCCCACAACCCCAACAGCCCCCCTCAAAGCCCTTACCGTGGCTGTTTGCAGGCTGGCTGACAGGCTGGGAGCTGCTTCCCTGCCACAAAACTACTTTGTGGGGCCCCCTAAAAGGCTCACTGTCTGCCCCTACTGCTACCTTCCCTGTGGCCCCAGTTCCCCTTGCAGCTCTAACCACCCCACATGACCCCCCAGGACTCCTTTTTTTTGTTTTGCTGAACTGAATTAACATGACTATCCCTCTGGAACTCGTAAATTATTCTTGGGTATGGTATTTTTAAAGATCTTCCCATCATGAAGCTTGTAAGTTGATCATCTTTCACTTAACATAAATGAGCAAATGCTGAAATACAAAGTTAAAATGAACATTTTAAAATTTTTAAAAAGTATGAGCAATAATTAATAAATAAAAAGTGGTAACTAATGATGGCTCAAAAATAACAAATACCACATTTAAAATTTTGGCAGTCAAATCTTACAAATGTTTCATATAGGCTTGGGTTTATGTGCACTAGACATTTAATACAAATAAGTATAATAAATAAAAAGTGAAAAAAAAAGGTTCCTAGTGTGTAGCTCTAAATGAAAAACACCAAATTTCAGTGAAAATCTCTGAAGTACTCAAGTTTATAAGACTCTTGCCTCCTCAAAAATTTTAAATAGTAAGTACAGAAGAAGCTAAAAAATTATTTATAAAAAAAAAAAAAAAAAGATAGAGCACAGACATCACACACAGCTGTAATGATTGTCTAAGAGGGCTGCACTGTATTTATATGTAGCAGCCTATATGGACCTGCCTGTTAAACTGATCTAACCAAAGCCAAACTAAAAATTGTCACAAATTCAAAGGAAAAGGCAAAAGAACAGGTAAAAAAGAAAAGGAAAAGGCAGTATTTCACAAAATTAAAAAATGGCAGAATAAATGGCCACACTGAGGAATTAAAAGCTGAGCCCAAGGGAAAAGTTCCTACTATTGTGCTGTCTGTCGCTTGCTCCTGCTTTTTTAGCATGTCAATGTGAAAGTAATGGGCAGATAATGGTGAAATCTGCAATTTTGACCAAGTACAGATCTTAATGATAGTTTGCCTTGATAAGCCAAGAGTGAAAAGTACTTAGGCTTCCAGCCCTACTAGCTCTGCTAGATGGGAACAATTTTTATATTTTTCTATATTTTCATTTCTATCCACCAGATTGAGGACGGGACCCGTTATTGCTTGGGGCCCTAAGTGGCTGCCTGCTTCGCATACCCTAAAAGCCGCCACTGCTTTTTGCCAGCCTTGGCACAGCCCACGTGGCTGGGTTGAGCAGGGAGAGAGCTCTAACTCTAGCTCTCCCAGATTCTCAGGGCACACTTTGGGTGTTGCCGTGGCACACTGGTTGGGATCCACTGATCTAGACAGCAACATTTATCCTCAAAGAGTCTGTTTGAAGCCTGGACCATCCTGTCAAAACTTCTCACTTCCACTAACTTAGCACCTTCAATGTTTGCCCATCTCCCCTGATTTAGAGACTGATTCTGCCATTTCCAATGAACATGGAAGCATACCACCTTGCACAATTGAAGTAATATTAGGCTACATAATCTGTTTTATCTCCCTCCCAGTGCCTTGTTCCCCTTCTTTGTATCTCACCAATGATACCTTTCATGAATTCCTGTTGAGACAGAAAATAAAGTCCTTTCTTTGCTCAGGAATAGGAAAACCCATCACTACTCTATACATGGCGAGGGGCAGCTTCTTGAGGTATTTCCTTGAACCAAAGGAGAAGAGAGGATAGAGATCAATCTTAAATCTAAACTAATACATTGAGGCTCAGAAGTTCAGGGTGATGACTCTAGAAGTTTATAATTCCTCCTTTAAATGCAGAGATTGATTTTGTGGCCCTTGACCTTCAAGATGCATACTTCCATGTAGTGATGTACTATGCTCACAGAATTTTCCTCCATTTTGTCATAGGCTAGGATCATTTTTTGCATCAGATGTTTCTATTTGGTTTCTCTCCAGCTCCAAGAGTGTTTTCAAAAGTTCTGTTGTTGATGGCTGCCTACCTGCATTGTCAAGCAATCATAGTAATTCCCATACATCAATTGCACAAGGATCAATCATACTAAGAGATGTCATCTGTCATTGTGAAAATGTTTTCCTTGTTCTTAGACTTTGGTCTGCAGTTGACTGTGGGGGGGGGACGACACCACATTTACTCTAAGTCAGAATATACAATTCATTGGGGCATGCGTGGATTCTTTAGCAGACAGGATGTTTTTTTGTTTCCAGAGGTGGCATATGTGAATTTGCTCACCAAACAACCTGACAAGTAAGTGTCAGTTCCCCAGCAGGTGAAGCATTCCCTAGACTGGGAAAAGGTTCATTTCAATGTCAAGGCAAGGGGTCGTTATCTTTAACTGACTCCACTGGTAACCCTAACTACATGTGCATCTCTCTTAGGGATGGTAGCACACCTTGGTCTCTCAGAGCACATGGCAAATGGTTGCTCTAAGAAACTATTCTCTATAACAACCTGCTGGTGCTCAGAGGAGTCAAAAATTTGTACCTTCATTTTCTGCCTCTTGTCCAACACAGGATCATGATAGACAGCATGGTTTGCATGTTCTATATCAATTGACAAGGAGGAGTGAGATCTCCTTTCCACTGTGCCAGAGCAATAAGGTTATGGAAGTGATGCAAAAAAAAATCACGTAGTAATCATAGCAGTGTAGATTGTCTTAGCAGGTATGTTTTCTAACGCTATAGTATCATACTTGAATCGCCATGTCCTGATCAGCATTTTTTGGGGCATTTCTGGTGGTTGGCCTTTTTGCAACATTTACAAACAAAATAGGGTCTGTTTTGTTCAGTTGGGGGAATGAGATTGCAATTCCGCGGGAGGATGCCTTCCTGTTCCCTTGGATAGAATAGCTGCTTTACAGTTGTCCCCTCCGCCCCCAGTCAACTTCAGAGTGATGGGCGAAGATCTTCAGAGTGATAGGCAAAGTCAGGAAGGATAGGGCCAGAGTTATTCTAAGAACCCTGATGCAAGAAGGGTGGTTACTTGCCTGTTCCATCTAGCTCTGTCCACCAATATATATCCCAATCACTCCTCATCTCTTCTTCCAGAATGCAGGTCAACTGCTGCATCCCAATCTGAACATTCTCCACTTCAAAGCTTGGCTCCTTAATGAGGTGAAGGGCTAGTGTCATCCTGTCCTGCAGAGGGTAGGGCGTATGCTATTATGTAGTAGGAAACACACTTGGAAATATTTGCCTTCAGAAATAGAGATTTATGTACTGGTGTGAACTCCATGACGTCCTGCATTCTGCCCCTTTTTCCCACTTACTCTGGAATACCTGTTGCATTTCGTGAAAACAAGGCTTTCATTTATTTCTCTCAGGGTTCATTGGCTCTAACAGCCATTCATGATGCTGTTGAGGAGTTCTCTGTTTCCTCACACTGCAACTGCAAGGCTGATGAAAGACTTAGGAAGTCTTTCCACCTATTGAAGTCCCTTCTCCTGTTTGGGACTTTGATCTGGTTCTTAGAAGTCTAATGAAGCTTCCTTTTGACCTGATGATGACCTTCTCCTTAATGAATTTGTCCGTTGAAATAGCCTTCCTAGTGGCTTCTTCTGAGCACATAGAGATGAGGGACTGGAATCTTAAAGACAGATGCTCCTTTCAGTTTTCTGCCAAGATGAGGCTTTCTTTCATCTGCATGCCAGGTTCATTCCTAAAGTGTCTTCTGACTTGCACCTGACTCAGATCATTTACCTGCCCATTTTCTTTCTGAAACTGCATCAGTGCAGTGTGGAGGGTGTGGTCTGTATGCTAGATGTCAGAAGGACACTTATCCTTCTGCCTACATAAGATTAAATCTCCTAGACTCTTGTTTCCAGGCTGATCAAAGGGGATCCTCTGTTTCTACTCAAAGGCTATCAAAATAGATTTCAGCTTGTTAGAATGTAGCTAGCTTTTCAGTTTCTGTTGATGTGTCAGCTCACTGAGTGAGGTCACAGTGTACATCTGTGACTTTGCTTAAAAATGTTTCAGTTCCTGAGATCTGAAGAGCTGCTACAAGGTCTTTGGTGCATAACTTCTACGAACAGTACACACTCCAGATTTGATGTGGCAGTTGTCACTTCAGTCCCTTCCTGTGTAACAAACTCCACACACAAGCGCCCTCTGCCAGATAGGGGTACTGCTCAAATGTCATCTGAAGAGGAGCACTGCTTTAAGAATGAGAGGTTACTCATCTGGTGCAATAAATGAAGTTGCTTAAGAGGTGTATCCCTACAGGAGTGCTCCACTGCCCACTCTCCTTCTTTGTTTTGACATTTCTTTTTGAGACTCCGCAGTGGAGAAGGAGTGAGGGTGGTTTGTCCATGCAGCCTGTCTATAGCCTTGCTGTGGGGCATGAGGATTATCAACAGCTCATGGGAAGGCTGAAGGGATGTTGCTAGTGAAAATCTTTGGTAAGAGGTGCATGGGGCACATGAAGTGGCACATGCATCTTGAAGTATAGTTACTTCACTGGGTGAGTCACCTTTTATGGTATAGCAGAGCATTTTGTTTGTTTGGGTTTTATTAAACAAAGGTGTAATTTGTTTTGGTTTTTTTTAGTGTATATTTTTTGGTTAGTATTAGTTATTTGTAGTTCTGTTTTACAGGTTATGTCTTGACTGTGGGGTTTTTCATATGTGACTTGGTTTTTTCAATAGATGTAATTTTGTGTATTTGTTCTGAAATTTTTGAAAGTTGTAGTGCTCTATTCATTTTCATGTGATGAGGAGGGGACACTTTGTATTAAGTTATTTTATCTTGGCAGCAGTATCCTTGTGCTGCTGTTTTAAATCCATGGTTGTATTTAAATGGATAAAAATTCAGATCATGGCCAGTGAGGTCAGCAGAACATGTGTTTATAGTCAAGAAATATTTATTTTTGGGGAGACTAAAGTTAGTGAGATTTCCCTTTGGGTTTTTATAAGCTTGTGAATTTTAGCAAGTTTCTTTTTTAAAATTCTGGTCTAAAGTTTCTTCATGATTGTTTTAGTATTAAAACACTGCATCTAGCAAGTGGAACAAGACAGCCAATAATAAAGGAGAAAAAACTTAACATGAGATAGGTGGCAACTCTATGTACAGTTAACTAACTGCAGCCTCGCACATTGCTTGGACACTGATCTGTTTATGTGCTTCCTTCTAACAACTTGCTGTTGGCTTCTTAAATAATAGAAATTAATCCATCCACTTGCTTTGCAGGGTTAACGTCTGTGTAGATTTTAAAGATGAAAGAGTTAAATGCACTGCATCCTTTTAAATTGAATAAACGTTGTCTGGCTACAGTTTCACCCTTTCCTGTCTTCTTTTCCTGCCTTCTTCCGCATGTTCTGCATGGTATCTGTCCTGCTGGTGCTGCCTTCACCTGGGTCCTGTGCATGTGTTTCTAACCCCAGGGAGAAGGAATCACTTTGCCTACTACAACTATCACACTTATGAAGGTAATGCTATATTTAATACTGTTTTTTGACCAGTCACTGATAACAGTGCTAACAAAAAAAATGCTTTTTCCCAATGAATGAAAGACAATCCTTGTTTTTGAAATGGACTGCTTATTGTTTGATGCACTTATTTTCGTGGATGTATCAGATGATTACTAGTCTGTTTACTGGTGAAGTATCGAATAGGTTTTAAGTAATTAATTAGATTCTATTAACCCAAAAGTTAAACGTTCTGGCTAAGGCTTGCAACTGAGTTTTGAAAGGTCTTTCCCTGTGACTAAAGGGTAACAATCTTCTGTGAAGGAAAACAATCCTTTATCCACCTTGTTGCAGAACACATGGGAGTGATCCTTTTTTAAAATCTCTCCCTGGCTGTGAAACCATCATGTGCCAGCAATGCCCCTCCACTTTGTAGATTAGACAAACAGCCCAGTCTGCGCAAAAGAATAAATGGACATAAATCTGACATCAGAAATAACAACATTCAAAAACCTGTAGGGAAACATTTCAATCTCTCTGCTTACTCTATGGAAGATATGTCAATTGCTGTACTTAAGCAACTTAATTACAAATCAAAGCTTCAAAGAGAAACTACAGATTTAGAGTTCATATGCAAATTTGATACCATTACCTTGGGCTTGAACAGAAAATTGAATTGGCTTTCTCATTACAAGTGACTTTCCCCTGTCCCTACTTCCCCGCCTTCTAATGTGTTGTTACACACTGTTTGAATCTAAACAACTGCTTTGATTTGCTGAAATAGTATGACCTGATCCTATGACTCCAGATTTCCCTGCATTTATTTTTTCTCCATTCTGTAAATTCTTCATTCTCAGGCAACTGAAGTAGGATTTTCTCCCACATAAGTCATGCATTAAACAAATGTGTTAGTCTTTAAAAGTGCCACAGGACTCCTTGTTTGCTTTAACAAAAGGGGTTTGCTAAAGTGCTATCTCTTGTTATACCGATTTCTGCAGGACCCATCTTCAGTAAGGTGTTTTCCAGGTTTTTAGGCTTCTTAGCTAGGGATGTAATGTTGTCAAAATCTTGGCAATATAGGCTGTCTTGCCACAAGGTTCTGGTCGACTTCAGACTGACTAGATTCATGTCAGAATTGCAACTACTGCCTGTTGTGCATTTTGCTGCCAGATGCACCCCTCGAAGTCTGCCTAGTATATAGCCATATTAGTCTTACAGGTGTTACATTTGTAAGAGCACTTGACTAATCGGCTGAGAAGCAAAAATTGTACTTTAATTTCTCTAGTAGTATCCCTGGCTTTGCCCCCAGTGGATGGCTCTGAAGTACAGCTCTCCCATAAACAGTGGCAAGTTATTAAGGGTAAGGGCCAGTGACTAACTTGTGAGATGGAGGTTGTTAGCTACAGCCAGATGGGTACAGGAAGCAGACTTGCTGCAGCTAGAGATGCAGAATGACTAATATACTGTATATAACAGGGGTGGCCAAACTTATGGATCTCAAGAGCCACGCAAGTTGATTATTAAACCTTTGAGAGCCATACTTAGGCATATAGCCCTATTTTACCTACTCCAAAATTACTAAGTTTAAAATTCATTGTGCACTTGCCTTTTTTACAATAAAATTTAACTATTGATCCTACTAATATGAGAGTCCTAATAATTACTGAAGGATACCATGAAAACTAGGCCTACCTATATAGTAAAAACTTAGCTTCTGTCTGCCATCCTGACCATTCCACCGCTTCTTCCTGCCCTCTCTGATACCCTCCCTAGCCACCAGGTGCTGACCCTGGCTCCCCCAGGCCGACCCCTTTTTTACCTGGCCACTCTGGTGGCTAGGCACAGGCTGGGGCTCCCCTCTGAGAATGCTCAGAGCAGAAGATTTAAAACTCTTAGGCTGTGGCTGCTTTCCTCTGGATTTCTTCTGCAAGCTGCCCTTCTTCATTCAAGAGCCGCATGTGACTCCCAAGCTGCAGTTTGGCCACACCTGGTATATAAGAAGCTCTAGTATACACTCTGGCCTAGTCACAGCCCAAGTATAAAATAATTCCTTCTTCTATTTATGGAAAGAATTCTGGCCCTCCAGCCCATGGGACTCCCTCATGCCTAGGGCTTAAGTCGTCCAAGCAACATCCATGCTCTTCAGAATTCTTCCATAACTCATCTCAGTTTAGCAGTGCCATTTATGTTGTAATTAAATACCTTGTAATGGTAAAGTAGTGGTGGTAGTGTTTGACTTGCTGCTGGTCCAGTCAGCAGCTGCAGAAAAGAGGAGGAAAAGGCATCTGACTGCTGCTCAGGTTTCAGGGCTCCTGACCAGGCTAGTCTCAGAACATGCTTCCCAGCTGTGAATATGCACTGGTGCCAGCTCTAGTGCAGATTTGGGTCCGGCATCTTTATCATACTTTCATATGTCTGTCCCAGTAAACACTTACTGTAGTGTCTGTGGGTGCCTAAAATAAAACACAGATCAGCATAATACACTTCTTTTATTATATACCTTCTACGTTGTTTACAGCACTGTGCCCAATAAGGAGTGTTACATTTGAAAGTTCTGAGCTTCAATAAAAAAGTTTTGAAGCTAGTATCCTGCCAAATAAATATTTCCTTTTAATCTCAAATGTATAATTCCTCCTTGATAAACATACAATCCTCCACCTCTCACTCCTGAAGAAATTCCCTGATCTGAGATCCAGATTAAACATTATTCTTATTCTGGAATAGTGAGATGTTTTAAGTTTGATAAATTTGACCTGTTACAGAAAAGAACAGCTTTCTTAGACTGTAAGTTTTTTGGGGGGCAGGGGTTGTATTTTTATGTATGTGAACAAGACCTCACCTGTTGTAATAATTAGCACCATTAGAGTGGGAGTGTTATGAACTTTTCAGTGAGAAATACAGTATTTGCTTCTATCAATCAAAAATCCTGAGTTACAGACTTTAACACTGGAATTGTGATGAATAGAAAAGTACTCTCTTTATTAATTTTAGTTTTCTTTCTGTGTGCAGCCTGTAAAATTGTCCTCATGCTAACTAGGGCAGGTGACCTTACTGATGGAGAAATTAAAAGAAGTGCCAATTTGAGAAATTCTATAAAATGTGGCATATACATGGTGATTGGTCTAACACAAAAGTTTTTTGGCTTGGACATTCGAGGAATGATGAAGACCTTTTTAATTTAGATAAACAAGAAAAAATGTGACACCATACTGTGTGTGTGTGTGTGTGTGCGCGTGTGTGTGTGCACACGTGCGCAATTACATATTTCATAGTTTGTGTATCTATTTGGGGAATACCAGATGGTGTGATGTAAGGTTTTACTAATAGGAGTATGATATGGGTGCACTACTCACAAGAGGCAGTCATGAATGAAAGATTATCAGATCATCCAAAGCAAGTGCCTACTTTTATGCCATTCATTTTCAGTCTTGCATACAATACAGGAAAAACTACTTTAGGACTATTTTAGGTTTTTTAACCAAAATTGGGATCCTTTCCTCATTTTTCTTCATTAAAACATGGGTGTCTTTGTTAGCATGACAGAAATCTTGGCCCCAGATGAAGTCAGTAACAAAACTTCTATTAACTTCTGTGGGGCCAAGATTTCATTTCACATCCAACACAGAAAACTGAAAGGAAGCTATAGAAACATTTGAGTAAACTAGCACTGCAGAATCTTAAGCTATTTTTGTTTAAAACAGTTGTATTTTTAGATGTGGAATAGTTGCTAATATGTGGGCTTGCATCTTAAAGGCCTCAGTCAGTTGTAATTTGGAGCTGGGAGTTCTGTATTTAATAGGAGGAGGTAGAAACACATGTAGGTTTAAAAACAAAACTTTTGCTATTTGAATTTGGAAAGTAAAAGTAAGTCCTGAGGAGACAGATTAATGGGCAGAGCGCAGATGAGAGGGTCAAAGAGTGTGTATGAAAAATCATTGTCTGTCATTTATTACATGTATATTGCTTCCATGTATTGTGTGCATGTGTAAAGGACTGTACAAAATGAGCATCCTTCAAAACTACTGTATGTACCAAAGTTAACTCAGTAAATTTCAGTAGGATGCAGTGATTTGTGTTCCACATGCATGGTATCAAACTCATGGTTAGAGTTTTGCTGGTTGTAGGTGCCACATTTGAAAGAGACTTGAGGTAAATGTTCTCTCATTTTTAGCACATTGTCTTGTTTCTTTCTGTTCTGCTGTTTCTCTCATCTACTTTCATAGTCTTTATTCTCTCTTCTACTACATTCACTTACCCTTTTCTCCTGTGTTTTCCTCTCTTGGTCTGTATATGGCCATCCTCATCTGTTCTGCTGTCATTGTTGTGCTGGCAGTCAGGTGTAATTCATTAACATCCCATACAATAAAACAGTGGCATGTAGTGTTTTAAAAGTATAAATTCTGGTGAACTTTGTGAGCAGTGCAGACAGCAGTATAATAGTGAAAATAAAGCAGCTTGGTTGTGGGGGGGAACACAGGATGGTGAAATCTGCAAGTGAAGTGCCTTAAGGATAATGACTTCTAAAACAGTCCTGTATTCAGTGATACACTGGTAGGGAGGAACTTGTATAGAACTTGAAAAGAATGGGATTGCTTACTTAAAAAAACCACAACCACCTACAAGGACTCATTAGAAAAGTTTAAAATGAGTGGTACAGAGAAGGTAGATCAGGTGCTTCTGCCTCAGTATTTCATAATGCAAGAACAAGGGGTGTTCAATTAAATTGAAAGATGGCAGATTCAAAACCAATAAAAGGAAATGCTGTCTCTAGACAAAGTGTAATTAGATTATGGAATTTATTGCCATAAGGTGTCTTTTGAAGCCTCTAGAATATAATACATGGATAGCAAGAATATCTGAAATTTTGATAATATGAACAAAAAAAATAGAATATAGATCATCGTTTCATGCTTCTGGTCTTAAACCAAGATCAATTAGAGGTTGGGGTTTAAGAGATAGTTACCCCAAATCAGCCTGCAGTGGGGCTTCTTGCACCTCTCTGAAGCATCAAATGTTGGGTCCTGTCAGACAGAATGCTGGACTAAATGGGCTGTGGATTGATGTAGTCTGGGAGTTCCTGTGTCCCTAGATGAAGACCTGAACACACAGTTTAAGAAAAGCTCAGGAATTAGGAGTGATACCCTTTTTAAGGCACTTCCAGGAATCTAAGCTGAACTGTAGAATTTAGTTCTGGACTCTGAATACATTTTATATTTCTGACTAATGACAGAATGTTGTTAATTACTCATGGGTGTGGGAGTATATGGAAACACACTGTGAAAATCTCTTGTTTGTTAGATGATGATGCAAGTATACTTTTTTATTATCAAAGCTGTGTAATGAGTCTGTTTAAATTACATTCATTCTAGACATACGGTTCCCCATACTGAGTTGCAGTACAATAATTTGGGGAGAGTTCCACTGGGTTTTAGCCTTGTAAAGATCCCATAGGTATCTGCTTCCATTTTAACTTACAAGACTACAACTGATCCATTGACAACAGTATTTCTACATGTGCTGTAGTTTGAGTAACCTCCTGTAGTGCTGTTGTGTGGAGACTGAAATGAAAACTAATTGATATGCTGTTTATAGGTAACAATATTTGTCTTGTGGTCAGTTTCGTCTAGTCAAGATATCAAACACAGAGATTTTGCACTTGTTCTTGAGTGAGGAAAGTAAAATGCTTAATTTTCCATTAGCATTAAAAGCTGTAATTTATATTTTTAAAATAACAGTTTGTATGCATGCATGAAAATCAATGGTAGATGGCCGGAGGAGAAGGAAGCTAAGTTACCTTCTTTTTAATATGGCTCACTAGACTAGATGGAGTGTGTGGTGGGAAGGGCTGGATATGCGTAGGGGTTAGTGTATACGTTTTAAAGAGATTAATATTGTTAGGTCTCTGGTTGCTCTTTTATCCCTAATTTTCAGTTTTTTTGCAAGATCAAAGTGTAGTTCACTGGGGCGGAAGGTGGAACATTACTGCAGTCATGTCCTCTTAGAATCTATCTTAGTTGTCATTCCTCATCCAGGAGGAAGAATCTGGCATACAGGAATAAGTATAGCAGAGTAATACATTTACAATAGAAGTTTTGTTTTGTTTTTTGACTTTTTGACTTGTGTTTCGGCATCTGCTAAGGGGGAAATAAGTTTATCACACCGGCTACCTGACACAGCAATGGCGGCATATATGGCAACATGCCTTTCATTAGAATCACTGAGATAAAGATAAAAAACCAAGGAGTTCTGTGACACTGTTAAAGACAAGCGAATTTATTTTTTACATGAGCTTTCATAGGCACAATCCCACTTTGTCAGATGGATGAAATGGAAAATAAAGCATTTTATGTATAAGTGTATAGATACAGAAAAGGGTGGGTCACACGGTTAATTTGAACAGATCTAAAGGGATAGACTGCTAGCCTCTCTCTTTTAAAGTAAATAAGATCTTTGGATTCAAACTGTGGATGGGGGAGGTAGGACTTGAGAAGAGTGATTTAAAGGAAATTATTTTTTGTAATGATCCAGCCATTCAAGAGTTTTATTCAGACCCACTGTCAAGGTATGTAGTTTGCATATGAATTCGAGTTTTGCAGTTTCATATTCTTATTTGTTTTTGAAGCTTTTTTTTGCTGATGTTCTGTAAATGTTTTTTACAGACTGTCCACATAGTTTGAAATGCTCTCCTGCTGTTTTCTGAATGTTACCATTCTTGATATCTAATTTGTGGCCATTTGTTCTTTTGCACAGACAGAGTCCAATTTGGCCATTGTGTACAGCAGAGTGGCATGGTTGGCACATGATGGCATGTATCACATTGGTAGATGAGCAGGTGAATGAGCCTTTGAAGTGGCTTGCCTGGCTAGGTCCTATGATGGCATCACTTGTGTAGATATATGGGCAGAGTTGGCAACGGGGCCTGCTGCAGGGATAGGTATCTGGCTTAGTTTTTCTGTTACATGGTTGGTAGTTGCTGGTGAGTATTTACTTAAAGTTGGAGGTCCCTCTGTAAGTGAGGAGTGGCTTAATTCACAAGGCTTGAGAGAGTGAGGGATTGGCCTGTAGGATAGGTTGAAGATCCTTGATGATGTGTTGTAGTAGTGTGATTTGGGGGCTGTAAATTATGGACCAGTAACGTTCTGTTGTTTTCCTTGTTGGGCTTCTCCTGTAGTAGTTGACTTCTGGGTATCCACCCGGCTCTTCCAATCTGACTTTAAAAAAAATGAAAACAATAAAACTTCTGATGATGTGTATTGTAGTTTTAAGAGTGGTTGGTAGAGGATCCTGAAGGTGTTTTTCTCTGTCTGATGGATTGGAGCAAATGCAATTGTATCTTAGGGTTTGGCTGTGAATGATGGATCACGCAATGTTTCCTGGATGAAAACTGGAGGGATGTCAGTAAATACAATGGTCAGTAGGCTTGGGGAGGGGGGTGTGTCTATCACTTACTTGTACTGTAGTATCAAGAAAGTAGATCTCCCATGTGGACTGATCTAGGCGGAGGTTGATAGTGGAATGGAAATTGTTGAAATCTTGGTGGAATTTTTCACGGGCTTCCTTTCTATGGGTCCAGTTGATGATCTTGTCAGTGTAGCTTAAGTAGAGGAGTGACACTTGGGGATGAGAGCTGAGGAAGTGGTTTTTCCAAATCAGCTATAAAAATATTGGCATCTTGTGGAGGCCATGCAGGTACTTGTAACAGCACCATTGACTTGACTTGTGATAGAGATGAGACTCAGACCAGTACAGAGCTTCCTGTCTATGGTGCTGATGTATGCATTTCATAAAGCTGTTTTTGAACTCCGTATTTTTTCTGCCAGTATAACCAAGAGCCTGAGGAAAATGACTTTCTCTATACTCTAAACTACCATTTAAGTACAGATGGAAATGCAAAAGGAAATGTACAGTAGGAAATTCTAAAGAAAATATGATTTTCCTTTCTGTGAAAATTATTTTCTTTTCTGCAATTGCTAAAGCAATTTTCCATTGCATGGGCTTTCATTTTTCATATTTAGCATCCATATGTTTTTTTCACATTAACTTCATCAATTCTTCAGTGTTTCTAAAGAAGTTTAAGGACACAAATCAGATTAACTTCTGGTTAATGTCATTAATTCAGAATGAGAATGTTTTGAGCTTTGTAATACGAATTAAAATAATCAAGCCATAATAATATTTGCAAATGAGGTACTTTACATTCACTCTACAGATGGTTCTGACTCCAGAGATAAGCCAAAGCTCTATCGTCTACAGTTAAGTGTCACTGAAGTTGGAACAGAAAAATTTGATGACAATTCCATCCAGGTGAGAAAAAACAGCCTCAAGTGTAAGCTGATGTGAACTTCAACCAGTCACTTGTGTAATCATGAGAACTAGCTCAGTACACTGAAAACCATAGTATTTAATCATTTAACCCTCTTAGCATGGGTGTCAGGCTTTCTTGTTAGCAAGCATTGATGCAAAATTTCATTAGAAAAATCAACTGTCTTTTCCAACTGTCATCGGCCTGATGATGTCTGGCCAAACTGACTTGCCCTTAAGTCAAAAGGGCAATCTAAATGTAAGGACAAATGATTTCCTGTTTTGATTAAAGAAAAAATTGAAGGCATAATCTTTTAAGCACAAAAAAGAATAGTCCTGTTGAGAAAAATTTCTAGTCTTGCCATAGGTTCTTGGTTGGCTGTAACTACTGTGGCATGAGTGCCTCAGTTTCAATGTATTTATCCTCACAAAAAATCCCCGTCATTAGAGAAAAGTACTGTTAACCTCATTTACAGATGGGGAGCTAAGGGACAGAGAGATTGTAACTTGCCGTACGTAGGTCACGTGATGTTTGTGGCAAAGGAGTCTCTTGTGGCCCAGACTTCCAGTGAATCATCCATCCTCATCCACTTTTGAATGTTTCTAATTTCAGCCTTCTAGATCTGGATCCACAAAAGCATTCAGGTTGTGATGTGACTACCTTTTAGACCAGAGGTGGGCAAACTGTGGCTTGCCTGAGCCTTTCATTGGGCCTTCCAGCTGGACCTGGGTGGAGCATGGTGGCTGCTCCCCGCCCCCAGCACTGACCATTCCCCCTGCCCTTCTTCCACCTGGTGTGTCCATCTGCGTCCTGACTGGAGCGGCTTCCAGCCTGCACAGTGCTGTGCAGAAGCTGCTCCCCAACCACAGTCCTGCTCTACTGTATGGCCTTCCCCACCATACAGTGTCTAACCCAGATGTGCCACTCAGGCCAAAAAGTTTTCCCACCCCTGTTTTAGACTCTTTGAAAATTACTGGAATCCATTAACACTGAAAGAGGTGCATATACCTCCTATAATATGATCACGAAGAGAGAGGCACCTGAGAATGGGATCCATGAAAGACAACCGAGTTAGGTGGGGAGCCACTTTTCTCTTGGATTTGCGTGGTGAAATCTAGACTGCAGGGACGTGCTATCTCTTTTAGTGATTCACAGCCATGAACCTGACTCCAGGAGTCAGGCAGCTTAGGCAGTTAAGCAGTTTCTTGCAAGTAAGGGTAAGGCTCTTCTGACCTCCACACAAACAACTGAGAGAGAAGAGGCCTCCCTAAGCCCAGTGGTTAGAGCACTCGCCAGGATGTGGGTGGACCCCTTTTCAGTTCCTTCCTCTGCTTCATGGGACAGCATTTGAGTAGGGGTCTCCCATATTTCGGATGAGTGGCTAATCACTGGTGTCTAGGATAGTCTGTTGACCTATCTGTCTTTCTTGTTGAAGCTGTTACCCTTTAATTAATTAGTATTTGGCTAGAAACAGTGAAAATTATTCTATAATACAGTGACTATGGCACTCAGGAGGGTGTTGACAGTCCCATATTCAAATCAGTTATCAAATGGTAGAGAGAATTGAATCCTAATGTTTTAGGTGTGCTCTACCAGATCAGACTCCACAGCAAGTTAGATAGGTCAGTATCTGTCTTCCTCTGCATTGAGAATTGTGCTGGGGTTGATGTGTCAGGCAGATGTGTGCATGCCCAGAAGCAGAATTTTAATAAACTAAGGAACTTATTCAACAAAAATTAAGGCACCAAAAGTCTATGGGGGTTAGACAGCAGGTAAGCAGCAGTTTAGTGTGAATCTCAGTGGTGCCTAAAACTCAGGCTTGGGCCCCTAAGTTTTGCTCTACGTATGCTGCCCATAATTGTGTTGCAGGATATACAGTCTGATAATAATGTGCAACATATATTTTGAGCAGAAATATTTAGCTAAAATATGCTGCAAAGACAAGTTATGGCTGCTTTCAGTAGGAGCAAATCTTAAGTAAAGATTACATTACTGGTATTTTAATTGATAGATTTCAGCTGAAGAAGTAGTAAAAGTGTATCAGTATACTGCAATGAGGGTGACTCGCAATTCAGAGTTAGGCTTTGTTTCTGCAGTCATGCAAGGTGAGCATGGGTGGCATGTGCAGTTCTCCCTTTGAGGAGGCTAGCTCCTACCCAGCCCCGTAATCCCAGTCTACTAGGTCATGGAGCAGCCCAGAGTTCCAGCTGGCCAGAGGAATACTGAGCTGCTGATGGCTGGCCTCCCAACCTTATTACCTGCTACCCAGGAGGGAAGAGGCGGGGTTACCATGGCCCAGGTATCTGGCAGTAGGTCAGCAGCAGCTGTGCCGGGGGAGGCGTAGTCTTCCTTGGCCTGTTACACCTGTCATCCATGAGAGTTAGGTAACTTTTTAGAATTATTGAATATTTGTGTTTCCAGTTGTTTGGCCCAGGAATTCAGCCTCATCACTGTGACCTCACCAATATGGATGGAGTTGTTACTGTTACACCAAGAAGCATCGAAGCTGAAACTTATGTGGAAGGTCAGCGTATTTCAGAGACCACAATGCTGCAAAGTGGCATGCGGGTTCAGTTTGGATCATCTCATGTATTTAAATTTGTGGATCCCAGTCAGGATCATACTATTCCTAAAAGAACTCTAGATGCAGGTCTCATGGTTAAAGGTCCAAGGCACAAAACTGGGTGAGTACACCAATCATATTTTTGGGGGTGGAGAAAGTAATACAGAGCCTTGAAAATAACTTAATGTGTGTAAGATCACCAGGCTATAACTGGTTACTCCTAATTGTTCTAAATTACATTTATAGTAGAAATAACTATTATAACACTTTAGCTCCACCTTGTGAAGTTTTTAGGACTTGCATGTGTGTGTTTCATTATTAAATATGCAAATATATTTTTCTTATGATCCTGATTCACCAGCTCTTAATGGGGAGGAAAAGAAAAATTATTAAAAGTGTAACACAGCTCAGTCAAACACGAGGAACTTAAGGAATTTACTAACCTTACACAGGGAGTCTAGTTCTTCCATTTTCGATGCTAATCTTTTTACTTAGGCAGTGACTTTGGAAGTTTTGTTATACTGGATGTAAATAAATAAAACAGAAAGCAGCATACTTTGGGTGCATCTCTGCTGTTTGCTACTTAAAATCCAGATACAGTGTAAGGGAGTTATTAAAATATTTAGATTTCCCCTCAAATTGAAATGGATAACTGCAAAACTCCGAGGTATCAGAATAAGGAGCCCAATATTTTGCGTAGTGGCCTTGTTTTCCAAATGTGTAACAATTGCTCTTCTATTCCCTGTACCTGGGGGTCCAGCAATACAAAATTGTTAGTGCATAGATATTATTTTGATAGATTAAATATAAAAATATAGATTAGACATATGGGCACGTATTGCCAATCCTTGGGCTTTTAAGTTCTGTGGTAATGGACGTATACAGAAAACCATAAGATTAGACTAGGGGTGGGCAATATATGGCCCACAGGGCAAATGTGGCCCGTCAGAGGCTTCTGTCTGGCCCACTGCCCCAGCCCCCTTTCCCCCAATCTTCATTCTGGGGCCAGGGCTGGACTGGTGCTGTGCTGCAGTGCTCTTGGACCAGTGCTCCACCACTCACTTCCACTCCCCCAGTTGGCATGGCTGCAGCACTGCTGGGTCCCACGACAGTGCTGACTCTTCCCTGCTTCCCCTCCACCCCCCTCTCTTGGCTGGTGCAGCACCAGGCTGGGGCTGGGGCTGTGCTGCCACTGCTCTGCCCCTTTCCTATCCCCCCAGCTGGTTCAGTGCTCCAGAGCCAGCACTGCACAACCCCATTCCACACCTCCGCACCCCCCAGTTGGTTTTCCCTCACCTTGAGCCTTCCCTCCTCAGGTTTGCCCCCTCCCTCCCCTGCCAGCACCTCCTCCCCACCCTGCTTGGCTCAGACTGGCTCTCAGCCACCACCACCAGCCCCCCACTGCATATTATTGACTGCCCCTGGGTTAGACCCATACAGAGTTACTTGGACAATGTAAAATACTGATTATCCCTTGTCTTGTCTGATGGGTAGAAAAGAAACTATTAGAGTAGCATGTTGTGGGTGGAAGAAATTGAGGCACAAATATTGATAATGTAAAAAATTATCCAGTGTGAAACACGCTGGGTGACCATGAGGCGTTGTGCTGTCATTGAATGGCCAGTTTGTTTAATATTTCTGCTTTTTACCAGAGTTGTCATCCTATTCTGAATTTTTGCTTAAAAGTCAAATAATCTTCAGAGAGGTTTAATGTGTGCATTTAGTATAAGAAATTAAAGAGGATTTTGTGACGGCTACTTTTCTGTGATCTTGATTATGGGTGAAAAGTTAATCCTTCTAAAATCATTGGTCTAGAATCAATTAGTCAACAGGTTTCTGTCTGTTATCTGTCTGTCTGCCTTCATAGGGTGTGTGTTGGAATACTGCCCAAAAGAAACCTTTCTGTACAGTGGGTGCACCCAAACACAAACAAGTTGTAATTTAATTGAAGTTTACCTTGTGCTGGGATTTGATTTCAAATTCCCTCATTTTGTCATCTTGCAAATGCACATTGGTTGTAAGGGTGTATAATTATGCTTCAGATTTTGTGTGCTAGAGAAGGTTGTTTTCAGGGAATAGGGTGATAAATAGTAGGGCCCCATCTTAGGAACTGATCAGATCTTCCATAGTTCATGGATGATATTTTCATTGAAGAATTAATGTTTTATAGTGGTCTCAAAACCCAGGGAGATTTGCCTGTTCCCTAGTATATGGTCAGTGTAGTTAAATGTACATTATGTAAGCATGTTTTAAGTTTGTAGCATTTTAAGTGTAGCCTTAAGTAGTCTTTTTAATCTATCAATAGGGAAGAAGGATTGCACTTCACTAAAAATAAGTGTGTGACCATATGTATGTTTGTGTGTGTTTAGGTTTATTCTCCAAACCAGTCTGTCTGCCAGTGACTGAAAACACCAAATGCAGGATTGTTCTCCTAAAACCATAGCATATTGTAAAGCTCTCTGTACCACCACTGTACTTTGAAAATGTCATGTATATTGTGAAATTTCTGAGGTGGTGGAATGAAAATGAGATGGATCAAATCATTAAAAATGATTTACTTTGACATAAATGAGAGGAGAATTGTACATAGTCTGATTCGCCCCTAATTTAAATGAGTTTTTTTTTATTGAAGGCTGGACCAAACCCTTATGCTAATAATACATAGTATTAAAAATTACACCAAGTGCCTAAATCATGTTCTGTCTATTTGCACTGTAGCTTTGTACGGTCCTTGTAAAGTAAATTTAGGGAAATGATATAGATAAATAATACGTTGCTTTGAATGTGTAAATAGACTTGGTGGTACTAGATTTTTAATCTGCAGGTGTCAGTAGAAAACATCAGTTTCACCATACACACACAAACCAAGGGGAGTGTTTCAATAATTGGAATTAACAGGTAGGCAAAGTGAGACAAGTGCTGCTATTTAAGGATATTTACTTCATCAACGTCACCTTTGAAATATACCATTTTTGTTTTAGTAGATGCAAAGCTTTCATTTGTTGAATGTGAATGTGTCATTAAATTATGTTTTGTCCTATCCTCCTATAGTTTCCCACAACTGTGAAAAATTAAATAATAAATTGTAAAAAAAAAAAAAAGTTTGCATAACTGTGCAAATTGAATTTAATAAAAGGAAGGCAAATGCCTCAACACACACTGAAATTGAAACACAAAAATTATAAAAAAACTAATTTTGCTAAGCCTCTGTATAAAGATTTTATGTAAATGCAGTATTTTAAATGCAAACATTAAAAAAGGATGGGAGTGGGGACGTGGCAGAGTGGAGCTGTTGGTTTGCAGTATGTTTGCTTAGCTATCTGGTATTATCAGTTGGTTAGACCACATATCTGTATTTCTTCTTAAAAGTTATTAGAGGGTTTGTTTTTTTTTGTTTTGTTTTTTGTCTTCACAGGATTGTTCAGGAAACAACATTTGATCTGGAGGGAGATGTTCACAGTGGAACAGCATTACCAGTGAGCAAGGTATAACACTGCTATTAGACTGGTCAAAAAATATTAAATTCATACTTGGTATTCTATTTATTCATAATTCTCACCAGTTATAAAATATTGTGTGAGTCTCAATTGGCATTAGCTAAGCTTCTCAGTGAGTGATCTGCTTTTGATACATCTTTGTAGCAGCCAGCATCCTTTCTGTTTACTGGGAGAAAAAACATTTTCTTAGGAGAATGAGGGTAGTTCTTAACAATACTTTGGAACATATTAGAAGTTTGGAATATTAGCATAAGTTCTGTAAATAATGGTTTACTGGGTAAAAGGATAGACTACACAAAGGTATGTGAACAAATGAATTCATCACAATTCTGCATTTATCATATAAATATTGCCCAGTTATGAGAAGTATTTATATACAATTTGACTGACTGATTTAAAAAATTCTAAATGGGATTTTAAGGTTTTAAAGTTAGCTTTACCAGACTTAAATGGAATTGCTGTATACAAATATTCTGTGCATAAAAAAGCTGTCTTTTGCAAAAGAAGCTGTGTACTTCTTACGACTTAGCAATCCTTTCGCATCAGTGACTTTCTCTGATATTTCTTGTAATGTATTTTGCATTAGGGATCACATTTTCTCAAAGTCAAGAGATTGAGTAAAATGATAACTTTTTATGCCTTTCTGAGTGCTGTTATCATACAGTTCGGCTGAATTCTCAGAAAGTGATTTATCAGCAGTCTGAAAGGCAATACAGTAATCCGTTTGTACAGTGCTTCCTAAACTCTTATCATGTTGTGTACCACCAATGTAAAACATTATCATCTGTAGGGGTGGGGCTGGGATAGAGGAGCAGCCACTGTGCTGCTTGGCAGCACAGTTGGTGCTGGGGTGGCTCCTGGCCAGCCACTTTATGCCCTTGGAGTGGGGAGGCAGTGTGGGTCAGAACAACTGGGCTGCTTCTGGAGCAGCTCCCTGGCAGCAAGTAGGCAGGTGCCATTGAAAGGTGGTCTGTATAATGTAACCGAACCAGTGTGCCATTGCTCTGTTAAGGATCTTAGTTGTCAGTAACTTTTATGTATCAGTACCATGTATCTGACCATAGTTCATTTAAAAAAAAAAAATTCATTGCTTCTTTCCTCGTGGCAATAGTTTCATGTCCCTTGGTTGAATGCTTTCACTCTACAATATGAAAACTGAATAAATGAAGCTGAAAGAAGCACCTGAGTAAACTGAGACAATGCCCCAAAATTGGTCAAGGACATGTTAAGTGCTGCAAAAAAACCAAAAAAACACCCCAAGGAGTCCTGTGGCACTTAGACTAACAGATTTATTTTTTGCATGAGCTTTTGTGGGAGAAAATCCCACGTCAGCAGATGTTTCTAAGATGGGGGAACTGACAAAGTGGGATTTTCTCCCTCAAAAGCTCACATGAAAAATAAATCTTAGTCTTTAAGTGCCACAGGACTCCTTGGGTTTTTTTGCTGGACTAGACTAACATTGCTGCCCCTTTGGAAATTTGCAAAATGTTAAGTGCTGCCATTGTCATATTACATAGTCTCATATCCTTTTAAAACATACTAGCAAAACCACACTTAATTACAGCTATTTAAATATTTTGTTAGATTGAAGTTGGGTGTATTTAATTTGCATGTTGGATGAGATGTGCTTTTTACAGTGCATAAGCAGATCATTTATGCTGAATCATGAATCTGGCAAGATGAACTTATTTTAAATAGTTAGTCATTGCAAGTCTCTGTTCCATAGGCGGTATCCATTAAATTGCTTGCTTGAACAGGGGAAAAATGTAAGCTAATACTGAAAGCTTTTCATAGAAATACAGTTAGCAGTGCTTTAAAGTTTCTTGGAGGCTAACACATTATATACTTCATGACATTTTTTCAGTGTATGTAGTAAGCAAGTAGAGCACAATTGTGCTTTTTATATCTTGCATGGTATTTGTCCTTACACCACCAGAGGAAAGGTAATGAAATCAAGCTGGGAAGCGTGAATTGTAAAGTTGCTAGCATGACTGATGCCTATAGAGTTGACTATAGATGACCTATAAAAGGGGAGAAAAATGGTTGTTTGTTCCCTTTTATGCTTCTTTATGATGTGTATGAATAAGAGCAAGATTTTTCAAAGATAGCAATGTTCTTTTGAAAAAAAAATTAGAAATTCAGGTCCTATCTAGCTAGAGGCAGGGACTGAGGACTGGAAAACTAGTGAAATAGCAGCATAAATTAGGTTTACCAGCAATTTAGAGGGAAAAGTCTCTCTTTAATCAGACTGTTTAAATAATCTTTTTATTTCATATTTTATTACTGAATTTTATTTAATCTCAATAACTAACATCTTTGAGAAAGGCAGCCTGTTGTTCTTAGTTTTAGAATGATTATCTGTTAAAGCTCTTTTAAGCATGGGTCTCTGGAGTCCTTGTATCATTACAAAAATTCTTATAAGACTTTGTTTAATGTTAATATTGTTGACTTTAAAACTCCTGCCAGTACATTGCCAAAATGTGTTTCTACGTGGCTGTTGTAACGTTTTGAATGGCTAGTGTACCAGTGAAAATTTCATTGTGTTGAAAACCTGCTGTGTGGTTGCCTTCTGTTCTGCAGTCTTCTCTGTTTCCTGTACCCTTCTGGCAGCCTTGACTTAACAAATGAAGAATCTAAGTCTTGGCTGATCCAATGCATGTGTATTAAAGATCTGTCTTCCTGTTTGAGTTAGAGCACCAACAGACTGGATGGTGACAGAACTTCATCAGCATCCAGCACAGCTGAAAGAGGGATGGTAAAGCCAATGATCAGAGTGGAACATCAGCAAGATTATCGCAGACCGGATGGCAGGTAGGCAATATAGTTGCTAATTTATAAAATTAGCAATAAACAGGATTTTTTCTTGAAACATGAAGCTAGGCATCAATCAAGATCTATTAAAAGGGTAGGTATCTGCCTGTTTTTTACCTGTGAAAAGAAATGTTTCATGAACAGATTCACTCTAATTCTTTCCAAAGTAAACAAAGAAATTAAAAAGAACATTAAAATCTTTGTCTTTTAAGTTTTACATTTATTTAAATTTTCTTTCTCATTTTCAGAAAAAACATTTAGAAAATAGCTGTTAGATTACTGTTGATTTTGGGGTGGGGAGGGGAGATAATTTTTAAGCTCAAGTCTAATGGAATATTTTAATAGGTTAAGTACAGAATTTCTTTATGTTAAATGGTTGGGCTTCCACATTTGTCAAGTGTGGGTTTGATGTGCTCAGTATTCAAACAGAAAAACATACCTGTCAGCTGCTTTTGTTCCTTGGAGCCTGTTGGCAAGGCTTATGTCCAGACATCTTCTGTTCCATTTCCTTCTTTCCTAATTTGTAAAACATTTATTAAAACCAGTAAAACAAAGTATGATGATTCTCTGAATCTTCATAAACTATATTTTTTTATATACACTTAAGAGTGGAAGACATTTGCTGGCAGTATCTACTGCACCTGCACCCTTTTCCTTTTGCACCAAAGAAGGGGTGGCATGTAATGAGAACGTTTTAAGTTTCTTTCTACCATCCATGATCTGAGACAGAATCACTGCTGTGTCCATAGCATTAGGTAGCATTCCACAAGAAAGGATATCAGATTTAACTGTTCTATTACAAAAAAGGGTTTAGTAAGTGTAGGTCTCTCCTTTTCAGGTAGATGAGGGATCCACACGTCCTAGTCAATTGCATGGTGAAATATATATCCATGCATCCTTCTCCAGAGTCGTTTCCTTGACCTTCCAAGCTATTAACTCACTCCAATAAAGCAGTCACAAAGAGAAAAATCTGTATGTGACAATGAGGAAGAGGAAGTGATGTGAGCATAGTATCACCCTATAAAGCACCATATGGTTCCCACTTGGATTTAATTTTTGATTCTTTAGTGTTTGCAATAGAGTGAGCATTTGCCTCTTTGGATGAAGTGGCATCAGAAGTTCTTTTTCTGTATATTGATTAGCAGTAAATATTGATTTGCAGGAGATAATAACACAGTTCTGCTCTGCAGCCAGTTCATATGGAGTACTTGTTTATAATACACACTTGTGGAAGTAAGGTTTCTGTTACTGTTGCCCCAGATTTAACTCCCATATAGGCAGTTTTAATTATAAAGTTTTGAATTATAGTGATAAAGTTTTAACACTGTTTCTTATTGGATAGTTGTGCCTTCAGTGGCTTCTTGATAAAAGGCACACAATTTTTGTCCTATGGCTTTGAAAGCCAGTCTGATGCTCTCTGATTCATTTAGTCTGAGGCCTAAATGTGTATAAGTTTAGCTCAATTCCCTTGTTTTGGTAAGAAAACTTTTACTTTTTTAAAATTTTCAAGCTTTTTCTAAAATAGTTTTTTTTTCCCCTTTAGATTGACCCATAGGGCCTGCATTGGAGTAGATTTCTAGCAGGTGTTAGTTTCTCTTGAAACCAATCTTGAGTAAGTGATGACATGAGAAAATCATCAGCATTTTATTGCTTGTATAGCAAAAAGACCTAGGTTTTAGGGATTTTTACATTAAAGCTGGTAGGCCATTGATGTGTGGGTTAAAGTTTGGTACAAAGTTACATTCCCGTTGTGTTCTTTTCTTGCCTGAAGACTTATTTGCGTATTGTTTTTTATCCTGCATTTGATGGAATGGTCCATCGAATTAGAGTTTGTCTTCCCTCCAGTTCCATCTTTGGTGCCATATTGAGTCTTAAGCTTTTTATTCATTTTTTTTAAGTTTATGAAATAGGCAGATATTTTCTACTATTTTTTACATGTTTGTTAACGAGCATTTGTAGGAAAAAAGATATTGTTAGTGATTAATTACTTTGTGAGGGAGATAATATGGATTAAAGTGGTTCAGTTCCATATATAATGTGTATTACCACAGAAAACAAATATGTTTTAGAAAATTGTTAGTGTCAGTCAAATGCTGTGTTTCATCTGGCTCAGGCCAGAGCAGACGATTGTGATTATCTAGTCTGGTCTTATATACATATAACATAGGTGATAGTACTTCCTCAAATAATTCATAGAGCATATCTTTAAAAAAAAAAAAAAATCCAACTTCTGTTAGAAATTGTCAATGATGGAGAATCTACCATGACCCTGGGGTAAGTTTTTCAAGTCATAGTCTGTGTCCCTAAGATATCATTAATTATTAGTTCTGTGATCAGTTTCTCTTTATCTGTCAAAATGAGGTCTAATATAGAATTTCTGTCTTGGAGGAAACATTTTTCACATTAAGAAATTTACTGTCTGTAATATTTAGAATTTCTTAGGATCTTTTGGTATTGGAAGCATAAGATCTCCAGCATGTTACTTTAACTGCTCAATGATTCCACAGCTTTTTTTCCCCTATACATTTTGGATAGGTATGTGAAGTCATCCTGTTTCCTAGTGTGATTTGGTGATCTGTTGCAGATGCCATGTGGTACCCCATCTTATGCTTTTCCTGTTAAGACATTGATCCATAAGCATTCAAGTTAATTTTCTTCCAAGTTATGACTGACTTGGAAACAAGTCATGACATTTTTGACAGAGTGTCGCTCCCTCTGCTCTTTTGCCAACTTGTTCTTTCCTAAATAGGTTATAACCATTGATTATAACATTCCAATATTGCAAATCATTCTGCCAGATTTCATCAATACCAACTGTATTGTTTATGCTTATAAATGAGCAATTTCAGTTCTTGTTGTGTAGACGATTCAAGAATTTCTTCTCCATGTCCTCTGATTCCTTGATTAATTTAATTCTCAACGTCTTGATTTTTGTGCTAAATGAGTGTTCATTTCTTCCCTCCCTTTTTAACATTCTAGTTTTTTGGTAGTTTAATGTCCTCCTGCCTACTCTAGCTAGCTTCTCTGTGAAAATATTGGTTCCTTGTCTAGTGAGGTTGAGGCCATTCTGCAAGGGATTCATCCTGTGTATACAGTCTCCTACTTCCGTAGAAGGTGGCCCAGTGTGCCACAAAAACCAAAAGTGTCCATCTTGTCCCACTCACCTGGCTAGTGATTAACTTTCAGAATTAGATGCTGACCCTGCCAGCAGGTTCAACAGTTTGGGGACCTTGAGGGGCAATTACTGCACCAGTGAGGTACAGTGTAATCTTTATTGAAAACGGGTATGGATGTGAGGTGAGCTGTGGGGTGTGTGTGGTGTGTGTGTGTGCGTGTATGAAGTTTGTCACAGTGTGTCTACAATGGGGGTTTTGTGAAGTGCTCAACTTTGTGGGATGAGGCAGGTTGGGAGGCAGTGGGGGTTTTCAGCTAACTTAACTAACTCACAATAACTTAAAAGATGTTTTAACACCATATAGGAAAGGGGGGGTACCATGCAACTTGGTGTGCCGCAGTGGCAGAGGAAAGCGAAGCCAACAGGGGAAGCAGGAGTTTCGAGGTGGGCACAGAGGAAATGGAAGGGGCTGTGAGAACGGGAAGCAAGGGGTGGTGGAGGGAGCTGGTGGCCGCGCGGGAAGCAGCGGAAGTGAGAAGAAGCCACGGGAAGCGGCGGTGGTGAGAGGGAAAGCCGCGGGGAAGCGGTGGAGGCGAGAGGAAGCCGTGGAAAGCGGCGGAGGCAGGAGGAGAAGCTGAGGGAAGTGGCGAGGGTGAAAGGAAGCCGCGGGAAGTGGCGGAGGGAGAGGGGAAGCGGCAGAGGCGAGAGGAAGCCGCGGGAAGTGGCGGGGGTGAAAGGAAGCCATGGGAAGTGGCGAGGGTGAGAGGGGAAGCGGCGGGGGCAAGAGAGGAAGCTGCGGGAGGCAGCGGGGGTGAGAGAGGAAGCCACAGGAAAGCGGTGGGGGCGAGAGAGGAAGCCGCGGGGGTGAGAGAGGAAGCGGCGGAGCAGAAAGGAAGGCAAGCGAGGACAAGGGAAGTTTAAGGAAACAGTTTGTTTAACCCAGAGGAGTCACAGAGGGGAAAGTAAAAATGACTTGGTAAAACAACTCTAAGGGTAACAACTAAATGATACAAGCTTACAATCTAGCTTAACACTTCTAAGGCTTACAAATTACACTAAACAATGTTGCAACTTACAATGGTACTTCTAAAACAATTAGAGAAGAGAGATACAACAACCAATATAAGGCAGTGGCAAACAATTGAGGACACGGGAACTCTTTTAAACAGCGGAAAGAGAGGCAGTAATCTATGAAAAAGGAAGGGGGAAGGCAAGAACAAAAACAAGCCTGCTCTTAGGAGCGTGGGCTCAGTAGAGCTGAAGGAGAGCGATGGCAAAGCAGCAGCAAAGGATGAGGTAACTTTATTAAGGAAAGCTGCAGGGGCAGGCTCTTACCAGTACCACTAGCAGCAGCATTACAGGCAGGAGAGAAAGAGACTCGTCGGCCGGCAGTTCAATCGTGGTACGCTTGGGGAAGAACTCGTGAGTGGAGGAGGTCAGCGTCTGGGTGATCAGACCAGGCAGGATGTCAGGAACCGTCCTGCCTGATCACCCCAAACTCTGAGTTTTTAAACTATTTATTCCCGCCAATTCACTGATTACAGGGAAGGCGGGGAACTAAGGTGAGCATGACTCATGCCTTCACCATTTCAAAGATCTCGCAGTTAGGCAGTGCCCACCTACGCCAAGCCCTGTAGAGATCAATGGGGTGTCAGCGGCCATCTAGTTCAGTTTAAGGGGGCCATCTCGTTGAGTTGAAGGGTTCATCTGCTTCCCTTAACATTCTTTGCATACCTAAGTGATGGCCTGGGAGGGGCGGCCATCAAATTAACTTAATGGACAACGGACAGATGCCTTCTGTTTTCTTTCACTCATGGGACAGGAAGGATCTCAGTGAAGTTTTTTTTGAACATTCTTCTTCAGGATGATTCCATTTTCCCTGAAGTCATCCATGATCTGTGAGAGCTTGTCATGCTGAGTCATTAGTGCTGGTATAAATCATCATCACTGGATCCTTGCCCATTGACTTCAGAAACCCATTCAGTCTTGGTGATGTGTTGTATCTTGGTGCTGTGAAGGCAGCACACAGTTCTCTTGTCCATGTGATCCTTGCAAAATGTTACTTAGATTCTTTTGAGTATTAAATCCCAAACAAGGATCATTGGTCTTCCTTGAGTGATTGGAAAACACTTTGTTGGCAAGTTTGATTTTTCCATATAAGTTGGGCCAAGTTGTGGTCCACTAGTGCAGAGGTAGGCAACCCCCAGCACGTGCGCTGACAGTGGCACTCAAGCCCATTCAGAGTGGCACACAGCACTCTCTGCAGTACCACAGAAATTGCCACTCCTGCCACAGAAAGTCACTCTGGGCAGCCCCCTTCAGGCTCAGCTGGGACATAGGGGGTGCCGCCATGCCTATGCCTCCATGTGACACGGAAAAAAGTTGTCCAGAATGTCTCCTCTTTGTAGTGAGAGCCACTCCAGGCAGCTTCTTTCTGCAGCATGCCTGGGAACCCCTAAAAGGAGAGGCTTCTTTTTGTGGCAGGCCTGGAAAGCGCTCCCACTCCAGCCATGACTGCTGTTGAATTTTCAGGCAGCCACCACATTCCTTCAGCAGAGGGGGCCACTGGCACCAGCTGAGGGTCAAGGAGGAAGGACCAGCACAGGGGTCCAGAAAGGTTGCCAACCCCTGCACTAGTGTGTCCTTTACATCTTTGCATTCCTTGGACTAGCTTGATCTTGTGATGTATCTTCCATAGTTTCCATGCTGAGGACCAGGTATAAAAAGGAAACTTCTAGCTGTATGGAATTCCTTCTGTCCTCTTCACTCTGGCGGTCAAAGCCTGCCATCTTTGTATATCTTCAGCTATGCAGAATGCTGCTATAACCTGTTACTTCCGGGAGTTATCAACTTCCAGGAGACTTCTCTGATTTTTTTCTCCCTAGCTCTTAGGTGGCCAGCTCCTTAATTCTTTCTTGAACCTGGATTACTGATGTTTCCAGACCCTGTCTGTCTTAACTGTAATTAAAGTATAGCCATATGTTTCATGATGTGAAAGGGGGAGATGAGTCAGACATTTTAGTGTCCTATTTCAGCAGAGATTGTGAATAATGTGGGAGGACAGTCTTAAACACCATTAAATGTCCTTTATGTATGTAGCATGGTAGCTGACTGGATCAAAATTTAACAAAACTTAAATATTTCTATATGTACTGCCCACTTCTGTCTGCAATTATGTCTTTGCCTTGTCTTGTAACAACCTTACAGTTGAAATAACTTCAGCAATCTCATGATAAAACACTAGATAGATGGCATGAAATCATGTCTCAGTGGATTAGCTTTTTTTGTGAGCTGGCAAAATATTTTGATGTATAGAAGTAGAAGGATTATTCATGTGTTCTCAAAGCAAGCTGTAGCTAGTCTGTCTAATTTCAGACTTGGCAGAATTGATGCCGTCTCTTAAAGTTAACAATAAAATGTGATTTTGCTTTGAAAAGTGGCTATGTAAAAATTTCATCCGTTTGCTTTAGTAGAAGAAGTAAAGTTTTGCTGTTCTTTACTTTTATTGGCCCTGCAGAGTCATCACTGGTATATGAGCTGGAATCTCTTCTGTCTTATGCATCATTAACTGAAGCAATTACTGAATTCCAAACAGTTAAACCTGTGTGAACCATCAGAAGCAAAAGGGTTACACAGTTGTCACTGACAGTATGAAAGAACACTTTTGTTACGATACATGAGTAGGAAAATACCTAGCTTGACTTTCAGATCCTAAGTTACATTTTTAAGGCTAACAGCTGGAAAAACGAACCCAAAAAAGGTGAATTGTGAACTTGACATATACATAAACACTGAACCCTGTAATGCTGACTTTAGTGTGTGTTTGCAGGAAAGCACTGTAATTTAAATTAAATGAAGATTGAGAACTTGTTTCAGCTCTCTCAGAAATAAGAAATGGAGTCCCAAGCTGCATCGCCAATAGCTGCTGTAGTTGTATCGATTCACCATATGAGCTATTATGAAGCAAGAAGGCCCGCTCTTTAGGCTGCATTTAATTACCTTTTTCTCCATGTATCCCTGAGGTTATTTCTAATTGTGATATCTGAGTCATGTTTATGACAGGTGGCAGGCTGACTTGAAGATTGTAGCGCACAGTGCAGAGGAGGGCATTCATTAATAATATGTTTGCCGTTCAGTTTTACTGTGGTCTGTTGCAAAGCAAGGACAACTTGAGGCTGAATCTGAAATGGATGAATAAAAGCAAAGTATATTTAAAGTATACAAGTTTTTGGAAAATGTTGTATAGAGATTCAAAAACAAAACCCTTGGAGAAGTCCACATCATTTGACAGTTGAATTAACTTTATCTATGTGGAGTAGGGTTTTTTTGTTTGTTTTAATATCTACCCTCTTCCTTTAGACTTCAAGACATGGTTGGGCCAGAGCTGATACTACCTGCAAGTATTGAATTCAAAGAAAGCTGTGAGTATTTCATAAAGCTTTGACTACTATTTAAAATAGAATAGCAAATATAATATTAGGGTAAGAGTAATTAAATCACCCTGAAAACTCAAAAGGAAATTTATCAGTAAAGTTTGGAAATTACTTTAAAACCAACCAAACAAAAACCTTCCTATTTATTTTACCAGTGTAGCTGGCTTAGTGTAAGGGGAGAAAAATTATTTACGTACTAGATGGGTCCATATGGTGCGTGTGTGTGTGTGTGTGTGTGTGTGTTTGTTTTGTGTGCCACCACACTGGAATTCCTTGTCTTCAGAATTAATTAAATTAGAACTAGAGTTATCTAAAAGGATATCAGATGGAGATTATCTTCCTTTAAGATGATTTCCCCTTATGCAGACTGTTAAATTAATAAACTAGATTTTGGTCAGATGGCCAGTTCAGTTAATATTCCATAAACAGTATCAATTAAAACTTTGCCTAAGATAATCTTCCTTGTTTTTTACAATCAAAAATATTGTGGACTCTTGACTGTGCCGCATTGTTATGGATTATTTTTTTAAAAAATTCTACTAGTTGTATAAGGAAAGTTCAGGCCAGTGATTGTCTGAAACCTCCATTATTAGAATGCTGTAACTAGGACATTTGGTGAGCAAATACAGAAACTGTTCTGACCAAAATGTATTATAAAAGAGGTTTTGGAGGGGCAGAATGAAGAGGGAATTTTGGGGGATTTTTAAGTAACTGCTGGAGTAGTTGATTTGGTACCTGAATGGTAAATAGTGTAGAGTCATTTACCCATGCATGAAGTTTCCTAGCATATATCCAGATGCTTTATTGTCCTATTTCAATAGTTGCAGTACATAATTTAGACAATTAGGAACATATGAGCTAAATAAAACAAACAAAAACCAGTAGAAACCCACTTTCTTATTTCATTGAATTACAGTATGAAGTTTTTTGTTCTTCTCATCCTTTGACTTTTCTTTGTTTCCACAGCTGAAGATACCTTCTTATCTGCCATTATTAATTATACCAACAGCTCGACAGTTCATTTTAAATTATCACCTACTTATGTTTTGTATATGACATGTCGGTATGTATTGTCAAACCAGTACAGACCTGACATCAGTCCTACTGAGCGTTCTCACAAAGTCATTGCAATTGTCAACAAGATGGTGAGCATGATGGAAGGAGTTATACAGGTGAGTTTTTTGATCTCCAGAGACAAGTCAAAGGAATTTAAAATATATACACTGAAGACTATAACTAAAATTTCTTTAGAAAAGTCATCTTTTTTTTTTTCCCCCCATCGGGTTTTTCTCAAAAAGTTGATGAGTGTCAGCCTGTAGTCTATTTTTCTCTCATAAAGATTTTTTTTCTTATAAGATGGAAGCTACTTTTCTCCCCAAGACAGATTTTTGGCATAGATGAAGACCTGTAGGATGAGATGATGAATTTTTTTCCCCATGTCCACATCATGTTGCCCCATTCCTCCACATTAAAAGAAAAAGAAACCCCCAAAAAAACCCAAACCCCAAAACCTACCATACCCCAAACAGTCCTAAAAGCAGTCTTTTCACATGACATATTTTTGATCCTTAACAAAGTCTGATGTAAATTATAATTGTTTTTTAATACAGCTTGATAAATACAGGCATTTATGTTGATCAGTTCAGTGCTGTATTGAAAACCCTTAGTTTAAAAAAGGAATATAGTTGCTGAGTTTTGGTCCTGTTACTTTTATTGTGTACACATTAAGATGTTACAGAATTCAGTATTTTTGTTTTATATTTTGTTTAACTTATGCTGATACTGATACCTGCCTTATACAGAGAAATTTAAGATAATAGGATAAAAGTTTTAGTTTGTGATATGAAACATGATTTCGCATTCCATACATATACAAAAATACCACAGAACCCAGCATTTTTACTGTTACAAGGAATGCAAGACCACGTCCAGAGCCTTGACTTTGAAATCTAGAAAGGAATATGTTGTACTAGGTCTTCCTTGTTGTTAAAACATGCGTCTGCTGTATTATTTATTTTTACCACAATATCCTGGGAAAGTAGTTATGGACTTTCATGCGTTACTAATAACACTAACTTGGCAGTTGGGTTTTTTTTCTCAACCAACAGGAGCATTAAGTCCATATTCCTTATAATACATAAAACACAAGGCTATATATGTATTTTCTTACAAATTATCAAGAAATCAATGATTATATTTAAATTTTTGTATTATCATTTATTTTTCATTGGTACCTAGAAGCTCAGGGACCCTTTGTGCTAGGCATTGTACAAACATATAACAGAGACATAATCCCTGCTCCCAAAAGAGCTCACAATGTAGATTTATATAAACAGGTGGATAAAACAAATAAATGGGTAAACCTTAAGAAGACAGTGAAACTGCTGGTCAGCATGAAAAACTTTGGTATCAGCAAACTAAATGTTAAATTTTTTGTAGGGATTACAGTTGAGAAGCATTTTAAGAAGAACAATGAGGTGACTTTGCAGATATTTACAAACTGCTCCTTCTAAGCATTAGGTGGCTGTAGAGAAAGTGCAGTGATGTTTGTAAGAATATTTGTAAAGTGGAAATGAAGACTTCTCATTCGGAGAATGAGAGCAGAGGCTTATGTCTGGAGCCCCCTTAGCTGGCTGCTCTGGTAGTGATGCCACACGCTGGGGTTCCTGTCCTGAGCATGCTCAGGATGGGAGATTTCAGAACTCCCAGCCAGCGCTCGGGCTGCTCCCTGCCACAGTGTTCCACCAGATTTCTTCTGTTTCCAGTGTGCTTCAGCATACTGGTACTCTTGGGTATGAAATCCCCAGCCTTGAGCCATACATAAGCTGAATTCCTTTTTCAAAGATGATTTCAAGGAAGAAGATTCTCAGCTTATGTGCAAGTATATACAGTAGTTTGAATTTGATGTGTTTAAGAAAAAGTAGCAGGTGGAGGGATTCAAAGTGAGATGACTGAAGTGGCAAGCTAGGAAAATTATCTTTGCAACAGAATTTTGAACGCAGGTAGATGGAACAAGAGGAGCATATTTTCATTTTGGTCATGGAGGATGGTGCAAAAATCAAAATATGAAATGAGGTCCAAGATAAGAGGCTTGGCTGTATAAATGGAGCGGAAAGTCTTGCTCTTACAGATAATTATGCAGAATAGAGTGACAATCTTTAGATATAATCTGGATGTGAACATCTAGAGAGAGGCATGAGTCATAGATGTCACCAAGGTTAGGGGCCTGAGTGACTGGGAAGATGGTATTGTTTTCCACTGCTGAGGGGCAAAAGTAAGAGCTCTGTTTTTGGCCATGTTGAACATAAGTTGATGGCTGGATACCTAGGAGGAGATGTGTCAGAGTGACACTTTATTTTGGTGGAAGGAGGCAAGCCACGGGTGGAGAAGTAGATAAGACACACATCAGCATAGAGATGACAGTTGAATTTATATTTATGAATGAGATTATTCAGAGGCAAAGGTATAAAGGAAGAAGAGGGGATCAAGTAGTGAACCTTATGGTACTTACCACAGAAGAGGGAGGATAAGGAGAATCCTCTGAATGAGTGATTGGACAGATGGGAGAAGAATCAGAAAGGGACAGTCATGAGAACCAGGATTTCAGGAGGAGCATGGTTACTTGTATTGAAGATGGCTGGCAGGTTAACGAGGATAAAGGTGGAGTTTACTGATTCCAGATTTTGGCCAGAAAGAGGTTATTGGAGACTTTGAGAGCCATTAATGGAAGCTACAGGATGCAGTTTGAAGATAGAATCTCTAGATAGTGTTTGTACAGTGAGCTAACAAATGAAGCAGGGAGATGAGACAGTAGCTGGGGAGGCAAATGGAGTGAAGGGTGAGGGGTTTAGGATGGGGAAGACTAAAGCCATGCTTGTATTGTGAGGAGAAGATCCTGAGGCAAAGGAAAGATTGAGGAGAATGGTAAATGGAGTTGAGGGTTAGGACAATAGATATCAATAGATAGAATGAAATCACTGGAGCCAGATGGAGGTGCTAGTGGAGGAATGCACACAAACATCTATGCCAGAGACTAGATAGAGGAATTAATTGTCAAAATTCTGATTTTGTCAATCAGAATTTTAAAGAGATTGAGACTTCTAGCATAATATCCAGGAGCTGCCCTCTTAAAATTATTTTGTGAAGTGTTTTCACAATCTTCTGTGGTATGAATGATGGGCAACAGCAGAAGATTAAGATTTCATGTCATGGGGAATAATTTCATAGAGGAGTTTCAAAAGCTGATAATGAAGCAAAATATGTTTGTTGGAATAGTACCATGGCAACATACTTTCATTATTTTATAAACAAACATGTTTTTGTGTGTTGCTGATCCTAAATCATTGTATGTGTCACTGACCCTTGAAGGTTTATTCTAAATGTCTGCTTTCAGTGAGAGTATCTCCTTTCTAGTTAATAAACTACTAGTCATAGGTCAGTTCAGAGTTCTGTGGGAAACAATTTCCATAGAGTTTAGAGAGTTTGAATGGCAATGTCAATCAACCTCTACATACTATTTATTGATCTTAATAGGTATTAGGCATTTTGTGTTCTCTAATTCAGAATGTAGGTTGTGTATGGCAGAACTTTGGAAGTTGTCAGTGCTGTATTTTATTTGACTTAGTATTTTTCTTTGTGTTAAAAAAAACTCAAACCATTATTTTTAAATTAAAAACCATGTATTAATCTGTTTCCCCCTTTGTATTTAATTTTTAGTTTTCTTTTGTCCCTGTTTTGTGTTTGTACATTGTCTTCATTTCAGTAGTGTGGGCAAGTTACTGTCTGGGATTAGTATTCATACTGCTGCAGAGTGACTTGGAGGATGCTCTGCAGACTATCTGTGATGCACTTTAACTCTGGAACAGCCTGGAGTTCAAGGGCATTCCTTGAACTACTTATCCCAGATTGGCACTTTTTGGTTCTTTACTTGCATGTTACTGTGTCCACCTAAAATATAAGTGGTCTCAGTTGTATCACAGCCACTGATGAAATGATTCTAGGTATATCTGTGAACGTAAGTGTTGTACCTTCATATTTAGTGTTTGATTTCTAAAACTACCATGATTGTTTACAAGTTTCTTTCTTCTATTCTGTTTGATTTCCTTCGTCCGTTTTTCTCCAGGAGGTAGACCAGGTTGATCAGGTAGGATATACTGCTGGGAACTGATCCTAGCTATGTTGGCTTAGCTCAGTTTCTCATGCTGCTTCCATGTCAAAATACAGTACTCAAACAGCTGGACTGAACAGTTCATAACACTCATTCAGCAACTGGAACATGCAGTACTAAAATTCTTTTTGACTGTGCAACCTTATCAGCATTCCATAATTTCTGCTTAATGCACTTCAGTGTGGATATGAAATGACCAAAGTTCTTTCTCTTCCCTTTATTTTATTATTTTTTTTTCTGTCTGTGGTTCCTATTCTTTGGATTTCATCTAAGGTTTCCTAGCCTGGCATTTGTGGTCGGGACATGGTGAGATAGATCAGTACTTGATACTGAGTTGCCTGGTGTCAAAGCCAGTGGCTAGCAGTATCAGGGTGGCAGTGGGTAACCGCAAATACATGCTTATGTGCACACAGATTACCAGATAATGCATACAGCTAAGTTTTCAGCATTGCCTGACTAGATGCTAATGCCATTGCTCCATTGATTTCACTGTTGGCAACTGGGTGGAATTTTCTACACACTATATATTTAAAATGTAGTTTATTTGTTGGAATACTTTCAGTACTGTCATTTTTAGAGAGAGAGAGAGAGAGAGAGAGAGAGAGAGAGAGAAATATTTTGCAAATATCTGGTATCTGAGGTATGTTTTGAAACGGGAAAGGTACTGGTCTATCTTTGGAGCTCTCTAATCTAATAATTCCTGATCAGAAAGGACCTGCCCTGTATTGTTTGCTACTTTTCTTTCTACTTACAGAAGCAGAAAAATATTGCTGGGGCACTTGCCTTTTGGATGGCAAATGCATCTGAATTGCTCAATTTCATTAAGCAAGACCGCGACCTTAGCCGAATTACATTAGATGCACAAGATGTTTTGGCACATTTGGTTCAAATGGCTTTCAAGTAAGGGAATCAGAATTTTGTTTCTTTTGTGTGTTGCTATGTGGAAGTATTGGGCTTTTTTTTCTTTCCTGTATCTTTGAAAAGAATTCCATTACGTTAATTTAACAAGCAAGGAGTCCTGTTACTTATCACATGAGCTTTCATGGGTGTAATCCCACTTCATCAGATCTATGAAATGGAAACTACAGCATGGAGGTGAATATATGCAGAGAAGGGTAAGTCACAAGGTCAGTTCAGATGTTTTCAACAAACCAAGTTATTTTGAGTCAAACTGTGGAAGATGAAGAGGTGAGAATGTAAACCACCTTGTGTTAGCCATTCCTAATTCCATTATTTGTTTCATTGAGATGGATCATTTGGGCTGTAGAGAATTTAAACTGCATCACTTTCTATGTTTTGTGCTACGTAGATTCTATAGAGATCCTATTCTTCTGGATGATTAGGTCTAGCTATATTTGCTTAAATCAGCATATGTGTCTTTTATAATTGTGGACAGTAGCTAGCTGATTATTTTTACAATCCGATTAGGAAAAGGTTGAAGTATGAGACAAAATTGACATTAACAAGGTACTTGTTTCTGACAGTTTGATCAGCATTTGCAGCCCTGTAGCTTGATATCCTTAGTTGGGTGGCTTGCGGATTAATCAGTACTTATCTGTAGCTGCTGTGCACTGTGTTAGTGCAGAATAATGGTTGGAGCTTTTCATAGAAGTGGAAATAATAAAAGTTTCCCTTTTTATTTTAGTTTGTACTTAATCCTTTCTTACTATAAAATCTATATATTTTGTCCTGGGGCGTAGAAATAGGTTGCTTAATTTTATTTTTATACATATTTCTATAAATTAGATAGCACTAAAGATGTTCTGGAGCTATCCAGGCAAGTCAAATCTTAGAACACATACATAATCTATCCTTTTTTGAGTATATACTGTGTTAACATGTTGTTATAACTCTGTTAGTTCCTTTTCCTTCACCCGATGACTCTGGAACCTGACTGTGCCCTCAAATGTTTTTCTGTGCTTATAGTGTCTAGTTTGAGTATTACCATGGTTCAAGAGGGTGCAATGTAATGTTCAGTTTTTGTAACATGATTTCTTTTTTATTGTTGAGTTTTAAATGGTTACACACTGTCCCTCTCGTCTTTCATGAAGGTAAACTAGCTGTACCAGTTTAGGTGTCTTTGCACTATGTTCACAGACTAATTTTTGTAATTTTTTATGATTATGACTTTTATGGGGGTCCAATATATATTTTTATGTAAGATTCCACATAAGTTGAACAAAATTTATCATATACTGGATAATCAGAATTGTGTTCTTTTTCAGATATTTAGTTCACTGTCTGCAGTCAGAGCTTAACAATTACATGCCAGCATTCCTTGATGATCCAGATGAAAATAATCCTCAAAGGCCTAAAATAGGTTAGATTCGTTTGGGTATTTTTTCATCTTGTTCTCAACAGCCTATAGCCACTATTAGTGGACTGATTTGAGGTCTGTTTTACCATTCAAGTGAAATGTACATGTTCTCACTGACACCTTAGTTATGCAAATCCACTATATCTGGATTATTATAACTAGATTATTTGGGATGGATGTTACATGAACAATACTCTTTAAAAATAAAGGTACACTCACATTGTCCAATGTCTTGGGAAGAACACTTGAAATGTTTGGCTAATCGGTGCTTTAGATGAAGAAAATGCTTTTGGATAGTGGGGAGTGTATCCAGGTAACAGCTGGAATTCCAGATGATTAAGAGTTACTGGTATGCCTTCCACTGCCAAAATTTTAAACATAGTTTTTGGTTTGAACAAAAACATATACATTCATCTAATAATAAAATATAAAATTTAGTTCTTTTGAATGGAAAGATTGAAAGCCACTCTGAAATTATAACAGTTTTCTGTATTAAAGAATTATTTTAAAAATAGAAAAATATTGATTAAAAAGCAGCTTATTTAATACAATAGTTTACTCTTATCTCAGGTATTTGGCTGGAATAAGCATTTATGTTGTCCAGTTTCCTCTCTTGCATCATCCTGACATAGTCACTTGCTGTGGCGATGACTGCCATATAAACCCCTAGAGAGTCATAAATTTACATTTGATAGTACAAATGGTTTATGGAAATAAGAGATTTAGTCTTACGTTTTAACTGTGGGATCAAGTGGGGACAGGAAGAAGGGCTATACTAGTGAACTTTTATTTTAAAAAAAATAGTATTACAAACTAGCATATGTGAAGACAAACTAAAACACACTTTTTAAGTATATATTAAAGCTTGTTCAAGGGGGAAAACTCTTTCATTGTAATTTAAAAACTATTCAACCTTCATTTTGATCTTTTGCTAACAACATTTAGGTGGAAAATACCTTAGCATTTCAGGAAAATGTTTTAGTTATTACAATTTAAAATATTGTATGTACAAAAGATATAATATTCTGATTTGACTGAAAAGGTAAGGCACTCTCACATGACCTGCACTTCAGAGTGAAAGGATACGTTTCCATTTTTCTGAGATCTGAATTCGTATAAAGCTGCGTACGTAATAATGTGAATCTGCTCTTAACACTCAGGTGTGACCTGATTTACATTTTTTATATTAAAATCTATCCTAGTATTCACAGTCTAGATACTAAATATTTTCTAGTAATTTCTAGGTTTTAACCCTGAAACATTTAGGAGATTACTTTCGTCAAACAGATATCTCTTAAATTTTTGAGCAAAGGTGAAGATATGGCTGATTTATTTAATAAGAACTTTCTAGTGCTAATAACTGTAGATGTAAGCTTTAAAAAAATAACAGAACAAAATATCCCCCTGCCTCAACAACCAACAGAATCTTTGGTCATTAGTTATTGTTTCTTCATTAGGAACAGCTAAACATGCTCTATGCACTTAATAAATTCCTCTGTCACGAAATTTCTAGCAATGGTTTTGTTAACGTGTTTAGAAGTTTAGTGTCTGTTATATAATGTAGTGGTAGAAAGGAGGAATTAGCAAAAAAAAAATCCTAAGGATCTGTGAGCAAGAGAACTTTTTATGCAATTTTAACTAATTTATTATGTGCCATATATTAATTTGGGCTTGGAGTACAATCCTTAGCTATGTTCTGTTCAAAGTGGAGAAGCAATACTTGTCTTCTACCAAAGTGCATGCTGCTTTATTGCTAGTATGAAACAGCTAAAAACTGTTGTATGCCTGTGGTTCCCACCCTTTCCTCTGCTGTGGCACACCTTGATAACCTTTAATTATTTTGAGGCACACAACCATATAGTCACCCAATGACCTCATGCATATTCATGAGTCAATTCAGAACTCTGAGTAGTTTTTCAAAAAATTCCATGGCACACCTGCTCAGGCCTCAGGGCACACCTGTGTGCCATGGCACACTGGTTAGGAAACACTGTTGTATTCATAGGATCTCTAACTTACATGAAATTCTTAGTGTATTTTATGTTGCCATCTAAAAAGAATGATTGGTTGGTTATTATACTTGCATGGCTTAAAAAAAGACTATGAAAGATTCAGCTTCATTCATTTAGCTTTGTATTTTTAAAATAGATTTTTATCACCTAAGTTCTTGAAATACATCATGGAACAAATATCGAGTATATGAGTGTTATTGTGGAAGAGTGTTCTAATTTGTCTTTAATAATTCATGTATTAGTACCTAATATCAATATTAAATTCAGGTTAGGCACCTCAACATACTGTTTTTTTAAACCGTTATACTAATTTGTACTAAAACATTCTTTGTCTCTGTAGATGATGTCTTGCATACACTAACTGGAGCTATGTCCCTTTTGCGACGATGTAGAGTGAATGCTGCACTGACAATACAGCTCTTCTCCCAGCTCTTTCACTTTATCAACATGTGGCTTTTTAATAGATTGGTTACTGACCCAGATTCAGGATTGTGTTCTCATTACTGGGGAGCCATCATCCGTCAGCAGCTGGGCCATATTGAGGCCTGGGCGGAAAAGCAGGGCCTAGAGCTGGCTGCTGATTGCCACCTAAGCAGGATAGTGCAGGTGAGTATTGGTTTTCTTGATATCGAGTAAAACATGTATGCAGGGGGAGAGGGCATTGTGGAATACACACTGTTCCCTCTAAGGCACGCGGCAGCGTGGCCGCGCGCTTAAAAAAATCCTGCCGCGCAGGATTTTCCTGCCCCTGCGCATGGGGCAGTTCAGGGTGGCAGCGTGGCCGAGGGGAGACGCGCCGGAGTGCTGTGTCCGGGCACAAGCCTCAGCCCAGCCCCTCGGCTGGAGGAAGGGAGGGTGTGCAGGCTTGGGTCAGCCCTGCCACTCCTTCCTCCCCTCCCCTCCCTTCCTCGGAGCCTGTGGAGGCTCCGCCTCTTCCAGCCAGGGTCTGGCCATTCGTGTGGCCAGCCTCCAGCCCGGGCTCATCCTTGCCGGCCAGCACTGTGGTCTCCTGCCCCCTGCCCAGCTCTTTGGCCAGTAAAGACGGCTGGGGGGAGGGGTTGGGTTGGTCAGGCAGCTGGCACGGAAAGTGGGGGGGCGGGGAGGAGAAGGGGTTAGGATGGTGGGCTGGGGAGGGCTTTGGGGGGCTGAAAGAGGTGGCATGAAGATGGGGAGCTGGGGGTAGGGTTTAGGAGGGCTAGAATGGGGGCAGGGAGCTTAGGGAGTCAGAACTGGGGCAATTCTTCAGCTTTTTAAACAAGAGGCATGGCAAAGAGTAAGTGCCATTCATATCCTGAAGTTTGAAACTCCTCAAGTGGGAAAAAGGGAGTGCATAGTGCCAAAATGTCCCTTCTGTAACTAGATAAAGCTGTGGAGGTGAAAAATCTAAAAATCAGTTGTATATTTCCTGAAAGCTAGCGTGGATGTTACTTAAGTGGAGTGACTGAACAGTGAGAGTGTTTGAGCATGCTAACCCTGTGCTTTCAAAGAACCTGGAACATGTTTTCTCCAGAATCCTGTAAATTACAACAATTCATTACAAAACAAACAAGGATTCTTGTGGTACTTAAAGACTAACAAATATATTGATTGCATGAGCTTTCATGGGAGAAAACCCCATTTCATCAGATGCTTTGAAGAACAATTCACAGAAATCTTAGAGATGTAATGGAGATATCAGATAAGTACTTGTTTTAAATATAGTAACAGCCAAAAGACTGGGAATCAAAGGAGCCATGAGATTATTCTCTTCACTATGCACCCTAATCTGTCCATCAGAAGAAACTATAATGCGTTAAAGTGATGTGGTATTTTGGTAGAGATTTTCTCTTAAATTGAAATATAGCCCCAAAATGATGGGGCAGGTAAAGATACAAGGGACTGAAAATAGGCTTTTAAGAAATACTGTAGCCTTATCTTAAAGCAGCTAGAAGCCCATTGTTTTGATTTCAGCTGTGTTTCGCATCCTTCTTGTAGCAGCATTTTCCTGAAAAGAGATGCCTGGAATCTTTTTTTTGATTTTTAAAATTTCAATAGAATTTACCCCTCTGGGACCATCAAGACATCTTAAATGCTGCCAATTTCCAAAGGGGTAGCCATGTTAGTCCATTCCAGGAAAACAAAACAAGGAGTCTCCCACGAAAGCTCATGCGAAAAATAAATCTTAGTCTTTAAGTGCCACACGACTCCTTGTGTATCTTAAATGCTGTCAGTGATGATTAGCTGGCTTCCGTGTGAACTGTAACTCTGCATGTAGAACAGAGGAGATGAGGGTATTAGGCAGAATTGTGACACCTAGGATCTGGATTGAATATAACTTTGGTCTTGGGTTGTTTGAGAGCCATGGATTAGTTTCTTTTGATTGTATAGCAATTTGGGTACATTTTAAATAAATTGGGTGATTTTAGTACTAAAAAACTACTTTAAATAGTTTATATTAATTTTTCATTGGTCTAGATTTTTCAATAATTTTTGTTGCACGAGTTTGCACACAAATTTTATTCAGAAAAAGTTTTGCACACGGGTTGAAAATTTTGCACACAAGCTGCCAAACCTTAGAGGGAACACTGTCTAGAACCCCTGCTTTGGTGAATATTACTGCACCATTTACTGAAAATGAATACCTGGATGTATTTTTTTCCCCAACAAGAATCAAATCTGTTTCTCCCTGGTGCATTGACTTTGACCAGTTTGCATGGATATAGTAGTTGGGAATTTAATTTACCACCTCATTTAGAGTTCCCTTGGTTCCTGAACTAAGAGAAAGCGTATTTGTGTTGCAGAAGGGAAGAGGGATTTTGAAAACGAAGTAGACGTCAGTTGTGTTTTTCAGCAGTTCTGGCTTCTTGCTGGATGGTGCCCTCTGCTCTGCTTTTCCTGTAGACAAAAGGAAACTGTGAAATTAATAATGGCTATGGTTATGTGTCATTCTTAAATTATAATTACGTTTCTGGTGTGTTTTTTTTAATCAGGCAACTACACTACTTACCATGGATAAGTACTCACATGATGATATTCCACATATTAACAGTACCTGTTTTAAGCTGAATTCTCTACAGCTACAGGCATTATTGCAGAATTATCACTGTGCTCCAGATGAACCATTTATCCCAACAGTAAGTCAATCTTGGCATTTAATGCATTGTTCAAAATTTCTGGGTTAAAATGCTTTAGCTTAAAAATTTAATCTCCATTTGTCTGTAAAATAGCAAATGCATTGATTGTCACCTTTATAGCTGTGGTAGTGGAAAAAGTGTTAAAATCTTTACTACAGAAATAAAGTGAAAGGATTAGGTACTTAGTTTTCTCTGAGTGTGCAAATTCTTCATCTGAGTCAAAACAGGCTGTTAGAACCATCTTTAGAGAGAATATTAGGGCCAAAAGGGATCTCATGAGGTCATCTAGTCCAACCACCTGCCAAAAGGACGACCACTCCCACTGACTCACCCCAGCCAGGATTTTGTCTAACTGGGCCTTAAATGTTTCCAAAGAGGGAGATTCCACTGCTTCCCTAGGTGACCCATTCTAATGCCTCACCACTCTCCTACTGAGAGAGTTTTTTCCTAATATTCAGCCTTGACCTGCCCAGCTGCAACTTGCTGCCATTACTCCTTGTTCTATCCTCTATCACTACTGAGAATACCCTACTTCCCTCCTCTTTGGAGCACATTCAAGTAGTTGAAGGTAGTTATCAAATCCCACCTCAGTCTTCTCTTCTACTGACTAAATAAGCAAAGTTCCTTCAGTCTTTCCTAATCAGTCATGTGCCTCAGTCCCTTAATCATTTTCATTGCCCTCTGCTGGACTTTGATTTGCCCACATCCTTCTTGTAGTGGGGAAACCAAAACCGGGCACAGTGTTCCAGATGTGGGTTCACCAGTGCCAAATAGAGGGGAATAACCGCATCCCTAAATGTGATGAACAGCTGGATAAGCACTTGTGTCTTTGACCTGCTGACCCAGTTCTAAGGTTAAGGCCAAATAGTTACTTGAAAGAATATCTAATGCTATAAATCTTGCCCACTGACAAGAAATCTGGCATTTGTGTGTGTGCGCGCACATGCTATTTTTGTGTATACAGAGTTGCAGCTGGAGTTTAAGCAGACTAAATATGTGTCCACACTGCATGTGAGGTTTGACTTCCAGCACTGGTAGACAGCCTTGAGCTAGTTCTGTGTGCGTAAGTTTGCTAACAGTAACAGTGAAATAGCTTTAAAATAGCATGCAGCACTAGTGGGAACTAGCCAACCTGCTAAGCATGCATGGTATAAGATTCATATTACTATTTTTAGTGTGTTCTCTTCATCTGTGCTAGCCTGTGTCTTTCAGCCTATGCTGGGGTTCACGCCTTACACCCACTGACATACGCTAAGGTCTTGGAGGAAACCATAAATCACAAGATAGCTTTTTCTCCTTCTCAGAAGGTTTCTCATATTAAAAAAATAAAAGTTTAAGCCGTGTTTTTAGTGTTCAGAACACTATTTTTATAGCAGCAACAAATACGTTAGTGTGCACAGGCAAGTAAGTACCTTTATTCCTGCACTGACCAATTTGTGAAGTTGTCACAACTTGGGTAGAGCTGACTCTACAGTATAACTTACCATTCTTTACAGCAAAACATAACTTAATTTAAACTTCTGGTTTTCAGACACTATTGACCCATCATTTTTTTTTATTCAGTCATGTGCAGTTAAAGATCTGGAAAAAATGTATTAAATTATCTTCTTTGTATTAAGTGTTTCCTTTTTTTTAATGCAGCCTTTACTGATAGATTGTTCAGTCGAATTCAGGATACCAGAATTCACTGTATACTAAAGAAAATTCAATACATCTGGAAATACCCTGAATATGCTATTGAAACGTTAGGAGACTGAACGATGCTTGCTGCATTCATCAAAGGATTATAAATAATTTTGTTTGATGATGCAGTTGAACTTTTTGTATTTATTAAAGCATTAGACAACAGTAAGGAAGGCTCATTTAAATTGTCTGCTTAAAAAAAAGGTTTGCAGACAAAAATACTTAATAGAGCCATTGCCGTATTGAAATATCCAGAAGGACTCTATGCTGCCTGTAAATACACCTTTACATTGTAGGACAACACAAAATTTTATTCTAGAAATGGTCCTGCATAAAATTATTTTTCTCCCACTTGATCCTTTGTAAATGAATGCTTGAAGGAGCAATTTCCATGCTGGTGCAGACCTGAAAAAGAGTATAAAACAGTAGTTTTATCAAGCTGCAACTTGAGCTGTGTGTTTCTGCATCAAGAACTTTTCCTCCCTTCTACCTCTATTCCTAAAAGTGCAATCATACTTACTCACAGGTTATAGCTACATTGACAGAAGACTTCTTACATCAACCTAATGCTAGCTGCACCTAAAGTTAAGTCTGCTTAGGTATCTCATTCAGTGTGTATGGATCTTTCACACCTCTTGGCAATGTGGTTTGGTCAGTCTAACTTGTTAGTGTAGACCAGGTATTATTAGGAGAGACCAGTACTTAAATCTCTATCTATTTGTACCATGTAAATTACAATATTTGTTTTATACAAAATAAGCAAGGAGTCCTGTGGCACTTAAAGACTAACACATTTATTTATCACATGAGCTTTCATGGGAGAAAATCCCGCTTTGTCAGACAGCAAATCAAAGCAGTTAAGATTCAAACATTGAGAAACAGCACACAGAGGAAGCTGAAGTCAAATCAACTGTTGTAGTGGGAAAAGAATCCATAGTTACAGTTTAATCATGTACTCACATAATTAAATCTGCTTATCAGTTCCAGTTCTGCTGTTTCAATATGACCTGATCCTATGACTTACACTCCTCTGTATTTATTTTTCTCCCATTCTGTAAATTTCCTTATCTTCAAAGTGTCTGACAAAGTGGGATTTTCTCCCATGAAAGCTCATGTGATAAACATATTTGTTAGTCTTTAAGTGCCACAGGACTACTTGTTTGTTTTGCTGAGCTAGACTAACAGGGCTGCCCCTTTGGAACTTAAGTTTTATGCAGTCGCACATCATTGTTGTTTGAGTGCCTTCTGTGTAAAAATCGATATCAACAATAGCAAAATCCCTAATTGACTTCATGAAGTCTCTGGCATTTTTCCCTTTCCAGTATGAAAACGAGCGTGTGTGTGTGTGTGTGTGTGTGTTTTTAAGGTTGATTTAGTTCAATTGTTTGTTGGTTGGGAGTGTTTTTTCCCCAAGGGGGTGGTATTTTAAATGTATTTTAGTAGTGTAATTAATTTATCCCTTTAAACATAACAATTTTCTTTTGTCTTATGTCCAGGAGTTGATAGAGAATGTAGTGGCTGTTGCAGAAAATACAGCTGATGAACTAGCTCGTAGTGATGGCAGAGAAGTTCAGCTGGAAGAGGATCCTGATCTACAGCTGCCTTTTCTTTTGCCAGAAGATGGCTATTCATGTGATGTGGTCAGAAACATACCAAATGGTTTACAAGAATTTTTAGATCCACTATGCCAGAGAGGTTAGTCCTGCTACTGTTCATAGAATCATAGGGTTGGAATGGACCTCATGAGATCATCTAATCCAACCCCCTGCTAAAAGCAGGGCCACTCTCACTAAATCATCCCAGCCAGGGTGTTGTCTAACTGGACCTTAAATATCTCCAAAGACGGAGATTCCACCATCTCCCTAAGTAATTCATTCCAATGCTTCACCACTCTCATAGTGAGAAAGCTTTTCCTAATATCCAGCCTCGACTGCCCCAGCTGTATCTTGAAACCATTGATCCTTGTTCTGTCCTCTGTTACAACTGAGAACAGCCTAGCTCCCTCCTCTCTGGAGCACCCCTTCAGGTAGTTGAAGGTTGCTATCAAATCACGCCTCAGTCATCTCTTCTGCAGGCTAAATAAGCCTAGTTCCTTCAGTCTCTCCTCGTAAGTCATGTGCCCCAGTCTCCTAATCATTTTCATTGCCTCAGTTTGTCCACATCCTTTTTGTAGTGGGGAGCCCAAAACTGGACATAGTATTCAGATGTGGCCTCACCAGTGACGAATAGAGAGGAATAATCACAGCCCTCGATCTGCTGGCAGTGCTCCCACTGATACAGCACAATATGCCATTAGTCGTTTTGGCTACAAGAGCACACTGACTCGTATCCAGCTTCCTGTCCACCGTAACCCCAAGGTTAGCTGCTTAGCCGATTGGTCCCCAGCATGTAGCAGTGCATGGGATTTTTTCCATCCTAAGTGCAGGACTTTGCACTTGTCCTTGATGAACCGCATGAGATTTCTTTTGGCCCACTGCTCCAGTTTGTCTTAAGTCTCACTGAATCCTGTCCCTGCACTCCAGTGTGTCCACAGTTCCCCTGAGCTTGGTGTCATCCTCATACTTACTGAATGTGCAATCTATCCCATCATCAGGATCGTTAATGAAGATGCCGAATAAAATGGGCCCCAGGACCTACCCCTGGGGCACTCCACTCGTTACTAGTTGCCAACTAGACATTGAACCATTGATTCCTACCTGCTGAGCATGTTGATCTAGCCAGTTTTCTGTCCACTCATCCAACCTATACTTCCTTAACCTGCCAATGAGAATGCTGTGGGAAACAGTATCAAAAGCCTTGCTAAAGTCAAGGTATATCACATCAACAGCTATTCCTGCATCCACAAATCCACTCATCTCATCATAGAAGGCAATCAGGTTGATCAGGCACAATTCAGCCTTGGTGAATCCATGCTGACTTCTCCTGATCACTCTGTTTGTTTTTCTCCAAGTGTTTCAGGATGGATTCTTTGAGGACCTGCTCCATGATTTTTCCAGGGATTGAGGGTGAGGCTGGCTGGTCTGTAGTTCCCCAGATCCTCCTTTTTCCCTTTCTTGAAGATACATACTATATTTGCCTTCTTCCAATCCTCTGGGACTTCCTCCATTCGCCGTGAGTTTTCAAAGATAATGGCCAGTGGCTCTGCAGTCATGTTGGCCAACTCCCTCAGCACCCTCGGATTTAGTTCATCCAGCCCTGGAGAGTTGTGCACCTCTGACTTCTTTAAGTAGTTCCTAACCTGACCTTCCATCACTATGGGCCACTCTCCATTCTGCGTTATCCAGTGTAGTAGCCTGGAAGCTGACTCTGCCTGTGAAGACTAAAGTAAAAAAGCACTGAGCACTTCAGCCTTCTCCACATCCTCCACCACAATCATAGCTGCCCCATTCAGTAAGGGACCCATACCATCCCTGATTCTCTTCTTGTTGCTGACATACTAGTAGAACCTCTTCCTGGTATCCTTCACATTCCTTGCTAGTTTCAACTCCAGTTGCCCTTTTGCCTTTTTCATTTTATCCCAGCATTCCCGAACAATATCTGTATGCCTCCCCAGTCATCTGTCCTAGCTTCCACTTCTTGTAAGCTTCCTTTTTATGTTTCAGCTCACCACAGAGTTCTCTGCTAGGCCCTGCTGGGTGCTTTCCACATTTGCTGTTCTTTCTGCCCATTGGAATGGTATCTTCCTGTGCTCCTAGTAGGGTTTCTTTAAAATACAGCCAGCTCTTTTGGGTGCCTTTCCCATTCAGATCACCCTCCCAGGAAATCCTGCCCATCAGTTCTCTGAGGGAGCCAAAATCTGCTTTTCTTAAGTCCAGGGTCTGCATTTTGCCTCTTTCCTTTCTTGCTTTGATCAGGATTCTGAACTCTACCATCTCATGGTCACTGCAGCCCAGGTTGCCATTCACTCTTATTTCGCCAATCAAGTCTTTGTTTGTTACCAGCAGGTTGAGAGGTGCAAGGCTCCTGGTTGGTTCCTCCAGCATTTGTACCGCGAAGTTGTCCTTAACACGCTCAAAAAGCTTCCTGGATTGCCTGTGTACTGCTGTATTGCCCTTCCAGCAGATGTCAGGATAATTGAAATCCCCTATGAGAACTAGGGCCTGTGATCTGGAAACTTCTGCTGGTTGTCCATAGAGTGCCTCATTCACCTCCTCTTTGTGGTCTGGCAGTCTGTAGCAGACATCCACCATGACATCCCCCTTGTTGCACTCCCCTCTAAACTTAACTGTCAGACTTTCAACCGGCTCGTTTCCACTTCCATAGTGGAGCTCCGAGCAGTCATACAGCTCTTTTACATACAGTGCTACTCTGCCACCCCTTCTTCCCTGCCTGTCCTTCCTGAATAATTTATACTCATCCATGGCAGTACTTCACTTATGCAAGCTATCCCACCATGTCTCTGTTATTCCAATTACATCTTAGTTCCTTGTCTGTGCCAGTACTACCAATTCTTCCTGCCTGTTTCCCAGGCTCCTTGCATTTGTGTACAGGCACCTAAAATACCAGGTCAATTGCCCTATTTTCCTCTGTCGATTATCTCCCCTGTTGCATCTTCCTTCTTGCATTTTCTCCCAGTGTCCCACTGTTATACTGTGTACTCATATATCATTTTTCTCTAGTATTGTAAACGTATAACTTAAGGTATGGTTAGAGGCAGGGCCAGCTGGGGGGGGGGGGGGACAAGCAGGGTGAGGCCTGCAGTTACACAGGCTCCCACTGCCATGCTGCCTGCTCCCCCTGCCCCTCTGCCTTTGGTGGCAAGCCAAAGGCAAGGGGCAGGGCAGAAATGCAGAGCCCAACCTCTGGGGCGGGGCAGCGGAACCTGGCTTTGGGTGCTGTCCCCCACCTCCTTCCAGGAGCCAGTTGGCTATGGGCCCTGCGCCCTTTCTGGTCCTACCCCCGGGATAGCCCTGGTTAGGGGTATTTTATTCATTTATTTTTTTCTCTACCACAATATTATTTAATTGTTCCATTATCCTTAACTTTACACTTTCATTAAACTATTTAAATTTACCCCAATCAGCTGGTATGTAAAACTTTTATATACCTTTCTGAAGTTCCCTTCTTAGGACATTGTGAATCGCTTGGCATAGTACTTGCTGATTTCAGGCTTCCGTGTAATTGAAGTGAGCATCTGTGTTGGTACCATGTATTTAGTAACCACCTACATCAAGAGCTTTATACGTGAACCTATAGATAGACCATACAGGGAATGTTTCTGTCTTTTGTCACGTGCTACCAGTTCTGATCCTCCAGAAATGAAAAAATAACAGCAAAGACAGGCATGAAAGAAACTCTTCTTTTTAGGCACACCTCTGAGCTGGAGAACAAAAGTAGAGTGAACACACAACCCCCTTTAGCTGCAGAGTCAGGAGGCTGTAGGTAAACAGTGCAGCCAGAAGAGAAGGTGTAAGCATCACACAGAGGAGGCAAAAGGTTTATTTTGTCACCCACTGGCTTTACAGAAACACATGAGCTACTTGGCCCAGCTCTATCACCTGTTCATCCTTATACCCTGCTAGTTTCTGGTATATTGAAAAATATCTAATGCTATACATCTTGTCCAAATACAGAAAAGCTAGATTGTGTGTCCAAATGTGCATGCATAAAAAAGCCAATGGATTTTAGTATGTGCAGAACTGCAGCTGGAGTTTTTGGGGAAAATCCATTTTGTATTTTAGACAAAGAATATCTTTAAGGCTGACTTTTGTTAAGAACAGCACTTTAATGGGCATATGAAAATTTATGTTTGCAGTTTTAATGCTGATATAACAGATGCCTATTTCTATAAGATATTAAATTATTCCTTGAGGAATATTATTTTTTGGAAAAATCTATATTGAAATGGTAACTGCAGAAAGTAGCAAATAAAATCGCCTTAAAAGACAGCTAAAATGTTTATATATTTTTCTCATATTACTTTCCCATGTAAACAGTTATAGTTTTCACAGGGTAAATTGATAGTAAATTGATAGGAAAGGGGAGGTGGTCCATGAGACAAACTTTCTGTTATGAAGCAATCTATCTTATAGAAAAGGTTTGAAATGCCATGTTCTAGCTGCTTAGAGTGAAGTGCTACTTCTTAGCAAAGGAAGTTTGCTTACTGATAAGATTAAGTGATTTGTAAAGTATGTGCAGTCCTGAGAGTTAAATGTCTTAATGGAGTAAATTAATCCATTCTTGGTAGCACATATAAGCCATTAGTTAAGTAATTTTTTCTTTGTTTATATGTTCTGCAAAATTCTCTCCAACAGAGACGTTGTTCAGTTAGTTCTCAATGGTTGGTTTAAAAATAAGCTAAACCAATTGCTGAAGGTTTCTTTCTCTGCAGGTGGTGAAAGCTGTAGTTCTGTAGGATAATGGCTAGCATTTATTGTGTACTTTTTGCTGATATGCAGTTTAATCTGTAACTTTGGTTCTCACTAGCCCTGATTAGGATAAGAATACTTGATGGGCAGAAGCATGGGACTGACAGAAGATCTTGGATCTGTTCCCATCTCTGACATAGATGTTTTTTTCCATTGTGATCTTTAGCAAGTCACGACATCCCTCTGCCTCAATATCCTTGATTGATTTGATTTTATAGAAGGTATTTGTACCTTACATCTGCACAGGAAGATTGAGATGTAATCTTTAATGCTCCAATTAAGATTTCAGTTTCATGGCTGCACTAAAAGAAAAAAGAAAGATCAGGGAACTTGACCTCCTCGCTTGTCTACTTGGAAGCCAGACATAATTTAGATCACACTACTAGGTATGCAAGAAGAGGAGATTGGTCAGAAGTGCAAGCGTGATGGCTGTGCTTAAGGGTAGTCATGGGTGCTACCTCTGTGTTCTACCAGGACATTAAAAAGCACAGTACTTCCAAGAACTGCCAGTCCTTCCTCTTTAGAACAGTACAAGCTCGAAGGAGTCGTAAATGATTCTGCAGTGTTCACAGAGTGCTTTGGATTCCTGGAGTGGAAGATGCTATATAGTGTGTAAATCTTACATGCCTGTAGTCTTTTATTGAGCATATATGGTTGAAAACATTGAAATAGGTAAGAATAAATACAGGTGTATGGTATTAGTGCACCAGCAAAACTTTTATTTTTAGTTTCACTAGCTAATTCTTCAAGCAAGTGTTACACATTCACTTGTGCTTTTTTTCTCTTTAGGCTTTTGCAGGCTGACACCTCATCCACGTTCACCAGGCACTTGGACAATATACTTTGAAGGAGCAGACTATGAAAGTCACCTGTTACGTGAGAATGCTGAGCTAGTAAGTATTAATTTTGGATAATAGAGAGTGAGTCTGTAAGTATTAACCTGCGACGAACCTCTTTTTTTGTTCTTCTCAGTCTTCATGCTTGGTCCAGAAACTAGATTTCATTGCTGTTTAATATGTAGCTTCTTACCAAAAAAAAATCACAAGTTGTGGAAATGTTTCAAGACTGGCTTATATAAGCCTGAATTAAGGGGCCTTGGGGCTCCATGCTGCCCCACTACTGTGGGCTCCCCAGCCCCCCACCATCATGGGGGCAGCTTGCCTGGGCCAGCTCTGGGGAGGGCCAGAGGCCATGCTCCCATGTCTGTTCACTCTGCTCCATTCTGGGGGTGGGAGCCAAGGTCATTTGGTGCACAGTACGGCTTCCAGCATGGCCTTCCAGGACCAGTGGCCCTGGAGGGCTGCGTGGGAGGCCATACAGCATTCCCACCCTCAGAAGGGAGCAGAGCGAACAGGGGTGGGAGCACAGTCCATTCTCTGGTCCAGGGTGCTCTTTCTCCCTACTCCACAGGGCCAGCAGGGCATGCCATGCCCTCCTTCTCCCAGCATCATTCCCTTTGGCACTTGTGGGGGGCTGAGCAGAGTTGGGGGGGGGGGGGCGGGGCCCTGGATTTGCAGGTGTTGTAGGGGCTGGAGCCCAGGGCCTGTTGCAGCCACTGCATTTATCTGGCCCTGGGTTATATCAGTGTTTCACAATCTTAGTCACAGCATGCTTATTATAACAGAAGCAGTTTGTCAATGAGGAGCAGAAGCCAAAGGAGTTTCTCTCCGAAATGTTTTTAAGATTCATTTGGAAAGTACGTTTTTAATTTATGTATACTGTTCTTTTGTTTTCTTGTGTACTTTTTTTCTGCTTTGGGCTGTGTAAACCAGAAGTCAACAATTAAATATTAGTTTTGAATATTCAGTAATCTTAGTACTTTCTTATGAGTTAGCCAGATCTTCAAGAAAATGTGTTCTTGCTTAGTTTCACTTTCATTTTTGCTTGTTGAGAATTAACATTTAATATTTGTCAAAATTGCATTAGTTAGCGAAAAACAAATATGATATCAGGAGACCAAGAACTAAAGTAGAATTTGCCCTTCCTCTACACAACTCCTCTGAAGAAAATGAGGGGCAGGAACTCTACAAGCTCTGAACCTAGATCTTTTTTGTTCTTTCTGAGGCCAGCGCAGCAGTGGCATCACTGGCAAAGGATTATAGAGCAGTGTGGACAAAAAGGAATAACAAAAAAGCTGTTTCCCAGCTTGTTGAGAATTTTTATAAAAACGCATAAGACCTCTGACCATTATACCTTGTACCTCCTTGTTAAATAATGCCATAAATTTAGTCTCATCCAAGTCTAATGGTATTGAGGCTCCTTGGGGCAATGTGTCTATCCAAGCCAAAAGTTAGAAATTTCTTCTAATATATAGCTGAGATTGAAATAAGACATTACAGTTAAGAAGTGGACAAATCTGAACTTCCTCCATTATTTGGCAACAGAGGGCTAATAACACAGATGTCTTGGACTGTTTAGAGATCAGTCGCAAAAAATAAAGTAGTCAAATAACACATTGTATATTTGTCACTACCATAAGCAAAAATCATCCTTAATTTACACACAAGAAGTAGATTTCATCAGTAAGAAGTGTCAGTTATACAGTTACTCTTTTGAAAATAATTTCACTTTGTGAAATTTGTAGTGCAGTGGATAATTTCATTCTAGAGCAGATGATGAAATCTTTTAGAGCCATTGATTTTTTTTGAGAGTTTAAGTGGTAGTATGTAAAATTGTAGAACAAAATACTTCTCAAGATTTGCTGTACGTTGACTTAGGTATTTAGCCTTTGTTTTAAAGGAATTGAAGGATGGAAGCAAGGACAAAGCTAGATGTTCTCTTAGTTTTTGTAGCTTTTTCTTCAACATGGTATTTTTTTGAGGAATCTCTTCTCCTTTGGTTTTTAATGGACTTGAAGCCTGGTTGTGTTCACATTTAAACAAAAGGAAAACTGCCAAATAAAATGGGAACAGGTTACTGTTTTGCTACAATCTTTGGCAGAAGAGTGCTATGGTAAACTTAAAATTTCCTTGCTTTGTAAAAAATTCTAAACTTAACCAGGGTGGTGGTTTATTTTCCAGTAGTTGCATTTCAAAAGGTTGAAATCAGATTCAAAGAACATAGTTAAATCATTGTGTGATACCTAGTTTTCAGCTTTTTAAAAAAACGTCTTTAGAACGATAGCTTTCTTATACCTCAGTTAGGGAACTGTTTATAAATTAGTTTTTATGGTAAGTTGATTATTGAAGTAAGGGACTCAAAAGAAGTAAGGTTTTAGGTAACTTCAAAAACTTGACCTTTCTCTTTGACAGTGTTCTGAGCCCAGATGTAGATGCTCTGTCTTAATCAGTACTAAGAGAGAGTTAGTTATAGGTGTTAGTGAAAATGATTTGTAAAAGGAACTTTTGTGTTTCAGCAGGTATTCCATACAATCAGTCATTCATTATTAGTGTTATTGATTTAGACTATTTTTATGTAGTAAACTTCCCACATTAAGTTTTTCTGTTAATGCAAACTTGTATGTTTCTCCCCTCCAACCCTTCATTTGATAGGCTCAACCTTTGAGGAAAGAACCTGAAATCATCACAGTAACATTAAAGAAACAAAATGGAATGGGTCTAAGCATTGTTGCTGCTAAGGTAAGAAAACATATTGCAGTGAAATCATAAAGCAATGCCTTTTGCTTACTTTTGGAGAAATCAGAATATTTCCTTTAATATGTCCTGGGAGAGACTATGTTGCACACCATAGTTAGCCAGTCAGAGTCCTGAGTACGAAATGCTGATGTACAAAATACACAGAATGTGAACTAGTAAGACAAACAAGTTAAATCAGAAAAAATATTGAAGTTGTGTCCTGTGATGAATTTTTGGAATAATTTTATAATTTGGAGCTCCTAATATTAACTGTATCACAGCAATTATTAATATATTACATGCACATTAGTATTTCTTTTAAAGTTAAAAATTGGTGCTACCAACCCTTTATACTGCATATTTTGGTTTTGATTCGAGCATGACAAACTAATTAAAACAGATTTATGGCTAAAAAGTAGCTGAACTGGTTTAGTAGAGAGAGTAATAAATGAGAAGGTTGTGTTATATTTTTATAAGTATTAAAGTTTAAAAATGAGTTCACAGAAAAAGATTCAAGTATGTAAACTGAAGTTTCTAGCTACTCTGTAGTGAAGACGACCTTATTCTGTGCACTGAATTAGGTGCTCAGGTGATTTTAATTTAGTTTAACTTTCTTTTTTCATCTTATTGATCTTTAAAATACTGTATGCAAAATAGCTTGGCCAAGAGGAGAGTTCCTTTTGAAAGCTTGCCTTACAAGTACCGGTGCTATAGCCTGATTAGTCTTTGTTGTGGTAGGAAGACCAGATAGCAAGTGTGAACGCTTGGTGTAGGGGATTGGGGCATGGTTTGGGGGAGAGGGATTGTAAGAGGAACTTGTATAAGAAAAAAACCCCAATATTGGGACTGTCACTATTTTAAAAAAAAAAAAAAAAAAAAAAAAATTTGGTCCTAGGCTGTGGTAGCATAAAGAACGCACATGCGACTCCAGCCACCAGGTGGAGGACTCCACCTATTGGTTAGCCCTGTCTATTATATGCGATTTTATAGTGTACACAACATTTTCCCGTTTTTCTGTTTAGTGTAAGTGTAATTTATGTCCAAAAGCCCCAATCATAAGTAGACCATGTACAAACAGATGAAGAGACAATCTTTTCTAGTGCCTTTTTTCTGTGCAGTGAATGCCTGTGTCAAATCAATTAAGTTCCCAGTCCCCAAAAATTTCACGGTTAGGATGTTATTTAACTGCTTTTAAAATATCAGATGTGGCTGTGTACATGTAAAGATTTTTCTTTTTGGTGCTACTTTTTTACATTTCACAATGCATTCCTGCTTGACGTGATGGTGTTGATTTAACTGTTTTGTATCTATTGTTTAATCATCTATTCCTGTCATTTTTAAAGCGGTGAGAGGTTACAGGAGTATACAGCTAATGATCATCCCATGACTACAAGAAATTGTGCCCAAAATCTGGGAAACTGGTGAATAAAAATTTAATTTTGTATTATTGACATGTTGTGCAATAATAGTCCAGAAGACTGAGTGCATGAGGATTGTGTACCCCAGTTTATCTGAACATCAGGCTTCTGACTGCCCAGAATTTCAGTTCAGTGTTTGCTGCATATGGAATTGGAAGTGTGAAATGGAGCTGGTTTGTTAAATCAATAGGAAGTCATAATTAAAGTGAAGATAGGAAAAATCTTTCTTAAGAAAAAACTTCCTTGTGTATGGAGGAGTGGGGATATGAGGGGATAGAAATTGCTGTTTCCACTGGAACTGGTTTACCTTTCAGGCACATGGCCTTAACTGGCAGCATACTTCTGATTTATAGCATCAGTGCACAACTATACTGCTTAATGGGGTCAAGATAAGTTTGTAAAATTTAATGCCTAAAAATACTCTGTGAAAATTGGTAAAAGCAGAAGCTGACTACTTACCCTGTTATTTTGAATAATCTGTGGGTATGCAGAAAATCTTTGCCCAGCTAATGCATATTTGAAATGGCAAAGTGAATAATGAAACTTGTTTTGTGACTTCTTAAGAATTCAATAAACTATTGGTTGCATTAAAAAGATGGTATTTAATTGGAAGGCAAATTAAATTGTCCTGCAAATAGAATGGGGATATTTTTTAAGTGATTGCTTAGAAGAAAATTGTTTTTTAGAGAAAGCGGTTATTTCAGTTTTCATGTATTGTAATAAAAAGTGCAGGACAGTCCATAGGCACTGCATTTTCCAAGGCTGTGCAGAAAAAACAATTCAGAGTGGGTAAATGGATTTTGAGAAACAGTAACTGAACATATGCTCTCATTTTCTGTTACTTCCCTTATCTATTAACTTTTGGGTTTTTTTCCTCAGTGGATTTCAGTCAAATTTCTTTTTTACATTGATCCAGAAATTAAAATTTTGGAATTGGGAGGTGGAGAGGGTCGTATTGCTTTGTTTGGTGGTTTTAGTTTGTTTTGTTCCCTAAAGAAAAGGAGGACAGAGATAATATTGACTGAAATTTGCCATGTTTAAAAGAAAATAATTACACTTTCAAATGACGTTCTTAAGCTGACATGTATGAAGTACCCAAAAAGACTTAGAATGCACACTGAAAGTGGAATTAATTTGGCTTTGCGCTTGCACATCCTTGTTAATATTTTGCAGATTTTTTACAGCATTTCTCTTCAAAATCAAAAAAGCAACGGACTTTCAAATAATAATGTGAAATTATATTTTATTGGAGGAAGTTAAGATTTCTCTTTGTCAGAGGTGGAAGCATTTACTTTTGTCATAGGGAACTCCCGGGCTGTTATGTGATAGGAGTGCTTCAAAAACTGCAATAAAAACTGAAAGTTACAACGATTGGTCAGTAGTTGGCACTGTTCCAGATAATACAAGTATCCATTTGCTCCATTCAAGATCTTTTTTGTACTTCCAGTGCTAATTTACATTATTTACAAGTGAGTCGATCCTTGAAGATGCTCAACACCCCCATGACTACAAACGTGTATTGCTTCAGTGGCACAAAGATTGTACTTATACCAGGCCGTAAAAGAGGAGGGAAGAGAGTGCTGTGCCATCCCAGCACTCTCCTCTTTCACTTCTTAAGTGAAACTGATTAGTTCTGCCGAACAAATAAAAGTGCCACAGGACTCTGAAGACTAATGAATTTATTAATCTCAGGAGCTGTCATGCGCGAAAATCCCACTTTGTCAGATGCTTGAAGATTGGGAACCTACAGAATGGGAGCAAAATAAATGCAGGGAAGTATAAAACATAGAATCAGATCAGACTCTTACAGCAAATCAAATCAGTTGAATAGATTCAAACAGTGGAAAATAATATATTGAGGGAGGGTGAGGTCAGATCACTTGTGCTGGGGGAAGAAGTAGCATCTATTTAGCCCTAGGCTGACAGTGTCAGGTCCGCATAAGAATTCCAGTTCTTCAGTTTATTTTTGAAGCTTTGATTTGTTATCCATTTGCCCTATTAAACAGATCACTGCGGGAGTGATCAGGAAGATTGAAGAGTTTCCCTTCTGGTTTTTGAGTACTATTTCTGATGCCAGATCGTCTGTTTATTCTTTTGAACAGAGACTGTCTTGCTTGTCCAATGTATAAGGGGGGGTGGGGGAAGAGAAATTTCCAGTACATGATGAGATAAATCACACTGGTAGATGAGCAGGTGAATGAGCCCATGATGAAATAGCTGGCTTGATTCGATCCTATGATGGTGGTTTCTGCGCAGATGTGTGGGCAAAGTCAGCAATATGGTTTGTTTCAGGGATGTGTGCTTGCTTTAATGTTTCTGTTGTTGGGTTTGTAGTTTCTGGTGAATAGCTGTTTAAGGTCGGGGGCTATCTATAAGCAAAGAGAGGTCTGCCACCCAAGGCCTGAGAGAGTGAAGGATTGTCTTGTAGAATAGGCTGTGGGTCCTTGATGATGTAGTATAAAGATTTGACTTGGGGGACTCCTGGCTAGTCAAGATTTGCCAGTAGGTAGATGACTGTATTGTAAGGCCGCAGGCATTTTTAGAGCTGAGAGAAAATGGATAGATTCTCAGACTGATGAAGAAAATTAAATCATTTTCACTCTGCCTTTCTTTCCCCTTTTCCTCTCCCCAAAATCCAAATTATAACCCTTCCTTTTTCCCCCTCAAATCAGTGGGTAAAATTTAAATAACATATGAAGCAGGTTATTTGTTAAAATGCTAAAATTCTCTTCTAAGCTCATATCATGCATTCTAAACTCCATGTTTCAAGGAATTAAGATCCATGAAAGCTAAGGAGTCATAATGGAAAACTTGTGAAACTTTTGCTAATTAAGAGCACAGGCTCCAGTGACACAGTCCACTGTCATTTCCTCTTACAGAAAGAATTCTCTGCAGTCTCAAGGGATAGTTTGTGCTGCTCAAACCTGAAACTGTACAAAAAATAGCAATAGAAGTTTCACTGAAATTTGCTGTACCTGCTTGTCCTTGTTATAGGAGTTCAATTTGCAGTAGAAGGGACAGGAAAACCAGATGTTAAATTAAGAAAGGGCGAAGCAGGCAACATAATTTAAGAATGCAAATATTTTTTTCAGTCACTGAGGAGTAATACATTTGGTCCTCTTTTCACTTAGAGTCTACGATGTTAACTGCTTTGCTCTTAATTCTAAATTACTGTTTTAACTGGAACATTGTGACTAAAAAAATTACAAATATGGTTCAGAATTTGCTCTACTCAGCAACTTGCTTATTTATATCATTTTGCATTATAAATCCGTGGTATGTTTAAGCAAAACAGCTTTTAAGAAACTATGCAACAAACAGCTGCATGAGCAATGCAAAGCATATTTTAATAACAAAAACACTTGTTTTGAGCATGTATAAGAGATTATTAAAATGATTGTAGGAGTTAACAAAATGCATCTGGCAACATCTTTTTAAACTATCAATACTTGTATTCTGATTAAAAGCATAAATTATACAGAGTGTCCAGTATTAGTATTTTCCATTGCTGTTGAAATGTTGTGTATTTTTCTGAAGTAAAGTGTTGTGTATTTGTGCATTGACTAGCATGCTAGGGGTATTGATTTTTTTAGGGAGATGTGAGTGGTTGGGTGTATGTGGCAGTACTGATTTTTGAGGTTTAGTACAGAATTTGATTGCTCTAACCCTTAAAGATGTTTTGATGTTAAAAGCTCCCTGACTCTCAACCGCATTGTGGTTACATTTCATGAAATCCAGATGATTTGGAAGCAGTGTGTGCATGCAGTTTACTTTTAAAATATATCACTTTGGTACAGGGTGGGGGCTTAGCATGTGACTACTTACCCATCTGTGGGCCAGCACACTGCTTCCTGTTTAATTTGGAATTTGTCTTTTTTACAGGCAGTCCCTTTTTATTTTTCCAGCCGTTTTCAAAGTTTAATAAAGCTCCTAAAGTAAACGAAAGTCAGAGCCGCATAACTGATTACGTAAGAGTCTGAATATTGTATTGGTAATAGCTAGTGTTGATAAATGCCATACAGTGTCATACCATCCAGCTCAGAAGTGTCTTGATGGGTGTCTTGGAAAATCAAGCATGCTGTAGTGTTGGTTGCAATTGAGGACTGAGGGCAAGAAGTGGAGGTTTTTTTTTTTTTAATTTCAAGGATCTGTAGTCCTGGAGAGAAAAATGTGGTTTTCTGTTGTTGGAAGAACAGAGTCCGTGGTAAGTTTGTTCATGGTTCTATTTGGGACTGCTTGCTGTTAAAGTTTTGCAGATTATCCCAGTACTTTTTTCTTGCTCGTTTAAACCTGTCAGCTATTTGCTCTTGTAGCAGCTTTGTAATGCAGCATGCAGTTATACAGCTGAGTTAGAGGCTAACTTTTTAAAAATTAGAAGGGGAAAAAAACCCTATAAATTAATTTTAAGTCCTTTTCTTTTTAGTCACTTCTCAAAAAAGAACATGGTGGTAATGACAGCTTTTAGTTTTTTACTATTTAAATATCAGCACTGGTTGCTGCTATTTTAATGAAAAAGAGCATGAATAGTGTAACTTGTGATATGCCTGCTTGTCATATTAATTGGCTTTAATCCAAATTCCTCTAGAAGTCCCGGATTTCCATTTGTAAATTGTAAGAATAATTAAAATTGCCATCCTAAACAGTACTTTAATGAAATCTTAAATGTTTTATGGACCTGGTCTGTGACTGGAATAACTAACAGACTTACAAAATGTGCTTCTAAATTTCTTGAATTTAAGATATATTTACAATGTGGAAAAAATTAAATTCCACTTAAACCTTGTCTGTCTGTGGAAAACAAGGTGGGGTTTCAAGTCCTCTGTAAGCAATGGTAGGCAGAAATTTAGTTGTGTTCATTAATCAGCAGCATCTTCTAGTGTGTGAAGATTAGTTGACTTAAACATATTATGAGTTTGTACTATGAAGCATATAGGACCTTTCTCTTCCATTTATTAAAATTAGTCCTTTGCTGAAACCACAGGGGTAAGAGTTAAACTGAGTCAGGAAAAATGTTTCTTTCAAAATGCAAGCACAGATCTGTGTGTTTTGTAAAAAATATGAGAACTGGGTAAAGTATTTCCATTGAACTTACTGAAATAAAGTGATAACCTGCTGATATACAAGCTTAAAAAATTACAAGCATTTCAAAATCTGAACATGACAAGTGTTGCCCTTAGACTATGTACAGAAAGGCATGCCTTTCTAAAACATATGATTTTGATTGCTGTGTAACTTTGTTTTTTAAAAAGGATGAATTAATCAGAATTTGGAATAAGTTTTTTCTGATCTAAAGGGTATTAATGATTGTTTTAACTGATAAATTACTTGTACTAACAGCTACTGGCTGTTTAGCCCAACAGTTTACATCAACATATGATGGTAGTGTAATAAACGGCAAGAATGGGATTGATTCTTATTATTAGAAATTTTGACTATGTTCTGGATCATCTATGCAAATTTGGGATTTCTTTGAGATTTCACATAGGGCGTTGAAAAACTTAAGTAATCAAGAACTAATTGACTTATCAGAAAAACTTTAAAATCTGGTTCTTCTGTCACCAGTAGTACTTTTAAGATCTGAACTACACGAGTATATGTTGACAATAAGTTTGAATGTGTTTACCATGAGTTAGGAAACTACAAAATAGTGTTATACTTATATACAGTTCAGTCACTGTTGACATGCTAGCTTCCTGGTGTAGAATTTTAGGGGGTTTGACATCCTGTGGATATGGGTATCTTTGTACTTAGTCTGAAAATTATTTTACATGCCTAAAGCAAAGCTTGTTGTCCTTTCAGTGTACGTTAAGTTTTGGAGGAAAGAGGGTTTTTCTGTGCCTAATATTATTTCACATCAGGTATCTCAACTACCTATGCTGCCTAGTAAGCTCTTAGAACTGAAAACATTTCATTAGCATTGTCACCACAGATTTTTTTCATGCCTCAGTCGCCTAGAAGTAAGCAAGCATGGAAACTGCTAGTTTAAACTCATGCCAGTGGAACAAACAAATAAGGAGCTTAGATGGTGGTAAGTGACTTGCTTCCTGCCAGACCTTCATTTCCAGCAGTTTTTGTAACTTTTGGTACTGAGCGAAGTCCCATGATAAGTAGCTGCTGCTTCCTATTTTTTTGTCTTGTAACTTTTAAGCTTATGCCAGCATGCTGTTCTCTTTTCTTCCTTCTCTTCACCTGAGGCCACAGATCTGACTTGGGTGGACAAGTAAGATTTCTTTCAATGTTAGTTTGGACCATACATTGCAAGTATGTTTGTTTTAGTGTTGTCTTCTGGGAAAGCATTTTTCCCTCAGAGCTAAGCTCCTTGCAAAATAAGATGGATATGCCAATGGTACTTGTGCCATAGTAGCTTCGGTATTCAGGCACTTCCTCCTAGCATATACAAAAGATTTGATTTTGTTCTGATTGCTTCCTTTCCCTGCCCACCCCAAAAACTGCAGCAGGTTGGAAGAAAACAACAAAGGAAGAGTCTAAGGATTACAGTCTGTTTCAAGCATTCTGTTTTTTTAATTGATACCATCACAAACAGATTGTATTTGTTTGTAAATACAGAATGTACACGTGGGGAGAACCTGCTCAGTTTATTGAACAACAGGAACAGCATTCAAAGCATTCGTCATGTTAAGTAAGCTGGGATGGTGGGAGACAGGGGAGAGTCATAAATGTAGAAGGTTTAACTTGTGTTCATCTACCAGTCTTGATTTAACTCTGACACTTAAGAAATTTATTTTGGAAAGGGCTTTTACATAAACATAGTAAATAATGCAGAGACAAGGTGGGTTTAATTGAACCAGCTTCTTTTGGATAACTTTACTGGCTTTATCAAAATCCATGGGGTCTTGCACATGCTTATAACAACACATATTGTACCTCATTCAGTGCACTAAATGCTCCCACAACTGTGTGGGTGAAACCAAACAACGACAACACTCTCAAATGAACTTGTACAGAAAAATTGTAGAAGACTAAAACACCATGTCACCCAAAGTGTTTTCACAAAATGATCACTTTATATTTGAAGTCTCATTTCTTATCCTCAAAATAAACATGCACAATAATTTCAAAAGATGAGTGAGGAACCTAAATTCACGACTCTGCTAGACAGTGTAACAGGACCCAGTGACATTACATGTGACATTAAACCCTGTCCACCTGAATCTGCATGGTGAATTGAGATAGGCCAAATGTGATTATTTCATTTTCCATTTTAACTTTGGAGGCTAAGACCTACCTCTTGCAAAAAGTGCACTGGACTATTTTGATTGTGAAACAGAAGTCTTGACAAATTTATGTCTAACTGGAAAGGCAGCATCATTAGCCACTAAATCTGGTTGAGGGGTTAGTTCAGTTCAGTGCTGACTCACAAGGGAAGAGTGCCATTGAATCAATAGTATCACTTTTGGCAAATGCATGATTCCAAAAGTCTTAGTGTTTTCCAGATCTGAATATTAGTTGATGGTGTATGTTAAAAACTCCTCATTTAGTAAACTTTGAGCTCAAAAGGTCTCAATGAAAAATCAGTTTTTGTATCTTGAAAGTTCATAATTTGGGGGTAAATTAAGTGTTCCTTGGAGAATTAAATTTTAGGTTTCTGTTGCAAAAGCTGGGGAATACTGAATAGCATATCTGAACCTTCTGGGGACTGTCAAGTTAAAGAGAATTTTTCAAGACAATTGTAAGAAAGATAAGTCCACTGCAGTATTTTCTCTTCACTTTTTCTTGTCTTGCTAATGTCTTTTGAAAGTAAGAGTAAAATTCAAATGTTTAAAAAAAAAAATGAATAAAAAGCCATTGCATACTCAATTTTAATTTCTGAAATCCAGATTCCTTACCAATTAGAGAGAAATGGTAGATATCAAGAAAGAGAGATTCTTTGGCCTTTGGTTTCTAAATGGGTGTGACTGTGTTGAGACAAATATGATTTAGCATTTAAAATCCGAGTACTTTTTGTCTAGGTCAGTGATTTTCAAACTTAGGTTTGGGACCCAGTACTGGGTCACGGCACCTGCTGTTGTTGCCACCAAAAGACTGGAATGTAATTGTTGGGTGACAGGCATAAATGATTGTTTTTCAACTGGGTCTCAAGGAAAAAGGTTTGAAAACCACTGGTCTAGATGAGTAGGTATTAGCTGCCAGTAAGATCTACCTACTATATTAGAAATAATAGCAAGGCAGTTAAACTAGATGGAATTAAAAAAAAAAAAAAAAAAGCTAAGAATGAAGGAGAAAAGCATCATTTTATAGAGATCTAATGACTGTTCTTTTCCTTTTCATTCACTCTGAGAATCAAGTTTTGGGAAAATGTAAGTGATAGCTAGTGAACTTACTCTTTGTTGTTCTTGAGCCTGTGGTGTTTTCACAGAAGGGGATGGGGGTGGGGGGGATAAAAAATACCTGATTGAAAATCCTGGTTCTGTTAAAGTCAGTGACAGAACTCTCTGATTTAGTCTTGGAATTTTAATCTTTTCTTTTTGGGATTGTTTGTAAATGTTTAATATTTTCCAGTAGATCCATGGGATGTTTTTGATGTCTAAGAAATTGTGCACATATGAACTGTAGGATTTTTCTAGTTCTAACTTCAGGTATTTTGAATTTGCCTGTTTTCCAAACCCATACTACTTAGTACTTTAACAAAAGTATGTTTGTGTGCTCATAGTCATTCAGGTGCATTATAACAAACAAGGAGTCTTGTGGCACTTTTAAAGACTAACAAATTTATTTATCATGTGAGCTTCTGTGGGAGAAAAATCCCACTTTGTCAGACGCTTGAGGGTGGAGAACTATGGTGTTCTCATCTTCAAGCATCTGACAAAGTGAGATTTTTCTCCCATGAGAGCTCATGCAATGAATAAATTGGTTAATCTTTAAAAGTGCAATAAGACTCTGTTTGTTTTGGTGAACTAGTGACATGGCTACCCCTTTGGAATTTGTAGGTGCATTATGTGTATGTTCCACCTGGTGACTTTGTTTGATGTTAATGTTGAATATGCCTTAGTTTTATTGGAGGGATTTTCTTTGCCTACAGCTGTTCTTTCTCTAATTCCTAAAATGTTTCTGTTTTTTTCAAGGAAGGATGAAAGGGAGGGGGAAACAAAAGTTTGCATATGTGGAGCATGAGTCAGTTTCAAAAATACTGTATGCTTTTTTTTTTCCCCCTGAAAGAGCACCACATGAAACAAAGCAGCTGTAGCCACAATTAAAGGAAGCAGTTTTACACAGAATAAGCTGGTTCATCTCATTTACATTGGGAGATTTTATGGAGTGTCTTAAAGTATTTTATCTAATGATGATAGATTTCCAAATTGAAATTAAACTTGGGGGTTTGAACTTCCTTTGCCAAAGAGTTTTGACCTTCAAATCCAACCATTTTTGTTCTCATTTTCAATGCATAACAAGTAGCTACTAAGTTATAGACCATGTCTGTACTGACAGTGGCAAAAATTCACGCTCTCAGTTCAATCTGTCTGGATCAGTTGGTGGTTAGTGAAGACCCGCTTAGTTGATCCAGAGTTCGACTCTGTAACTCCAACCCAACAATAGGAGTAGTGCCGAGTTGAAGGGAGATATGCCAGTTATTTTGCGTAGCTTGCACATCTCTTTTCGACTGTCACTATTTTTGTAGACCAGGACATAGTCTCATGCATTCTCCTGAACTGATTAAAAATTGAAACAGATTTACATGCTTAATCTTGAGTAGGACTTAACTGTGAAATCATATCTTTTAGGGAGTGTGGGTGGTTTTGTTTTTCAGAAGTCTTTGTTTTATACTTCATAGTGAGTGCATATGAAAACCAGCTGGAGTATTTTAGTAAACCTGGCATGCTCTTAGAATGCTTATAAACGTACCTTATTTAAATACTTGTAGATTTACTAGCCTGACAAGTCAAGCTGAGACTGATTCTATTGCATAAACTTGCTTTTAAGGGTGTTTACAAAACTTGATGATCTGTGTAAATTTACGGAGACAGGAAAATGAGAATTAGCCTTGATGAAACTAGTGCATTACTACTGTTTGAGGGGATAGAAGGAAGAGTGAAGTAAAAACTCTAGCTGTCAAGCCTAGACACACTTACCGTTCTAGATACACAGATTATATTTGTATCTCTGAAACTATACTTACTTAGTACAGTGTATAAAAATAATCATTCTAATCCTTGTATACACATATGAAGGTTTTGTTTCTATATTGTCGTATCCTTAGTTATGAAGTGGCATGGAAAGGAATGGGGATTTTTATTGTCAATTCAGATGAGTAAACTAATCTAAAATATCGTTAGGTGTTCCATCTCAAATCTAATAATATTTTTTAAGCTCTTTATTTTAAAACTATGGTTACTCCAAAAAAGACTTTCGTGCTTAATCTTTTCAGAAATCCATTTCAAATAGCATTATTTGTTCAGTATAAAAAAAAAGATTGAGCTGATGTCTTATGCTTTTGTATCTGCATTCCTTTCAAGATTCTTCCTTCCCAAATGGGTTGTGTTAAAAATAAACATCACCAACACCTCTATGACAAGAACAAACATGATGATAATATTCCCATGGCTGAATGGTATGCACAGTACATACCAATTATTTCACTCACTTTTTAAAATATTTTGTGGTGGTGTTTTGTTTTTGGAGCTCATCTTTTTCTTACATCATCCATAATCTACATTTCCTATGCATAAGTCTGATAGTTGTTAACAAAAAGGAAGGGCGTCCAGTCTAACTTCTGAGTAACAAAGCTTTACCCCCCCTCCCTTGAACTTGTGGCTTGATATATAGGACTGATCTTTCAATTTCAGAGGAAATAATAAGGGAATGATAGAGTGACTGAACCCAGTACAACTTCAAAAATTCTGCCCATTTCAATTATATTACAACAGGAAAATTGTTATTTTTTGTTTTAAAACCATTTCCCTGGGGTGCTATGCAAGTGAATTCTCAAATCATTGAAAGCTACCCTTGACTGAAAGCAGAAATCTTCAAGTCCTTGCTCAAATCACTTGTAAAGCTTAAAGGTATTTCTTACTACCTGAATTGGGTGTTAATATAGTTAACATATTATTATAACATAATGCATGTGTTTATTAATTCTTGCACCCTGTAATTAAGTCTCATTCTTAGCTTTACCAGTTTTATTGCATTTTTTTAACTGAACAGAAAACGGGGTGTGACGCTGAACAGGTATAGGCAGACGGTAACTGTCTAGAACTTGTAGCAATGAGGCATTGCTAGTAATGACCTGCAGAATTACAGGTTTAGCTGCATATACAGATCTGTTATACAGATCCCTAAGTTCACATGTTTGAAGCTGTCTAATGTTAACATCTTGTATGTTGCTCCAGATATCTGAAAAAAAGGCTTCCGAAGCAGGTTTTATAGTGCTAAGTTCTAACCACAGAAATGTAGAAATTAAAGATGCGAAAACTGTTGAGTCATCTAGCCTATCTACTAACAATGCTATGGGGCCAGTGAAATGCTCACCAAATGTTTCATGGTCATCTGTGCCACTGCACAGCTTTATTAAAACAAGTTACTAGTGACAAAGAAGTAGAGATGCTCCTTCTAAATTACTTAGGGGTGGTCACTTGTCCTTGCTACCATCTTTTTAACTGAACATAGTCTCCGCAGTCCCACTTTGATGCACTGGACTGAGGTGCTTTTATGGCTGCCTGGGCCAACCACTTTGCACACCAATGATTAAACAAGTTTATTTCTCATAGTGACGGCTTTAGTTCTCCTCCCTGACCCCACCCAGTCTAAGTATCCATCACCTCAAATGGTCAGCTTTGGAAGCTATGAGAATAATGACTCCCACTAGAAATCGGAGCCCTTGGTCTTCCCCTATTCTTCTTGCCATTTAATCCATCAGCACAGAGCAGGAAAGAGGATGAGACCTCTACCATGTGCCTACCTTTAAGATTGTCTTGGTGATTGGTTAGTTAATTCATGATCCAGTCACCATTTCTGTAACAAATTAGGAGGTGGTAACCCACTGCTGTTCTCCCAGCTACAAACCTTTATAGTTCTGTGGCCAGTCTAGTTTAAAAATGTTACAAATGGTGTGACTTCTGTGGCTTTACTTTGCAGTCTGATTTACAGTTTTATTAATAGATATCATTCTTTTCTGCTATTCTGCTTAAATATTTCTTTAGATTAACACCATTATTCTTGGCTTTTATTTACTTGTTACTCCCATATTCATCTCCTCCAACAGCATTTTTGCACCCCCTCCAAATAGTTCATATTTAGTAATGAGTTTCTCTGAAACAATTGCTGTATTCCAGATACTCACATCACAGCAGTCAAGGACTTACAAATCATGTTACGTTAAAACACAACTTTGAAGTCATGCTCTCTAACATGATGCAAGACAGAAGGACTTAATTGAATAGTTGAAATGATGCTGAATATGACTTGTCCTTATCTCCATTGACTGTGGAGTCATAGTTAGCATTGTCAGCTAGCTCAACCCTTCATGGTAGTTTTCACATGTTAATTTCACAGTGAAAGCTAGAACATAAACTAGTATATTACGGGTTTTGCAATGCAGTGCTGTTAAAAAGGGGTGATGTAATTTTGTACTGCATATACAAAGTAATCACATCTAGTTTGCAGTCCCAGAGAAATCTTTCTCAGCAGAGCTAATTTTTGGTTTTCTGTCATTAAATACTTGTGTTGAATTATTTTGCTGTGTTCTGTAGCTTATATTCTTCCAAGTTGAGTCGTGTATTGTGTGTCTATTTTCTAGTCTTCCTTGATATCTTGTATTTCTCTATTCTCACTGGTGCAAATCTCATTGTAGCATTATCTGCAAACCGTATTTACAAGCTGTGTGCTTCCTCTTTCAGACTGTTGACAGTTCTGTTGAATTAATCAATACCTGCTGCTGCTGCTTATCCCCTTCTTAATTCTCTATCAAATTTGACACTATTGATCATTAATTTAATATTTTTCTGAGAGTGTTCAGTCTGTGATTTACTAAAATTCAAATGTTACATTTGTCAGTTCTGTTCTTTTTCTTTACCTGCTTTTTTGGAATAGCTACTTTAAAGGATTTCCATTATTCCCAGATTGTTCAAACTTTGTTTCTTAGATATGTAACAGAACAACTCAGTATCTTAGCCATGTCTGTGGTGTTAACTCCAACCACAGCCTCACTTATTAATGAGCTTATTTTCCATCTAACACTTCCTCCTGTGTCACAGTTGTAGAAACCCTTTTCTGTTTCTTTTGACAACTTGCATTTGCTGAAGTTTTAAGAATATTATATACAGTACTGATTTGCATGTAACATAGATTGTAGTCTGCTAAAAGCTGAATCAGGGTAATCTTTTTCTTTTTAATTGAATAATACAGAGAAGAAAATGATTTGGTCATACTGTCCAAACTATGTATTTCATGGTTAGTGCCCTCTATAAGCCATTTATTTACAAAATGCATAATCTTTGTTGCATATAAATTAAGTACTAGGATAATGTTTCTGTTCAATATGAAGGCTATAAGAGATACGGGATGGACATGGACTTGTATTTCATTGGAACAACTTATGTTGGTGAGAGAGACAAGCTTTCAAGACAGAGAGAGATCTTCTTGAAGTATGGTTCCCAGACATGGAGCATCACGGTTAAATGCAAGGTGGAACAGATTGTTTAGCTTAAGTACCCAAGGGGAAGCTGTGTCAGTCTAGTTCAGCAAAACGAACGAGGAGTCTTCATTAAATAAATTTGTTAGTCTTTAAAAGTGCCACAAGACTCCTTGTTTGTTGAGCATAAGTAGTTAGCACATATTCAAAGGGACCATTCAAGGAAGAAGGATTCTTTAACAGCTCTGTAGTCACAAGAAAGAGGTGGTCAGTTCTGTGATTAAAGTGAACATGCAGCTCAGCTACCACAATAATACTGAGGAGCATTTTAAGATGTCTTGCCCTTTGTAAGTTGCTGATGCTGTTAGATGGCTTCTGTATTTCAATACTGGATAAAGTAGTTTTTATCCATGAAAGTCAGTATTTATACAGACCCTTGGAATTCAGGAATGCTGTTTAGAATTGTAATCAATGTACATTATAGGAGAAATGGATATCTTAATGCTGTGCAAATTTTTGGTTCATCTTTGCTGACACTTGGTGCTCAAGCTTTTAAGACGACATATAAAACGAGCATACGGTAGAAAACAACTTTGTTAATGCAGCATTGCATAAGTTAAATTTTCTTTTGTTATCAGACTGATGTTACCAAATTTAACTACCTTACCTGTTTCATACATAGTCCTGTATATTGAACAGTATCACTAAGTTGCATTCGGGGACTAGTAAACGTTTCCTAAATAGGTCATTTGTAAACCTCATCAAAAGTCAGCAACACAAATTTTCTCTCATTACATGCAGATTTTCTTGGTTTTAGAACAGTGCTTACAATAAGATACTAATGTGGCATTTGCCCCATGCTGTCCATTCCAAACTTTAAGCTGTCATTAAATTCAAATGCGGGAGCTTTTACTAGATTCCAAAATTGGAATGTTAGGAAACTGGCAGTTCTTTTTAGTGGTAATGAGTCCTACGTGTTGGATATTAGGTGAAATGCGTTATGCTTTCTCAGTCACCCTAATCACTGCTGCTCTTGCAATGTAATTTACAAAATACATCAGTCTATTATGTAGCTCCTCTGAGGAGTAGTTGGTTACTTGCAGTAACTGCAGGCAAGCATCGGTTGCTAGTAACAGTTTCAGAGAGCCCGTTAATGAAAACAAAGGTATAATGACAAACCCTTTACAGGACAAATAAATCTAAACGGTATAAACAAAGTATATGGTTTTAGTGGGAAGAGACTTTTCAAAGCTGTCTAATTAGTCTTTCTGTTTCTGGCTTACCTGGTTTTGTGTTATGTGTAAAAACTTTGCAACCCAGTCTGGCTTCACCAAATGGTTCATTAAGGTTCGATGTACATTTGGGCTCATACAAATAGATGTGTGGTTTTGCGTCAGTGATGCATAACTCATAGTTCAGACATTTTGTGTGAATTTCATTCTTAATTTCAGGACTTGAATCCAGGTGAAACAATTTCAATGGAATTCTGATTAAAATGTGGCTCTGAACAAAATGGGAATGAGGGTGCTAACTTACAAGGATCAAAATGGGAGAAAGTATTTGCCCAGACTTTCATGAGGCAAAACTGCAAAAGTAAGGTTACTGAGGCTACTCGTTAGGGCAACAGTCTCAGCACAGTAGTTGCCCTAAAAATAATAGTTTCTTGAAGGACAGTAAGTGGCTCTGAGCATCTTTGCTGGAGACTTCTCCAGTGTTTGAAGGGCAGCGCGGGAGACAGCATAAAAGTGCTTGTTGGGAAAATTTAACAAGTAGGCTGTTAAGGACAGCATCATTGGCAGAGGAGAGGTAGGAGTTGATATCTCAGTTGCACATGGGTGGGGATGGATGGGTGAGGAGAGGCTATGAAAGGCTTCGGTATGGGCTGAATGAGTAGAGCCTGTTCAAAAGGCAATTTTTCTGTGATACTCTTAAAGTAGTGTTCTGTAAGTGTGCCTGCTTACAATTAAGGAGGATTCTGGATTAAGAAGGAAGCTGGTAGTGCAGCTTTGCCATTGCCAAACTGTAGACTGCAAAAAAATGTTTTGGGGAAGGGGCAGTGAACATAATGCCACTAGAGTGCACGAGTGCTTTTTAAACTTTAAAGGTTACTCTTGTACAGAGCTGACTAGTTGACTGCTTTTAAAGTCAATGTATTGTTATATGGCTGTTGCTGGTGTATAGAAAATACTTGTAACATCTTGCTTGAATGATTGGATTTATTGCATTCTGAATTGTATTACTCATTCAAGTAAGCGTTACTGGGAGTAAGAAGCAAAATAAACTTGAAGCAATCATGATCAGCTAGTAATCTGAATATTTTAGAGCTCAGAAGAATTATCATTTGTGTTTGAAAATTTGTGAAACCTAGAACAAGAGGCAACTGGGTGAATTTGAGTTAACTCCATCTTATTGTTTTCATTTATACACTTTCAGAGCTTTTCCACCCCTCCAAAAAAAATTTAAATTCCATTTTTAGCATTATTTTCTTGAAGTTAAAATGGAACTGGTTTAAAAGGGAAGATTCTATCATGCTTAAGCAGAAAAAACTATAAATAGTACTGCTACCAAAATATCACAAATATATAAACTCATTTGTACACTTACTTTTTAAATGCCAGTACATAGTATAGGTGCATTCCCTGTACAGTGGTTCTCAAATTTATTTGATCACCATGCCTTCTTTGCATTTATAGTCAGTTCACTGGTGTCCCCTCCCATCTCCAACCCTTGGTCCTGCCACACAAGTACATATGTTGGTTTCCAGCTCTGAAGGTAGAGCAGAGACTGGTGACTACTGGCTGGATGCTGAGCTCCAAAGACAGTGCTACTGGGTGAGGATGGTGCTGTTTTCAGAACTGGGCATCCAGCCAGCAGCCACCACTCTTTTACAGCTTTTCTTACACCCCTCAGAATAGATTCTACACCTACACCCCTTCCCCCCATAGCAAAGTAACTGGGGATGTTCTGAGGAGGAACACTTTGGAGGTGGATTATCTTAGCTGAAAACATGTTGTCATTTCTTTAGCAATGCCCTTTTCTCCCTGCCCTTTGTGTCATCTCAAGATGATACAAGTTATCTCTAAACAGCCCACCAGCCAGATGGCCATGGTAGCCCTTTGTAATGTTTCAGTATGCCATGGAATATTGAGGATGCTGCTAGGGCCTTCTGGATTAATAAATACACCTATAAAGCTACAAATTCTTTCTTTAAAAAAGATTAAAATCTCACTGTTAAGCACAGGATTAATAAATGCTTTCTTGTTGGATTATTCATAGTCTTTTGTTTGTCACTAAACCAAATAACCTTTGCCTGTATTCTAGTTGCTACAGTTTCAAGAGGCCTAATATTAACACCTTTATCCCCCCCTTTTCTTTGGTGGCATAACGATGTGAACCATTTCTGTATCCCTGGCTTTGAAGTTGGAGAAGTTTTTAAAATAATGAGAATTCATTAATTACATTAATGTAACAGTCTAGTACAGATTCATAGAGTAGTTTCTTGCAAAATAGATTTAAAAGTAACCTTGTAAATATCTTTTTATCTGCAGGGCGCAGGTCAAGATAAACTTGGAATCTACGTCAAGTCTGTTGTAAAAGGAGGTGCTGCAGATATGGTTAGTAATATTTGTAAATATTAAAGTGGTTAAAATATCATATGAATAAAAATATGGAGATTCTTCTTCAAGCGGTGTCCCTGTCTGCTCCACTCTAGGTGCATGGCCAGCCTCGCGCCTCAGATCGGAGAGTCTTAACAGCTGTATCAGGGGCACCCTGCACATGGCAGCAGGGGTCAGAGATTCCATTGCTGACGTGCACAGGCGCCGCACCCCCTCCCCCCCTTTCTCTCAGTTCCCTTCTTACCACTTCAGCGCTTAGACGGAGACGTCCTCAGCTCCGGCTGGAATCCCAACGGCCATTCTAACGGCCACTGTTCACCTGAAAAAAAGAAAAGGACAGAAAAGGAAAAGAGGAGAGAAAAGAAACAGAGCAATAATCAGAACATTTTACTTCAGAAATGCCATCTCCACCAGACTTTAAACGCTGCACCTCTTGCTGCGACGCTATGCCAGCATCCAACAGCCGTGCTGAATGCATAAGGTACCTGGGCGAAAGTCATCTGATACATAAGTGTCCTCACTGCAAGAGCCTAACTACCCAAGCCCACAGGGAGAGACAAATGAAACTAAAACTACTTCTGCTGGAGGACTCTCTCAAGCCCGCATCGGACCCCGGCCAGCAGCCGTGCTCTCTCAGCCGCACAAGCGGCGGTCTGCGGCTTCCTCCCCCACGCCTTCCAAAAAGGCTAGGGGTGACGGCAAAACTTATAAATCTAAAGGGGTTCATTCTGCCAGCTCCCCGGGGGAAGGAAAATCGCCCACCAAGCACAAGAGATCAGCGTGGGCGTGATAACCCAGCCATGGGGAATACGCTTATGCTGACCCCGGCTGTGGCATTGAGTGCGGCACCTGCACAGGCACCGGCACCGGTGCCTGCGGCACCGACGACCCTGCTACTGGCGCTGTTTTTACACCCAGCACCGTGTGTTGCAGCGGTCAACCTGTCTCCAGCAACAAGCACTGGAAAGAAGGCGGCGCCGAACGCCACAATGCTCAACAGCACAAAGTCCAGCACAGTACTGTTGTTGGCTCCCCTCATAAGTGCGGCCCCGCGCCTGCCATATCAGCATAGTGCCGTGCAGGGAGAGCAATTGACAGTACAGCAGGGCAAAAGAAAGAGGAAGGAACATCACACTGAGATGCAGGAGGGGACTCAGTCTTCCTTCTCTCCCATATCCCCCTTGTTCAGTATGCACTTGTCTGATGAGGAAATACCCTCTCTCACATTTTCCAGTGGGAGATCTGTCTTTTCAGCCTCAAGATCACTGAGTCCTGAATCACCCAGGGATGATTCTGATCCTCCTATGCAGCCACAGGCAGCTCCTATGACAGCCACACCTTGGCCATACTGGAATATGCCTTGGCCATATCTATGCCCATGGTTAAGTTGGGGAACTTGGCCTCAGATGGACACCGCACCGGCAGTACCTTCAATGCCACAAATGGAGGTGGCTAATTAGTACTTACCTGCAGTTACCTCAGCGATGCATTAGCCTCAGCCAGTGACACAGCAGTCACACCATTTGGAGGGGCAAGAGGAGCCAGGTGAGGACCTCAGCTGCCAGTCAAAGTCTGAGGAGGCAAAGCAGTTCCAAGAGTTGTTTGAAAGGGTGACGGCCAGCCTGGACATCTCTATACATGATGAAGACATGACTAAGCATAAACTGTGTAAGATTTTGCAGTCTTCCACATCAACCAAGGTCGTGCTCCCAATGGACGATGAACCAGATATGGCAGACACCAGCCACAGCTGCCCCAATTAATAAGAGGGCTGACAAAAAGTATTTCATAACACCGAAGGGCAATGAATTCCTGTTCACTCACCCTCACCCCAATTCATTAGTGATTGAGGCAGCAAATCAGAGGGTGAGACAAGACCATCATAGGACAAACCTGACTGATAAGGACGATAAGAAGCTCGACTTACTGGGAAGAAAGTATACACAACAGCAACATTCCTGCTGAGAGTAGCGAACTACACCGCAGTAGTAGCGAACTACGATCATGAAATATATGCGAAACTCACAGAGTTACTTACCTCGCTACCTGAGGAGAAAAGAGAACAGTTTAAGTCCTTAATCAAAGAAGGTCAACTTACCGCAAGGACGGCATTGCAGGCGTGCCTGGATGCTGTGGATGCGGTGGCCTGGGCCATCGGTATGGCTGTAGTCATGCGACGAGCGTCATGGCTTCACATGGTGACGTTACCAAAACAGTTGCAGGCAACCATAGATAAACTGTTTGCAGACAGAACGAATGAAGTGATGCATACGCTCAAGGATTCTAGGGCAACCCTTCACACCTTAGGCATATACCCTGCAAATTTCAACAAGAAGAGTCAGAGGTTTGAGCCATATAGAGCCAGATACTCTCAGCCTAATCAGGGGTGCTGATGGGAAAGTGCTAGATCTCAGCCAAGACACCAACAGCATTGACGACAAAGCACTCAGCCTGCAGCCAACCCTCAACCATCGGGTCCCAGGCAACAATTTTGAGATGTTGGTCGAGGGTTTGCCTGACCACCTCACTCCAGCAGATACTATTGTCAATGAGTCCCCACAGTTATTTCACAACAGACTCCTCTCCTCCTTCCATCGACAGGAAGTAAATACATCCGACAAGTGGGTTCTCAACACCATTCTGAAGGGATACATCATCCCATTTCTATCAAAACCCACCCCAAACCCCTACCCCATCCCTCTTCAGGGACCCATCTCACGAACACATGTTGGCTGACGAGATAGACAGTCTCCTCAGCCTCGGAGCAATAGAAGAAGTTCCGCCGCAGGACAGGAACAAGGTGTTTTATTCACATTATTTTCTTGCAGAGAAAAAGTCAGGGGGGTGGAGGCCTATCCTGGACCTCAGGAGTCTATAAACAAGCATGTAGAAATAAAGTGATTCAAAATGGTGACGATTCAGGGGATACTCCCGGTGCTGGAGAAGGGGGACTGGTTGGCTTCCCTTGACCTTAAGGATGCTTATTTCCATGTGTTGATCCATCCAGGAAACACAAAATTCCTCAGGTTTATAGCATCGGGCACCCATTACCAGTACACTGCAATGCCCTTTGGGCTGTGCACTGCACCGAGGGTTTTTTCAAAGATCATGGCAGTTGTCTGTGCACATCTCAGGACACTGAGAGTTACAATATTTCCATATTTGGACGATTTCCTAATAAGAGCTGCATCCTTCCCTGAAACCGAATGGGCGGTAAAAATCACCATAACGACCTTTCAGGCGCTAGGGATCACGATAAGCTACAAAAAGTCTTCGCTTTGCTCGTCACAGGAGATGCTATTCATAGGCGCAAGGATTCATATGTTGACAGCACATGCATATCTCCCACGGGAACAATACAAAAAAAATCTTAGACCTAGTTCAAGTGGTCAGGATTTCACCCACAGTACAAATACCTGCATGCAGCTGCTGGGACACATGGCAGCCACGACATCTCTGGTCAGCCATGCCAGACTCCACATGCGACCATTTCAACTATGGTTTGCAAGGGTGTTCAGGATAGGCCGCCAGCATTTAAGTCGCAGGCTATATCTGCCAGAACCCATAAAGGAATCGTTGGTCTGGTGGACAAAGGAGGAGAACATGCTGCAGGGTGTCCCCTTTCTGTTACCACAAAAGGACTTAGTGATGACAACAAATGCTTCATTAACAGGTTGGGGTGCCCATGTGATGACACAAACAGCTCAGGCCAGATGGTCACCAAGGGAAAAACACATGCACATAAACATACTGGAACTGCGGGCGGTGCACAATGCATTCAAGCACTTCCTGCCAACCATCTCAGGGAAAACAGTGAAAGTCCGAATGGACAACATCACATGCATGTCTTTATGTCAACCGTTGGGGGGGGGGGGCATGGTCTACAGCATTGTGCCTCGAGGCAATGAGATTATGGGAGTTGTGTTTAAAACACAGGATAAACATCTCCGCTATTTATCTACCAGGCAGGGACAACACAGTGGCAGATACGTTGAGCAGAACTTTCGAGACAGCCCACAAGTGGGAAATACGCAGCGATATCATTCAACAAGTTTTTCAGTTGTGGGGTCTTCCAGTCATGGACCTGTTTGCCACCAAAGACAACACGAAATGTCACGAATTCTGTTCCAGAGCAGGAATAGGGAAAGGTTCCAACGGAGACACCTTTCTTGTCAGCTGTGGCAAGGGTCTCCTGTATGCATTCCCCCCTATTCCTCTGATTCCAAGGACTCTTTGCAAAATTCGACGCGACAGGGCCACCGTCATAATGCTAGCACCAGCTTGGCCCAGACAGACCTGGTATACGGACTTGGTGCAGATGTCGAGGAAAACTCCGATCATGCTCCCGAAAGCACCGGACCTCCTGACTTAGGACAGGGGAAGAACCCTACATACTTACCTCAACAGGTTGCACCCCACAGCATGGTACCTAGATGATACAATGAGTTAAAGCTACAATGTTGCCAACAGGTTAGAGATATCCTTCTAAATATCAGGAAACCTGCAACAAGGCGGACTTACCTTCAGAAATGGGGTAGGTTCGTGATGTGGTGTCATCAGAATGGAAAAGATCCGGTGTCCCTCCTGGTTCCGTACTTGCTGGAATATCTCCTTTATCTGAAAAACGCAACATTGTCAGTTAACACCATAAAGGTTCGCCTAGCGACCATAGCTACTTTTCATGAGCCAGTACAGGCGGCCTCAATATTTTCACATCCAGTGGTGAAGTGTTTCATGACAGGATTGCATAATTCCTATCCCTTCCGGCGATCACCAGTTCCACCGTGGGACATCTCCACGGTCCTCAAAGCCCTGACAGGGAAACCTTTCGAACCATTAGCGAGCTGCTCACTTCTCCACACGTCAATGAAGGTAGCTTTCCTTGTGGCAGTCACATCGGCCAGACGAGTGGGTGACCTAGCCGCGCTCATGGCAAGCCCGCCGTACACAGTCTTCCATAAAGAAAAAATTTCCATTCAGCCACATCAGAGATTTCTCCCAAAGGTATTCTCAGTGTTCCACGTGAACCAGACAATACACTTACCTACATTCTTTCCTAACCCGCATTCTGACCCCCAGCATGCAGTGTGGCACACGCTTGACTACGAAGGGCGGTAGCGTTCTACCTACAGAGGACTGAACACTTTCGGAAGACCTCGAAGCTTTTCGTGTCTATAGCAGAGCGTTTGAGAGGACAACCAATATCCAAACAACGTCTATCGAAATGGATATCGAGCTGTATACAGACAGCATATGAACTTAGGTCTGCCAATCCCAGAGGGCATCTGGACGCATTCCACCAGATCACTGGCAGCGTCTGCAGCCTTCATGCGTAATGTTCCCATAACAGAAGTCTGCAGAGCAGCTACATGGGGGTCGGCAGATACATTCGTCAAACGTTACACTTTTGATCAACTGGCCAGGGCCGATTCAGCAGTGGGGCTGGCAGTACTACAATCAGTCCAAGGGGCAAACCTCGAAGTCCCTTCCGCTGATTAGAGAACAGCTTGGTAATCACCTAGAGTGGAGCAGACAGGGACACTGCTTGAAGAAGTAGTGAGGGATACTCACCCTTCGGCAGTAGCCAAGGTTCTTCAAGATGCATGTCCCTGTCCTGCTCCACTACCCGCCCTCCTCCCCTCTACTTCGAAGAAACATAGAACTGTCCATGGTAGCTCCATTCGTGGTAGAGAGGGAACTGGGGGGAGGGGCGCCTGTGCACGTCAGCAACAGAATCTCTGACCCCTGCTGCCGTGCACAGGGCACCCCTGACACAGCTATTAAGACTCTCCAATCTGAGGCGCGAGGCTGGCCACACACCTAGAATGGAGCAGGTAGGAACATGCATCTCAAAGAACTTGGCTACTGCACAAGGGTGAGTATCCCTCATTTCTTTCAATACAATGATTTGTGATTTTCTATAGTTGAACTAATGAAGTTGTTGTATGATTTAAGGCAATGTAAGGATTATGTATATAAAGGCTTTTTTTATTTCTTGAATGTGTAATTAGGATGGTCGGCTAGCTGCAGGGGATCAGCTGCTCAGCGTGGATGGTCGAAGTTTGGTGGGTCTGTCCCAAGAAAGGTACGGTATTGCTTTCACATGTGCATTGAGGAAGTGACTATTCTTTATGAAACTATAGAGAAAATACCACAGGAAACAAAAGACTTGGTTAGTTTTGAAAGAGAAATATTCTTCAATCTGTCTTAGTTTAATCTTGATTCCAAAAGCTCATCACTCCAATATTTTAGTACGTTCAGAGCAAATATTCCCATGGTTGCAATTCAGGTTTCTGTGTAGTTGCATTGTTGTAGTAAATTCTTAAAGCATGTACTCTCATTCACAGTATGAAGTCTTTTATGCAAACTGATCCTTGCAATATCTTGACCATTTTGGCATCTGGTATGGACCTGGAAGTAGAATAGTAACTGCTTGCATATGTTGCTTATTTTATATTCATCGGTCGTCTGGGTGCTGTTTCCTGATTGTCCAAAGAGGATAAATTACTTAAGTGGGAAGTTGAATAATAGAAAAGAAGTGCTGTGGTGAAAATGAAAACATTGTCGAATGCTTGATTTAGCAACAGTGATGTAAAAACAGTTGCATAGGGAGGTACAAATGAAATAACCCTAAGCTTAGTCTCTTGTTTCACTCTTGTCACAGGGCAGCAGAACTCATGACAAGAACAGGTTCTGTGGTGACCCTAGAAGTAGCAAAACAAGGAGCAATTTACCATGGTCTGGCAACCCTGCTTAACCAGCCATCCCCAATGATGCAAAGAGGTAAAATATAAAAGTTATTTAACATTTTTGTATTATTGTTCTCTGAATATAGAAAATGTAGTTATTTGTTAATAGTGCATGCTACAAAAGTGATACTTGTGAAATATTTTTATAGACTCAAGTGTGAAATGTAGAATTTAGAAATACTAGCTATATAACCTCTTCCCTCCCTTGAACTCTGGTTCTGGAAAGCAATGAAGCCCATATTTAATTTTAACCATGTGGTTAAATACTGTTCTAAATATGAACACTTACCTGAACTGGGGCCCTAGGAAAAACTTTAGGCCCTTCCCCTCTACATTAGTGAAAGGGAGAAATAATTCCTCAGTTTCCACACTGAATATGATCAGTTAGGAAATGAAGTGTTTGACTGCTGTAATTTACATGAGTTGCGTTATTCTTTCCATAAAGAGTTGCAAATGTGCTTTCTGGAGTAGGATGAAGAGGTGAAAGAAATTCATGCATTGTTATTGATAGTGGTTTCTACTCAATTTTACACTTCAAAAACAGATCTAGAATCCATGGAATGGAAATTCAACTTCTTTTATGAAGGAGACAGCTCAGTTTAAAGATAGTTTTTAAAGCAGGGTTGTCAAACATATGGCCCTCTTGTTTCCTATCCACAACTGTCTCTGAGACTCCACTCTTTCCTTGACAGAGAGTGTGGTACTGCCGCAGAGCACAGTCTCGCATACCTAGCACTCCAGGATGTCGTGAGAGTGTACAGGTCTCATGGCGTCGCTAGGTGCTTTGTGAGACTGCACTCTCCCTAACGGGGGGGGGCAGATGGTCTCGCAGTATCACACAGCGCAGTCTTGCATACACACCTCTCCATAATGTCACAAGAGTGTAGGCCCTATTTTTTCAGTTTATGGAATGTGTGGCCACTTGAAGTACATTCAAATCAAATCTGGCCTGCCATAGTAAAAAAGTTTGATACCCACGGTTTAAAATTTTCTCTTGCAGACACAATTCTGATCATAAGTAAATGTTTTATCGATACTTAAGTGTAAGAGTTATTTACAATCTAAATAAATGGAATACACAAAATTCACCAAGGAACCTGGGAATTCAATATATTTTTCTTCTGACTCCAAAAGAACAGTGATTATTAAGAGGTTGTAATGCTTGTGACCATCAGTAAAATAAATTTAAAAACAGAAGCCACTGGGCCATGTTTTTGGTCATTGCTTTTTTTTTAAACTGAGAATTGTGTTTAAATGTCTTAATTTTCTGTAGCTGAGTTTTTAAAACTTGGGTTCCTTGGGATTTTTTTCCCAAGTAATTTTTTTCCCGCAACATAAATTAAAATTTTCTTTCAGAAGTGATATTAATGATCATGTGGCAACTTTATCAACATTTTGATGTGTTATTTTATGAGAGCTTTCTAAATATTATTATAGTGCTGCAGTATAGGAAGCAAAGAGTTAAAAAAATAAATCCTCATTACCACAGTTTACATCGCTACCCGACACTATAAGCCTTTCAGATTAATCAAGAGACTTCTTTCAGTAAAAGTGCATCTGGGTTTGCTAAATATGGTGGTGTCTTTGTTTCAAAACCCTTTTTGAAGCTTGTAAATCAAAGTAATCTTGAACAGTCAGCACGGCAGAATGGGACTATGTATCTGAAAAAGTCTAACTTTTAAAATCTGATATATTTTACTAGAAGATTGATTTTAGTTTTAAAGTTAAGTAGTTTTGTGTGTGTTTTTTTTTAAATAAATATAATAGGGACAGTTATTCAAGTGGACAAGGACACAAATTTAAAGGTCTTAATCTCTGGTAGTTTCAGACCGCCGTGGCTCAGGTAAACCCCGACCAAAGAGTGAAGGTTTTGAGCTGTATAATAATTCTGCTCAAAATGGGTCACCTGAGAGCCCTCAGCTGCCTTGGACAGAGTATAATGAACCAAAGAAGCTGTCTGGGGATGACAGACTGATGAAGAATCGAGCTGATCACCGGTCCAGTCCCAATGTAGCAAGTAAGCTAAATTTCACTTCTGCTCTTCTTTTTGAGAAAAGATTTTCTTATTAGTTGTCTTTGAAATCTAAAAATAAGGAGATGACTTGATCAAAACACAGACAACATTTGAAATACTGATACAGTTCTAACAGTAACAAACTTTTAAGGAAGGTTATTCATTAAAGAGCTATTCCAAGTAACTTAATGGGACAATAATATAGTAATTAGAAAGTTTAATGGGTTTGTTCTTTTAAAAATGACATATTTCTGTCACTAATGTTTAACTGTGCTTGCTTTAACTCTCTGCTAGATCAGCCACCAAGTCCTGTAGGGAAGAATGCTTATGCTGCTGGAACTACCACCAAGATAACTTCAGTGTCTACAGGAAATCTTTGTACAGAGGTCAGAAGTCAAATGAAAATGGTTGCTAGCATTGCTTATATTTCAGTAGAAGTAGCGTACTTAAATTAAGCTTAGGTTTGGAGGGTTTTTAATAGAATGCCACTGTTTCATGATGTTTTTTATTCTCGTTCACTGTTAATTTGATAGTGTTGCTCAGCAAAAATTGTCACCATTTTAATTAGTGCATTGCTACTCAAACTTTTGATTGTTACAAGAAAATTTATGCAATAAGCATTGTGTTGCAGAGTACTCAAACCCTGAGCCATAGTTTTTTAGTTTCAGTATTCTTAGAGAACCTTAGAAACAGATTTATTTGAATGAAGCTGAAATTAAAAACAATGCCTAGAAAATGTTAAGAAAAAAAGAAATTAGGGGTTAAAATAAAATCTGCAGAAATCTGCATATGATTGATAAATTTTAATCTATCTTCTCTACCTTTTGCAGGAGCAGATACTGCCACCAAGACCTGAAGCTTATCCTATCCCAACACAAACCTATACTAGAGAATATTTCACATTCCCAGCTTCAAAATCCCAGGATCGAATGGGTCCCCCTCAGAATCAATGGCCAAATTATGAAGATAAACCACAGATCCAGGCAGAGAGTGATCACTCAATTAGTGCCGCAATTCAGGTTAGAAATAATCTGTCAACAACTTAAAAACCTTTCCTTTCCATCTGCAGATTGCTGAAGAAGTAGTCATATGAAATATTAGTTTTTTTTTTCTTTCAAAACATTTAATATTTTGGTAAATTATCTGTTAATATTTCAGTAAACTGTCTGCAGTTTAAGACCAACCCATGGTCTCCAGTGATATGTATTTACTTTAGTCACTTGCAGATTGTCCTCCAGTCATAATAGCATTGTATCAGTTGTACTAGTATGGTCCCGTTTACCACACACTCTGCATCCAAACAGTCTTTAATGGTTTGTCCTCACAATTTTCCAAGTACAATTATCTCCATTTTGCAGATGGGGGAATTGAGGCAGAGATGGATTTGCCTGAAGCTTCAGAAGAAATCTGTTGTAGCAAGGGAACTGAACCCCAGTCTCCCATCTCCTAGCCTAGTGGTTCCCAACCTTTTCTCTGCTGTGGCACACCTTGATACCTTCAAATTTTTTGAGGCACATCACCACTAAAAACTCATGAATATTCAAATTAGCTCAAAATAACATGAATATTTATGAACCATGGCACAGTGGTTCGGAAATGCTGCTATGTTGGGTAGTAGGGGTAACAGAGCAGGGATGGCAAGACAGGCGAGGTCAGGAGTTATTTGCAGTGGCAGGAGTGAGTGTGGGGAGCAGAGCAGGACCAGCACAACCCAGTAAGCCTGGTAAGCATTGCAGGGGGGTGCTGGCACCTGCTCTGCTTGCAGGGGGGCGCCAGGAATGGTAGCATCTTTCCTGGGCAGGGGTGGCCAAAGAGGACAAGGGCAGCCATATGGGGAACAGCACAAGGGTGGCAAGAGAGGAGAAGGGAAGGGAGAACAGGAGTGGCTTTGTGGGGAGGGCAGGAGGGAACCTGGAGAGTGGGAAGGTAGGGCAGGGGAGCACAACACAGCACCCACTTCCCCCTTTCTCCACAGTGGCTCCCTGCCACCCAGGGCAAATCCTCACCCCACTGCTGCTCCCTCCCACCCCAGTGGGTCCCGTTCCCTCCTCCCCCAGCCCCCTGCTGCCTGTGATGGACCCTCCCATCACTGCAGGGGCCAGAACTATCCCTCCAGCCCCCAGCTCACCCCCCCAGCTACACACACCCCCAACCGAACAGCCACCCCACAAATTCAGCTACACATCCTCTGCTACACATTCACTCCCACCCACCTCTGCTACATACATACCCCCTGCCCCCCACAACCCTCAGCAGGCCACCTCCAAGCCAGCCTGCAAACAACCAAGATAAGGGCTGACAGGCTGGGAGCTGCTTCCCTGCCACAAACTACTTTGTGGGGCCCCCTAAAGGGCTCACTATCTGCCCCCACTGTTACTTTTCCTGTGGCCCCAGTCCCCCCCTGCAGCCCTAACCATCCCAGACAACCCCCCAGGACTCCTTTTTTTTGTTTTGCTGAACTGAATTAACATGACTATCCCTCTGGAACTCATAAATTATTCTTGGGTATGATATTTTTAAAGATCTTCCCATCACGAAGCTTGTAAGTTGATCATCTTTCACTTAACATAAATGAGCTAATGCTGAACTACAAAGTTAAAATGAACATTTTGAAAATTTTTTAAAAGTATGAGCATTAATTAATAAATAAAAAGTGGTAACAATAATGATGGCTCAAAAATAACAAATACCACATTTAAAATTTTGGCAGTCAAATCTTACAAATGTTTCATATAGGCTTGGGTTTATGTGCACTAGACATTTAATACAAATAAGTATAATAAATAAAAAGTGAAAAAAAAAAAGGTTCCTAGTGTGTAGCTCTAAATGAAAAACACCAAATTTCAGTGAAAATCTCTGAAGTACTCAAGTTTATAAGACTCTTGCCTCCTCAAAAATTTTAAATAGTAAGTACAGAAGAAGCTAAAAAATTATTTATCAAAAAAAAAAAAAGATAGAGCACAGACATCACACACAGCTGTAATGATTGTCTAAGAGGGCAGCACTGTATTTATATGTAGCAGCCTATATGGACCTACCTGTTAAACTGATCCAACTAAAGCCAAACTAAAAATTGTCACAAAGTCAAAGGAAAAGGCAAAAGAACAGGTAAAAAGGAAAAGGCAATATTTCACAAAATTAAAAAATGGCAGAATAAATGGCCACACTGAGGAATTAAAAGCTGAGCCCAAGGGAAAAGCTCCTACTATTGTGCTGTCTGTTGCTTGCTCCTGCTTTTTTTTTTTTCTTCTTCTTTTTTTTTTTTTTTTTAGCAGGTCAGTGTGAAGGTGATGGGCAGATAATGGTGAAATCTGCAATTCAGGCGAAGCACTGATCCTAATGATAGTTTGCCTTGGTGAGCCAAGAGTGAAAAGTGCTTAGGCTTCGAGCCTTACTAGTTCTGCAAGATGGGATCAATTTTTATATTTTTCTATATTTTCATTTCTATCCACCAAATTGAGGACGGGACCCCTTATTGCTTGGGGCCCTAGGCAGCTGCCTGCTTCGCCTACCCCAAAAGCCACCACTGCTTTTTGCCAGGCCTGGCACAGCCCATGTGACTGGGTTGAGCAGGGAGGGAGCTCTAACTCTAGCTCTCCCAGATTCTCGCAGCACACTGATTGGGAACCACTGTCCTAGCCTACTATTCGCCCACTATTTTACTCTGTAAAACCACTATATGGAATTCCTCATCATTCCTAATAAGTGAGGAAAGGTTTAGAAGTGGGTGGGAGAATCTATTCTGGTTTCTGAAAAGCCGTTTTCTCAATTCTTGAGGCTGCAATCCTACAAGCAGAGAATGAAATGGATTCTGGAAACCTTATTTGTCAGAGTGATACTCCCTCATGCCAGTAGGGCCACTGAAGTCAATGAGAATAATCACTGGAATAAGGATTGCAGATAAAACTTTAGTATCTATGTTGGTGTCTATTATGCAGTTCCATTTTCACAGATAGTAAGAATTTAGAAAGCAGGCTTAGTCTTCATTTAACTTTGTATAAAGGCTTAATGTGGAAATAATGCATCATATATTATGATTAATTGTCATGAAAATATTGGTTAAACATCCACACCTAACTGTCCCTTGATGATAGGTATACATTTGAACTTGCCACTGGAAACCCTGATTCTGCAAGGGGAAAAAGCAAACTGGTGGGCGTTGGTCTTTTCACAAGTACTTCAAAAATAAATGTTAGGTTTTCATACTAGATATAAAATCAGTTGGCCTTTTTTAATATCAGTGTTAAAATTAAATCAGCTTTAAAAATCTTACAGCATTGCTTGCTTTTTAATGAAATCTGTAAGTTGTTCTTACCTGGTTTTACTTTTGTTTTAAAAAGCCCTTTTTAATAGTTTAAGGTGACTTATTATTGTAAAATACTATTTTAGTGAATGATCTTGTCTGGTTATTTTTTCTGGTCATTCACTTTTAAGGAGCAGTTTCCATCTAAATTGCATTTGGAGCCATGCTCGTGAAAGTTTCTGTAACTAATAACTGAACTGAAATGCCTGGTTTAGCATCTAAATGCATAAGTCATTACATCTCGCCAGTGCTTTCGACACAAGTAGCTGTGTGTTCAGAACTACTGAACTAATAGAGCATAAAAAATACACCCTTTCATCCCAAACAAGGCATTCTTTCTAGTTCATAGTTAAGGTCATTGGGAGAGAAAAATGGAGAAAGTTTGCCTAGTTAGTCTCCTTATTGTAAGCTGGTACATTCTTTGTTGGTGCTGAAAATTTTCTAATACTCACAAATAGGAATATTTACTTCAAGGGAAAAAAATAAAAAGTTTTGTTAATACAGTTCATCCTAAACATGTTTGAATATTTTTCATACCCAAGATATCTTGTAATAAAATTGAATTCCCATTTTCTATACTGTAATAGTAAAATGCTATATTTGCACAAATTACTAAATGCTTAATACCTGTATAAGGTGGGATGGCTAAGCACTCAGATCTTCTACCCTGAATGATTCCCACAGTGACAAGAGAGGGATAAATATGCTCAGTAAGGGGTGTGGATGATTTCTTACTTCCCTTAGCTGTCCTAATATTTGTGTGTTTGTGTTCATTAAAGAAAAATGTTTGCCAGCCCAGCAGTAGACTGGATTGAAGAGTTAGTGCACTTGAGTTACAAACACATGGGCAGCCTGCAACAGTTAAGCAAGGAGGAGCTGTTAGGGATAGCCCTGAGAACTTGTGTGAGATGGAGAATGTGTTGGCATGAACTCTACTGTGTTTTCATCATACTCCCAGTGTAGCTTGACAGCTCTGCTTCAGAGTTTACAAAGTCTTCTTGGGCTTGCATGGTTTAAAAGGTTCAGTAATTTTGTGGTTTTCTGGTCATTAAGCTCTTGAGAAACTTGCTAGTTAAGAACTCTGCTTCACCCAAAAAAATTAACTTTGTTGATAGGAAGGCATTTTGTCTTGTAGAAATGCATTTTTACGTCCATTAGTTTTTTTTATTGGACATAAATGTTATTACATACAGATTAACTGATAGACATGCTTCATATTTCTTTCCAGCGTGCAGCTCATTCCCAAGAAGAACTGAGAGATGATAAAATTTTCCAGCCAGAAAGAAATCGTCTGGAGGTGGTTATAAGGAAGGATGTAGACTACATTGATCGAAAGGCAGACAGCGATGCTTGGATGAATTCATCTGTGGATTCTAGCACATCCAGCCAAGAGCATCTGAACCATTCCTCCAAATCTATTTCTCCTGGTTCTTGTTTAAACAAAAGTGGGCCTGGCCGTTGGAAAACGCCCACTATGAGCCAGCCAACCCCAGTGGCAGTTTCCCAGCCCATCAGAACAGACCTTCCTCCACCTCCCCCTCCTCCCCCAGTGCACTATGCAGCTGATTTTGATGGACTGCAGATGGATTTGCCTTTGCCTCTGCCTCCCCCTCCTCCTTCAAACCAGCTAGGAATGCAAGTCTCTTCCCAGGTAGCTGCTGCAGAGCGTAAAAAGAGAGAGGAGCATCAGCGGTGGTATGAAAAGGAAAAAGCACGTCTAGAGGAAGAGCGAGAGAGGAAGCGTCGTGAGCAGGAAAGGAAACTGGGCCAAATGCGTACTCAGCCACTAGTTCCTGCTCAGCCTATGGTTCCTCCTGTTTCTGTGCAGCAGGTGAAACCAGAAAAGCCTTCAACATTGCAGAGGTCCCAGGAGACTGTCATTCGAGAGCTACAGCCCCAGCAGCAGCCCCGAACCATTGAACGAAGAGATCTTCAGTACATCACAATCAGCAAAGAAGAACTGTCCTCAAGTGATAGCTTGTCTCCTGATCCTTGGAAACGGGATGCTAAGGAGAAGCTAGAAAAGCAACAGCAGATGCACATTGTGGACATGCTTAGTAAAGAGATTCAGGAGCTTCAGAACAAGCCCGATCGTACAGCAGAAGAGAACGACCGTCTACGCAAACTTATGCTGGAGTGGCAGTTCCAGAAGCGACTACAAGAGTCAAAGCAAAAGGATGATGATGATGAGGAGGAAGAAGATGATGACGTGGATACTATGCTAATTATGCAGCGACTGGAGGCTGAAAAAAGAGCAAGGGTAAAAGGGGGTAATCCTTTCTAGGCACAAGTATATAGAAAACATTTATTTTAACTTGTGTTCTCTAGCAGACTGGTTAAATTTAAACTGTCACAGGATAAAGGAGGACTGGACTGTCTTAATGTCCCTGTCTTTCATTATTATATAGAAAATGCAAAAAAGAAAGAGGTTGTAAACTACCATGGTCTGGCCAGTTAAGCGGTGTATTATAAAAGGACAAAGCTATTAACAGCAAAGGTCAAGACGAAAACAGAATCTTTTTCCCTGGCTTTAAAATGTTTCCTTCAGATATTCTCTGTGTAGACAGAATAAGAGGGAGAAATGGTCAGACCTGCAATTTTCTTGGAGTAACATACATAAATGGATGCCTGGTGTGTTCTGGATGGTGGGTAAAATAAATTCTGATGGCCTTTGGAGAGGGAATGAAAAAGGACAGTTGTTTCTTTAGTGTCTTTATTCTAACTCTGATTGCTCTTACTTGGCTTCTTGACTGGCGAAAGCCCATGGTATTTACAGCTGTTAAATGAAAGAAGGTAAAGCAATTGTACAGTATCTGTTAAAATTATTCTGCCTTTTTTGTTGTCACCAAGAGACTGTTCTTTCTTACGAATCATAACCCCAGGAACTGATACCAGATCTCCTAGTTGACAGTTTCACTTTGAAGTGCTTATAAACCATCTCCTTTAGTCTGTTGAGCATCTTTCCTGCTACCTGTCTTTCTAAGAGATGACCTAATCACTTCTGTAGTAAGCACGTGCTGCTCAATAAGAAGTACTAGTGCACATTTGTTTGACATTGGAGAATGACTGTAAGATTAAGAACGGTACTGAATGTTTGGTTTCTTTTTTGGCAACTTTGGTTTTGTATTAGTTCCATTGGCACAAATGACCTAGGAAAGCCTTGCTAGCATTTGAATTCCTGAATTTATTAATCTTTGTGCCGTTGGCATAGTCTGTTGTTTTTGTTTTACCCTATGGCTGACTTTAATTACTGTTTGAAGTAGTAGATACCCCACACTTACAAAACTGAGGAAAGGAAAGGCTCAGAATATCCTTGATAAACTGATTGTGCTAAATCTCAGTGTTGCTAACTTTGTGATTATAATAAATAAGTTATGTAGGAACGTTACACTCCATATAACACTGCCACTTGCACAAAAAATCTTGGTATTAACATTTTTATTAACGCTTGACTTAAAAAGCTACATCGTTAATGGGTTGAATAGCCAATTGTGTTGCATAACATATTGGATCATTCTCCACAAGGGCTGAATTTTCAGTATTAGTTATCAGTGGGGTTTTCCACAGTTTAAGAGCACTAATCATTTTATGCAGTTCTAACCCAAATTATAACACAAAAAGTTACCTACAGAGACTAAAATGAACTGTTTGCTTGATCTGTTCTTAAAGATAGTGTCTGCATTCCATTGTATGTCATTATCTTTAATGCCACAGATGCAGATAAAAAGGATATCTCCAAGGATGATCAAAATTAGCTTTGGTTTTTGAGTGCCTGAATAGTTAATCTGCAAATTATCACATATTAAGGCACTGGGATTTTCACCGTTCATAGAGGTCTGGAAATACAGTGTCCAGAATTATTCTGTTCTCTTGTTTTTATGCCTTTTTTAAAACAGCTGAAGTAGCAGATCAAAGGCAAATGCTTTTGGCATAGTGCAAATCTAAAATTACCTTTATTTTCACTGTGCATTTTTCTTTTTTCCCCTTCTCTTATTACCTGCAGCAGACTGCTGTGCCAGCAATCTCTGTTCTAGATTTGGTATGTTCTTGTTTCTTTCTCTTTAATATCTCTTCCCCTGTCTTGGTATTTTTGTTTTCTTTATTAATAATGATCCAATATGCACTGGATATTATTTGTCTTTGCCATTTCTGGAGTGTTCTGAATCTGGGTGTCATACACAAAGTTAACTGTAAGCATGCATTTTGAATGTTTCTAAATCTGTTCTTGTTCCTCTCCCTCTGCTTCTCTTTAAATGTTGTGTTCTGCTTGTGGCTTTGAAACGTTTACAGCTCTGATCTTATATAAAACTGTGTGTATTTGATATTTCTCTGTAACTATATATTTATAAAATCTTACTAAGCAGTTGGAAGGAACAAATCGTGGGTGAGATTTTTCTCAGTTTAATTTAAGTTCCGAGCCACAAAAAATGTCTTGCCCTGCCATTTTTAAAAGATTTAAATGAACTATTTTAGCAACTTAAATATACAAGATTTTTAAATTCAGTGATGCCATAAACATACACTTTGAAAAGTTATGTTCCCTGTCCTCCCTCATGACAGCTTTGTGTGGCAGTTTAGATACTGCATTAATTGCCAGTAAGCAATATGTTTTACTGATGTCTTAAATTTTTCTATAGTGCAATGAAACTGACTCAAGGAAACAGCTACTGAACTAGTATGTCCAACTGAGTCACAAACACATCTAGAAAACTGATCTCTTACGTTCTTTTCAATAACTGCCTGCATATTTGGATTCATTTACATTTAAAATGAAGATGGAAAATCTCTTTAAGCAATTTAACTGGGGCAGCAATTGGTAAACCAATAGATAAAGGCATGGCTGTTACCAGCACTGAGAATAGGCAGAGAATTAAATAGTTTGCTTTAGTTCTCCAGAGAAGAAACTCTTATCTTTTAAATGAGTTAGTGTATGGTTGGGTATAATCTGAATAATGCTTGAAACAGGCCCTGTAAATACAGATGATCTGTACCACTCCATAGATAAAAAGTAACTGTTAAAAATTTTTCCTAGTTTTGATATTGAAATGCAAACACACTTTATAAGACCAATTTATAAAATGTGTGTTTCAGTTACCTTATAACATCTCACACACTACTGTAGCATCTAGGTACAGATTATTAGTATTATAACCAATCTGAGTCCTATTGCAGCAGCAAAACAGGTGAGCTTTCTCAGTTGTTTTGTGAATGAGAAGAGTACATTCCAAGAAGTCGCGGGTTTTCCAGCTTTTGGTTTTGCTGTGTCCCTCAAGGATTTTATCCTCTATCTTGTGATATTTGATGTGATTTCTTAAACCCCACTTCCTGAAGTTGTCATAGTTGAAAATCTCAGCTTTCACTTTTACAAAGCATGTTTCTAGCCCCTCTTGTTCCAGAGAGAAGCTTGAAAATGTGAACCTTAAAGGTGAAAGAGAAGACGACAAAAAGAGTCCCAAAATGTTTTATTTTAAAAATTCCATCATTGCAAGTTTAATCTCCATGAGTTTTTTAAATCCTGTCTAATGATTTTTAAATGGTTGGGGATGGCAGTAATTAACTTCAGTGATAATACCTCTTACATTTTTTTTCATCTCTGCCCTGACACATCTATCCAAGGTTGTGTCCTTTCTACAGGAAAGTGAAGTTGAAAAACACTCATTGTGTATTTAGACCTATGGAATGAGAAGGTTAAAGACACTAACATGATTAATGAAGACTTTCAAGCACGAAATGTCAATTCTAATGGTGTTTTTCCTTTTAAATTTCTAAGGACCATAATTGAGTCTGAGCCTCCCCATCTTAAATAACTATATAAAGATGAATATAAACTATTTTTATAACTTTATTTTTAAAAGTTTGTTTCTAACAGCCCATATTTATTTTGTAAGATTTTCAGCCCCATGCACACAAGTCATTTCTGTGAATCAAGCTCAAGAGCTCTTAATATTTATTCTAGCACTAATTTTTTATTCCGTGGGTTGTCAGGTAAACGAAATAGGCTTATCTAATTAAAGAGTAAATATTTCTTTTGTTAACACTATGTTTTAAGTTTTGAGCAGAGGCCCATCATGATGCCCCAAGAAAACTGGGAGCATAATTGGTACTTGTGCAGTCTGGGCCGATATGAATTTAGCACATGACAGCAGTACTATGTGAGAAGAATTAGCAATGTTATGATATAGTTCCCTATTAGAGGGAGAAACTTGGAAGAAGTTGCTTGACTGTCATTCTGAGATAGTGTTAGAAGGCCAGGTTGGCCACACAGGATTTTAGGACCAGGTGAACCCTTGACTTTCTTATATGGTAGACCAACTTACATAAGATGGAGAAGGGACAAGTGATGCTTCTATAGTTAGTGGTCTGTTACAGTTATTCTTGGCTGTCTGCATACTACACATCTTCTCTTATCCTTTACTGTTTCTACATAAAATACTTTGTGGAAGGCAGTGAAAATAAAGCAAATAAACTTGTTTTCATATTGCATGTAACATATCTCTCTTCACATAAGCACTAGTAAAGGTTTTGAGCTATACTGTGGGACTTGAGAAGTTATATTGACAGGTGTCCCTTTAATCAAATGAGAGACCAGAAAGATTCGTGAATTAAAAAAGAAAAATTGGGTTAGAAAAGGTATGGCTCTAAATATTCAAAGTAATGCAAAGGAATCTAATAGGAAGAACCTTACTGCTATAAATGGGATTTGTAGGTAAATCTTGTTCTCTGTTCTGAAGATTTAGGAGTTAAATGCATTTCATTCACCACTTCTAGGATTAATATAGAATACTGTGGTCATGGTGTATAGTAACAAAGCTAATTGCATGGAGCAGCATGGAGTGCCTTGCCATGTCAGCAGTCCTTTCTTGGTGTGTGACAACTGCAGAATAAAAGCAAGTTATCTAGGTCAGACAGAAATGAAATGTCATCTTATAGTAGTCACTCAGTCGTCTTCCACATCAGCCTTATTTATTATACTTGGCCTGTTTCCTGGGGTAGTCTCTGATCTTGCTGGCACATTCCAAATGTAGCTGTCCTTCCAAAAGTATGGTGGTCAGGATATTGACAACTCCAAAATTGCCACATTGCGTAGGATTTCTTTCTATTTTAATACTTAACTAAAACAAATAGTATTTCTCTGCAAGTGTTTAGAACAAAGTCAAAAGTTCTCCTTTATGCTCTCATTAAGACTTTTTTGTCAGTTTTTTTCATGAAAGATACTTTTCTTGGACATTTTTTTCCTGAATTTTTTCTCTCTCGTGTTCTTCCATATCATTATTTGGTACCATAAGCTTTATTCTTATATTAACTTAGTAATTTTTTTGTAAAAGAGCGGTGGATGGAAAAGAGTCCTTTTATTCCAATAGGCTCCTAATTATGATAAGTATGTATGTATTTATTTATTTATTTATTTATTTATTTAACAGATCCGTTCTTTTACTACAGAAATCTTTTAAAACTTGCTTAATTGCTTTCCCTATTGCACTGAGTGTATTTGAGCCTTCCTTCTACTTCTGTGTAGTGTAGAGTCAGGAATTAAAACTGCCTACTTTCCTGTAACTGGAGTTCAGTAGTAGCATCTTCTGATACATATTTACCAAAAAAAACCCCTGCCCAGGTGAATGTTAGTTCATTTGTATTTAAAAACAAAGGGGGGGGGGAGACCACAGATCACTTTGACCATGGACTGTCATTGAAAGATTTATGTGCTTCAACATTTGTAACTTTCACCATCTAATCAGAGGAATTCTCAGCTTTGAAATGCATGCTCAATAATCAGCTGATTTGGTTATGCAAATAAGGGCATTTGACGCAACAGTGCTCTAGAGCAGTGGTTTTCAAACCATGGATCAGGACCCAGTACTGGGTCGCAGCCTCTCAGGTACTGGGTCACAGCATCCGCCACTGCCACCCCTGAAAGACTGGAAAGCATTGGTTAAAGCTGTAGTTGGATTGCAGACACAAATGATTTTTTTAAACTGAGTCCTGGGGGAAAAAGTTTGAAAACCACTGCTCTGGGGAATGCTATCGACTATGAGACCACACTAATACATATAAGTAAATTCCAGTTTTGAGATCATTAATGAAGGCTAAGGAAAGATTAATCAAATAATAAGAAACCAAATGAATTTTAAAAGCTCTCTTTTTACAAAATATAGCCTGGGTATTTCAATTTTTAAATTAAATATTTTAGCAAGAACTTCTATAATTATAAATCTGATGGCAGTCATTTCATGGAACAACAGACTAATTTAGATTCAGCTAAAAAAGAAAATCCACTGAAGCATTAGGAAGCCTTCAGTCAGAACTTGACACATTGAATATCAAAGTGAAAGTTTAAAGGGTGTTTTGTCTTTGAATGTGTATCCTCCCTTCTGTTGATGTTAATGGCAGTGACATTCTTGGACAAATGGGAAATAGAGAATTTAGAGCCCTTACATGAAGATTTCCTGCAGAAATATCACTGTCCCTGAAGTTCCAGAGGGGTAGCCGAGTTAGTCAAGTTCACTTCTCCACTACTGCTATGCTATCTCGGGATGTGTGTACCATAGTAAAAAGCCTGCAGGTGGCCTGTATCATCTGAATCAAGCTCACAGGGCTCTGGCTAAGGGGCTGTTTAAGTACAGTGTAGACATCAGTGCTCAGGCTGTGAGGTGGGAGTGTCCCAGAGCTGGGCTGATGTTTGTGCCCCAGCATCTACAGCCCCATGATCCTTAGTCAGCTGGCACAAGCCAGTCACAAGTGTGTAACTGTGGTATACTCATACCATGTATATGCATAAACTGCTTGACTTTGAACAAGAGCAGATTGACTATATTTAGCAGAAAACCACATGTAAACATTATGACGACTTCATGTAAAAACATAAGATCATAGCGAACTTAGATGGCAGATAGTTTCTGTTCTTTAGAGATGTATTGTTATGGCAGTGAGTATGCTCTCCATCATATAGAGCAGTTCCTGAACAGCTTCAGTGAACCATGCAAAAATATTTTTGTAGTGGTGCTAATTTGTCTGATCGGGGCATTGTTTATAACGTCTCATAGACATTACACTTATTTAAGATTCTCATATTAGCAATGTCAGACTCAATAGCCAAAGACTTTGTTGTCCATTTTTCTAGTGAGCAACTGTTGTAGATACGCAGTGAAACTTTATTTATCTTTTGAGAGTATTTGTAGACTTGCCTTTTACTTGATATGGATTGACCTTTCTACTACAAAGTCATGTTTTTTTCCATTGTTTAAATCCTAATCCAAGATGAACGTGCAATTGGCTGTAGGAGCTGAGGACTATTGATTCCAAGTGTTTAATTTCAGTTGACTGTACCTGAGAGGTTCTTGTTACTGAAAACCAGTCCAGAATGAAAGTCATACTGTACCTCTGTAAGGGCCCACTATACATGTATACTATCATACTAGCACGGTATGTTGCATTTAATGGTGTGTTGATTCATTTTAGTTCAGTACATAGAATTTCCCATAATGCCAAAATGTGGGTGGAAATAAACCAGATGTTGCCAAAAGTCTTTTTAGCTAGGTAAAGCTGTTGTGAAATTCAGCAATTTAAAAGAAAGCAGTGAATTCCCTCCTGTACTTTTCTCATTCTTTATGTGCAACAATTATTAGAAGTTCTCTGTGTCTTTAGGGGCTTCCAGGGAAAATGTAATTAATTGTAGTTGGAGAGGGAAGGCATTACTAGCCTATTCCATTGACAGTAATATAGTGTTTTGCATTAAACTTACCAGGTCTTGAAATGAATGTTCCAGGTATATGCGCTCTGACTTCTGTAGAGGGAGGTGATGTCATAAACAATTAAAGACAAGTCTTTGTTAGTTACAGGATGAAGAGCGCAGACGGCAGCAACAGTTAGAAGAGATGCGTAAACGAGAAGCAGAAGAAAGGGCCAGGCAAGAAGAAGAGCGCCGGCGCCAGGAGGAGGAGCGGACCAAGAGGGAGGCTGAAGAAAAGGTTATCTGAGTGCAGCACAAATTTTTTGTAGGCTTCACCTACTTAGCCTGACCATTAACAATTTGGTTTTCCCAGAAGGGGGAGGTGATGATGATATTCATGGGCTGAATCCCTATAGCACCCAAACAGAACATACAGGTCCTATGTTTGTGTCCAGACTCCTGTCATTTATGGGTTTGGAATTTATTGGTTACTCTCAAACAGCAAGACAACAGAAATCTAAAGCTAAGCATTCTCCCTGCTTTACTGTCACTGCTAAAGGTTACCTTCAGAGTCTTCTCCACCTGGGCTTTCTAGTTTCTTTTGCCCCAAGAGACGTTCTCATACTACTACTTTCTGGGTTGTTGCTGACCAGACTGGACTAACCTGCCAGTAGTAATCATCCTGAAACTTGGTGCAGAGTTTCAGCACCTATGGTGCCTCAGTAGAAGAGCTTTTCATTTTCTTAGTTGGATTGTTTTATTACAATCAGTGTTCTTCATTGAATGGAGTCCCTGTGGTCATCCACTTTAAGTGATTGCATGTCCCTGTGCCTCTTGCTGAGAATCACCTGTGACAGTGATGTGAAAACATGATCTTGCTGGTTGAGTCCCCCCGTTCAAGTGTAAAATGGACACCCACAGGGACTAGCATCTCAGCCTCAGTTACTGCACAAGGTAAGTAATCCTCTCCTCTTCTCTGAGTGGAGTCCCTGTGGGCCTCTGCTTTAGACAGGAGACGGAAGGATTGGCTTGCAGCCCTCGACCTGCAAGATGAGAGGGCTATTCACTTTGTGCTCTCACTGAGGTTCTTCAAGATGCAAATCCTGTGGATGCTCCCCTTAAGGGGATTGTGCATCCCTGTCTCTCTAGTCGAGGAATAACTGGTGTGCTGGATGTATGGTGATGATGTGAAAATATGCATCTTACAAGCAAAACCAAAAAATTGCCGGGTTTGATTTACCTAGTAGGCTTTAGAAAGACTTATTTAAAAAAAAAAAAAAAAAAAAAAGTATGGAATTCAGATATGGATCTTTTTACTTGACTCTCAGTGTATGTGATAGATATTAGAACTACCCTACCCATTGTAAAATTTCACTTGTGCAGTGACTGTCAGGTTCTTCCAAATCAGACTTTGAGTAGAGGGGATGTTTCAATGCTAGGAGGAGCTCCTGCTGGGAAGATCAAGTAGGAGAAAATAAATTTAAAAGTGCTGTCTAAGCTCTCTTTTATCTAGGAGTGACAGGCTGACAAAGAGCAAAAGAAAATCTAAAACACTTTTTCAAGGGAAGTGGTAATAGCCTCATCACTGGGGTGTCTCTCAATCCTGTCCCCCTTCCCCTCTCCTAGTACTTGAGTTCATATCCTAGGGAAATTAGTAGAAGAGGATAGATCAGATTGAGCCATAATAGATCTTCATTTCTAACTTCAGTGGCATGGTACATCCAAAATTATTTTTGGGTCGCCTACAATTGAAAGACTTTTGTGACTTGCAAATTTGATCTTTCCCTGAGACAGTTCCAAACCAGTATCAGAGATAATTAAAATTTAGTGCCACCTAATACATTAGAGCCCTCAAAAGGGAAAATAGTATTTCATAAAGAGCCAGTACAACAGTGACAGACTCCCACTTTTTCAGTTAAAAAGATTCTCGTGCTATTTAAAAAAGGGGTGTGTGTGGGTGTGTGTGTGGGTGTGTACACTCATTTGGATTTACTGTCAAAAGAGACGTGTGTCCAAAACTCTAGGCATTCTGCCACAAATAACAAGAAGCTATACTATATGTTCTTCATTTAACAAAAAACATTTTATCTATCTGATTACAAAATGCAAACATTCACTAGTCAGTTAATCAAGAAATGATAGAATTGACCATCACGGTTTGTACTGAAAGTCCAAAATAGGTATGTATCCATTAGTTCAGAATAAACTTCTGGCAGGTGTTAATGAAAACTATGTATTTTTATTTCATAGGGCAATAAAAGCCTTTTAAATGAAAAAATACAGGAAAATTTGTTCATATATGAGTGTCACATGGTAGTTCTTAAGATAGTAGTTAACAAAATGTTAATGTACTGTCCCTTATTATGCATATCTTTTTTTGGGTCAGTTCACCCAGTCTTCAGTGTAGATTATTTTTATTATGGCTGTATAGAAATGTTTTGTGTGCATTGTCTTTTCTTCATGAATTGTAGAAGACACATTGTGATTTATTTAAAGAAATGGTTCTTTTAAAAAAAGTTAAAACTGCAGAACTTGCCATTTGTCCTTGCATGAAAAGTTGTTAGTCTAATGTCTGTGACTTCCAAAGCTCTACTGATAACCGAGAATAAGGCAGATTTGTATTCTCTCCCAAAATTCTTTTCTTAACTGATGATCCATATTCTTGTCTTTCATTCTTTCTTAAATAGTTTGTGGGTTTGCTAAATCCTTACTTTATCAACTCTATCTTTTTTTTTTTTTTTAAGAAGATCAGTGTAGGGAATTGCACTGGTCAGTATAGCTTTATTTCTTTTAGCATAAGTATGTTGTCAGCATAGAACATGCAGCAACTCCAAAAATAACTCGGAATTAACATTGTATAACAGGACAGTCCTGTCATTTTCATGCTAATAAATATACTCTTTGTATAATGATTTAGTATAGCTTTGCTATTCATTATAGAGGAGGGGCGATGAGAGATCTGTTGAGTACTCTTGTGGAGGAAAGCTTTGGAATCCATCCTATATTTAAACATTTCTCTTGTTCTGATCACTGCATTTTTCTTTCCTATGGGCCTACAGAGGCGACAGGAAGAGGAGTATTACAACCGTTTGGAAGCTGAAAGGCGCAGACAGCATGATGAGGCAGAACGAAGATTACTGGAACCTGACGAGCCTGGTCTGTACAGACCTCCGCTTCCACGGGAATATGAGCTCCCACCCCCGCCCCCTTCATCTAATGCTCCTCCTCCCCCACCTCAGCGAAACACCTCTTACCTCAAAACACAGGTCCTCTCCCCTGACACGGTTTATACTGCCAAGTTTGTTGCATACAATGATGAGGAGGAGGAGGATTCCACTCTAGCAGGTCAGGATAATTACTCCAGCACAAGAAAATCTTATGGTGACCTTCCTCCTGTTATCCTTAAGCCACAGCAACTCTTCTGCCAGCCATGCCCAGTCTCAGATGGCATCTTTCTTTCCAATTCATTCCCGCTTCCCTTAGTCAGTGCCAACAGTACGGCTTCCAAAACAAGCCATCCCTCTCCCCAGTCAAACAAACCAAGTTTCTTCTATCCCAGCAGCTCAGAAGGTACAGACAAGACATAAAATCAGAATTTTTTGCTACAAAACTATCTGCATATTTCCTGCTGTGGATATAATTACTTATTCTGATTTTTTTCCCCAGCTGATCACTGTTCTCAGTGTGGTGTTGTAACTTCAATCCTGATATAAATGTGAATGCTTCCATTTGTAAACATTTTCTGTCAAATTTTTTTATCCCTTCCCAAACTGTCTAAAAAGAATCCCATCTTTCACATTGTGAAGTTTGATTATTGCTTTACTAGTTGCCAGTACTGTTGGTTTTGGCTATCATTCTGCTCTTTCTCAGTAATAGTTTATTTTGTTTTGTTAATTGTGCTCTTATTGCTTCTATACATGTTTTCCATGTAAGTGTAAAATCTTTTCAGATTGATTAATTGGGATGGAGGGGAGTTTCTTTTGCTTTGACTACTTGGCACAAGGGGACTCTTTCTGGTGTAAACACTGTGCAAATGGCTTTAAAAGGACCCTCATGCCTTTTTAAATCTTATATATTAAAAATTAAGGTAATATTCTGGGCCTATTGATCTAATGAAAACAGTTTTTTAGACAGCACATAGAAGTCATATTTCTGCTTTGTAGTGCAGGGAGTGAGAGCCTATTTTTCCCTCACAAAAGGCTTTTCTTCTTGCTCCTTCCTTTTTCCCTGGCCTGTCCTATGTACCTCTGTCTCCTTCTCTTTACACTGCAACCCACAGCTACATTGATAATTAGAGCTCTATTAGCAATTCAGTTGTATTAAATTTAGCACCATCCATTGCCTGCAGAGCATGAGATTTTTTTCTTCTAACTGTACCCAGATGCTATCACAGACTGAAGTTCAATGCTATATTTTTTTTGATACCATAGCTAAGAAAGAGAAAGTTCATGAAACTGGGCGAGTTTGCACCACAGGCAATATTAGATGGCAGTTGACAGGAGTTATGCAAACTGTTCCTTATAGCTTGCATAACTCCCATTGACTTTCTAACTTCCCTTTAGCACAGTGTCTTCAGAGCACTGTATTGATGGGAAATGTGTTTCTGTTGATGCAGAGCTATGCCACTTGTGGGGATGGTTTTATTGACTCAATTTCCAGACCGATTGTGTGAGTCTTAATTGATTGGTCAGTCAATCCAGAAAAATCAACCTGATCACAGTGACTTTGTTGCCGTCATTGTAGATGTGGTCTTTGAGTATGTCAGTGTGGATCTCTTTGTAGGAGTGTGTGTGTGCGTATCAGGCACAGAATTTTTTTTATAATAATGTCAGTTGGGATTGCATATACATCCTGTGCTCTTGTGTGAGGACATGGAAGGAGAGTGACTTCTATGGAGCAGAGGAACCTCTGGCAGCAAGTTGGAATCCAGTGAGTGTCTCAGCTTCTACTCCTACTATTTATAGTTGATCTTAACCAGTTTTGGTGAAGAAAATCTACCATATCCTTATCATTTATTTTCTTTAATTTGGTCAGTCAAGAAAACCCTCAGAACTGTACAATGGGGGTAGTGCCTCTCACATCAACCATCATGGTGGACTCTGCATCTTCAGGGTGTAAGCCATGTCCAGCCTGTGACAGACTCCCCATCTCCCTGGTTGATGAGCGTAATCACAGTCTGGTTTGTCTGAGGCAAAACCATAAGTATTCAGTATGCAGGTCCTCCTTGAGAACTCTGCAAGTCAAGGGATGTAGCTAAAACTACATCTACTTCAGCAATCGATGAACATCTTTTCAAACCTGAAGGAAACCACCTCTTCCAGGGTATCAAAAGGGTCATTGTTGGTTCCTGTTGCCACAGATAGGCAGTACAGCTTAGGGTCCAGCAGTGAAAGGAAAGCAGGAAAAGATATCATGAAAATCAACACCAGCCACAGTACACATAGTGCCTTGGCACTGGGGCCTTCAGTTCAGGTTGCCACTACCCCAACACCACTTCCAACAAAACCCATCATCAGACTGAAAGATTCAGAGCTGAGACTGTTACTCCAACACAAGGACAAGATCAAAAGGAGCAGTCCACATATGACTTCAGCATTTGACTCCATCCCGTAATCAGTAGTAGTACCATTCTTTCAAGGATAGAATGTCTGTTACCTCTGCTTTGGCACGAGTGATAAACAGGAAGTTGGCATTGACAGCTGGTGCTTGTCAGTGGCCAAAGAGATGCTCTGACAAAAGCATCAAGATTCCTCCATTGATATCGTCAATAACAGAGTGACGCCTTTGAGATACTACTCCAAAAAAAAGCACAGTTTGAAGAGTATTACTCATCTTTCCCCAAGTCAAAGTATACCCCCTTCCTGGGATTGTGTGATCATGCTTCTCCTCTGCTTTTGGGAGCAACTCAAGAAGTCTGTACTGGAATGCCTTCTCACAAGGTGTCACCATAAAAGAGATGATGTTGGCATTGAGTAAAACAGTTGCAACCAAGTCAGTACTGATATGACATACCACCTTAGCCATGTGGGCCGTATTGGAGACCGCCACATGAGGTGTTTTGCAGCAGAGGCCCCTGTTGGTTGTCCACGAAGAGGAGGAAATTAGGCAACCAAGTGGCATCACTACTCAGGCCACCAGCAACAGATTATAGTGGCAGCATCCAAGAGTGTGAGCAACAGAAGAGCAGCAGCATCCCTAGTCTATACTGAAAGAATCATGTGTTGTTCGATGAGACAAGTTTACCAGCCTCTGCCCCAGCAGCTACTATTTTAAAGCCTTGCGGGATTTCTTAGCTTGTATGACTGAGATCATAGATCTTTAACCACTCACCCCCCCCCCCCAATCCCATAACTTTGTTTTGGCTGCATCACTTAGGATTGCCCTCCCCATCAGTGAAGGAATACTACAGCCATCTAAGGCAAGCTGGTCTGACAAATTCCAGCTGCCATTCAATCGACAACTAAGTGGGTGGCACTTTAACTCCTCTCTAAATCCAAGGTTTGACTTTCTGACGTGAGAAACAGTGACTCCCTTTTCCTGTCAGCAGTATCATGGGTCACTGATGACTTCATAATGATTTCTGAATTTGTCAGAACAGCCCTACAGCTATCCATGAATGCCTCTGATACACCTCTGAGATCGATAACACAGCTATGATACATGAGGCAGGTCTCTCGGCTTTTAGAATCTGGGATGCTGAAGGGGCTAAGAGACCATACAAGACCTCCTGTTTGAGGGAACAAAGCTGTTCAGCCAAACAGATTAAGTAATTAACTTTTTAAGACTTATGGTCTTCCCTGAGCCATGGACTAGTATCACAACCAGTGTACAATATTGAAGAGTATGTGTTGTTTAGGAAAGACAGATATAAAGGGAAAGAGTGGTGGAGTAGCACTGTATAGTTTGTAAAGACGTTAGATGTGATGGAATTGATAAGACAGAGTCTGTTTCGGTAAAAATTACATTGGGAAGGAAAACCATTAGAATTTCTCCTGGGATAGTGCTTGGGAGTCACAGACCAGAGGGATCTGATTTGGATCTGGATAGGGACCACTTTAAGGCTTTTAATGAAGTAAATACTACTGGGAACTGTGATGATGGAGTACTTTAACATTCCAAACAGAGACTGGAGGACATCTGCTAGTAGTAGTAATAGGGCCTAGTTCCTTGCCGTGATAGCTGATGAATTCCTTTACCAAACAGTTACTGGACCAGCAAGAGAGGATGCCATCTTAAGATCGGGTATTGGTGAGTAGTGAGGACCTCACAGAAGAACTGGTTGTAGGGGACAACCTTGGATAGAGTGACTATAAGATAATTCAGTTCAAAGTAACTGGAAGGATAAACAAAAAATAAATCTGCAACAAGGATCTTTGACTTCATAAGGGCTAACTTTAAAAATTAAGGGAATTAGTTGGGGAAGTGGATTGGACTGAAGAACTCTTGTATCTCCAGGTAGAGGAGGCTTGGAATCACTTCAGGTCAGAGTAGCAGGAGCCATCTGAAGCATGCAAACCAAGGAAGGGGAAAGAATTCATAGGCAAGAGTTGTAGACCATACTGGATTAGTAAGCATCTCAGACAGCTGATTAAGAGAAAACAGAAAGTCTGCAAGAAGTGAAAGATGAGGGAATCAGGAAGGAAAGTTATCTCTTGGAAGTCAGAACATGTTAGAGGTAAAGTGAGAGGCTAAAAGGTAAGTAGAATTGGACCTTGCAAAGGGAATTAGAACCAACAGTAAAAGGTTTTACAGCCATATAAATAGGGAAAAAAAAATAAGTGGGACCATTAAACACTGAGAATGGGATGGAGGTTAAGGACAATCTTGCATGGCCGAATAGCTGAACAAATACTTTGCCTTCATTTTTAATTAGGCTAATGATGAGCTTGGGGATTATGATAGCATGGCTAATGGAAATGAGGATATAGAAGTAAAAATCCCCACATCTGAGGTGGAAGGCAGACTCAGACTGCTTAATGGGGCTAAATTGGGGGGCACAGATAATCTCCATCCAAGAATAATAAAGGAACTGGCACATGAAACTGCAAGCCCATTAGCAAGGCTTTTTAACGAATATGCAAACTCAGGTTGTACCACATGACTAGAGAATTGCTAACATAGTTCCTATTTTTAGGAAAAGGAAAAAAGTGATCCAGGTAACTAGAGGCCTGTTAGCTTGATCTCAGTAGTATGCAAGGACTTGGAAAAAAATTTGAAAGAGAAAGTAGTTACAGATATTGAGGTTGAGTAATTGAGATAAAATAAGATATGGTTTTACAAAGCAGAGGTCATGCCAAACCAGCCTGATCTCCTTTTTTGAGAAGATAACAGATTTTGTGGACAAAGGGAATGTAGTAGATCTAATTTACCTAGATTCCACATAAGGAATTATTAGTTAAATTGAAAAAGATGGGGATTAATTTGGAAATAGAAAGTTGGATAAGAAACTGGTTAAAGGGGAGACTACAGCAGATCATACTGAAAGGCAAACTGTCAGGCTGGAGGGAAGCTGTTAGTGGAGTTCCTCAGGGATTGGTCTTGGGACCAATCTTATTTAGCTTTTTTTATTACTGACTTGGGCACAAAAAGTGGGAGTGTGCTAATAAAGTTCACGGATGACAGCAAGTTGTGGGTTATTGCAAATACAGAGAAGATCTGAATCACCCTGTAAACTGGAGTAACAAGAATAGGATGAAATTTAATAGTGGAAAGTGCAACGTTGTACATTTAGGAACTAATAAGATTTTTTGCTATAAGCTGGGGATGTGTCAGAAGCTAATGTGGTCCTAGTATGCATCAAGCGAGGTATATCCAGTAGAGATAGGGAGGTGTTCTTACTGTTATACGAGCCACTGGGAAACCTACATCTGGAATATTGTGTACAATTCTGGTCCCCCATGTTTAATAAAGATTAATTCAAACTGGAACAGGCACAGAGAAGGGCTACAGGGATGATCCACACAGTCATACTCAATAGTACCGATTGTCACACAACATGACAACCAAGGCCTACATAAACTACAGGGCACCTGGTCCTCACCCCGTTTATGAAGGCCATCAAATTCTGAACCTGTTGTCATCAGAATAGACTCCCCTCAGGAGTCCAGGCTTCCTAAGAAGACAAGATGTGAACACTAATGGTCCCTGCATGGATTCATCATAGGAATGATATTCCGTTATGGGGAGCCCCTCATAATCAACTTTTTGGCCACCAGGGACGATGCCAAGTGTCAAAACTGCTTCAGTGGGGGGACTAAGTTCAGGATCATTGCTGGATGCCTTCCTCCTTGCAACAGAACAGAGGCCTGCTCCTGTGCCTTTGTAACAATTCCCCACATTCCCAAGATGATTTCCAGGAACAGAAAGGACATGGCTGTAGTAGTTCTCATAGCTCCATATTGGTTAAAGCAGTTTTGGCTAGCGGACCTATTCCAGCTGTCCATTCTATCACCTATTCTGGATCTGATCTCCTAGCACTTCAGTCAAATGCTCCATCCAGATCCAAAGTTATTGTGCTGTACAGTGTGGTTTTTATATGGCTGTATACCACACACAGATACTGCTCCCTATAAGAATAGATCTTGACAGAATAGGAAACCATGTACTTGGGCCCTTGATAGGGGAACTCAGCATAGTCTGAACCCAGTCCAAGCCCTTGGCCCTAGGTCACTTGACTGCCTGTTCAGTTTAAAGTCAGATGGCCTAACCCTGACATCAGTTAAGATCCATTTTGTGGCAATTTCAGCTTACCATCCACCTGTTCGGTCATGTGTTTAGGTCTGTTCTCACCCCACAGTATTGAAGTTTCCCAAGAGCTATTACATATTACCCAATGCTGAGAGAACTGCTCTTGCCCGAGACCTCAGTATTTTCCTGAGGCTCATGGGGTCTCCATTGAAAGCTCTCTGGTTGCTGCTTGCATCCCTTCTCACAAGACATTCTTCTTCCTGGCTTTCACTGTCATCAGTGAAGTTCAAGCTTGCATGGCCAATCCTTCTTCTGTGACTTATTCAAGGGAGGTGGTTGTACTGAGACCCAGCACTACCCCAGGTTCCTTCCTTGGCATTTAATTTAAATGTCAGCCATCCTGCATGTTGTCTTCCAAGCCACACTGTACTGTGGAAGAAAAGAAATCACACTCACTAGCTCTATCCAGCACTTGATTATATTGACAGGACTAAACCATTCAGGCTGTTGCCATGGCTATTTCTAGCTTTAGCAGGGTATTCTAAAGGTCACATTACCTCATCATAAAGGCTATTGAAATGAATAACACAATGCAGTTCACTGTGTGGCTAGCTGGCTGTTCTTCATCTGCGACCAGACAACAACTCACTGCACCAGAGCACAAACAATGTGTTTTGCCTGCTTCTGTGATGTACCAGTCTCAGAAATATGTAAGGCAGCAATGTGGAATAGCACACTGACTTTTACCAAAGACTCTGCCTGACCTGGAGGAAGTTGGCAGCTCAGATGAAGTTTGGAAGTGCAGTACTGCAGTAACTGTTTGGCTGATACAGCTAACACACTTCCTTCCACCATTCTGAGGGGTGCATCTGGCCAGTCACCTATAGTGAAATCCACACTGACACCTGAAGAAGAAAAATGGTTATTTATCCTACAGTTGCTGTGGCTCTTTGAGATATTATAGTAAGTGTAGATCCTATGAGCTTCCCGAAGGCCCTTTACTTGGACGTTAGATGACATGAGGCTTTGAGTTGCAAGGGGAAATGAGAACATAACCACTCTGACTTTTACGCCCTTGCAGGGGAGCCCAAGGAGGCCCAGGGTGCTTGCACAGACCAGATGCCCTGCTATCGAAATGTTCGGTCTTGTATGCGTGAGGTGCATGGCCACCTATAGGGGGATGCAGACTACCAGTAACTGTAACATCTCAAAGAGTCACAGTTACTGTTGGGTAAATAACCAGTCTTTTTCAAACCATAGTTACACATTAACAGTCTTTGGACTTCAGTTGCTGATTGTTTGGGACCCTTACTCTGAAAGAAGAGATGTTTGTAATGCACATTCCCCTTAATCAGAAAAACAATCAATGTTGAGTTAATTTGTTGTTCTGTATAGCATGCTGGAACAGACACCAGCCATAAAGCCTCTTAAAAATTAATAAATTAGTACTATATTTTTATCCTTTCAAAGTATTTTCCTTTTCTCTACACCTGCAGTGCTCACCTATAGCCATTTTGAGATTTAAATGCAAAACATGCCTTCTGTCATAATACAGAACCTGAAAGATGCTGTTACTTCTCTTTCTGATTTGGTACCTCAAACACTGTCTGTGTAGTTGAATAAACTCTGAAACCACTGTGCACTCTCCAGCCACTCCCACTCATCCATCTATAAAGATTTTTTTTAATTAAATTTTCTGGTCGTGGGTTCTCACATCAGACATCCAGCAGCATTTGTTTTTCAGTAAGCAAACAGGATTATTTCCAAGTCACATACAGTTATGTGAGTTTTGGTAACAACTGAGGAACATTGTGTGTCTATGATGCTTCACCCTTAACTTTAATAATAAGCGTACAACTAATTCTGATTACTTTATTTCACACTTCTAAAATAACCTACAAGAATGGGTTAAATACTTCACCTGATTGCTCGAGCTTCTGTGACAACTGCCTGCGTAAAGTACAAAGCCGTTTGCACAAAAAATTCACGGTGCAGCTCCCATCTCTCCATCTCACGAGCACTGGCACATGATTGTTCTTTTCAGCTTTTTCTGCTATAAATGCTAATACTTGCAAACCATGCTTCTGCAAACTGCACTCTCCCAGCTTCTTCCACTGAATTACCTAAGGAACTGATTGAAAACATTGGCTCCATCAAATTGGACAGAAAATCTGACTGGTTTTAACAAATATGGCTAGAAGAGGCAGTGTTCAGATCTATACTTTTTCAAAGATGGAGGGAATGCTTGTGGTCAGATAGGTCAGTGGTTTTCAAACTTAGGGCTGGGACTTGGTACTGGTCGCAGCACCTGCTGCTGTTGCTGCTGAAAGATGTAATTGTTGGGTTGCAAGCATAAATGATTTTTTTCCTACATGTCCCTGTGGTTGCTCCACATTGGGATCTCTCCTCCACCATGGGTGATGGCGCATCCACGCGACACAGCTCAGAGGATCTAAAGCAAAGCTCGTCAGGGTCATGTGGGCAGCCAGAGGCAGTCTTGCGCCACGATTGGTGCCCTCTGGCTGTGCGCACGACCCCTCCTACCTCAGTTCCTTTTCAAACGTCCACAGACTCGGCAGGAATCGCTCTTCCTTCTGTCGTTCACCTTGTCCTTCTCTTCAGCACTTTCATAACAGCTTCCATGCCATTCCTTTATCCTTCCTACCCTCGCTACTGTACCTTTGGGGGAAAAAAAAAATTGAGTCATCCCGCTTTCAGCTACACCCTCCTCCTCACTGGGCTTCAAGCGCTGTGAAGCCTGTCATGATGCCATGCCAGCATCTGACAGGCATTTGCAATGTATAAAATATTTAGGAGATATCCACATCTCCTCCAAATGCCAGCACTGTAAAAACTTGAGTGCTAGAGCACGCAAGGACAGAGAATTTTGCCTGAAACTAATCTTGATGGAGTGTTCACTTTGCCCGGCTTCAGACCCAGGGCAAACAACTAACAGCTCATGTGAACCTCATGATAAAAGCAAGTCTCCGCTTATTTCTACTAAAAGAGGAAGGTCATCCTCCCCAAACCTGGGTACCAACGAGGCTTTAGGTTCCTCAGGTACACCATGTCAAAACCCCTGAAGAGCGTCTGCTTCTCATTCGGACAGTGGGGAAAAGCCATGCCATGCTGCTTCAGAACTAGCTTCTAAGCAGCCGAAAATACTGCCTCCTTTGGCTACTACTTCTGATCACTTTTTAACAAATCTGAGCTTGGCACCACCTTTTCTTATTTTAGCAGTGCCAGTGCCCACAACAGCTTCCGCATCAGAGCCAGTTAGTACTGTTGGAACCCACACAGCACCGACAACAGACAGGTCTGATCAGCTGTCAACAGAGCGTTCGGCACCGTCAACTTCTATTCGTTTAACTAACGCGCTTCCACCACTTGTTCTGAACAACACAGATGTGGTTCTGAGCCGTTCTATCTCGCCCCCAGAAACCTCACCTTCTTATAAGCAGACGTACATAATCAAATTGCCACATAATCGCACAGAAAAACGGAAGCATCATGAGCAACTGTTAACTATATTCCAGCACCAAAAATTTCCTGATCTTAATGTCCCTCATGTAGGATCTCCTATTTTACCACAGTCATCACCAGTGTCCACTGCATCATGTTCCAGTGACGATGAACAAAATGAGCAGGATGGACTCCCTTTCCAGACTGTTTCCCTCCTCTGCGCACAAGCTAAAACAAGCCCATTTATCGGCTCCTTATCCATCATGTCACTTCTATCCTTCTCAGTGGTATGCATATCCAACAGCTTATCACTATCCATGTCCAGTATGGGCCACAAGATCCCAATACTCCATGCCATCATCTAGACCTTCCACTGCCTCTAACAGACGTTCACCAAGACCATCAAACTCATCAAACCTCACATACCCAGGACAACACACATGACAATCCAGATGATAATGATGAGTCACCTCCCTGTTCTCCTCTGCAATACTTACCTGATTCTCCCACAGACAGGATACTTCCATCTACTTCCTCTTCCACTGATGACTCTTGACAATTCCAAGAACTCTTCAGAAGGGTTGCAGACTCTTTAGAGATCTCCCCAAAGATGCTCCAGAATCCCAAAACTCTCTTCTGCGGATTCTGCAAACTAAATCAAACCCACATATAGCCTTACCTATGAATTCGGCCATTATACAACCAGTCTTAGACATCTGGCAGACTCCTGCATCTATTCCTCCCCCCGCCCCCCCCCCAACTGCCAAAAGAATGGACAAAAAATACTACATATTCAACAAGGGAGCTGAATTTCTCTTTAACCACAGTCCCCCTAAATCCTTAGTCATCAATGCCGCCAGCCAGTGCCATAAACAGCTCTTTAATAGATCAACCCCACACGACAAGGATGATTTAAAAAAAAATGGACACTTTCAGGCGAAAGGTATATGTTTCTTCCACCCTTCAACTTCGAGTGGCAAACTACTCAGCACGCCTTGCAAATTATGATCGTAACAATTATCTTAAGTTAGCAGATTTTATTGATTTCATTCTGGAAGATAAAAAACAAGCATTTCACTCCATAATCAAAGACGGTCAACTTATTTCTACGGCTGCCCTTCCAGTGGCGCTCAATGTAGCGGACACAGCATCACGGGTTGTCGCAACTGTGGTTGTGCTTCACAGATGTTCCTGACTTCGTTCTGCAGATTTTCCAAGGCAACTCCAGGCGAAGTTGAAGATCTCCCTTTTGAGACAAATAAACTATTCTCAGACAAAACTGATCAAATTATGCATGGTTCGAAAGACTTAAGGGCTACCTTGCGTACATTCGGTATTTATCCCCCACAAAACCGACACAGAACATACAGATACCAACCTTATACATCCAGGTATCAATCTCAGTATAATAAAAGACCACAATTTAGATGGCAGGATATACAGTCACGACCCAGACAGTGCAACAGACAATGCCGACAAACTACAAATCAACTTACTCCACCTCAACCACCTCCGTCCAAACCACAATGTTGAAAATAATGTAAAGGCAGCCATCTTCCTCCTATTTTACTAGAACCAAAACATCACCTCCTTTATGCACACTGTCTACAACAATTCATTTCCTCCTGGAGTCGTATTTCTGACAAATGGGTTCTCGACACTGTCGGGGCCAGATACCTCATCCCTTTTCTTTACAAACCTTCTCCACACCACCCTTCCCCATCCCTCTTCAGGGACATCTCTCACATACGTTTCCTGCATCAAGAGGTACAACGCCTCCTCCATATTGGCACCATTGAAAAGATACCAGACAACTGTCGAGGCAGGGGTTTCTGTTCTGCCTATTTTTTAACAACCAAGAAATCTGGTGGCTGACACCCAATCCTGGACTTCAGAAAACTAAATAAATTCATAGTGTACCAAAAGTTTAAGATGGTGTTGCTAACAGCAATTATTCTAGCCTTGGAGCAAGGAGACTGATTTGCTGCCCTCGATGTACAGGATGCATATTTCCACAGTTTCATTCATCCAGCCCATAGAAAATATCTTAGATTCATTTTCAATAATGTACATTACCAATTTACGGTTTTGCCCTTTGGTGTCTCTACAGCTCCTCAAGTCTTCTCGAAGGTGTTATCTGTCGTAGCTGCTCATCTTCGACAAAACAGCATCAGTATTTTTCCCTCCCTCAACAATTGTCTCCTGAAGTCAACATCACTACATCAAGCAACATCGAACATAGAATTCGCGATTCACTTATTTCAATCCTTAGGTCTCGACATAAACACCCAAAAATCAATTTTATCACCATGTCAAAGTATAATCTTCATAGGTGACTGCCTAGACTCACGAAGTGCACGTGCCTACCTACCAGAGCAGAGACAACAACTCATCACTGAAAAGACAAACTCCATAATCAAATCCATCACCGTCTCTGTGCAAGACTGCCTACAACTTCTAGGACATATGGCAGCAACAACATTCGTTGTCTCCAATACCACACTATATATGAGGCCTTTTCAACTATGGCATGCCTCGGTCTACAAACCATGTGTTCACACCCTACACAAAATCCTTTCTGTACCTCATCAAATTAAGTGCTTCCTATCATGGTGGACTACCTTTTCCAACCTCAACAAAGGGGTCCCTTTTATACAACAACAATCCTCTCTTTTTATTTCAACAGACGCTTCACTCATGGGTTGGGGAGCCCATGTGAATGGTCTCACTGCTCAAGGCAGATGGTCCAGCAGATAATCTACTTTGCACATAAACATTCTAGAACTCCGTGCAGTGAGATACGCATGCCTGCATTTTCAGCCCATGCTAACACATCACCACATCAGAATCTTAACAGACAACACAACCTGTATGTTCTACATCAACAGACAAGGAGGAGCCCAATCCAGACTCCTCTGCCTCGAAGGCATGTGCCTATGGAACTGGTGCATAAGTCATGGTATAACTATATCAGCTTCATACCTTCCGGGGAATCAGAACATAATCGCCGACTTCCTCAGTCATTCACTACTTCATTTCCACGAATGGGAGATCAATGAGAATATCCTGCAGGGAATATTCTGTCTCTGGGGCTACCCGCAAACAGACCTATTTGCAACTTACTACAACAGCAAATGCCCAACATACTCTTCATGGGCAGGCATAGGATCTCAATCCCTTGGAGATGCTTTCCTCGTTACATGGGAAAACGGGCTTTTGTATGCCTTCTCCCTGTTTCCGCTTATACCAAAGGTACTCACAAAGATTGGTCACAATGCAGCAACAGTAATGCTTATAGCACCGGCATGGCCGAGACAACATAAGTACACCCTCCTGACCAGGATGTTAGTCAGGACTCCAGTACAGTTTCCACCTATTCCAAATCTCATCACCCAAAATGCAGGCCGCACCAATTACCTGGATCTCAACAGACTTCATCTGACAGCTTGCTACCTAGTTGTTTCTCACAAGATGAACTCCTCTGCTCCGACTTGGTCCAGAACATTCTATTAAACAGTCGTAAACCATCAACCCGTAAAACTTACTTACAAAAGTGGCAAAGATTTTATCACTGGTGCTCACAAAATAACATCATGCCATCATCTGCAACCATCCCTTCTATTCTCAAGTACCTTTTCCAATTAAAAACTTCAAACCTTTCTAACAGCTCAGTTCGAGTACACCTAGCAGCCATTGCCACTTTTCATGATAAAATTGATTCTGACTCCATCTTCTCTCACCCGATTATGATGATGATTTCTTCTAGGCCTCCAAAATCTATTCCCAGAAACGCGAAACCCAGTGCCTACTTGGGACCTCAGTTTAGTCCTTAGGGCATTAACAAAATCACCCTTTGAGCCAGTGGCAGCATCTTCCCTCACACACCTATCAACGAAAGTAGCATTTCTAGTCGCTATCACCTCAGCCTGATGCGTAAGCGAATTAGCAGCCCTTATGTCTTCCCTACCATATACAGTCTTCCACAAAGACCAAGTAACATTGAAACCCAACCCAAAATTTATACCTAAAATAAACTCATATTTTCATCTCAATCAATGTATAGAATTACCTGTTTTTATGCCAAAACCGCATGCAAATTCCCACAAAGCCACTCTTCGCACCCTGGACATTTGAAGAGCCCTCGCCTTTTACCTCGATAGAATGAAGCCATTCCACAACTGCGACTAGCTGTTCATTGCTACTGCAGGAAGAAGTGAAGGCAAACCATTATCTAAACAGAGACTTTCCAAATGGATTTCTAACTGTATTCGTACATGCTATGATATATCATCTGTACCAATACCAGACCACGATTGTTCTCATTCCACGAGAGCTGTATCAACATCAATAGCCTTCCTGCCCAATGTCCTGATCATAGAACTCTGCAAAGCCGCTACCTGGTCCTCTGTCCACACCTTCATGAAACACTATGCCATTGACCGAGCAACTAGATCCAACACAGAAGTGGATCTTTCGGTATTATTTAATCTCTGCACAAATGACTCCGAACTCCCTCCTCCTTAGTGCTCACTGCTTGGGAGTCACCCAAGGTGGAGCAACCATGGGGACATGACTCGAAGGAGAAAGGAAGGTTACCCACCTGTGATGGTAACTGGAGTTCTTTGAGATGTCTGTCCCCGTGGTTGCTCCACCACCCTCCCTCCTCCCCTGTCCACTTTGGAGTTTCTCTTTCGCTCCCTGGTTGAGACGAAACTGAGGGGGGATGGGTAGCACGCACAGCCAGAGGGTGCCAGTTGTGGCGCGAGACCGCCTCTGGCTCCCCACGCGACCCTGACGAGCTTTGCTTTTAGATCCTCCGAGCCATGTCGCGTGGACGCGCCATCACCCAAGGTGGAGCAGCCACGGGGACAGACATCTCGAAGAACTCCAGTTACCATCACAGCTGGGTAACCTTTCTTTTTCAACTGGGTCCCAGCAAAAAAGGTTTTGAAAATCACTAAGATAAGCTTTAGGTCTCAGCAAAAGATAATTAATTGTTCATCTACTTATTAATCTCTTTAAATATGATTCAGGTTACCATTAGCTAATTATTGTAATGTACAGTACAGTATTAAATAAGAATATTAACGTATCCAAACGAGTTCTTTTCTTTTACTGACATTTAACCTTTTAATTACCTGAAGTTCAAAATTCAGCAGTGGAAGAAGCAAACATTCCCTTTTGTTTGGAGAAAGACTCACAAGACATGACACATACAATGTCAGGACACTAAAAATATCTGAAAACCAATTTGAGAATCATGGTAGTTAGTTTTGATTGTCCTAACTTGACTGATAAGCAATATACGTAAGCTGATTGTGATGGTAAAATTTTTTTTTTTTTTTGGAAACCTGTGTTTAGTCTTGTGATCTCTGAAGAGGGTAACTGTTATGCAGAACTTTGTATATTACATGAACTAAAACTAAAGGTGCGGTGCTGTAAGCTGTTTATATGAGACAAGGCAGATAATGACAGAAATCTAAATGTCACAGATTACACAGTTCCCAAATTTTTTCACATCCTGGCTAAATAAAATAAAAAACATTTGGGAACATTGCAATGGTCATGCTGGCTTGTAATATTTATCCTAGTTAACGTAGCTGGAGTTGATATTATTACTTGCTTCAGTAAAACCTTGTGCCAGAGTTGCACAGAAAAACTGTATGCTGCATGTAAGTACATTCTTTCAGCCCCATAATATTTGATTTCAGCATTATAATAAATGAGCCACAAGATAAATAACTATCATGATTTGATACATGTCATAATTTGTTTCAAAAATAATTTGCTGTTGGACCCTAATTTTATTATTTATCAAGCAAAGTTGCAATTTTAGGAAGAGACTGAATGCCTTTGCTGAAATCATTATTTTGGTGTTCTGGGGAACCTCCAAAACAGTATCTTTATTCATTTTACAATGTTTAAAACTCATAGTTTGAGAGTTTTACTTTCACAAGAGCACTGCACCTTTTTAAAAATAAAATGAAACCTTTCGTATTGCAACTGCTGTCCTTCAACTGGAACTTTTATATTCTTTTGCATAAGGACCAAATTCTTACACTGGATCTACAGGAGCTCTTGCTGGACCCCATGAAGTATATCAGGATCCAAGAGAGAAGAGATCTAAAAGGTGAAATCAAAGAGACTCATGAAATATTAACCTTTATTCATACTAACTAGCTGATGGTCTGTGGAATAGCTTCAGTTCTTGTGGAAATACTATTTTATATGTGTTATCAACATAAATCTTTCCCAGTAGTGAGCTCTAAAAGCTCTTATTTAAGCCTAGAAAAGATATTTTCAAAGAGAGGTTTAAGAATATGCAGCATGAAACAATTTTACAGTTTGTTCTGAGATATTTTAGATTATCACAAAACAGAATTTGATTTCATATTTTTCATATACAGTATTTTAAAGTCAGAGTTATGATTATGTGAGTAAACAATGGTCAAAGATGTTATTTTTTTACTACCTCAAGCAGAGTTAAGAATTTGCACCCATAAAAAGGTGAGCACAGTACACTTTACACATGGTGTTTTTTATAAATTGGACAGCTAACAAAAGACAGCATTGTACATGCAAATACAGCTGTTTTAGCTGCATAGTGTATTAAAGGTGTATGTTGGCTGAGGCAAGGCCTACTATAGGAACCTTTAACTTAGGCTGTGTGCACTTTGCAGGATGCAAAGGTGTCATGGCTACTGTGCACTTTGTAAGGCTTACAGCATAGAGAGGCATTCTAGTGAGCCTTAAACAAAGCCAAGTCTGACTGGGTAAGACAGAGTTCTAGATGCACAAAGGAGTGTGGGGGAAGGACACAAAGAGAACTGAGTTCTCTCTTGATGTGGCAGAAATAGTTACCCAAGAAGTAGGGAGCATCGTGGATGAAGGAGGCAGCCAAAGTATTTAGGCCACATCTGCACAAGAAACTTTTGCCAGATACCAACATCACCCAGGGTTTTGCTTCTCTCTTTTTTTTAATTTGTGTGTGTGTGTGTGTGTGTGTGTGTGTGTGTGTGTGTGTGTGTGT
>ML681972.1:30923779-30951816 GCA_007922195.1 Podocnemis expansa | reverse complement strand
GTGTGTGTGTGTGTGTGTGTGTGTGTGTGTGTGTGTGTGTGTGTGTGAGTGTGAGAGAGAGAGATTGGGGGGGGTGAGAGAGAGATTTGGTGTAGATAAAGTCTTAGGCACCCTTGACTCTTTTTTGGAAAGTGCTAGGTAATCTCATTTAGGTGTTAAGGTACTAGATTGTCATAAATGATATCTATTTAATGGCTCGTTTGAATGATAACCCTATACAGTGATCACTAAGGAAGAGCCCTCCGATTTGAACCTAGATCCTCTGATTAGCAAGCAAGAGGACACCAGCTTATATGGATGCAAAGCTTATCTATATCTATATTAGGTTTTATAACAAGTCTTTTTTTTCTTCCAGTCAAGATTCAGATTTACCAGGAGCACCAGAGAACTTGACATTCAGGGAGCGCCAACGCCTTTTTTCCCAGGGTCAGGATGTATCCAATAAAGTAAAGGCTTCTAGGAAATTAATGGAACTGGAAAATGAATTGAACACAAAATAAGATAGAAGCACCTTATCAAATGTTACTGAAAGATACCTAAAGTAAGGGAATGGGATGGGGCTGTTCAAGACAAGACTGTGTGTTTGTCTGTAAAGAGAGTTCAAGTCCTCTATATCTAAGACTGTTAATTGCGATTTAGAGAAGTTGCAATAGCAAGAAAACTGATTACTTTACCAAGAGTTTGTGGTTTATACAAGTTAAGCACTGTAAAATTTTAATGATATGAATCACATGAAGGTCACTTTTTTCTTTTTGTTTTGGGGGGTTAACTTTTTCTGCAATAGACCACGTAGCACTTGTCAAAGATAAGTTCTGTTTCCTGGTCTTTTACAGACACACTTTGTTTTAGCTGCTGAGCAGAGAGAGTGAGAATAGTTTGAACTGCCTAAATTAATCTGTGCACTAGCTGTTGATATCTATAGGTGTGGTTTGATGCAGAAGTCATCTCTGGGCTGTTTTACAAAGATCTAAGTTTATATATACAAATTTGAGACACTGTACGCTGCTCATACAGACTTAGCATATCAGTACAAACCTCTTATCATTACCTAGTATTAGCGTAACAGAGTTGCCTGGATAAAGTCTTTGACTGAAACAATTTTAATCATATAGGTGTTTTGTTTGGGTCTGAAATGGATGCAGAACAGAAAGTGCTTAATCCGTAATCATGGAAAAGCATATACATGCATCCATCTCTTGTAAATGAAATGTCTGGTTTGCAAAACTCCTTTAAAAAATAACACAACTGTGGAGATGAAAAACCTTACGGTTTTGTTTTGTTTTACACTGTATGAAAATGCCAGAATGTAACAAGCAATAGATAATAGGCTACATTAGTGACCCCATCATAGCTAGGAGCAAAATATTAACTGTTCAAGATGGAAATAATGATTCTGATTCCAAAGCTAGCAGAATTAAGGCGTGGATTTTCCACAGAGGGTAGAACAGACAATAAAGAGAGCACACCGTGGAGGATCATTGATGGAGTTGGTAATAGCGCCTGAGCTACATACTACTTTTGGAGAATTAAAATGGCATAGCAGAGAGTGAAACTTGTGTTTAAAAATCAGATACAGTATTGCTGGCTCGGAATAGGAATTTGACCAGTGAGGTGGCTTGACTTATTGTCCTGGCAGCACACCGTTGTTATTAATATTGATAAAGTAATACTAGACAAGCTGTCTTTCAGTCTATCTGGCTTTATTTGCATCCTCTTATATTGTTATATACTGTAGAGAATCTTCTTGGCAGTTCAAGCTATTTTTACACAGTATAATAGCCTTATTTAATTTTAAAATGTTGTATTCTTTTTTGTCCCTCCCACTGTTGTTTCTTCAGCTATGCATATGTGGCTGATGTTGGGGATAAGGACCTCATCAGAGTTCTTGTTTGTGTGATGTTAAGACAAAATATATTATTGCGATTCCAAACAAATTTTCTATTTGCAAAGCCCTAAATTGGGCTTTAGATGATTTTTCTGTATCATATTGTTCTCTTATAAATATATATTTAGGGAATTATGCACACTTCCAAATACAGAGGGGTAGACTTTCACTGCCTTAGAAAAGAAATCACTTTTAATAAGAGTTGTATGATAAATAAATGCAAGTTAATGAAAATTGGAGTGTAAATATTTGTTTTTTACATATTTCAGGTTTCTTATTTGAAAGTGTGCTTTTACCGTTTCACCTGTTAAATATGAAGTAGGCAATTAAACTGATTCAAAGTGTTAATGAAGGATTTGCATGCTTGCTGTGTCTGTTAATCAGGAAAAGCAAGCCTCTCCCAATTTACCTTGAGAACACTAGCAGCCTTACAGTGACAAAATACTGTTTTCTTTATAAAAAAACAAAAAATAATAATAATAATGCTGTGGCTGGAATACTGTTGCTGCTAGAATCTGAAAAGGCTTAGCAAAAAATACATATAAACTTCAGTTGAGTGGATTTGGCCGCTATTGGGCATTCGGGTCAAGTGTGAATATGAGTAAAAGTGCTTTTCATATTTGTCTGTGCATTATTCTTGAAAAACATCAAAACTGCTGTAGTTTCCCATTTCTACTGTATTTCACTTGCAACCTATTTTTAATAAACTTTGTATTGTATTTAATGTGTGTTTTATAGACGTATTTATATTTAAGTGCATTTTAATTAATGCCATATTAACACTTTTATACCGTAAATTATGAATATTCTTTATTGTACAGGTAATTGTAGGCATTCAAAGAATGGATACATTCCTTGTTAAAGAAAAGAAAAATTCATTTATATAGCCCACATTAAGTACTACTGTATATCATCGCATATAAGCCGAAAATTTTGTGCCTGAAAATTGGCTTCAAAACAGGCTCTTGGCTTATACTCAAGGGAATACGGTAGACAGCCCCTCCCAGGAGTTTCCCAGACCATGTGGCAGGCCGGAGCCCCAGTGTTGCCGGGTGGCCATCTTGGGCAGTCGGCCGGGGCTGGGGCTGGAGGAAGGAAGGGACCCCGGCGTCTGGAACAGCCATGTAAGGGGGCCGGGGGGTGGTCGGCCTGGACGTTGAGGGGAGGGATTCAGGGAAGCGGTGGCAAGGACGGGGGGTTGGGAGTGGTTTGGGGGGTGGGGGAAAGTGATGGGACAGCCGGGAGGGTTTGGGTGCGGGGGTTCAGGGAGACCAGGGAAGGGGCGGCAGGGCTCAGGCATTGGGGAGGGTCGGGGAGTCCAGGAAAGTGGGAGGAGGACCCAGGATTTTTGGGGAGCCCAGGGAAGCAGCAACAGGGACCGGGGATTGGGGGGGGGCGGGTGCCTGGCAGTCTGGGAAGAGCAGCAGCAGGGGTTGGGGGGGGTGACAGGGGAAGGGTGTTGGGGAACGGAAGCAACAGCACTGAACTGAGAAGGGAGTAGGGGGCGGGAGTGAAGAGCCAGGGGGCAGCAGGAGGAGCACGGGGGCAGCAGTGGGGAAGTGGCAGAGTGGGGGGGGCAGCAGTTAGCAGTGAGGGAAGGGTGGAGTAGGCGTGGCAGTGAGGAGGAGGCAGTAGGAGGAGCAGAGAGCAGCAGTGAGAAAGGGGCAGAGCAGGGGGAACAGCAGGAAACTGAAGTGAGCAGGGAGTAGCAGTGAGGAAAGGGCAGAGCAGGAGTGATGGCAGTGAGGAAAGGGCAGAGCAGGTGGGAGCAAGGGGGCAACAATGAGGAAAGGGCGCAGCAAGGGGCAACTGAGATAAATGAGAAGTGAGCAGGGGGCAGCAGTGGGGGGGGGAAGCAGGGATGACAGCTGTGAGGAGAGGGCAGAGCGGGGGGGGCAACAATGAGGAAAAGGCGGCGTGGGGGCAGCAGCAGGAAACTGAGAAGTGAGCAGGGGGGTAGCAGTGAGGAAAGGGCAGAGCAGGAGGGCAGGAGTGAGGAATGGACAGTGAGGGGGCAAGGGAAAAGCAGCAGCAGAGATTTTGGGGTAGGGAAGCTGTCGAACTCCAGAGGAAGCCAGTAGCGGGGGTTAGGTGCCAAGACCAAAAGGGGACCGTGGCTTATACCTGGGTCACCAATTTTAGCTTCTTTTTTGGGCTCAGAATTGGGGGGGTTGGATTGTGCCCGGATCAGCTTATAACCCGATTATATACGGTAGTTAACAGATAGATCTCAAAAAATAATTTTAAATGGAGAATCCTCCAGAGAGGCTGATTCTAGTGAGGTCCTCTGGGATTTTTTCTTGGTGTAATGCTATTTAATATTTTTATCAATAAATCTGGACCAAAAATATAAAATCATTACAGAAAAAATTGCGAGTTGATATAAATTAATAGGGTGGCAAATGAAGTGGCCAGGTCAGTTATACAGATTGACATAGTCTGATTAGTAAGGTGAATGATACATTTTAATACATGCAACTGGAAAGTTGTGTATCTGGGGACAGAGAGCATGGATTGCAGTTATAAGAGACACTAGCCTAAATTTTAAGGCTAGTCTAAAGATTTGTTACAGAAAAGCCTTAAAATTTAGGCCTAAATGAGCAACAAGGGGACATAGTCGCAGGCGTTTCTCATGGTCATAATGAAGACACAACTTCCATATTTAGCAGATGTTTCTAAAATAACAACCTGTTTAAAAAAAATCAACACTATCCTTCCAGGAGGAAGAGATTTATTCCAACACCGAAAAAAATGCATTCATTAACCGGTGCACAAGAGTCAGTAATTCAGTACTGGACCCTCCATGGCACAGCATATGTTAACCATGTGATTTGACAAACCTGTTAATACATTGTTGTTGTTCCTGGAAAGATTTAGCTATTAGTTATTGATGGTGGCAGATCAGATGGCTGCTCATGCCCAGGTCCTCAGGCCTCAGTTAAATACTGAACAATGTGTAGCTGGAATCTGTTGGTCTCACCAGTGTATTGCTATTGATAGGTATTAGAATAAGTGTGTGTTTACACTTCTTGGAATGCTTCTAAGTTGCTGCCTGTATTGATCTGATTTGTGTCACCTGTGTCCAACATTAGAAGATATTTGAGTAATGTTTGCAGTGTGAGCCCTTAATTGTAAATTAGAGACAGGAGAGACCCATTAACTGGTCTGACATTCTCATCTCCAGCAAAAGGTGTTAAGTCCTTCCTTGCAGACAAGAAAGGCCCACTGACACCAGCTGGACTAGCAAAGGGGTCTGCAGCCTGTGGCTCTGGAACCACATGAGGCTCTTTGGCTGCTTCCTTGCAGCTTTGGGGTCCAGGCTTCCCCACCACCACTGGGGGGGGACCCCATAGGTGGTCCACTACTGACTCTGGTTCCCACCAGGTGATCCTGCAGGTGGCCTGTGCCAGGCTCTCCCCCTGGCACCAGGGGACCCTGTGGGGGGCCCACTCCTGGTTCCAGGCTACCCCTGCCGGGGGGCCCTGTAGTAGGTTCCCAGCCCAGCACCCTCACCCCCTGCCAGGAGCTTACACCCATTGCAGCTCCCAAAACATTCAGTTATTAAAGGAATTTTTAAAAATGGCTCATATTTTGGGTTGCCAACCCCTGAACTAGTGGCCCATTAAAGAGAACAAAAAACACTCCACCCCCGTGAACAAGCCTTGCAAGTGAATTCCTCTCATCAGCTGGGTGTGCAGCTCAAAGCAGAAGGAGGGCAAGGTATAAAAGCCCCTAACAAGGAGAAATGATCTTTATGCTGCTTGAGACTCAGATGAGCAAGGATCACTAGGCATAGGCTGAAAATCCCTAATGCTAAACCTATGTTAGCTATATAGGATGTATGTAAAGCACTTGCTTGTTACAGATGCTTCTGTTACTTGTTGAAACTTAAGATTGGAACGTGTGTTTATTCCTGCTTTAACCTTGTAAATAGCTATTTCCTTGTATACAGTACATCTTTAGATTAGTTTATTATAGGACTGGCCTCAAGCATTCTTTGGCCTGATACCTAAAGTGCAACTGTCCTGGGGAAAGTGACTGGTGCTTTGAGAGTGGGAGTAGCCTGAATATTGCTGTGACCTTGTTGTAAGGGACCAGTCATCAAAAAAGGCAGGCATACCAAGTGGGAAGACAGATCGGAGTGCCTGAAGGGACTGTCTGTGACCCCCTGTTAGGCTATACTTGGAGGAGTTTATGCTTTATAATTGGTGGATGAAATGTCAGTATAGGCCCCACCATCACTCTGGAGTTTGTACTGTTTTCTACAGTTTGCCTTGAAGTTCCTGCTCATCTGTTCAAGTCACTGCAGGACAGCTTCACAATGGCACAGCTGGCAAGATTGATGTACCACTAATGAATTCAGTTTGTAGATTATAAAGCTGTTAAAACTTGATATTGATCATTTTAAAGTCTAAAGAATAGACATAATGTGTGAACTAGTTATATGCTGGTCTTGTGAGGAAAGCTTGTCTGTAGAGAATGTCCTATCAGATCAAAGCTTTGGGAGTAGCCAGGGAGAGAAAAGGGGGAGCCCAAGGACTCTATGGTCACTCTGTCTAGAGTAGACCATACCTGTGTGTACCTGTCTCAGGTCAGAATATCAGACAACAGGGCAGCCCAAATGGCAGTGTATTCTATAATTAGATTTTACCAATGCAGTAACAGATGTGTACTCCTGGATCACCAGAGTAATCTTACCAGTGCATTAATGGAGGGGTTTTCTTTTGGTTCTGAATCTTCTACTACTTCTTTGAGCAGTGTCCCCAACTGCTCCACTTCAGGTGTGTGTGGCACACCCCACACATAGCATGGAGATTCATTCACTGTGTCCCCATGGGCAGGGAGACACTGGCAGGCGCGCTCACTCACACCCCCCCCCCCAGTTCCAACTTTACCGCTCCAACAACTAGACCTTTGAAGGCAGTTGCTCCCTATTCTCTCCTATCCTAAACCCATATCCTTGAACTTTCCTCAAAGAAGGAGAACAATAAGAACAACAAAAACAAGACCATCTTCTAAAAGAACAAAAAAAAAAAAAAAGACTGGACACAGACAAATGCTGAGCCCCTCAGGCTTTAAGAGGTGCGCCTCTTGCCATGAGGCAATGCCGGGGTCCGATGGCCACAATGACTGTATTAAGTGCCTTGGGGAGGCACATATAACTACTAAATGCGGGCACTGTAAGAACCTTACCTCCCAAACCTGAAAGGAGCGGGAGAGAAAATTAAAACTACTGTTGATGGAGGGCTCCCTGAGACCAGAGTCCAATCCCAGTCCGCTCTCACAGCTGCCGCAAATTCACCACAAGAGGTGCTCCTCTGAGCCCTCTCCAGTGCCAAAAGTGACCAAGGAGCTCAGCTTCTAATGCTGGCTCCCTCGATTCACACTCAGCGTCGGGGGTGAATTCCCCCAACGTCTCCAGCTGCCCACAAAGCGCTTCTGTTCAGCATGGGCATACAGCTGCACCAGCTAACAGTGCCGATGCTGTCAACTGAAGCGCAGAGTGCATCAGCTCTGCAAACTGCTGCCACAGCACCGTCAACAGCACTTCCAGCACCGATGTCGGTTACTGCAATGCCCCCACAACACCGCTACCTGCACCGACACCGGCGCCGCAATTTTTCCATATGGCAGCGCTTTCAATGCCGCAGCTTCCGCTGACACCCACCCCATTGATTGACCCACCAGTGCTGTACACCTTTTCTACTCAGAATGCTCCCCAGGGCTCAGTCCATAAGAAACATGAGAGAAAGTCCCTCCATACCAACCTCAGGGATGATTTCTCTATATCTACATCCCCGATATCCCCTTGTTTGGGATGAATTCATCTCCAGGATCTTTTTCTCCAAGGTCTCTCTCATCACAACATAGCTCTGTGTCAGCAACCAGCGAAGCTCCCTCTGCTGACCAACCATCACAAATACCAACAGCCTTTGCCTGCTACTACAGTTTCTAATATGACACATACATGGCCATATCCTCAATGGCCTCTGAATCCTACCTTCAGCATGCCATATATGCCTTGGTTTACCTGGCCACAGCTGCCATCACCACCCGCGATTCCCTCCACATCACAGATGTCAGTGCCAGTACAACAGCCAGTTCAGTGATCCCTCCACAACCTCAAAATCAAATACTTACCGTGAACCCTCAGCCTCAACAACACATGGCCTCTGACACCCCTAATCAACGCTCCAAATCCAATGAGATTAAGCAGTTCCAGGAGCTATTCAAACGTGTAGCAGACTATATGGATATCCCAACTCACGATACATCCACCGTGCAACATAAGCTTTACTGGATACTCTAGTCATCTGTCTCCACAATGTCTGTCTCCCGATGGACGAGGGCATCATGGAGCCCGCTAATGCAATATGGCAAACACCGGCTGCTTCTGCTCCAACGAATAAGAAGACCAAGAAGAAATATTTTATTGCCCCTTATGGCAACGAATTTCTTTTTATCCATCCACAGCCCAACTCATTGGTGGCTGAAGCTGCCAACCAACAACTCAAACAACAGAGGAGCAAGTCCACCACAGCAGACAAATATGACAAAAAACTGGATGTTATGGGTAGAAAAGTATACGCATCAGCTGCTTTTCAACTTGAGTGGCCAATTACACCACGGTCTTATCCAACAATAATCACGACTTATACACCAAAACAATGAATTTTATCAATTTTTATTCCATAGGATAAAAAGACTGATTACACAAATATTGTCACCGAAGGTTAATTAGTAGCTCGCACAGCACTACAGGCCACCCTTGATGCAGCAGATGTAGCCGCCAGAACGATAGGCACAACCGTCGTCATGCATAGATCATCTTGGCTCCATGCTGCCGTGCTACCTAACAAATGCAAAATACGATTGAGGACTTGCCATTTGATAAAGAAAAATTTTTTTCTGAAAAAACTAATGAAGTGATGCATACTCTTAAGGACTCACATGCCACACTTCGCACGCTTGGCATATATACTCCTGTGCCACGGAAGTCCTACAACAGATATCAACCATATAACTGTAGATATTCCAACATCTACCAGAACAGGAGAGTTGACGCTAGGCCTAGACAGATGAACCAGAAGAAGACCCACCTAATCAATCAACATCCGCCACTCCCACAAATACCTCCAAACAGCAATCTTGATGTTCTCACCAAGGGATTGCTTGACCACCCTATTTTCATGCCACCTGTAATTCCACACAATCCCCTCTTCTTCCACCATCGCTTACTGCCATTTCTCCATCATTGGCAGGCCATCATGGCAGACAAATGGGTTATAGAAATTATTACCAAGGGTTATTCCATCCCCTTTACATTGAAACCCACTTCCCATCACCCTTCCCCATCCCTGTTCAGGAACCCCAATCACGCACATATCCTGCAAAAGGAAATACAAAACCTGTTATACCTAGGAGCAATAGAGGAAGTTCCGCTCCAGTTTGCCAGGAATGGATTCTATTCTCACTACTTCATAACAGAAAAGTGTATGGGAGGATGGAGACCGATATTGGATCTCCGTAAGTTAAACAAGTTCATAAAAATTCAAAAGTTCAAAATTATCTCTGTTGGCATGATAATACCTTGTCTGGAAAAAGGGGACTGGTTGACATCCCTCGATTTAAAGGACGCGTACTTTCATGTACCCATACGTCCAAGCCACAGAAAATTTCTCTGGTTCCAATTCCACAACAAACACTACCAGTACACGGTGCTTCCATTTGGCCTCCATACAGCACCGAGGGTTTCCTCAAAACTTATGGCGGTAGTCATGGCTTTCTTACACAGACAAAAAGTCCTGATATACCCTTATCTCAATGACTTCCTTATCAGAGCAACATCATACCAGGAACCGATGATTGCAACAAAATTCATGGAAAAGATATTCCTATCACTAGGCCTAGCGATAAATTATGACAAGTCAGTTATGCAACCAACGCAAGAAATACATTACATTGGAGCCAGAATCGACACAGTGTCAGCAAGAGCACATCTAACTCTTCAGAGATACCTCGTAATAAAACAAATGGCCCTTGCGTTGCAGACTTCACCGATAACCTCGACCCACACCTGTATGCAGATGCTGGGTCACATGGCTGCTACAGCCTACCTGGTCCGCCATGCCAGACTCAGGATGAGACCCCTGCAACTCTGGTTTCTCAACCAACAACGTCATCACAACGGGATGCTAAAATCCACACTTTCAATCCCACGGCTGGGCAAACACTGTCTTAGCTGGTGGACAATAGAGACGAATCTTTGTCAGGGCATCCTGTTTACCAACCAAAAACTGCAAATTTTCATCATGATGGACACTTCCCTAATGGGCTGAGGCACCCATTGTCAACAACTAACCGCTCAGGGCCGATGGGCTCCCCATGAAAGATTGCTTCATATCAGCCTACTCAAGCTCAGAGCAATACGATACGCATGTTGTCACTTCCTTCCCTTCATCTTGGGACAAGCAGTCGCAATTCGAACGGACAATACAGTTTGCATGCACTACATAAATCGTCAAGGGGGCACTCGTTCCCCATCCCTTTGTGTGGAATCAATGAAACTGTGGGAGTGGTGCATTAGGAACAAAATTCATATAGCAGCACTATACCTACCAGGCAATCAGAACATTATAGCAGACAATCTCAGAAGGTCTTTTCCACAAACACACAAATGGGAACTACATGATGACATCCCTTCTCACATATTCAAACTGTGGGGCACACCCAAAATTGACTTTTTTGCAACACAGGACAACAGTAAATGCCAAAAATTCTGCTCCCATGCAGGGATTGGGCGGGAATCGCTAGGCAACGCATTCGCCATAGGCTGGAGCCAAACCCTACTATATGCCTTCTCCCCGATACCCTTGATACCTCGAGTAACATGGAAAATTCGTCAAGACAAGGCAAGAGTGATACTAATAGCCCCGGCAGGGCCTCGACAGCCATGGTATACTTACCTCCTCAGGATGTCAACACACACACGAGTCACCCTTCCTAACACTCCAAGCCTTCTATCACAAAACCAGGACAGGTTAACGCATACTTACCTCCACAAGCTCCACTTAACAGCATGGAGCCTCGATCGTTCGCTAATTTAGAACTCCAATGCTCCGACGAGGTCAGGAACATCCTGCTAAACAGCAAAAAACCTGCAACTAGAAAAACTTACCTTCAAAAATGGCGCAGGTTTTCTAGTTGGTGTTCGCATAGGTCTATCACTCCATCGCAGGCTACCATTCGAGAAATCCTTGAGTATCTTCACCACCTTAAAGAGACAGACGTCACTGTTAACACTGTTAAGGTCTATCTAGCAGCCATTTCCACATTTCATAACACAATAGACAATTCATCTATATTCTCACATCGTATAGTAAAGAGATTGATGGTGGGCTTAAATAACCTCTACCCACAAACACGTCCCCTCGCCCATCCATGGGACCTCTCTATGGTTCTACGGGTATTAATAAAACCCCCATTTGAACCTTTGGCTACGGCCTCCCTTCTCAATCTATCAATGAAAGTTGCATTCCTTGTGGCCATAACGTCAGCAAGGCGCATCGGAGAGCTGGCAGCCCTGATGACCCATCCCCCATACACAATATTCTATAAAGACAAGATATCCCTCCATCCTCAACCTAAATTTCTCCTGAAAATCACATCGGCCTTCCACATGAACCAGACCATACATCTACCTACCTTTTGTCCCAAACTGCATACCACGAAACAGCAGGCTGCCCTCCATACCCTGGATGTCACGCGTGCCATTGCATTCTACCTGCAAAGAACAAAACAATTTAGAAAGACCCCCAGACTCTGCCTCCACTGCAGAGCGTTCCCAAGGCAACCCAGTGTCCAAACAGAGACTGTCAAAATTGATTCTCTTCATGCATTAGAACTGCATACACATTATCACGAACTGATCTACCCAATAATATCAGAGCACATTCAACTAGAGCAGTAGCCACATCCACTGCCTTCCTAAAGAACGTCCCACTATTAGACATTTGTAAAGCGGCCACGTAGTCCTCCGCTGACACCTTTATAAGACGCTATGCCATAGAATAAACCTCTCAGACACATCTGTGGGTAGAGCAGTACTAACAACCTTACTCACTCAGCCCTCCGAAGTCCCAGCCTCCTTGGCGGGACACTGCTAAATACTCACCTGAAATGGAGCAGTCGGAGACACTGCTCAAAGAAGAAATGGAGGTTACTCACCTTGGTGCAATAGCCGGAGTTCTTCGAGATGCATGTCCCCGACATGGTCCACTACCCTCCCTCCTCCCCTCTACTTCGGAGTATATTTTGATCATCTGGTCTCTGCAGTAGACAGGGAACTGAGGGCGGGGGGGAGAGTGAGTGTGCGCGCCTGCCAGTGGTGTGAAAATTACGCTTCACGGCAGCGCGTGCCTCCCCTCCCCACACACATGGGGACACTGCGAATGAATCTCCGAGCTAGGTGCGGGGTGTGCCACACACACCTGAAGTGGAGCATGTTGGGGACACACATCTCGAAGAACTCCAGCTACTGCATCAAGGTGAGTAACCTCCATATCTTTCTAGGGACTCCCAGATTGTTTGATGATAGTCACTATATGCGATAAGCTCCTGTTGCACAACATATAAATAATCCAAGTTTGCTTTTTTGTCAGTTTATACAGGAATTAAAGTAGGCCGGAACGGCCCACAAATTTGGGGGGCCAGCAGGGGTATTGCTGGCGCCAGGCTTACAGGGCTCAAGTCCCAGCGCCGGAGTCCCTGGGCTGCCACCAGGCCACCCATGGCGGCAGCTGCAGTGGTGGCATGTGAGCCAGGCATCTCAGTGCGCTAAGCCCTGCGTCTTTTCCAAGGCCAGCAGCGCTCCTGGGGGCCAATGTTCTGGGGCCCCTAAAAACAGAAGAAGCAGGCGGCACCCATGTTCTGCTCTACCCTGGCCCAGGAGCTACAGCCGGGCTGGGCTGCTCCTTCACAGACAAACAGCTTCAGGCTGAGCCAGTTGGAAGCTGCTGCCTGGGTACTAGTGCTGGCAGGGTTCCCTTTCTGTGCTGGGCTGCCCAGCCTACAAAGAAACAAAATTATTCTAGCACTAGGACCTGGGAGGGAGCATCTAACTGCAGCGCAGCACAGCACTAGAGCCCTTGAAGGAAAGGGAAGTGAGGGAAACTCCATGGATCTGATCCGGGGGACAACTCTCATCCTTACCTGTACCCCTGCCATGGGTTGTGAAGGACCGACACCATCCCTTTCCTCCTCTCCCCTCCTCAGGAAAATGGGGGAGGGATGAGGCTACCCAGCTCCAGCCAGGAACTGGGGTCCCAGCTGCAGCAGGGGACAGTAAATGATGAGGGTGGGGGTGCTGGGCCGGGCCAGGCCTTCAAGGGGGTAGGAGGGCAGAGGGAGAACTGTTAGACCAGTATGAGGGTGTCAGAGGAAGAGTGTGAGGCTGCAATTGAGGTCAGGGAGGTGTAGAGGGGGTGGCGTTTAAGGCCAGGATCAGGACTAGTATTTTTATGGAGTAAAAACAGATGTGTGTGGTACTGAGTAGCAGCTGCAAATGCCTTCCTGGGCCGGAGCCTGGACAATGCGGGAACGGGGCCCAGAGATTAGGAGTGTTCCAGGGCCCGTTAAATTATACTTTAACCACTGAACTTACACATTTCCTGCTGGAGATGGGGATGGAGTGTAGTTAGCAAAATGACAACCCTGAACCCTGTAGCATCATGCAAAGCAATCTTGCTACTTAATCCCCTTTTCATCTACAATAATGGGCATTAAAAGCAACCCAAACCAAAATCAGGCCAGAAATAGGCTTCTTCTGGTGCTGCTCATAGCAAACTGACCGGAGAGATGGAATAGACTGTGCCTGTCACCAACTCCTGACACTGTCCCCAACTGGCCAAGTGTCAGGTGAGCAGCTCAGTCATGTGATACCATGCACTCCACAATCCTCCCTGTGGGAATTGCCTAAGAGGTCGCCTTCAATTTCAAAGCCAGAGGATGATGGGACCTCCTCTCGCCATACCCCATCATCAGCACTTACCCTCCACACCACACACCCCTCCTTCCAGGTGGTGTTCCCATTCCGGGGATTCAGACACCCGCCACCAACACTTGCGCTCCACATTCTCCCTGGCACGGCAGTTGGCACCAGATAAAACAGCCAGGAAATGCTGAAGAAAGCGTTGCCTGTCTTCCCCACAATGCAAGGGCTCAAGGGGTAGCACCATTGTCTTGCCAGCTCCAGCTCCCCACACCACGGCACAAGTCCTCTCTGGTACTAGGGCAGAAGAGGGACCATTCACTTTGGGAGAGCTGACACTCGGCACGGGGTTGCTCAGACTCCACAAGGGACTTGGTACCGAGGACCTTTAAAAACGACCTCTGGAGAGTCTGCTTGGGACTCAGGTGACTCTTCCACCGAAGACTTGAGATCACGGGACTCTTTGAGGAAGTCCAGGAGCATCAGGGAGGAGTGGGCTCCAATGAGGCCTCTGACCCATGGGCAGGTCCGTTAAGCCCTTGCTGGAGTGTCTTGAGGGTCTTATCCTCATTCCCTGACAAAGCCACCTATCAAAGGTTCTTTTCTTTGAGAGAGGACCCTCCCTTCCACCAGGACTTCTTAAAGCATATAGCTGCTAACCTTGATTTAAAACTAGAGGTAGCCAAGGACAACTTTCACCCTGTCTTTGATGTTGGTGACATGACCCCATCAGCAAGAGAGGCAGTTCCCCTCCATGAAGGGGTCTTCAAAATAGCACGGACCACATGGCAGACACCCCTCCTCAATTCCAGCGGTCTCCAAGACAATGGAGAGGAAATACCATGTGCCTGCAGACAGATTCAGTTTCCTCTTCAATCACTTGACACCTAGTTCTCTAGTAGTCAATGCGGTTAATCAACGTGAGAGACAGGGCCAACCAGCGGCCACTCCCAAAAGCAAAGAAGCCAAGAAACAGAACTTCTTTGGCCCCAAGGTCTATTCTATCATAGTCTTGCAACTCCTCATTGCCAATCACCAGGCCCTCATGGGGAGATACATTTTTCATCTATGGAAGATGATGGAGCACTTCATGGACCTCCTCCCTCCTGACCACATCAGACTTTATCACCCTGATCAAAAAGGGTCAACTGGCAACAAAAGACATCCTCCTGACTTTGTGGGATGCCAAAGACATGGCGAGCCATGGGGTGGCCTCGGCCATTGCCATGCAGAGAGCCACCTGGCTCCAGGGATCAGGTCTGTCCCCTCAAATGCACCACTTGATCCAAGACTTCCCCTTTGAAGGTCCACTGCTTTTTGCTAAGTCCACAGACTCAAAATTGCTCAGCATGAAGGACTCCCATACCATGTTATGGTGCCAGGGAATGTGTACACCGCAAATGTCCAGATGGTCGTTTCAGACTCAGCGTCAGCAACAGCAGCAGCCCCAACAGCAGCAGACACATCAGCTGCATCAAGAAACCCCAACATCATACATTCCACAGGCCCAACTCTCCTCTGGTGAGAGGGACGGGAGCAGGGGAGCAAGATCATTACGAGTCCAAGGGGGTCCCCAGACCTCGCAACAGGGTGGTAACAACACACGCCAGCCTGCACAGAGGCAGCGTTTTTGACAAGTCATGCCAGGGCCACACAAAAGACCAGACCCTAGTCCTGACCTTCTGGAACCGCTTAGGCCCATTCAGACACCAATGGACCAGGATCACATCAGACCATTGAGTCCTGGAGGTAATTTCAAAGGGTTATCACCTCCAGTTCGCATGCAGACCTCTGGACTAAAAGCCACCCCCTCCTCATGTTAGAACTGGAGTGCCAAAACCTCCTGTCCCTGGAGGTCATAAAAAGGGTACCCCCAAAGGAGAAAGGGAAGGGTTTCTATTCTAATTTTCTGGTCCCAAAGTCAAGGGGGTGTCTGTGACCCATCTTGGACCTCAGGACCCTAAACAAGTTTTTAAGAAAAATAAAGTTCCGAATGGTTTTCCTGTCTCAGATCATTCCATCTCTGGACCAGGGGGATTGGTTTACAGCCCTTGACCTAAGGGAAGCCTACTTTCACATTTCAATATGACGAAAATACAGGAAGTTCTTCTTTGAGCAGTGTCCCCAACTGCTCCATTTCAGGTGTGTGGGCACACCTTGCACCTGGATCAGAGATTTTTCAGCAGTCTCCTTATGGGGGGGGCACATGCTGGGTCTGAGGAGTGTGATTTTTCACGCCGAATGTGATGCGCGTGCATCCCCCTCCTCCCACAGTTCTACTTTTACCGTTCTGGCTGCAGGATGGAGAATCAGCAGCTCCCGACCATCTCACAATTCACTTCTATTACTCATTACAATTCCTAACAGCCCCAAATGACTTACAAACAACACATTTAACAACGTAAATCAACCATTGAAAACAAAGGACAAAACCTGATGCCAAGCCCCTCAGGCTTCAAGAGATGTGCTGCCTGCCATGAGGCTATGTCAGCATCGGACGGCCACGATAACTCCATCAAGTGCCTGGGAGAGGCACACACAACAACTAAATGCTTGCACTGTAAAAACCTCACCTCCCAAACAAGAAAGGAGAGGGAGAGGAAGCTAAAACTTTTATTGATGGAGGGATCTCTAAGACCGGAGTCTGACCCCGGTCCATCTCCTCAGCCACAGCAAGCAGCGCACAAGAGACGCTCTTCTGAGCACTCTCCAGTGCCAACAAAGAGACCAAGGAGTTCAGTTCAGAAAACTGATACCCTTGACTTAAAAGCACCCTCGGGGCTACATACCTCCAAACGTGCCAGTCGCCGAAAAAGCGCTTCTCTTGAGCGCGGGCATACAAACAGATTGGCGGACCGTGCAACAGCGCCGTTAACCAACCCCGGATCCACATCGGCTTCGCTAACGGCTGCTTCTCTGCCACCAACATTTGTCACGGCACCAGCCCCTAGCAGCCTCCATGCCACGGCGCCATTATCTGTGCCAACATCGGCACCTGCATTCTTTCACCCAGCACTGGTCTGGCTGTCGCAGGCTCTGCTGCCTGCTCATTCATCAAATGACACTTCCCTGCCACTCCAAAATTCCTCTGATACCACACTCCAGAGCAAAGCTGCTAAAAAGCATGAAAGAGAGTGCTGTCATTCCAACATAAGGGCAGACTTTACAAGGGATTCATCCCTAATTTCTCCTCTTTTGGGGATCAATTCATCTCCTGAATGCTTTTCACTGATGTTTTTATTTCTAAGCACAGTACCACATCAGTCAGCAGTGAAGCTCCAAAGGGATAGCTGTGTTAGTCTAGTCCAGCAAAAAAAGCAAGGAGTCGTGTGGCACTTAAAGACTAACAGATTTATTTTTCGCATGAACTTTCATGGGAGAAACTCCCACGAAAGCAGTGAAGCTCCCTCTGCTGGCAAAATGCTGCCATTACAGCAGCCTGTGACTGCTCCTGTAATGCCTAACATCACATACACATGGCCATATCCTCAGCAGCATATGACTGCTCCACTCAATCTACCCTACATGCCTTGGCCTAATTGGCCATAATTGCCAATGACACCAGCCATCCCAGCCACATCACAGCTGTCAATGGCTGCTCAGCAACCTGGACCATTCTTCATGCAACAGTCTCAAACCCAGATACTTACCAGCAATAATCAATCTACTCCTACTGCCTCCCAGCAACATACTAGTCCTAAGAGCCCAACCCAACGCTCTAAATCAGACAATATCAAACAATTCCAGGAGCTATTTATACGAGTGGTGGATAACATGGATATATCCACTCCGGATACATCTACTACTCAACACAAATTATATAGAGTATCGCAGTCATCTGTATGCACTAAGATAGCACTTCCCATGGATGACGGCATCATGGAACCTGCGGAGGCCAAATGGCAAACAGTAGCATCCTCTGCCCCAACCAATAAAAAAGCAGAAAAGAAGTATTTCATCATCCTCAGGGGTAACAAATTCTTGTTCACCCATCCCTGACCTAACTCACTAGTCATTGAGGCAGCAAACCAATGGGCCAAACAGTCCCGCAGTAAGTCCAGTCCAGAAGACAAGGATGACAAAAAGCTAGATACACTTGGCAGACAGGTCTACACATTGGCTACCTTTCAGTTACAAGTCGCCAATTACACTGCAGTTTTATCTAACTATAATTATGACTTACACACAAAAATTATGGATTTTATTGACTTTATTCCAGAAGATAAAAAGAATGATTTCAAGACTCTTATCAATGAAGGGCAACTAGTGGCACGCTCAGTGCTGCAAGCTTTTCTGGACGTGGCTGATGCGGCGGTGAGAACAATAGGCACAGCGGTGGTCATGCGCAGATCATCCTGGCTCCATGCTGCTGCTTTACCTAAACAGATGCAAAATACTATTGAGGATTTGCCCTTTGATAAAGACAAATTATTTTTGGACAGAATGAAGTAATGCACATATTAAAGGACTCCCGAGCTGCTTTACATACTCTTGGTGTATATATACCCCTGCACCAAGGAAGACGTATCACAGATATCAATCTTACAGCTACAGATATCCCCAAAGCTACCAGGCCAAGAGACTAGACAACACAAGGACGAGGCCTAGACAACAAAATAGGGGGAGACAGACCAACCAGGCACCATCCACCGCACACTCAAACACCTCCAAACAACAGTTTTGATGGTTTGATCGAGGGCCCGTTTGACCATCACACCCTCTTGTCAGGAGTAACTTTGCAGAAACCTCTCTTTTTCTGCCATTGATTGCTGCCATTCCTCCAACAATGGCAAAACATAACATGGGTCTTAGAGATTATTACCAAGGGCTATTCCATCCCCTTTATGTCAAAACCCACATTCCACCACCTTTCCCCGTCCCTTTTCAGGGACCCCAATCATGTACAGATCTTGCAGCAAGAGATAGACAGTCTCATACATCTAAGCACAATAGAGGAAGTCCTGATCCAGTTCATAAGGAAGGGATTCTACTCTTGCTACTTGATAAGATTATTATATTTTGTCTGCGTAGGAAAGCTATGACAACAGCCATGAGCTCTGAGAAAACTTAGACTATTTCCTGATCAAGGCCAAATCATATCAGGAAGCGCTACTAGTAACCAGGATAACGGAAAACACATTCCTGTCACCAGGCCTAGTAACAAACTACGAAAAGTCCACTACAACCCCGACACAGGATATCCAATATATCGGAGTCTGGATCTACATGATCTCAGCAAAGGCATACCTGCCTCAACAGAGATATATCACAATAAAACAGCTGGCACTCATGCTCCAAACTTCATCTGGTGCTCCCGAAAATCCATCAGTCTGACTCAAGCTGCACTCCCACATATACTCAAATACCTGACCAACCTAAAAGAAACAAACATCTCCATAAATACTACTAAGGTTCACCTTGCAGCCATCTCCACATTCCATACTGGCTCATCTATATTCTCACATCCAATAACAAAAAGATTCATGGCAGCACTAAATAATTTCTATCCACAAACTCGAACACTTGCACATCCATGGGACTTGTCCATGGTACTTCGGGTTTTAATGAAACCCCCATCTGAACCCTTAGCAACAGCCTCACTTCTCCATATATCTATGAAGGTTGCATTTCTAGTAGTGATAAATTCAGACAGACATGTGGGGGGACTAGCAGCTCTCATGGCGCATCCCCCATACAGACTTTTCTACAAGGACAAGGTATCCCTCCATCCACATCCTAAATTTCTCTCAAAAATCACATCCTCATTCCATCCTAACCAGATAATATATCTTCCCACATTTTACCCAAAACCACACAAGACACACCAGCAGGCTGCCCTCCACACCCTCAACGTCAGGCGTGCCCTTGCCTTCTACCTACAAAGAACAAAATACTTCAGAAAAACTCCCAGGCTTTTTGTTTCTACCACAGAAGGCTCTAAAGGCAATCCAGCATCAAAGCAGAGACTATCAAACTGGATTTCCTCATGCATATGAACAGCCTATATGCTATCAGGAACCGAACCACCTGACACCATTCGAGCACACTCTACCAGATCACTAGCCACATCCATGGCATTCCTCAAGAATGTTCCGCTGCTAGACATTTGCCAAGCCGTCACTTGGTCCTCGGCGGATACCTTCGTAAAACATTATGCTGTAGAGCAAATGTCCAAAATAGATACAACTGTGGGCTGAGCAGTACTCAGAACATCACACACTACCACTCCGAAGTCCCAACCTCCTCGGTGGTACACTGCTAAACGTACACCTGAAGTGGAGCAGTCGGGGACACTGCTCAAAGAAGAAATGGAGGTTACTCACCTTGGTGCAGTAGCCGGAGTTCTTTGAGATGCGTGTCCCTGACGTGCTCTACTAGCCTCCCTCCTCCCCTCTAACTTTGGAGTGTACCTTCCACATCTTGGTCTCCGCGGTAGACAGGGAACCGAGGGAGGAGGGGGGGATGTGTGCGTATCACATTCAGTGTGAAAATCACACTCCTCAGACCCAGTGTGCACCTCCCCTCCCCCCCCAACAGGGAGACTGCTGAAAAATCTCCAATCCAGGTGTGGGGTGTGCCCACACACCTGAAGTGGAGCATGTCGGGGACATGCATCTCAAAGAAGTCCAGCTACTGCACCCAGGTGAGTAACCTCCATTTCCTCTGTTTGATCGTGAGAGGAGATCACTTCCAATTCACTGCACTCCTCTTTGGCCTGTCTCTATCCTCAAGGGTTTTCACGAAATGCATTATGGTAGTGGTGGCCCGCCTAAGAAGGCAGGAGGTCTGCATCTTTCTGTACTTGGACAACTGGGTGCTAAGAGGAAGGTCCAAACTCCAATTCCAGTGCAGTGCCCGAAAAACCCAGAGCCTGTGCAGGAGACTGGGTCTTCTCCTAAACTTAGGGAAGTCAAAACTCACCGCGACAAGAACAGAGTTCATAGGAGCCCACCTAGAGCAAGGGCCTCATTACCGCAATCCAGATTTCAGTCCATATCTGCCATCATCACAGAGTTGCATTACTGCTCCACAACAACTGTAAGACGTTGTCTCTCTGGCTGCTGGGCCATATGGCAGCCTCCGTCTATGTAATAAGAACGGCATGCCTCCATATGAGACCCTTCCAGATATGGCTGGCGTTGAACATCTGCCCTCGGATTCACTCCCTAGACTGGATGGTCACTATCCCTCAGGCAGTGCTAGACTTGCTGGGGATCTGGCAGAATGCGAATTTTGCACGCAGGGGAGTCTCTTTTGAGTCCCTGACCCTCTTGGTTATGCTAATGACAAACACGTCAGACTTGGGATGAGGTGCCCACAACACAGTGGGCCTGTCCACCCAAGGGACCTCGTCCCGAGAGGACAGCTTGCTCCACATAAATGTGAAGGAGCTGAGGACAGTACAATTAGCGTGCCAGGTGTTCTGGAACAGGATACAGGGAAAGATGGTCCAAGTCTTGAGCAAAAACATGACTGCCTTGTTCTATATAAACCAGGGGTCTCAAACTCAAATCATGAGGGCTAGTGAAGGGCCGCATGTGGATTAGTACGTTAGCCCGAGGGCCGCACCACTAAAACCTTTTCATACAACAATATTGTAAACATCAATAAAAATAGTGTCATTGCAGGCCACAGGAAATAGCTTTAGGAGCCACATGCAGCTCGCAGGCCATGTGTTCGAGACCCCTGATACAAACCATCATGGGGGAGTCTGCTCATCAGTAGAGCCCTGCAAATACACAGATATCTACATTATATCTGCATTCGCGGATACGACATGGATATCCATGGACCATTTTTTGTGGATGCAGATCAGATACAAATCCCCATATTTTTATCTGCACAGAGCTAGAGCCCTGCAAATATGCGGATATCCGCATTATATCCGCATCTGCAGACACATGGATATCCGCGGGCTATTTCTTGCGGATGCAGATCGGATATGAATCCATGTATTTGTATCTGTGCAGGGCTCCACTCGTCAGCACTATGAAATAAGGCATCCCGCCTGTGGGAACTGGCTCTGAGATTCAGCTTCACTCCCATAGCCTCCCACTGAGCAGGGAATGAACAACTCCCAAGCAGACACATTGAGAAGGAAATTCCTCTCTCAACACGAATGGTCCCTCCACAGGGAAGTGGCAGAGCACCTCTTTGAGATGTGGGGCCCACCACAAATAGACCTATTCACCTCAAGAGGGCAAGTGCTTGTGTTCGTTCAGGAGCAGAGAGATGGTGTCCGTATCAGATACTCTACTAATCAACTGGGGGGCCCGCTTCTATATGGCTCCCCTCCCCCCCCAGCCCTTAGTCCACAGGGTCTTACTAAAGATCAAGAGGAACCCGGCAGATGTAATCCTCATAGCTCTGGCATGGCTGCGCCAAAAATGGTACTCCACCCTCCTCGACCTCTTGGTGGAACTGCCCATGTGCTACTGCTCAGGGCAGACCTCACACAGGAGAATGGTCGCCTCTGGTACCTGAACCCCAGGACATCACACCTGATGGGGTGGAGACTGTTAAACCCAACCGAGCGGTCTTGTTCACGTGAGGTACAGAAGATGCTGAAAGAGAGCCAGAAACCTTCCACAAGGGCCACCTGCAGGGCCAAGTGGAAGCAATTATCCGTGTGGGCTTGGAGGAAGGGCGTGGTTCCCGAGACAGCCCTCATCCACATCTTTCTAGACTATCTTCTGTCACTGAAGGGTCTTTCCATACCATCCCTCAAGGTCTGTCTAGCGGTAATGTCAACCCTACATAGCTCATTTGACGGGGTCACCCTCTTTGCTCATTCCACTGCCTTATGGTTCTTCAAGGGACCAGAGAGACTATATCCTCAGGTCCATGCTCACACACCACAATGGGACTTGAACCTGGTGTTAGAGGGTCTCACAAAGGCCTCTTACAAGCCCTTGGACTCCTGCTTCCTCTTGATACTATCTTGGAAGGTGTCCTTGCTGGTAGCTATTACTTCTGCCAGGAGAGTCTCTGAAATCCAGGCCCTCTCCTCCAAGCCTCCATACATGACCTTCTACCCTAACGAGGTCCAACCAGGTCTACACCCAGCCTTTCTCCCCAAGGTGGTGTCCCCCTTCCACATAAACCAGGACATTTGTCTCCCGGTCTTTTACCCAGATCCACAAGCAATGTTACCTATAAGCTGCACACATGCGTGTGCGTGCACACAGCAGCAATCACTCAACGGTGCACAAATCACTGCTGGCAGCACACAGCCCAGCCATGGACCCTAGCCAGCCGGAAGACACAGTCTTCCAGCTGGCAGGGGGCTGCATTGGGCTAGATCAGTTTGAAATTTCCCACCCTGATGATGGTCAGGGCAGCAGCAGTCTGTGGCCAGGGAGAAGCTCTGGCGGCCAGGCAAACAGGAAGGGGGGATTTTGGGGAGGGAGCAGGGGAAGTGTGACGGTGGGGGTTAGCTGGGAAGACACCCGGGACTCAGGGAAGCAGGTGGGGAAGGAGCCCAACCACTGGTCAGCCAGAGAAACCGGCTGATGGGCGAGGAAGGCTCTTGGCCAGGGGTTGGGTAAACTACCCCTGCTGCAGGGGTTAGAGTGTAATTTGCTAGCCCCGGAGCCCTCCAGCACAGGTGTCATCCCCCCCCCCACGCAGGTAGGCCACCCAATAACCACCCCCAGACAGACAGACAGACACACACACACACACACACCTCTCCAAACAACCACTGATGCAAGCACTAAGCGATGTTAGCATAGCAACTTGGCTTGTACCCAGTATGTTGTATAATGAACAAGGAGTCCTGTGGCACTTAAAAGACTAACAATTATATTTATTGCATGAGCTTTTGTGGGAGAAAATCCCAGTTCATCAGGCTTACATTCTAAGTTCCTTCATCTTCAAAGCTTCAGATGAACTGGATTTTCTCCCACAAAAGCTCATGCAATAAATATAGTTGTTAGTCTTTAAGTGCCACGGGATCTTTCTTTGTTTTACTGAACTAGACTGACACAGCTGCCCCTTTGGATCTTGAAAGGATGTTGTATTTCACCTGATGGAGTTTCTTAAACTTCTTCATTCCTGAAATAGATGAGCACCATAATGTGAATACACAGAATGTGTATCACTCTTAAGTTCATATGAATGCATCTTTATTTCTTTAGTGTTATGTGTAAACATTCTGGCTCAATATAACTTCACAAAGTACAACAATGTTCTCTATATAGGGTTGTAAGCAGAATCTATTGCAATAAATTAGCAACACAGCAGAAAAACATATCCAGAAATTTTGTTCTTTCAGTCTATTTTTCCCTTGCTATTCACAACACTGTATAATTGTACTCCTTCCTATGGGCTTTGTCAGAAAAAGAAAGGAAATTACTTACTCCAGTAAATGGCAGCTTGCATTTCCAACCTCTGCTAAACTGATCACGGGCAGGAAAATTAATAACTATGTATGGTAAAGGCAGGGATATCAATAAGTTCTCTGTTGATAAAAGGCTCTACGGTTTCAGGAAAGGTTAAATCTTAGGAGCAGGATGAATTCTTAATTAAGAAGTATGTTTAACTGAGGATTACTGTCTGGTTCTGACTAAACTGTATGCCAGTTTTTATTTGGCTGATGTTTGCCATAGTGCAGGGGTCTCAAACTCAAATCATCACAATGGCTGCATGAGGACTGGTACACTGGCCTGAGGGCTGCACCACTGAAACCTTTTCATACAGCAGCATTGCAAATACTGGTAACAATGGTGTCATTGCAGGCCACAGGAAATAGGGGCTGAGTGTTAGAGACCCCTGACTAATGTGACAGGAACCCAAGCACTAAATCTGCCTCTCAGGCTTCCAGTGAATTTGGAAAGTAGAACAGAAAGATATTTCTAATATAATTCTATTTTCTTGCTTTTTGCTTCTTTAGTCAGTGTTCCCTCAAAGCTGATGATGCAGCTGAGCAAGTTGTTGGATGCACTGGGGGTGCTGGGGCCCAGTGGGAGTCGAGGAACCAGCATGGAATTTGCTCAGGGGCATCCGGAACTTGCTCAGCTGCATCATGGGCTTAGAGGGAACATTGTACAGGTCACGGAGAATCAAAGGAAGTGGCATACCCTTGATGTGCAGAGAGCGCTCTTGATTTACGATGAGAGGACGAGATCATTTCAAAAATTGACCCAGTTATTTGTGTTGATCACAGAGCGTATGAAAGGCAGAGTGGTGCATCTCATCATGGATAAAGAGCTGTAGTGAAGACTGCTACCAAGCGGCCTGTGCTCCCCTTCTGCCGGTGGAGGGGTTAGTGCTCATTGTACTAGGGCTCAAGTGTCCTCAGCAGCATCCACCGCACAGCTCCCAATCCAGTAGCTATGCAGGGCTACCACATAGTCATCGATTCATACCTTTGCGACACATTACACGACTGCACAACAAGCAAAGGACGATGCCACTGTGGGTAGAGCTGTCCTAAGAGCAGGGAGCATTAACTCTGCCCGCCATCCTAAACATGGCTTGTGTTCACCTATGCGTGAATTGATGTTAGCAGTGCTCAAAGAATGGAGGGTTACTTACCTGTCAACATCCTTCTTTAAGATGAGCTGCTCACATACACTCCAATCCCTCCCACCATCCCCACTTTCTGAAGTTAGCAGAAAGAAAGGAAGGGAGCAGGGGAGTCAGGGCCACCTATACACTACATTGACACACGGTCTGGAGGGGGCGTTGGTCTCTGACTCTACAGAAACAGGCTAGGGCCAAAAGGTTTCCAGATCCATGAATGATGACACATACACACCTACATCTGAATGTACATGAGCAGCCCATCTCGAAGAAGGACATTTACAGGTAACTCACTCTCTGTTCTGTCTCCTCAGCCACTGCTTCGAACTGAAGAGTGTTCATTCTGTCACATCAAAAGGACAGGAGCAGAGCCAACCCATCGCCGGATTTTGATGGTGCCCTAGCTTCTGTATCTTCTCTCCTCATTGTTTTTCTGTGCTACACTAGGCTAATCAACAGCTCCTCAAGTTTACACTAGCTGCATTGATTCAGAGACCACTAACTGGACTGCTGGCAGGAGCCATCTTTTATCATATGAGGGAGTGAGCTCTGGAAGGTGCTAATTTACACCTCACAAAGCATAACATAATTACAGGAATGCAAAACCACAGCTTTCCAATGAGGCGAACAAGGAAATAGTTGAACATATTGGAACTAAGTTTTGTGAAGAGCCCTGTGGTGTATTATTGTCTGTTATTTAACGAGATCTACATATTACTATACTTTTCCAGGTATTGTCTATACATTCTCCTACAAGCAATGGTGGTTAGAGCTGACAAGAAAAAGATACTTCCTTTTGGAAAATTTTGACAAAAATGGGAAGGAGAGGGTATTTCTGTTGAAAGTTTCAGTAACAAATGTCAGCTTTTGATGATAAAAAAAAACAACGCTTTTCTGGTTTTGTTTTTGGTGAAACATTTGAGGTTTTAATTTTCCAAAAAAAATATAAATTTTGGAAGGAAGCGGACATAGTACATTAAAATTTTCATTTCATTGAAAGCCAAATTTATTACTGTAAAAAGTTTCAGCAGAAAATTTTTGACCATCCTAATGATATGGGGCAGGACTAACAACTGTGCAGAAATTGGTAGCTATCTGCGCATGAGTAGGGGGCCAGATGAGGCTGCCTCAGCATGCTGGTGGGCACTGCAGTGCCAGATAGGTGGGAGGGTGCTAGGATTCACAGGTCCTGTGTGGCGTGGTGGCTAATGCTGGTGTCTAAGGTTCTAGCTGGGCATACTCTGGAAGGTGCACAGTGCTCCCTGGTAGGGTAGCTGGTGGGCTAGAGGACGACAGGAGTCCCATGTGGCCAGCCAATGCTTAACTCTCCTCATTGCCTTTCCTGGCCAGGCAGCCCCGATGCTGCCACACCCAGCTGTTCCTCCATCCTGGTTGGATCCTGCAAGGGCAGGACTGAGAGGAGACAAACAGGTGCCTCCATAACAGGCAACAATCATCAGAGGCAACCATGTCCAGGAAGGAGCTACCCCAGCTACTGTCTGTAGCCCAGAAGGATACATGACAATCCAGCTGAGTTATGGAAATGCAGACAGGACACACATGACACATGGCAGCTCTGCATGTACTCATTTGTTATTGCTTGGTTTCTCTGATCTAACTCTTGTTTTGGGTGGCTCGTGTTGCTGTCCTTTTACATCTTTCTGGTTATGGGAAGCTATGGTGTGGGACTGCTTTTTAATGCTAAAGGAGAGTAATGAAAGAGAGAGAAATGGTGGGCATTCCTGGAAAGGATGGATGTGGGCTAGGTGGCTAAAGCTTAGAGCATGTCTATTCTGAGATCAAAACCTCACAGGGAGCCATACCCAAATGAGCTTTTCTTGGACTAGCTCCCTAAAAATCACAGAGCAGCTGCAGCAGCCTGGCTAGCTTCTGGCATGCACCCAGCATCCCAGATGAGCTTGTACTCTGGCAGCTCCACTGTTAGTTTTAGTATGCTAGATCAGGAGTGGCTACAGGTGCTGCAATCACCCTTCCTGACTGCAGCACCAATGCACCCCATGATAGTGGTTGTCAAAGTTTGGGTCGCAACCCAGTACTGGGTTGCAGACCTGCAGGTACTGGGTCCTGGCACTGGGGTTGCTTTGTAATGGGTTGCTGCACTGTACTCCCAGCCTGGCCAGTGTGGCTCTTGAGTGGGGGGTTGCTGCACCTTGCTCCTCAGCTGGCCTGCGCTGCTCCTAGGATGGGTGCAGCCCATCCCTCCCAGCCATGGTCACTATTGAATTTTCTGGCAGCAGCCACTTTTTTCAGTGGAGGGATTGCCACATAGCTGAGGGGTCCAGAGCTGGCTCCCAAGGAAAAAAGTTTGACAACTACTGCCCTAGGAGATACAGCAATCGAGCTATAAAGCTGGTCTCCCAAAGTGCAGGTCTGCAGGCCAGGCCTAGGATTACCAGATGTCCAGCAAAAGGAGGACATGTCCTCCTTTTTACCTTCATGCCCTCTGTCCAGCAGGCATTCTAAAAATAGGTGATTTTGTTCGGCTTTTTACTTCTCATGAGTAGAATGTTGATAAATAAATAAATATAGTCCCCAACACAGGGCTCAAATCAATGTTCCCTCTAAGGGGAGAGGGCAGCTGAGCAACTCTGGTTGCTCGCTGCGCTCCCCCCCCCC